>CM072905.1:0-600000 GCA_037013685.1 Acridotheres tristis | reverse complement strand
CTCAGCTTGCTGAGCTAACGGCTGTGTCTGCCTCCCATTGATCCTCAGCTGCAGAGCTCATTGATTAAGTACATTTCTTATTACACTTAATGGTATTTTACTCCTCTCTGTGCTTCCCTCGTGCCGGCTGCTCACCCTGCGCCTGCCGGGAGGAGAATTCCTCTGCCCAGAGAGCCCCTGCTGCTGCTGCCCTGCTCTGCTCCCCCATCCACCACCCCGGCTGCCCTTTCCCCTGCTCTCCCTGCCTCTTCCTCCTGGCCAGGGCAGTGCCTGTGCCTGCTCTCTGCCCGTTCTCTGCTCCCTGTCCCTGCTCCCATCCAGGGCTGATTTGCTCCCATGCGGTTCCTGCAAGTGGCACGGCCGTGCCAGGGTGAGAGGCAGCGCCCAGGAGGGCACTGTGCTCTCCCCTCACCGACACCTCCACGCTCACCACGTGCTCCTTGCTCCATGCCTCACCTCCTTTCAACTCTCTTGCATGCATCATTCAAAAGCCATAACATTATTTGGCATAAAATATTTACTTAACTGAGCTTTTTGCAAATATTCCCCTCCATTATTTTCCCTCCTTTTGGGAGCAGACACTGCTTCTCCTGTGCTCTCAAATGGCTTCTCTTAAATAATACAACAAGAACATGTGAACACCCAGTAGCCTTTTTCTTTCCCCTGAAATACCCATAAATGAAACAGTGTCACCAATCCATTAGGGCCACACCAGGACTGTGCTCAGGAGCACCCAGCAGTGCAGGCCCTGCCTGAGGAATCACCTCTCTGCTGAGTGTGGGACACGCAGGGAAGGTGCTCTGGGAGAGAGCAGAAATGCAGGAGAAGGTCTGACACGATGCAGAGTATTAATATTAATTTTAAAATGTTCCTTTCAGAAGGGACGGCTGAAGCTTGGCAGACAGAGTGCAGGAACGAGCACTCCCAGTCTGGGACAAATGCTTGGAACAAAATTCCCTCCAGCAGGGAATTGCCTGGTTCTGGGACACGGGGTGCCAAGAGACATCCTCTGGTGGGCAGCAGGGTGGGCACATCCTAAAGAAGGGGAAATGGAATTTTAGGAGCCATCCCATCTGGAGAGAATCAGCACGGCTCTGCTGTCCTGGGCAAAGGCTTGTGGTGCACTTGGGCTTCTGTTTGTGTTTTCTTCTGACAAGGGGGAGCGGTTTTGAGCTGAAAGAGAGCAGGTCTGGGTTTGTGAGGGTGGTGAGGCTGCTGGGGGCAGGAGCTGGGAAGCAGGGATGGATCCTGGGAGCTCTGAGCTGCAGCCAGGGCCAGGCTGAGCCCGCACAGCGCTGCTGCTCCGTCCTTCCCTGTCCCGCGGCTCGGAGCATCCCTGGGGCTGAGCTGGCTCTGCTCACCCCGGCCTGGGACCTGCCTGAGTGTCACCGAGCCCCGTTTCAGCGTTCCGTGTTCCAGCCGAGCAGCCTTTTCTCTGTAAAGCCGCAAATCCCCGCTCCTGCGGAGCCGTTAATTGATTTCCCTCCCCGTGGCTGTGCTGACACTCGCCTGCCCGCGCTCCCGTCAGCGCCTGCGACAGCACATCCTGAAATTATTGATAAACACTCATCGGGGCTGGAGCCTGGGAAATTGCCAGCAACCCCAGCGGGTTTCTCTCTTGCCAGCATCATTTTTCTTGATGACAGCATGTTCCGAACTTTGGCAGGGAGGGGACAGGGCTTCCTGGTAACTTTTTTTTTGTTGTTGTTTTATGCATTGGTAGTTTTAAAAGATCCCTGCAAAGAGCTGAGTGGAGACGCTGGGGAGCAAATGCCTGTGATTATCTCTGTCCTCCCCCCCAGCCCCACAGAGAGCTGGGCTGGGCTGGGTTCTGCTCAGAGCTCTGCTCTCACAGCCAGCCCTGCTCCTCCATCCCACTCAGTGCCTCTCCAGGCTCAGGAGCTCTTGCTCCCAACCTCAAGGATCCCTGTTTCTCCTCAAGCGCTCTGCTCCTGCAGGCTCTTAGCCTGTGCCATGGCATCCTCACGGGCAGGGGCTCCAGCCCGGCTGGTGTGGGCACAGCAGCGGGATCAGGACATCCCTGTGCACAGCCGGGACATCCCTGTGCACAGCCGGGACATCCCTGTGCACAGCTGGGACAGTGCCCATCTCCTGGAGCCTGACCCTGCTCTGCCAGAGGGCAAAATCCATCTGACACCTCCCTGAGCTGGCCCGGTCCCGGTTCCGGTCCCGCCCGGCCCTGGAGCCGTGCCGGCCGTGTTGGTGCTGTCCCGGCTCACACAGATGTTTGTGCCACCTTGGGTCTCTCGCTGGGCTCCTTCCGGAGCTCGGAGCATTTTTCTCTCTGCGAGCTTTGCTAATTAGTGGGAGGTTGTGGATCGGGAGCAGAGGGAAGTGTCCTTCTGTGGTTTTGGCACTAGAAATAATTGAGCCATTTTTCACCTATGGCCCATCTAGTTCTGTCCACATCTTGATTTTTCCCTTAATAGCTTGGGGATGCTGTTGCAGCCGTTGGATTCACAGCCATGTCCAGAGCTTTTCAGTAATCCCTGGATTTTGTACTCTCTTGCTGACGGCTTGCTGGTTTCTTCTCAGTTTGTGCTTCAGTTCCTCCAGGCAGGAGCCGATTTCAGCCAAGCTGTGTTTGCCTCTGTGCCGATATTGCCCAGCCCGGGGCGGGCTGATCCCGGGGAGTGCCCGAGGGGCTCATTCCGGCACAGCCCAGCGCTCTGCACGGCAGAGTCGGGATGGGAGCAGCTCCTGGGGCTCCGGGGGAGCCAGGGCTGTGCCAGGGCTGTGCCAGGGCTGTGCCAAGGCCGTGCCAGGGCTGTGCCAGGGCCGCGTCAGTGCCCAGCCAAGCTGGGCAAGTGAAGATGTTCACTGCAAACTGAAAGGTGTGATTTATCAGTGCTGGTCCCCAGAGGCTCAGGGCCTGTCAGACACCAAAAAATCCCATCCATCACAGTGGGAGGGTGAGCTGCATCTTTTTTTTTTTTTTTTTTTTTTTCATTTCGCAGTGAGTGCCAGAGCTGTGAGGAGAGCAGTGTGAAAGGCAGCCCTGGGCACGGGGGCTGGGGAAGGGATGGATGGTGCTGCTCTCCTTCCCGTGCATTATGGAAACCCCTCCCCTCTGCTGTGCTTTTTGGGGGCTGCAGCCTGTGTGAGGTCTCCGGACTGTCCACAAAGAAGGGGCTCAGCCTCCCCCCAACCTCTCCCCGTGCCCCCATTTGTCCCCATCTGTCTGCACATGTGTGTGCACATCTGTGTGCAGATCTGATTGTTTGCTTCTTTATAACATTTTCTTTTCCCAATGTTTATGGGCCATGGGATTGGAAGTGAAGCATCTACTTAATTGCTGTCAGGCAAGGAGACGGGTTATAAAGTTGCCAAGGGAAAAAATAGCTCACTCTGGGGTAGATGCAGGGGAGCAGGGCTGATGAGAAGAGGAGGGGGCGGAAGGCAGGGGAGGGAGGAGATGAGGAGAGAGAGAGAACAGGAAGGGATGGGCCGGCAGTGAAGGAGCTGGCTCGGGAAGGAGCTGCTGGGAGGGAGGGAAAGGCCGGCCAGGTGTGCTGGGCACGGCTCAGCTCCGCTCGGGGAGTCTGCTGTGTCCTCCGGGATGGTGCCATTTGCCTCCTCGTGTCGCGAGCGTGGCTCCTGGAGCACTGTGCACTGTGCTCCTCATCCTCCCTGTGCTCCTCATCCTCCTCATCCTCCCTGTGCTCCTCATCCTCCTCATCCTCCCTGTGCTCCTCATCCTCCCTGTGCTGCTCATCCTCCTCATCCTCCCTGTGCTCCTCATCCTCCTCATCCTCTCTGTGCTCCTCATCCTCCTCATCCTCCCTGTGCTCCTCATCCTCCCTGTGCTCCTCATCCTCCTCATCCTCCTCATCCTCCTCATCCTCCTCATCCTCCCCGGTGCCGGAGCCTCCCTCCTGCGTCGCTCCACTTGCAGGTTCTCTGCTTGCAGCCCCCCAAATCTGCCTCTCTTTCTTGTTTGCTTCATTATCCCCGGTGGAAGCCTGCACCGTGGCATCCCCATTGCACGGCTCCTCCCTCTCCCCCGTCCCCACATCGCTCCAGCAAGGGCTCCCTCTCCCATCCTTTCGTCTCAGCACTGCACATAAAAGCGCTCTGATGGCCACGGCGTGATAGCAAAGACAGAACTTAATTTCACAGCGTTTTCATATAATACTCCATAAAACCGAACAAATTTGCTGGAGTCCAAATCCATCTCATTATGCAGAGTCATTGGGAGGGAGCTTTTCCATTCGGGGCCTCAGTGCTCAGTGAGGGGATGGTACAGAAGAAGGGAAAAATAATTAATTAGGTGCTGCTCTGGATCAAAGATCCTGCATTGCAAGGCACATTAAATAAACGCCTGGCTCATGAATAAAAGCTGCACCGAGCCCCGTTTGCCTGGCCCCACACAGAAAACCTTCAGAAGGTGAAGGTGTGTGTGTGGGGATCTTTGGCCTGAGGCTGTGGCCAAGGAGGAGGAGATGGTGCAGGGCAGGACAGGGAAGATGGATCTGAGTGTGGAGGAGATGGATCACAGGGATGGAGCAGGAATTGTGAAGTGTGGCTTCACTCGTGGGCATTCCCCCGGTGTCCTGGTGTGGGATCAGAGCTCCCTGCCCCAGTCGATGGCAGTGCTGCCTCCCGGGGCAGGACAGTGCAGGGCAGGTGGATTAAAATCACAGCAGCCAAGGGAGAGGAGAGAGCTCGCTTCACTTCACACTGTTAATTAATCTCTGAGCCAATGAGGATGCTCTCATCTGGTCTTTACTTAATCCATATCCCAGAAATCCTCAAATTATGTCATTTGTTCAATACAGATGAAATTAATTATTCTGGGAAATAGGCAACAAGTTGCATTTCTGCTGTTCCTTATCGTGTAATCAGATGTGCAGGAGCTCGGTGCAGCAGCAGGGGGATCTCCTGTGGCCAGCAGCAGACACTGAGCAGCAGCAGCTCTGAACCTGTCCCTGTCACCTGGAGCCGTGGGCTGGCTGCTGCCAGACCCGGGGGGGCTGGGGAGGCTCTGGGATCGCCAGGGATGGAGGTGCCAAGGAGCCTCCACCCAGGGCTTAGCCCCCCTCAGCCCCCTGCTCCTCCCTGATTTATTTTTGGGGTCTTGCAGGGCTTCCTGGGGCACCCAGAGGGAAGGATTCCCCTGCTGCCCTCCCAGAGCCCTGCCCAACTTCCCTGGGCCTGCAGGATGTGTCCCCACACCCCACGACTTTGGGGCAGTGGAGGAAGATCCTCATCAGGATGGGTCAGAAGGGCTGGGACACAGAATCACAGCGATTTCATGGAGTAATTAACTCATTAATGGAGTTACTGTGGGGACGTGCTGCTTGAGGCTCTGCACAAGCAGGGATCTCGTGGGGAGCACTGAAGGCGATGCCCAGGGGTGTTAGAGGCACGCTCTCAGTGCCGGGGTGCTCCCTGCCCTCCCCAGTGGCTCTGAGCATCCCAGGCACATCCCAGAGGGGCTGCAATGACAGAGCCCAGCCACGAACAGGCTCAGGTGGCAGGACCAGCCCCTGCCCTCACCCCCTCTCCCTGCTCAGCCTGAGGGGTTGTGGGGATCCCTGACCCCTTCGTGGGGGGAAGGCTTTGCTGTAAGAGGTTAAGGCAGGTAGCAGCTTGCACAAAACTAACACAGAAAGAGCTGCTGTAGCAAAAAATCCATAGTGGTTGTTTGCTAAAATAGCTGTAATGAATTGAAAAAGATGGCAAACTGATCAAGGCAGCTGCTGGGAGGTGCCAGGGCCCTCAGCCCAGCTCTGCAGCTCACCTGGGTCACCCAACATGGCAGAATCCTTTCAGAGGAGAGAAAAATGTAGTTTCCCTCTGTTCTATCAATTTAAATAAATTACCTATTACATTAGCTGCACTTAAAGCAAAGCAAGAAATCAATCCCCTGCCTCAGCTGCTCTAAAATCCTTGTTTTGCACCATGAAACCAGTAATTGTCAGAGGACCCCGTGCAGGAATGTTTGGTGGTGAGGGGCTGGGGGGGGCTCAGGCTGTGTGTCTGGGGGAGTACTGGGGGTACAGACCTCCTGTCCTGGCCACAGCAGTGCAGGTACCCTGTGGTACCCCCAGGTGAGTGCCCGGGCCCCGTGGGCAGCCCCGTGCCAGCCTGGCAGCAGTGCAGTGCTGGGATCTCCCCACACATCCCTGGGATTGGCACCTCAGAGCAGCCCCAGGGCAGGGGCACGGTTTGATGTGGGATCCCAGCACTCCCAGCTCCCTTCTGTGAGTGGGTGAGCAGAGCCAGCGCCCTGCCCAGCGGGCAGAGTGGGATGGAGACAGGGATGGGGACAAGGGATGGATGCAGGAAGCAGCTGGGGGCAGAGGTGCAGGCAGGGATGCAGGGATGGGTGTAGGGAGCAGGGATGTGGGCAGGGACCCCTGCAGGGAGCTGGGCAGGGCAGGGTCCCCACAAGGCAGGGCAGATTTCAGAGCAGCCTTTCAGACATGGCTGTTCCCTTTGTTTTTTTCCTGCTGAAACTGCTGCCTTGTGCAAAGCTGCTCGAGCTCCTCAGATAAATTAGCATCCAGGGGATTGTTTTCCTCTACATTTTGTGCCGTTGCATAAGAGGGAGGAACAGAGGAGCCCAAGGAGCAGATTGCCTTGGAGGAGCGTGAAACAGCCACAGCCGGAGCTGCTGCCCCTCCTGGCCAGCACCTTCAGCCGGGTGAGGCTCCAGGGTAGGAGCTGAGTCCCCTGGGTCCCCTGGGCAGGACAGGGACTCCAGAGGCTCTTCCCAGGACATCCCCCGGCTGATCCCAGGTGGCCCGGTTCGCAGGGAGACCCAAGGAAGCTCCAGATACGCCGGTGTGGGAGCTCTGGGGGCTTTCCGGGGGAAAAGGAGGAGGAGGAAGGTATCAATATCCACCCAGCTGCCTCCCCCTGACCCGACCCCATTGATTGTACCGATCCCAGAGTGAGGAGAGGTGTGAGGATCAATGTTCCTCAGCACAGCCTGAGGGTTTGGTTTAACCCGTCCCTGCGCTCCCCCAGGCTCAGGGGCTCCTGCCCTGGTCCTGCTGCCCGGGCTGGGCTCCTGAACTCTTTATTCCCTGCTGAGCCTGACCCATCCCATCCTATCGTGCCTTCGGGTGACCTCCCTGGGGGATTTCCCTGTGCCCGAGCGGTGGGAGAGATGCATGGCTCCAGTCCGGTGTGGGCTGGACTCAACCTCCCTACACACCCCAGAATTATTGCTTCAGCTTCCCGTAAAACTCCCGAGAGGAGCTGGGAATGAGCAGGGGCAGGATGAAAGACCCGGCGAGGCTCAGACTTGCGGGAGGGGAAGGGAGAGGAGGGAAGGGGCTGCGGAGCTGCCGGGGGAGGAGGGAGCTGCGGGGCGCCGGGGGAGCTGGAAGTGCTTTCATAACCCTCAGCCAGAGTGATTTTCTGAGGCATAAGTGATGGAGGTAAATAGGATTATCTCACAGAAGGGACCAGTGAAATAATAAACATCTCATCCAGCACCGCCCCGGTAAATGAGTGGGGGTGCGGGGGAGCAGCGCGGGGGGAGCCCGGGAGGTGCCGGGGGTCGGGGCTGACCCCGAGCCCTCCTCGCTGCTCCCCGGGTCTGACTGCGGATCTGAGGGGTGCGGTGGCCACAGGCAGGGGACAGTAGCCCGGGTCTGACGGGGAGGAGCAGTGCTGGGGGTCTCAGGGGTGCGGTGGCCACAGGCAGGGGACAGTAGCCCGGGTCTGACGGGGAGGAGCAGTGCTGGGGGTCTCAGGGGTGCCGGGGGTGCGGTGCTCCTGCCCTCCACAGGGATCCCCTCGGGCCACTGCAGGACTGAAGGCACAGAAGTGTCCCTTGACTTTGTTGTGGTGACAGTCTGAGTCTCCTCGGGCCGGGAGAGGCTCTTTAGCTGCATTAACAATCTGAGATCTGATGGGAAAGATGAAATAACTCAGTCTCCTCCCCACCACTCACTTGAGACTCTGGCAGAATTGCCACAATTAGGAAAATTCACCTCGAAGCTTCATCTGTAAAGGACCAAACCGTGAGGAAATGTTTGGCCCAGAGGGAAGCAGAGGAGGAATTTCAGCTGCCTCTCATCTTTCATCATTTGCCTTCTCCAGCTCCTATCTTGGCAGCCCCAGTATTTTGCTTTGTCTCCTTCAGGTGACTAATCATTGGACTAATTAGTTGCTAATCAATGTTTAATTAAAATGTAGCTGGTAATTACTGGAGGTGGTACTGCAGGTTGGCTAAGAAGCGTTATGGAAATATTTTTAGGGGCAGTTCACAGGGAGCTGGGCCCCCTTCCTCGGCTCAGGGCTGTCCCAGGTCCCCTCCCCTGGGAGCTGCAGGTGTCACACACCTGGAGCTGGCTCTGGTGCCTGGGCCCAGCTCGTGGTGGGGACTCCAGAGCATCCCTGGCACTTTCCCGTGTGGCAGCTGGGGATGGAGGTGCCTGGGCTGGGTGAGATGTGGAGGGATCCACTGGGATGGAATGGGGAGCAGGATCCCAGTGCTCTGCCCAGGGCTGTGAGCCCCTGGCTTGGGGAGCTGTGTGAGCGTTTGGGGTGCTGGGGAGTGTCTGGCCAAGATCCCAGTGCAGGGGTGCAGCTCCTGCCCTCCCTGGCCAGCCTGTGCCCCTGAACCCCAGGGAGCTGAGGCAGGACGGATGGAGGCAGAGGCTTCACTGCAGACAGGAGCCATTCGATGGTAAATATTCCATCAGCACTGCTATGTAGGTCAGCCAGGTGTGCTGCCTCAGGTACCTCAGGGCTATTCCAGCCCTCAGCAGGGAGCTCATTAACTGCAGCTCCTCCCCCTCCCTGTGTGCCCGACTGGGGCAGGGGCTGCTCGCGGGTCTGGGGGCACCGTGCCCTGTTCGAGGGCTCTGAACCCCTCACAGCTCCGTGGGGTGGCACCTGAGGGAGGGGCAGGGACCCCCAGGGTGCCCGTGCAGGAGCTGTGTCCCCTCCCTGGTGCTGACAGGTGCTCTGTGGGTGCCTGTGCCACCATTTACATTCTCCCTGCTCCTCACATCCCTTATTTCACTTCACTTGTCATTTTATGGCTCACTTTAATGCCTTGAGAGCCGACCCACAGGATAGCAAGGTCTGGTGCTGCAGAGGGTCCTGTGGCAGACACGGTGTCTCCATCCAGCTGGAGACACTGGAGCACAGTGAGCGTGCCTCTGTCTGGGTCAGGCAGTGTGTCTGTCACCTGGGGAGGAGCAGGGATACGTTTTTGGGGAAAAACATTATTTTTTTTTTCTCCTCCTGCTAGTTAAGAGGAAAATGCTGACAGCGGCCCAGGGGTTGGGTGGTTCGGGTGGTGCCAATGGCAGGAACAAGCTATGTTTAGAAATAATTGCTTTGTCTTTCACAGAGGTATTAGTGCCTCCATGCTGGCAGCTACAGGAATTAGCTGGAAGTTTTGGTGACACAAACACAGAAGCAAAATTATTGCTACTTATCATCACTTGTGTGTGTGTGAGGGGAAAGGGACTCTACCAGGGCAGAGAGAGGGAGGCAGAGGGGCTGGAGCTGGGGGTCTCCAGCACAAGGGCACGTCCTTGGGGGAGCCCAGCCCTGCTGGCCCGTGCTCCAGCAAAGAGATGCTGGTTTTATTCCGAGGGTGTGTGCCCATCCCTGGGGCACAGCCCCGGGGGCCCTGCAGCCCCGGGGCTGGGGAATGGCACATCCTGCAGCCCCGGGGCTGGGGAATGGCACATCCTGCAGCCCCGGGGCTGGGGAATGGCACATCCTGCAGCCCCGGGGCTGGGGAATGGCACATCCTGCAGCTGCTGTGGGGAAATTCAGTGCTGGGATCCTCCTGCAGTGCCCAAGGTGCTCAGGGCTGATCCAGGTGAGCAGCACAGCCGAGGTGAAGGTTCCCTGGGGTAAAGTTCTGCTCACCCCGGGTGCTGCTGTGCCCAGTCCAGGCTCCTCCTTGGGTGGAGGAGCAGACGGGGGGTTCAGGGGCGGCAGTTTGGTTTGTTCACAGGGGACTGGGTGGGGGTGTCGTGTCACAAGCCGAGGCCCCCCCGCGGGATGTGGGCGCTCGGCGGAGGAGCAGCAGCTCTGTGCGGAATCCCTGGATGGGAACGGGAGGATCCTCCCCCAGAGGAGCCAGCAGAGCCCTCGGGAGGCTGCTCTCCGTGCATGGCAGAGCTGCTGCTCCGTGGGGAGCACTCGGGGATGCGGCCCCGGCTCCGCTCTGCGCTCTTTGTTTGTGCCCGGCTCCGGGAGCGCCTCCCGCTGGCACCGTCCCCGCCCGTCCCTCGGCGGCCTCCGAAAAGTAAAGCTGAGCGTTTGGAAGGAGCAGATCTCTGATGAAACAGGGCCGTTCATGCTTCCAGATAGTAAATTCCGTGCAGAATATTAAATAATTTCCTCTTCAATGATCCCAGTTAATTTAATTAGCTCTTGTTCCCCCGATAGAGCTGTCGCTGCCGTCGTGATGTGTGGATGTGGGGTGGGGTGGGGTGGAGGGGATGCCTCTGCCCCTTCCTGGGCTTTTCAGTTGTGTCCCCAGCATCACCTCCCTGCTCGTCCTTTGGAGTCAGATCCCAGCTCCAGCTGCTGCCGTGGGGAGGGACTGGGTGTGGAAGCTCCTTTCTGCTCTGCCTGGAGGGAGCAGGGGCTGGGGAAAATCTCTGGTGTTTTGGGTGATTGTCCAGGGCCTTTTCTGTCACTGCTTGAGAGCTGGGCCCAAGAGGGAAATGGGAATCACACAAGTAGTTCACTTTCAGGAGAAATGTTTGCTGTGGTGATTTTGGTGTCGCTGGTGATTGCTTTTTTTTCCTGTGTATGTGATGTTTGGTTTGTTTTTGCAAGTTTTAAAATATCAGAGCAAAGAGAGGGGAAAAAAAATCTCTTTGCGAAGGAAGCAGCTAATAGTGGGTTATAAATGTGTCCCTGGCACGGTTCATTAGCTGCCATGACATATTGAGGGCTGGGAGCAGTGTGATACCAGCAAATCAATTCTGAATTTCATCTGAGAAGGAATGTGGGGAGGCCAGATCATGCAACATGTTACCAAACATTCCTTCCCAGCCAGAACGGAGCTGCTCCTCTCTCCGGGTGCTGCTCCTGCTGGGCTGCAGTGCAGAATGCAAAATAAATAAATAACCAAGGATCTCATTTACTGATGATTAATTTGCATAATTAGTGCTGTGTCAAATCACTTCACCGAGGTGCAAGGCACACTCTGCTGAGGTGTTTGCATGGACATCTTCGCAGGTTTCCCCCAGCTCACCTCATTTCACTCCTGGCAGTCTCCCGAGGATGTCACGCTGCTGTTGTGGGATTTCACAGGCTCCAGGGGGATGTGAGAGCTGGGGGGCTGCAGGGCCAAACCCCTGCCAGCCTTCTCGTGCCCCGTGCTGCTGCTGGAGCAGTGCCCTGCCCTGGAAATGTGTGTGCCAGTGGGTGGCCGTGCTCTGGAGCCAGGGATGAGCTCAGCCCGAGCTCTGCTGTGGGCACAGACCTGCGGGCTCCGGCCAGTGCCAGCTCCCTGCAGAGGGCAGCGAGGTGAGGGCTCAGTCCCGGCTCTTCCATATCCACCTGCTGCTCCCTTGGTGCTCCAGGGATGCTTTGGGAAGGGGCTCAGGGCCAGGGATGAGGTTTGGGGGCCTGGGAGGGCGGAGCAGTGTCCGAGTGCTCGGCAGGACTCACCGCCGTGTGTCCCTCGCTTTTCCAAGGGTTTTTCCCTCTTTGCAGGGTGATTTCTGTCCCCGAGCGCGGCTGCTGCTGCCGCCCCCATCGCTTGGCATCAGGGCAATCCCAGCAGTGGAGCAGCGGCGCTTCCCCGTCCTCCTCCTGCTCTGAGCAGGGACTGAGGTCCGAGCACGGACTCGGCTTTGGGCTCCTTCCCTCCCTGGAGCAGGGGGATGCCGGCAGGTGAGGTGTCCATCGGTGCCAAAAATACGTGGAATTCTCTAAAGCACGCAGCGCTGCGGGCAGCCCCGGTCACATCCCTGCTCCTGCTCCCTGTAATGGATATCAGATTGTTCTCCCAATCTTGGCATTGTTTCAATAATTGACTGATGCAGCGCAATGTTCACTGATTTAATAAGTTTGTTAGTGTAATAGAGGCTCAGGATTTCGCTGTTAATGTGCAGTGACAATTGCATTGTAGATTTGCTCATTATGTTACATAACTTAGCTATAAAATCTATCGGAAATTATATTTAAAAAAGCATTATTGCAGAAACCATCAGCATGGCTCTCCCTGCTCCTCCCACGGTGCTTTGCAGTCTGTCAGTGCCTCGCTGGGACTGCTCGTTCCGCTTGGGGTTTTTTGGGTCAGGGCATCTGACACTTGCCAACAAACCACCCCCAGGTCTTGCCGTGTCATCCCACCTTCTCCACTGCGGCCAAGGGTGGTGCAGGTACCCGGAGTTCTGGCAGCGCTGTGGGGAGAGCTCCAGCTGGCCCCGTGCCCCCGGCCCTTGGTGGGACAGGCACTGGCGGGTGAAGCTCTTGGCAGGTCCAGGCTTGAGGTGCGGGGCTGTGTCAGAGCTGAACACGCTGCAAAGCTGCCCAAAACCCTCTCCTTTTTGGGCAGGGTCCTGAGGAGGGGCTGGACATCCTTTGGGCACCTCAAAGTTGAGGGTCCCTGAGAGCCATGGCGGGGGGATGTGGGGGCTGTTGCCTCCTTGTCTCGTGTCCTCCCTGGTTCTGAGTGGCCTCTGCCTTGTGGAGGAGATTCCAGGACTGGCTCCTGGCAGTGCCCTGACTGGGGCACGATGCTCAGCCCCGGGGACTGAGGGATCCCCAGAGCTGAGGCTGTGGGGCTCCACATTCCAGCAGCTGTGTTCAGGAAAAGCCCCAGATGGAGCCACAGTGGGTCTTGTCATCTGTGTGCTCCAACCATAGTTCTGAGGAAAACCTCCTCTTCCTTAAAGATAAAAAAATCCCACCAGCAGTAATTTAAACAACTCTGGCTGCTTCCAGATGAAGGCCCTGATGGCAAATAGGCTGTGAAATTGGCTAAGAAAAAAGGAAAACCATCTTTTTCCCAGAGTAATACTTGTTCCCGCGGTTCACAAGCAGCCTTGCAGGGGTTTGTTGCCTTGTGCTGTTTCCAGCGGCTGCTCTTCCCTCCGCTGCCGCTCTGTGCATCCTCAGCCATTATCCCCCGCCTGCTCCTCCTCCTCCTCTCCCGCGGCCGGGGAGGACACTCCTACCCCTGCCCTCCCGGAGATCCCCGGCAGGTTCCCGCGGTGGGTTTCCCCTCGGTGCTTCCCGGGTGTCCCGGTGCCGGGCTCCGTCCTGTTCGGTTCCGGGGGGTTGCTCAGCATCCTAATCCCGCATCTCCATCCCGATCCCGCATCCCCATCCCGATCCCGCATCCCCATCCCGCCCGCCGGGACTGGGAACCACGTCCCGGAGCGGGTGCCAGCCGGGACCCGGCTCGGAGGCTTGGGCTGCAGGGAGGATTTTTGCAGAGCTGAGCTCTCCCGCATTCCCAGCTCCTCGTTCTCCAAATCTGCTGCCTGAAGCATCTCCAGCCTCAGTGAAGCGTGAGGAAGCGGCGCAGCGGGGCAGAGCCGGAGCGGGCCTGGCTGCCTTTGTCGGGAGAACAAGGGATGCTGCGCTCGGCTCCGGGGTCGCCGCCGCCCCGAGGGCTAAAAATACACCCGTGGGTCGTACAAAATACATGTGGAGATGGCTGAGGAGCAGTGCCTGTGTTCGCGGTCCTCACTCAGTGGTGGCTCCTCACAGCCCTGCTGATTTTCTCCAGTGGTGGTCAGAGCCCTCGGGGGGGAAGGGGAATGAGGGGAGGGGGCAGTGCCTGGTTCGGGGGGCTGCGGGGGGGCTCTGCAGGAGCCCCAGAAAGTCTCAGAGATGATCCTGTGCTAAAATCAGAGGAGATAACGTCCTGCTCTAGCAGGCTGTAGATATTCCAGATATTTCTCAGGAAATAGAGCTTGGGGAGCTTCACCACAGTGTTAACTATTGGGAATCACAAATGGTTTGAGCCAGGAAAAGGTGCAGGGACCCATCCATGCAGCAGGAGCAGGTCACTGTCACTGCGCTGTGACATCCCCTAGGCCGGCAGGGTTCGAGGGGCTCGGCAGTTCACTGTGAGGGATTTGGGGGGCTCGGCAGTTCACTGTGAGGGATTTGGGGGGCTCGGCTGCTCATTGTGAGGGGTGAGGGGGGCTCGGCTGCGCGCTGCCAGAGCGGCCACTGCTCGCGGCTCTTTCCGAGATGGAAGCTCCCGGCAGGGAGCCCAGGAAAGGGCAGAGCAGGAGCGCTGGCAGCCGGGGGCTGCTCAGTCCGATAGCGCAGGTCTGCGCCGCTCCGCGGCTTCCCAGGGGAGGAGATGAGCAGCCGGAGAACGAGAGCCGTGAATGCCAGAGGTCTGCTCTTGCATAACACCCCAGGAAGCTTCCAGCTGCGGTGGGAATGCCCGGATCACTGCCCGGAGATCCTTAACGTGACTGAAAGGGAAGGAAGGGTAAGGGGCTGGGACGCGCACGGAGCTTTAGTGAGTCTGGGGGATGCTACAGACCCGCATCCTGCGGGCTCGCGGCGCTGCCTGGCGTTTCCCAGTATTTGCAGTGAGGATTGGAAATCCCCTTCCCCGCTCCCGCTGCCGTCCAGGGGCTGACGTGAGCCTGGGCATCCCCCTCAGTGTCCGGCTGTCCCACCCGTGCCCAGGTGGATGCACAGCCATGGAATCCGTGCCCCTGAGCCGGGTTGTCCAGGGCTCTTTGCTCCGCACCACCCGCGGGGCCGCAGTGCCCGGTGCTGCCGAGGACAGAAGGGATTGGGAGACCCCCCGGGGCAGCCGCTCCGTGCCGGGGCCGCTGCTGGAGGCTCGTTTTTGGGGGAGAATCAGCCAAAACCCGGCTCTTTCCTGGCGCAGCGGTGGGAGCGCGTGTGGAGCGGCCGCGGGGCTCGGTGCGGGGGGGAAGGACAGAGGGTCCCGACCCCCCCATCACGCTCGGGTGTCCCCGCAGAGGGAGGGAGGGAGGGGACCCCGGGCGGGGGGCGGCAGCCGCGGGGCGGGGCCGGGGGCGGGCGCTCGGTGGCTCCGGTGGCGCGGGCGCAGCCGTGTGCGAGGCGGCCCCGGTGAGCGCAGCCCCGGAGAGCCCGACCAGCCCCGGGAGCCCGAGCCAGCCCGGACAGAGAGCCCGACCCGCCGGCCCGGGCTGCCCCGGTCGCCGCTGCTCGGGAGATGCCGCTCGGCGGGCGGGGACCCGCGGCCGCCGAGCGCCGCCGCGGCGGGGACGTCTGAGCGCGTGAGTTCCCGGGGGCGGCCGCACCGTGGCACCCCCGCCCGGCGGCACCGGGCACCGGCAGCGGGGGAGGGCGGCGGGCGGGGGGCGGCTCTGGGCAGCGATGGCCACCGGGAGCCGCAGCGGGAGGCAGAGCGCAGCCCCGGGGCGGCGCTGCCGGAGCGCATCCCGGGGGAAGGCTGGAGGCTCCGGGCCGGGCGGGGGAGGCCGAGCCAGCAGCGTCCGCCCCGGCACCAGGCGCTCCCCGCTGCGCTCCGGGATCGGGTCCTGTGGTGGCGGTACCGGAGCCCGTGAGCGTTCGTGGCTGAGCCGGCCCGGTCACTGATGTGCGAGGGGCCCCGTTAAGTTTGTGTTAAGGATTCGTGATGTCCCTTAATTAGGGACAGCTGCCATCAGAAACCTGGTAACGGTCACTACTGCCTCCAGGTGAGGGTAATTTGTAGGGAAAAGTTGGGTGAGGTGGAGTCCGGATAAAGGAGGAGAGAGCCGCGCTGGGGCTGGGTGAGCTGTGGGGCAGAGTCAGGCAAGCGAGGAAGCGTTCCCTGGTCTTTTCTTCTCTTGAATCCGTGCCCGTCCTGGAATTTCATTGCAAGACGGGCTCCCTGTGCAGGTATGTGCAGGGTTTGTGCGCCGGGAGGGGCGGGTGGATGGCGAAGGCCCTCCGGGGCTCACCTGGGTTGGTTGTGCTCTGTGGAAATGCCCAGTGCCGTTCTCCGGTGCTTTCCTGGCTCCTCAGAGCTGTGCGTGCCAGGAGCTGCACCGCGCTCAGCGCTCGCAGCATCGCTTGCAGCGTCACCTCGGAAGGCGTCAGAGCAGATGTGAAATAAACAGGCGCGGTGTGGGGCCGGGGCACGGCCGTGGGGCCGGGCACGGCTCTGGGGGCACGGACCCGTCGGTTCGGGGGGAGCAGCCTGGCAAGGCGTTGGCAGCGCTTGTGTGTGCGGGCGGAGGAATGGGGGGAGCAGGGATTTCTCGGCTTCTCACTCCAGCGAGCGTGACATTAACAATCCCAGCTATTTTGGGCTGCTTTTGGTGGAGGTTTGGCACTCGCTGCCTCCAGAGATGCCTGGCTCTGGCTGCTGCGTTGTGTTCTGGGAGGGCACGGATCACCGTTGGGAAGTGCCTTGTTCTTTTTCCCTTCTGAGGTGCCAGTCATTCTCTGGGACATCCAGGGCTTATGGTTCATCTCTCAGTGTTTTGGGGGTGCATCCTGGTCCCCAGTGCTGTTTGTAATCTGGCCATACCCAGAGCTGGAGGCCTGGCCATGCTGGGTACAGTGCAGAGATGAAGGCACTCTGCTTCCCAAACAGCTTCCTGTTTTCAGGCTAAAATGGTTGAGGCATGATAAAACCTCACAAAGCAAGAAATTAAGGCTGTTTTTCTGGCTAACAGATGGAGAAAGAGCCTGGAGTTGATAATTTTCGGGGAGGGCCGATTGCAGTGGCTGGGGCTGGCAGGGCTGCCTGGACCTGGCTGTCGGTCATGGCTCATTCCTGGCTCTGGGGAGAGGTGCCGAGGCTCTGTTTGCTGTTTCACAGAAAATACTGAAGGATTTTTATTCCCCCCTGCTTTGGAGTGATGTGTGTGGTTGTTTGGCACCGTGGAGAGCCCTGGCACAGGGCACGCAGCCGGGCGGTCACGGCAGCGAGTGAACCTCTGCTGGTCGCTTTTGGGGACAGAGGGGCTGGGCAGCCCCAGCCTGGCAGTGGCAGCTCCTGCTCCTCGCTGGCAGTTTGGGCACCGTGTGGGGGCAATGCAGGGCTGAGGTGCTGGAGGAGCATCCCTGGCATCTCTCGTGGGCACCCTGTGCTTGGTGGCAGGGCTGTGGCAGTGCCTCTGCTGTCCTTTCCTGCTGCTCCTGGCAGCCGGGGAGGTTTTGGGATGCTTTAGGATACCGACCCTTACTCTCTGTGATCCCTCATTTGGAAAACTCCTCTTGCAGCCTCCCTCCCTAGACTCGGCTGCTGGTGCACACGCAGCCCCTCTGTGACAAGGGCTGGGATTTTTCTCTTTCCCAGTTCCACTGTTCTCCATCTCCTGTCACTAGAACATGTCGTCCTGAGTTACCAGGATGGCTTCCCAGGCACTGGGGTGGCTGGGCAGCCTGTGCTGGTGGCAGAGCCTGTCCCTTAATGCTGCTGCTTTGCCACCCAGCATGGGACAGTTGAGTTCTTTTGCCACCGTGGCTGAGGGGAATGTCCCCAGCTGGAGGGGAGTGTGTTAGTGGGGCTCGAGCCAGCTGCCTTCAGGTACTGGGGTGTGAGGATCCCCTCAGGGCCCTCTCCAGCAGCTTGGGCCAAATTCCTCCTTTGTGTGTAAAGGTTTTCTGCTGTGCATTCCTTGAATTAGTTTGTGGGCACAGCGCTCAGCTGCTCAGCTGACGGTGGATAAATCCCTCTGAAGGTTATTGAGATAATAAAAGGCATGAGGGAAGTTCCGTAATTTATTTGAGTTCTCTTTTAATTTACAGCCTTACGGGGTGAGAGCTCGGTGGATAATGAGTCCTCATGGCAGATCTGCTCCTTTCCAAGGGCCTGGCAGAGAAAGGGGAGCTGGGGGGGAGGTTTCAGTCAGGGGAAGGTGGAGGGGGCTGCAGTCGTGCAGCTGAGGCTGTGCAGTGCTGGGAGCCTGGAGCTCCTCGGGCATCAGCACGGAGCTGCTGCCAGTGGGGAGCTCTTCCATGGGCTGGGCTGGGCTGGGCCGGTCCATCCCGGGCTGGGCTGGGCTGGGCTGGGCTGGGCCGGGCCGGTCCATCCCGGGCTGGGCTGGGCTGGGCTGGGCTGGGCCGGTCCATCCCGGGCTGGGCTGGGCTGGGCCGGGCCGGTCCATCCCGGGCTGGGCTGGGCTGGGCTGGGCCGGTCCATCCCGGGCTGGGCTGGGCTGGGCTGGGCTGGGCCGGTCCATCCCGGGCTGGGCTGGGCTGGGCCGGTCCATCCCGGGCTGGGCTGCTCTGCTCGGTGCTGCTGCCAGCAGCTTCTCCTTCCCCCTCCTCTCTCTGCACAGGCAGAGGTTGCTGTTGGTGCTCTTCCAGTGCTTTCTGCTGCAATTGTTTGAGGTATTTTGGGATGTGTGTTCCTGCAAATTAATTGACAGGCTGGGGTACCAGATGAGGAAGCAAAATGGTCTTTTCTGTCGTTTTGTTGGTTACTGAGATTAGAGTTGTTTTGAAGCTCTAATGAACCAGTCTGAGGGCAGCTCTCCCCTTTGCTCTGCTCGCACGCAGATGCTCCAGGCAGCCTTGTCTCGTCCTGACCAGACAAGATGGAATTTCTGACGGGTAGAAACACACAGGAGCGCAGGATCCCTTTTCCATTATCCACTGTGGATGTGTCCCCTCCTTCTGCCATCCTCATCACCTGGGAGGATCAGGGATCCTGAGTGGGAGGAGGGGATCCAGAGGGTTTCCTGGATGGGGAAGGCTGCCTTCTCCCAGTGCTCTGCTGTTGGTTTTCCCAAAGGTGGAAGGAAGTTGACTCTCCCATTTCCCTCTAGGATGCTTTTCTACCTGGGGAGGGAAACAAAAAAAATGAAAAGGCTCTTTTGGAATCTGGGCTGATGCTGCTGTGGGAGGTGTGAGATGCTGGAATGAGGATGAGGATGGGGACAGGGATTTCCAAGCCCCAGCAGGTTCCCTCCTCCCCTCCTGTGCCCCTCTGGTGCTCAGTGCTGCCCAGGCAGGAGGTGGGGGTAAAATGGGATTTACATAGATGAGAGAACCGGGACTAGTGGATTTTGAATGGAAGCATTGCTGCTGCTCTCTCTGGGCAGTCTGATGGATCTGGGGGCTCCTGAAAGTGGGAATCTGGGAGCTGTAATCTGCCAGAGTTCTCGGAGGGACCTGTGAGTGTGTCTGGAGAAACAGGGCGATTGATGCTGGGGAAGTCACTGCAGCTGGAATTTATGGAAGTGATAAAACAACTTTTGACAACAGGCTCAGCTCCCAGCAGCTCCTCTGCAGCAGGAGAGAATATTTTCCTCCTGTTGGATCAATAAACAATTAATTCTAAAGCAGGAGCTGGAGCAAAAGGGAGAGTTTTCCAGGCTTCTAAACTCTTAATCAAGCTTTGGCTGAAACACAGATGTGAGAATCTGAGACCTCCTGATAAAATCTTGACCTTGATAACGGGTTCCTCAGTTCCTGGGCTGTGGATGATACTTCCTTGGCTGAATAAATCCTCTTGTAAATATAGAACTTGTTCCCCAATATTTATGCTTCCAATGTGTTTAATGTAGCTTTGCTTAATAATCTGCTTCAAAACGCTGACATTCCCCCCACATTTTAATTGGATTCTAATTTCCATTCAGAATCAGCTTAAATTAAATGAGTTTAAAAATATAGTAAATAATACTTATAATTCACTTACTCTTACCATAAGCTGTGAAAATAAAGACTCAAATAACCCTGTAAATCTGCTCATGGTGCAGCCCTCTCCTTAGCAGAGGACCCGGCATGCTTTGGCTAAATGTGGCAGATTTGGGATTTGTGCCCAGCCGGGCTCAGGAGCTCTCGGTGCCGTGTTCTGCTCGGGCTGTGGGGGCAGGAGGGAGGGCTGGGGGTGCTGGCCCTGCTGTCCTGTGGGTGTCTGTGCTTTTGGGAGGTCCCTGCTCGCTGCTGACAAACCTTTGGCTCTGGCAGGTCCTGGAGCAGCCTTTGCTGCCGTGGCTGATGGAAATGGGATTTTAATGGAGCTCCCCCAAGCAGTGCTGGGCTCCTGGCTTGTGGGTGTGCTCCAGCACAGCCTGGCTGTGGGCTGGGAGGGTCTGTTCACTCTCCGGGGCTTACTGGGGTTCTCTCAGAGTCTGTTTTGCAGGAAAAAGGGTTTAGGGACCTCTCAGAATCTGTGCTTTGGGTGTGGGCAGTGATGGAAGCTCTGCACTGTAGGGGTGTGAGCTGCTGGGGGTGGACGCTGCGTTCTGGCCCTGGGATGGTGATCCTTGAGGTCAGGGTGTCACTGCCCTGCTGCCTGAGTCCCTGTCTGGCAGCATCAGGACTGCAGGGCTCCTTGTGCAGGTGTTCAGCACCCAGGGGTGGTGGGTGATGCTGGAGAACATCCCCCTGTGCCAGGGCCACGGGCAAATCCAGATCCAGGACAGCCCCAGCCGGGTGCATGGGATGCTCCTGTGGGCAGTGCTGTGGCGAGGGGCAGTGTGCCAGCGTGGCATGATGTGTGCCAGCGTGGCATGATGTGTGCCAGCGTGGCATGATGTGTGCCAGCGTGGCATGATGTGTGCCAGCAGCACTGCTGGGGCTCTCCCTGTGTCCCCTGCACAAGAACAGGGCTTGGGGTGCAGCCACCAGAGCCCCCCAAGCCATGGGCAGGCAGGGGCTGCCTGGGAGATCTCACCAGCAGATCCATCTGGGAAGGGATCTGTGCAAATCTCAGCGTGGAGAGAGGCCGAAATTGTTCCGTGCATAGCCAGGTTTTTTTTTAAATAAAGCTCTCTCCAGTATATTGCAGGAGTAATTAGGAATCCTGAGCTGGCTGGATCTCGATCTTTATAGCAACACAGCTGATAAAGCATGATTCAGGGACCTCGTTAGCTTTTTTTAAAGAAGTTTTTATTTAACTTCCGTGAAGTTGCCATGGTTACCCCTGTGCATGGCTTTCCTGCCTCTCCTGCCTTGAGTGCAGCTGCCAGCGTTGAGAATTAAACATCTACATTTGGAGCAGCCGTGGCCTCCCCCACTGCCGTGCTGGGTTTGGAGCCTTGTCCCTTGCCCACCCTGGAAAAGGCTCCTGTTGGATGTGCTAAAGCTCAGCCTGGGTTGTCCAAGAGCTTTTTTCTGGAGCAGGCAGGGATGGGGGCCGCTCTGTCGGTGTCATTGGTGACATGAAATGTGCCAGGGCCACACGCTGCTGTGCACCAGCACAGCCTGGGTGTGCCACAAAGCTGCCAAGGGCTACGGGAGGCACTGAGGGCGGTGGGAGGCACTGGCAGTGCCCCGAGTCCCAGCTCACTGTGCTTTGGCTGCCGGGGCCTCGCTGGCCAGGAGCCAGTGCAGGCAGGGCTTTAATGAGTCCCAGATGAGTTGCCCCTGCTGCAGTGCTGGGAGGTCCCAGATGTGGGCACAGGGTGGGCATGAGATCAGCCCAGTTCTGTGACGATGGCCGTGGTGACAGAGGTGGTTTGTGATTACGTGCCTTGAGCCAGGCAAGCCCCGGGGGCTGGGGAGCAGCAGCTGCCCCCCCCGCTCAGTTCTGGGTGCTGGGGGGATGCTGGAGCCTCCAGAAGGGACGGGGGACACTTGAGCAGTTGCTGGATGTCAGTGTGAAGCTGTGCCGCGTCCTGCCAGTGCAGGGCTGTGGTCTCTGCTGGCAGGGGCACCGGGGCTGGCAGTGCCCGGTGCTGCTGCTGTGCCCCTTCCTGTGCCCGTGGCACTGGCCGGGTAACGGGGGCCGAGCGCTGGGCTGGCCGTGGTGGCCATCTGTCCGGGCAGGGCTGGACTCTGTCCTCATTCTGTCAAAGTTTTGTCAAGCTTCCCCCCTGCTCCTCTCGGCGTTTTCAGCAGTGCAGGGTGGGAGGGTGCGTGGGAAGTGAAGCCGCACCAGAAATAATCCTGCGCGTCCGGGCTGCGAGCGGCGCTGCGGGGAGGCTCCGCTCCCCTGCCCGCCCGCTCCTCCCGGGGCTCAGGAAGTCCCCAGGCTGAGGGGAGCAGCTTTTATTTGTTTGTCTCCCTGTTTTCCTCCTCCTCCCTTCCTTTATTTCTCTTTTCCCTTCTCCATTTCCCTTCCCGATGAAAGATTTTCCTCGCAGTGTCAAGGCAATGTGACCTGGTTCCGTAATAAAGAGGAGGCTTATTAGAATTAAAGCCCAACAGTGTTAAAAAAGCAATCTTTGCAAGATTGAGGCCATGAGGGAATTGTAAATTCTCAGCAAAGACCTCATTTAAAGACTGAGATGAAAACACATGCGCATGCATGCACCGAGGCCTGGCACAGTGAGGGCACATCTGGTTCAAGAAGAATTTTGGGGAGGATGAGGGATGGGAGCAGCACTTGGGTGCTCATGGCGTCGCTCGGGATCCTCCTGCTGGTTGGGCACGTCGGTGGCTGTGCCGGCTCCGTGAATATCGCTCGAGTTTGGATTTGTTTTCCTTGTTCTCCGGGGATCCCCTCTCCCGCATCCCCGCTCAGCCCCTCCTGGCGCTGCCGCCCACCTGGCGCGGGGTGGCAGCGATGGCAGCCGGTGACTCAGGCTGCCCGGGCTCCCCCTCCTCCGCCTGCTCGCCACACACATTTCCCTGGGGGCTCACATGGGTGGGGAGAGCCGGGCCGGGGTGTCCCTCCCTGGGGCGAGGTGTGCCACATCCCTGCCCGTGCAGGTGAGGGCTCTCAGGGGCTCCCGGTGCCCCCAGGACAGGTGGTGCCGTGGCTTTGGCCTCATCCTGCCCAGGGCACTTTTCCCTCCTGCCCCTGTCGTTGCTCCCGGCGCTGTCCGGGGAGTGTGAAGGGCTGCAGTGGGCAGCAGACCCCGCTCCCCTCCCTCCTTCTCCTGTTTGTGTCTCCGCGGCTCCATCCCCGTGGCTGCAGGGAGCGAGGGCAGAGCCGTGGAAGGCCCGGAGCCCCCGCTGCTCCCCACGGTGCTCTGTTGTCATGATTTGTGTTATCTGTGTAATTAGAGCGGCTCTCCTGGCGGGGCTTGGCTGGCTCCGAGTGCCGAGCACGCCTGCGGTGCTGCGGGGATCAGAGCAGCCCCCGTGTCCGTGTGTCCCCGTGTCCGTGTGTCCCCGTGTCCGGCTGCTCACGGGCTGAGCCCGCACTGCCCTGCCCAGGGAGGGGCCAGCTGGGCACCCCAGGGCTCCTTTCAGCCGTGCCCGAGGCCAGCAGAGGCTCTCGAAGTGGATCCTTAGGGATGCTGGAGCTCCGGGGACAGAGCTGCAGTCTCCAGGTTCGTGTCCTGGGGCCGAGGCTCCCTTGCTGCCCGGTCTGCTGGGTCCTGCTGCTCGGGCACCTGCAGAACCGGCCGTGCCAGGGGCACAAACACGTGTGTGCCAGATCCTGCCATGGCTGGGACAGCAGAGGGTGTTTTCCCCCAGGTGCCACTCAGGTGTGGGGGACACACAGGGCAGCTCCCTGGGTCCCCGCGCTGTGCTGCTGGGGTGGATGGTGGTGGTTCAGCTGTGCCCTTGCTGTCAGCCCTGCTCCAGGGTATTTATAGTGAGCTGTGCCCAGCCCTGTGCTCCTCCACACCCTGTGAGGGGCTTGAGGGGTTGGAGCAGATCCCTGCCCTGCTGCCTGTGGCCTGGAGAAGCAAGGCTGGCACTGCCACCTCTCCCTAACGTGCCATTCATGTAATGTCTTGTCCAGGAGCCTTTCCTGCAGGATAAATGGCCTTTCCATCCGGAGCCTGTGTGAATTATGCTGACGTTTTGCTCCTGAGTAGATGTGTGTAGGGGAGCTGGGTATTGGATTGGTGAGAGGCAAGAGAAGCAATCTCTGGGAGGCTATCAATTTGGATTAGGCTTTGTGGACTGGGATGGAGGGTAATCACCATCCTTCATTTCAGAGAGGTAAGAAACAAGTCAGCTTCTTTATGGATCATTATGGCTGCAGCAGGAATTGCTTCCACCTCGGCCATGGCACGGATCCCCGGGCACAGGGGGTGGAGGAGGGTGTAAAGCCAAAGGAGGGAGCTGGCTGTGGCTTTGGAAGGATGAGCCAGCCTCGCTGGGCGCTGCTGCCACATTCCTTCCTGGTGGGATGGCCCTGCTGGGTCTGCTCGTCTCTGGCTCCCTCCCGAGCTGCAGTGATGGCAGCGAGGGAACGAGCCCTCCCCGCTGCCCAGGAAACTGGGGTCTGTCTGGGGCTGGGATCGCATCCATTCCCCTTGCAGTGCCTCGGCCTCAGCTGGGCTTCCACCAGCAGCGTCTGCCAGTGCAGAATCTTTGACGGGTGCGAGCCTCAGCATCGTTCCCTGGCACCGGTCACTGCTGCGGTGGCACCGCATCCCCCATGGCAGCTGCGGCACGGGGAGTGCTGGCATCCCGCAGTGCCAGCCCCGGGGAGGGCCCAGGCAGTGCCCGGCTCTGCCGGTGCTGTGCCAGTGTCCCTGTCCCAGGCTGCCGTGCAGGAGCTGCGGCGCTCCCGGGCATCCTCCTCATCCTCCTCCTCCTCCTGCCCGCGCACCGCGGGGATGGCAGCACAGCCCGTAAACAGGGGAGAGGAGGAGGAGGAGGGATGGGATGGAAATGGGGCAGTGGCCGAGCTGGGGAGCGCGTGTGTGGAGCTGAACCAGCCGAGCAGAGCTGCTGGGGTCGGTGCTCTGTCGCCGGCTGGGGCGGGAGTTGCTCGGGGCCAGCGGGGACCAGAGATCTGCTTTGGCCTCCCTGAGCGAAGGCCTCCCCTCCCTCCCTTTTGTTTGTACTTTTCTTTTCTTCTTCTTCTTTTTTTTTTTTTTTTTTTTTAATATCTGAGTGCTTCATTTTCCAGAAGCTGTCATTTTACATAAACCTCTCAGCGAGGTACATCCATTCCCACTGCCGAAATCTCCATATCAAACACTTGTAACACGCGGCTGAACTGACAGCCCTGCCTGTACTCGCTCCGTGCCTTTACAAAGGGCTGCAGCGTCGGGGAGGGATATAAATACACGCCCTGGGATGGCATGGCACGCAACTCCTGCTGCCCAGTTAAAATTCACCTGGAGCCTCGGCACAGGCGCCTGGCGGCCCCTGGCAGTGCTGGCACTGGGGTGGGTGGCAGGATGCCCGTGGGCAGCCTGGCTGAGGCTGTGCTGCTGCTGAGGTGGGCACTGGGCTGGGGCTGAGCTGTGGGTTTGGGGGAAGCAGCCCCCTGGCAGTGATCCCTGCACCCCTGGGCATGGGAAGCTTTGCTGGGGCAGAGTCTCAGGGCTGAGTGCTGACTGTGCTGGGGTTCCTGCTGCCCAGGCTGGACAGGGGAACCCACACACTGTGGTGCAACAGGAGTGCTTGGCCTGAAACTCTGTGTGCCTCAAATCCTCTTTCAACGGGAGTAGATACAGAGCGTGTTAGGCAACCCAACTGCTTCCTTTTCAAACAAAATTATTTTTCTTCTGGATGAAGTTCAAATCCAACCTCAAATCCCCGTTTCTTTGCAAAAGAGAAGGAAGGAAATGCAAAACATGCTCCCCACCCCCCAAGTCTATCAGTCTTGCAGCTGATGAGCAGAACCATTCCTGCTTGTCCTGGGATTCCCTCCCTCCCTCCTCGCTGCAGGGACGGCGCTGTTGTCGTCGATGGCTCCGTGTTTTGTCACTGGCTGCGAGCTCAGCTGTTCCCTAGGGTGGGATTGGTTATCTGGGCAGGCAGTGAATCCTGGAGCAGGTCCCAGGGGAGCCCTGAGTGCTCCTGTGGTCCCTGGGGCCACCATGGGCACGTGGCCCTGCCTGCACTGGCTGGTGATGTGGCTGGCACTGGCAGGGCTGTACCTGTCACCTGTGCTTGGGCATTCTGCTGCTCTTCCAGATGGGGATCTTGATGTGGAAAAGATGAGATTTATTTTTTTAAATGCAATCCCATTAAAATGGTTTTTAATTGAGCTCATTTTGGCAAGTTTGATGGCAATCTCAACTGGGAGAGACTGGTCTGTGTTCAGTTCTGCTTTCCATGCCAGGGAAGCTCCAACACTTGAAATGTTTGTGGTCTGAGCTGTTTCCATGCTCAGGATCCTCTGAGGTCTCTGGCCCCAGTGGAGGCCGTGGTGGCAGGTGTATGGAGGAGTGTGATGTTTGTGCCCCCAAAGCTCTGCTGCTGGGGCTGTGCTGATGCTCTAGGTCAGGGCTCTGGAGTGCCAGCAGAGAGTTTGTTTGCAGCTCCAGCTGGGGCAGGTACATGGATGGGGGCTGTGATGCAGCTGTGCTGCCCCAGCCATGCATGGGGTGGGCACAGCTGCAGCCAGAGGGGTCACAGTGCCCAGGAGAAGGGGGGGTGGGTGGGGGAGCTGCCTCTGCTCTGCCCTGTGCTGTGGCTCCTTCCAGCCAGGATGAATCAGCCTTTCCCAAGGACCTGTGAGCAATCTGCCACCACTGTGGCCTTGGGTCCCCAGGGAGCCACAGCCCTCCCTGGGCAGGGAGCCACGAGGTGAGGGCAGCAGCAGTGCCAGCTGTGATGGCATCTGCTGCTCCTGCTGGCAGAAGGCACAGACCTCACCGTGCCTGTCCCCGAACTGCTCTCAGCAGACAGAAGGGCACCGTGCTGCTGATGCTCCTGGCACCAAAGTGCAGCTGCTGGGGGGCTGTGCCATCCCTGGGGGGCTGCTGCACCCTCGGGGACCCTCTGCAGGCTTGGGCAGTGCCCACAGCCGAGGGCTGGGGTTCCCTTTTCCCAGGATGGGAGAACTATCCTGGCTGGGCCCCTGGCTGTGTTGGTGGCTTAGCCCAGAGCCCTGTGGGTGCCCTGGGGGGAGGTGAAGGTCCCTCCTGGTGGTGGAGCCAGCCCCGGCTCTGTCCCTGCGGGCAGAACCTGCTGCTGGGTCCCTGCCTGCTCTCCTGCTGCCAGGGGCAGCTGCTGCTGCTGAGCCCAGCTGGGAGCAGCCCCTGGTGCCAGCAGCCTCTGGGCCACCTTCCCTCTGCCCTGTTAGCCTGGGGGCTTTTCCCTTCCTCCAGCTGTGTGTGCTGGTGTGGGAGGGCAGGAGGGTGCAGGGATGGGGCTTGGCTGGGGGCTCTGCTGGGCTGTGAGCCATGGGGGGAGCTGGGCTCAGTTGGGCTGTGAGCCATGGGGGGAGCTGGGCTCAGTTGGGCTGTGAGCCATGGAGGGGAGCTGGGCTCAGTTGGGCTGTGAGCCATGGGGGGAGCTGGGCTCAGTTGGGCTGTGAGCCATGGGGGGAGCTGGGCTCAGTTGGGCTGTGAGCCATGGGGGGGAGCTGGGCTCAGTTGGGCTGTGAGCCATGGGGGGAGCTGGGCTCAGTTGGGCTGTGAGCCATGGGGGGAGCTGGGCTCAGTTGGGCTGTGAGCCATGGGGGGGAGCTGGGCTCAGTTGGGCTGTGAGCCATGGGGGGAGCTGGGCTCAGTTGGGCTGTGAGCCATGGCGGGGAGCTGGGCTCAGTTGGGCTCTGCTGGGCTGTGAGCCATGGAGGGGAGCTGGGCTCAGTTGGGCTGTGAGCCATGGGGGGAGCTGGGCTCAGTTGGGCTGTGAGCCATGGGGGGGAGCTGGGCTCAGTTGGGCTCTGCTGGGCTGTGAGCCATGGCGGGGAGCTGGGCTCAGTTGGGCTGTGAGCCATGGGGGGAGCTGGGCTCAGTTGGGCTCTGCTGGTGAAGTTTCTGCCCGTTCATCACGGGTGCAGGGATGTTTTGGTACGTGCTGATTAACAGCCTCCTCCCGATGTGCCATGGCGCCATAAAATATGAACAACTGCATTCTTTGACTTAAAATTTAATTAAAACTATATATCAAAAACGTGAGACCCCAGGCTTAATAAAACCTGATAAAATTATACTAATACACTTCAATTTCAATCCAAGGCTTCCTGACGGAAGAGCGTGAGAGGCTGAGCCTGTAACTAGATTAGAAACACCTCCTATGCAATATTTATGGTGCTGTCCTGCTTGAGATGCATGGCTGCTGAGGAAGGCTCTGACATGGTGATGAAGAGGAGTTGTCAGCCTGGCTTATGCGTAAATAGGAGAGAGGGTGAGATCGTACGGGCTGTTCCTGCTGGGGGAGAGTGACTTGGGCACAGGATGAGCTGGTGGAGGGGTGCAGGGAAGCTGCTCCCCCTTCTGCTGTGCCCTGGGGGTGAGCCCTGTCTGGGACCCAGCAGCCATGGACTGGGGTGAATTGAGGGGTGGCCTCTGCCAAGGGCTGGGGTCACTTCACCTTTGCAGGTGATTTATTGAGGATTGGCAGCTCAGAGCCATTGCTCATCAGCTGGGGAGAACAAACTGGTCTGTTCTGTGTGCAGGAGTGTGGCTGTGCCAGCAGGAATGGTGGCCACCAAGCGCTGGGGGCATCCCGTGGTGGGCAGAAATCAGCAGCAGCCCTCAGTTCCTCACAGGGTCCTCTCCAGCAGGTTCCCTCTGGCACAACCCAGAGCATCGTTGCTGTTGGAGCCTTTCCACGCTGTCCCATATCCCCAGAATTTCACTTTTGGGTGGAAATGCCCCAGATTTGTGTCTGCAGAGGTGCTGATGACTGGGGGGTGTCACCCCACGCTGTTCAGAGGGGTCTGGGGTCAGGCGCAGGGCTCCGTGTGGCACAGGGACTCGGGCAGAATATTAATGTGGAGCATAAATCCTGCTGGAGACAGGGGAGGTCAGAGCAGGAGCAGTGAAGCACTGCAGGCAGAGAGGAGAGCCCAGGGGCTCCTTACAGAGCACAGGGACAATGGGTGGTGACAGAGCAGCGCTGCTGCCCTGGCAGCGCGGCAGGTTTGGGGACCGGGGGATGTGGTGCTGCAGCCGAGGGGCGGGCAGGGCCCTTTCTGCCACCTTCCATGCCCTGGGTCCTGCCTGAGCCCCTCGGGCACTGGTTCCACCTTGGACAAGGTCAGTGCCCAGCCTGGGCTGGCACAGGATGCCGAGCATGGCGAGCCAGGACCTGGCACTGCCCCCGTGCTCCGTGCCCACCTCCCACAGCTGCCCCCACTGTTCCCCGCTCTGCTCTCCCTTCCAGGTGAGCGGGCACACGTCCCCCTGGAGCACTGCTGTGTGCTGGGGCTGCTCCAAGGCTGTGGCAGCAATTCCAGCAGCCTGGCGTGACCCCGGGAGCTGGAATAAGGGGGTGAGGTGGGCACTCAGCTGCCAGGGAGCCCCTCCCCGGGCAGGAGGGGAGCGAACCCGGCAGGCAGCAGTGTCAGCTCTGCCAGCCACAAGCTCCCTGTCCCCTCTCCAAATCCCTGGGGAGCTGGAAGTAAGGGCAGAGCAGAAGGGGGAGGGATGGGGTTTGTGAGCTGGAGCCCATCCCTGGCACCTCCCCACATCCCTCCTTGCCCAGGCTGTGCCCGGGTTCATCCCTCACGCTGCCCCTCTCCCAGCCCCGTGGTGCTGCTCTCTGGAGCTGTATTTTCAGAGACTGTGGGGGATGTCGTGTGTGTAAAATTAGCGCTGCCTTGTTAGTGCTTCTCAGGCTAATTCGGAGTGAAATGCTTTAGCAGCGGTGGGCTGATTCTATCAGGAGAACAAGAACTAATTAAATTCACTCTGACCATCAAGCAGTAAATTATTTATACCCAGACAGATGCAATCTAATCTGTAGTGTCCAGCCCCACTGAACCTGCAGCCTCCTTGGTTGGGGTGAGGAGCAGAGCAGGAGCTGGGAAGGGCAGAGCAAGGGGTGCCAGAAAAGACAGATTTTCTTTCCTTTCTGGTGCCAGTGCTGCAGTGGGACCCCTCCACTGGCACTGCAGCCCCTGGGCCTGCCTGGGGAGCTCTGGAGCTTGGGGGCCCTCAGGGCTGGAAGGAGATGGGGTGAACTCCTCCATCCCGGGGAGCTGGCACAGACCCACGCTGGGGATGTTTGCCAGTGTCAGCAGGGAGATGTGGGAGTCTTCCTCCTCCTCCTCCCAGGGGGAAGGCCCGGCACAGTCTGAGGTCCTCACCTCTGATGTGGTCCCCGTGCTGCCGTGTGATCTCCATCACCCCCTCCCTGCCCCTCCCCAGGCCCGTGCTCGGAGCCGGCTCAGCTCGGGGCAGGTAGGAGCTGTTACCGTCTCTGCAGGGTTTATTTTGTGGTGATCTGACCCTGTGCCTGATTAGATCATTCCTGTCACAGTGGAACCGCAGCTTTCTCTGCCTGCGAGCCGCAGCTCACTCTAATTGTGATTGAGCTGAGATCCCTTTTCTCTCCAAACCAAAGGGAAGAGTGAAAAATCATTTGCTGATCCTCTGGGGGTTGTAAAGGATTCTGGCAGCCTGAGAAACAGCTCTGCTTGGGGCTGGGAAAACAGTGTGGTAAAAATGATCTGGTTGTTATGTATGCAAGAGGGACAGAAGGAAGGAATTCCAGAGCAGCCAGAACAGAACGTTTGGCGATGGATGGTCCTTATCCCCTTGGGAAAACGGGAATTTCCATTCTGCCCTCGGGCAGCCATGGTGTTGGGAGGGCTGGATTGACTGGGAAGAGCCTCTGGAAACAGATTTAGGATCACTGGTGGGTGCCCCTGGGCCAGGCAGGGTGGGCAGTGCTGGGCTCGGGTGTTCTCCAGCTGCAGGGGATTCCTCTGGTGGGATTGCCGGGAGCTGCCCCACAGAGGGAGGGATGGATCCCTGGTGCAGGGTTTGAGCTCTCTGCATTTACCAGCTGTGCCGTGGGGGATGGAGCAGAGCTGGGGATTCCTCCCGGGAGGAGCAGCACAGTCATCACTGCGAGCCGGTCCTTTGCACAATGATTTTATTTCTCCGTGCTGCTGGACGTGCCGGCTCAGCCCGTGCTTGCATTTACACCCGTGATTAATCTGTGTATCGGGGAGGGAACTCCGGTACGAACCGGGCTCAGAACTCCCGGCACACACATTCCCAAAGCCCCGCTGAACTGTTAATCCCCGGGGCAGGGAGGATGGAGGGGGAAATGTCACCTTGTGGCAGGAGGGCTGGGACAGGCAGCCGAGCCAGCAGCTCTGTCCTGGAGATGGCTCCTGGTCTCCAGATCCCACCGATGGAGCGGGTGGCCTCGCGATTGATTTAAAAAGGAGAGGAGAAAAAAAAAAAAGGGCAACTGCTTCGCTCTGGCTTTACTGCTGATGCTGAGAGGACAGATTTGCCTGCTGGCAGCTCTGCCATTAACTGAATGAGCTATTCAAGTGTGGGTTATGGATTTGGGATCAGCCTGGCTGTGCTGGAGAAAGCACACGGTGCTGAGCCCAGATGGATGTGTGGCCCAGGATGGGGCCCGGGGGAGCTGAGTGCTCTTTTCAGGAGTGGCAGGAGGTGGGATGGAGGAGCCTTCCCTGGGAGCAGATAACCCTGGGAGGGTGAGAAGCTCTTCCAAACTGTGCCCAGGTCCGTCCTGGCTGCACGAGAGAGATTCATGGGCAGGGGGAACAGGAGCTGCAGCCCCCAGAGCTGGAAGGGAGATGGGAATTGGGTAACAGGAGGTTCCTTCCACTGGGAGGGAGGAATTGGGAATATCCCAGCAGAGCTGGGAGAGCAGCCATGCTTTCAGAGTCTGGGAACGACTTCCAGGCTGCAAATATCCCTTTCCAGCCCCACAAGAATCTTCCCTGCTCCTGCAGGCAGCTGGCACTTGTGGCCTGGCATCCCTGGGCTGCTGTGAGAGTGAGCTGGACCCACTGGCTGCCAGCGAGGAGAGGCTCTGGGATTTTGGTTTTGGACATTGAGCAGCAGAAGCTGAAGCAGGCAGGAGCTGCTCCCAACTGCTTCATTTGGGCAGGATGTGAGAGCTCTGAGCCTGGGATGCTCCCGCAGTCCCAGTGCTGCTGTCTCCTTCCTCCCGGGTGGATCTGACCCAGCAGTGCCAGTGCAGGGCAGGAAACACAAGCATTTTGATACTTTTTATTTTTATTTTCCATTTTTGCCACAGTTCCGCAGCCCCTCTGTCGCACTCCTTGTTAAGCTGTTAAATCACTCCATTTATTTAGCACGAGCATTGCTGAGAGCTCATTTTTATCTTGGTGAAAACCAGACTTGCTCATGGGCACATAATGAAATTGTATAAATATACCCTTAGCTGGGAATCTAATTTATTTTTCCTGTTCATTATGGGGTAGAAGGCCATTATGAGATGTAGAATTTTTTTTTTTTTTTTTTTTTTTTTCCCCCAGTGCTGGAATTGAAGGGCTGGTGCGGGCACTTTTTATACTGATGATTTTGTCCTGATTCAATTTGAAGCTGGTTAGAGCTCAAATACTGAAGCATAATTGCCAGAGATGGGTGTGGGTTGCCATGCTAATGTCCTGGCTGTGGCTCTGTGGCAGCAAGGCTGGGTGGGCCAGTGGCCACGGGAGGGGAGATTGCCCTGAGCTGGGATCACGGGAGCCCAGCCCCGGGCAGCAGGGATCGAGTCCGTCCCTGTGTCCATCAGCAGGATTGATTTCTGGCGGTATTGATACTGCTATAAAGTCCTGTTTATGGAGCTATAATTAAGCGGGGCCATTTAGCCGGCAGTGTTAAGTGCTGAGCAGATTTATGGCACAGCTCAGCCTTCAGCAGGGTTGTATTTCAGCACGAGGCACACCAGGTTTTTATGTGTTCTGCGATTGTGTTCGTGTGACAGTGATTAGTATAATGGGGGCTTCCGGGGTCGTGTTGCCAAGCTGAGGAAACAGCAATTATGGGCTGCTGCAGTATCAACTTAATTGCATCCATTTGCAAGCGCCACGGGCCCGGGTGCACGGGAGCAGCTGGTGGGGACAGCCCTGGCACCCCACATCCAGCAGCCCTGGCTGTCCCCAGCACCCCAGGGCTGGGCTCTGGGGGTCCCTCACTGGGCAGAGCAAAGAGCATCTCCTGTCCAGGCACTGGGAAGGCTCAGCTGAACCAAAACCTGCTCTGCTGCTGGGTCAGGCCTCCCTGGGGCTGGGACCAGTGTTCTTCTCCAAGAGCTGGCAGTGCCTCTGTGGCATCACCCAGGGCTGTGATCAAACAGGGTGTCAGCCTCAATCCCCTTGCCACGGGCTAGCAGCGGTGTGGCCACGCGGCTCCAGCACCCATGGGTGCTGCCATGGCCTGTCCCCTGGCTGGGGGATGGGCAGGGGAGCAGGGGCCAGAGCCATCCAAGGGCGAAAGGGCCAGCAGTGGATTTGCAGCGGTGCAATTAGTGCTCACCTTGATGTGCACTTGGCGGCCTTTCCTTTGAACTCTCCCCTGACGCTTCCCTGGGGTGTGGAGATTTAGCAGCTCCTGCCGAGGCACAGGGAGGTTCTGCAGAGCAGTTACAGGTGCCCAGGGAGGGCTGGCAGTGAGCTCCTCCTGGGCACCGGGAATTCCTGTGCCCTCCCTTGGGCAGGTTGGGGATGCTGGGGCTGGCACGGGCAGGGCCTGTGGGTGCCAGGGCTGGCCAGCACCTTGTGCCACCGGCACCCTGCAGGGCTGGGGGGAGGCAGCTCTGTGGGAGCTGGGCAGGGTGTGGATGTGTTGGGCTGCTGACCTGGAGGTGGTGCAGCATCACCTGGGGCTCACGGATGCTCTGCCACAAGGGCACCAAGGATCACAAGGTCTCTTTCCCAGGTGGAACCAGGGCTGGGAGGGTTCCTTCCTTCTCTTGCCCTTGCTCTGTGCACTTTCCCAATTTGCTGCAGGAATTAGATGGGCTTTTGCCGACTAAGAGGTGTTAAACGGCTCTAAATACTCTTCACGCTGCAATATCTCCACCACAGCATTTAATGGAGTGCCACAGAAATGCCTATAAATAAACGGAATGCGCCTGTGCCAGTTCCCTCCCACGGCATCTCGGAGCTCGCAAGAAAGTCGGCAAGTGGCTTGTGCTTGGGCTGCAGCCCTGCCCTCCCCTCCCATTCCTGTCCTCCCCTCCCATTCCTGTCCTCCCCTGCCCTTCATTCCCCGCTCCTAGCCTTTGATTTTTTCCCTTTCTCCCCGTCTGAGAGTGAGGGGATCCAGCCTGGGGATGTGGAACCGCTCTCCATCCCACTGGGATGCAGCTGCAGGAGTGAGGATGGGAGGTGTGGAAGCACAGCCCGGTCCTGGGCTGCAGGGCCCGTGGAGACAGGACTGGGAAGCTCCTGGAGACAGGACTGGGAAGCTCCTTGCAGTTGTCCCCTCATTGTCTCTGGGGGCCCCATCCCACAGGCTGGCACTGCCCCCGTGGGCACAGCCAGGAGCAAATGCAGGTGGAAAACGAGCAGCAGGAAGGGTTCAGAGCTTTTCAGGGCTGTTTGTGCTGCTCTTGCATCTGTAAGTGAGCCCAGACTCCTTTGTGATTGGAGATCTGCACACACCAAACCAGATGGATTTCCCACCAGGCTGCCTCAAATCTGCCATCTCGGCCCTTGAGTCCAAGCAGACAAAATGTGTGGGGGGGGGTGGTTTTAGCTGCTGCAAAAGGCATTTTATCTGTTGTTTGGGGGCTGCTGCTGCACGGCAGTGCCTCCTGAGTAACGCTGCGAAATTCCTTCCACATTCCCTTCCTGGAGCCTTTATTACAGAAAATAATCTTAAGGAGAGGGAGGAGTGGGCAGCGGGCACTCCTTGGCATTTCTGGTGCTCTGTGGCGGTGCCAGGTGCTCCTTGGCATCCCTGTGGCCGCAGGGCAGGGGACAGAGCTGGCTGTGTGTACAGGGCTGTCCCCACTCCCTGCCAAGCCTGCTCTGTGTCCCAGGTGGACACGGGGGACTGGGGGGTGCCTGGGGCACCCCTGTGCCCGCACCCTCTCTCCGAGGGAGCCCTGGGGCCTCGCTGAGGCTCCTCAGCCCAACGAGATCCCTAAATAGGCTCCTCAGCCTGTCAGTTGACTGCCTCTTCAGTGCTGATGAGCCACTCTGGTGTTACTATTTAAAATCCTAATTGCTTTAATCAGCTCGCCTTTAGCCACCGCAGCCAGCGAGCGAGTCCAGGGGCTGAGAGCGCTCCTGCCCGCAGCCCCCTGCGGCCGGGCACTGCGCGGGCACCCAGGAGCCGTGTGGGCACCCAGGGGCCGTGTGGGCACCCAGGGGCCGTGTGGGCACCCAGCATCCCTGTGGCTCTGCACTGGTGGCACAGCTGGCAGGACAGCGGTGCGACAGAGCTGAGCACAAGTCCCCTGGGCAGGGGGAGGACAAGAACTTGAATGGACGAGGAGGAGAGGAGCTGCTGTTACCATGGGCTGGCAGATGCCAGCACTTTAATGAGCTGGGAATTCCCGTGTCCCCTCCCTGCGCTCTCCTGTATCACCGTGAGTTCTCTTCCAGGGTAAAAGCAGCTTCTTCCTCCCTGGGTTTCAGTAACCCACCAGCCCACCCCCGGCTGCTCCAAGCACAGCCTGGGGGTGTTCCTCCATCCCGAGCAGGTTTGGGGCGCTCTCCTGGGGCTGCGCTCGCCGCCAGCCTCGCTGGGATGGTGGGAGATGCCGGATTAAAATAGCGCGGCGCTTCCCTGGCGAGGGAGCCTTGCGGCAAAGACACCCACGCGGCTGCGCCGAGGAGGAGGAGGATGATGAGGATGATGCTGATCGGCGCCTGACACCCGCTGCGCTGGGCAGGAGATGCAAAGACCCAAATCTGGGGGTGCGGCGCTGCCGCTGAGGAGCTGCTCTGGCCTCATTGTCCCTGTCGGCTTCCCCTCACGGGTGTGTGGGATCCCCAGGGCTGGTTCCTCTCCTCGGCATGAGGCTTTGCATTGGCAGGAAGCTCGGCTGGGCCGCGGGGAGCTGGCAGAGGAAGGGCAGGGATGCCATCCAGGGCTGCCGCGGTGCTGGGCACTGGCCGGGGCCGCAGGAAATGAGCAGGAAGCTCGGCCGGTGGTGCCGAGCTCCCCGCCGGGGCTGGCGGCTCCTGCCAAGCCGGGCAGCGGGGAAGGCGTTTGCCAGGGGCCGGTGCTGGCACCCCGGCTGTGAGTGCCAGCTCTTGGGGACCGCCTGCCCCCACCTTCTGTTGTGCCATAGCTTGGCTTCTCCGGGCACCGCGTCCCACCTGCAGCCCCTCTGCCCGTGCCAGGTGAGTCCTGCTCCCACTGGTGCGTGGCAGCTCCACCTGCTGCCCCCACCTCCGCCTATGCGGGATTTGGGGGCTGTGGTGTCTCCAGCCCTGGCAGTTTGGGGCCCCCCACACCCATCCTTGTGCCGCTGCCCAGCACTGGCATTCCCGCTGATGGATGGGTGACATGCGGCAGCGGCCCCGGGGCTGTGCTGTCCCGGAATATTCCTGGACGAGCGGAAAACCTCGTCCAGGGGATTGTTCAACTCGCGGCAGCCTTCCTGGGGAGTGAGGACATCTCCGCATTTATTCAAGGACATCCCTTCTCAATTAAATCCCTGCATGGGCTAAACAGGCAGGCTGCTGAGATCAAAGGGGGTTTTTTTTCCACTCTTTTTTTTTCCCCAAAATCATTTAAATGATGCAGTGGAGGGAGTGCGGTGTGTTTGCCTTCCACGCGCCTGGTGGGGAGGAGAAACTGCCATTAAATTCCCGTGGAGGTGTTTCCCTGTGCTGCTGTGGGACTGGGGGAGTTTCTAAGTGGTAGTGAAGGCACCGGGTGGCCGCAGTGGGATGCGGGATTTTTGGGGTGGCATTGCCCGCCTGGAGCTGTGTGGCCAATCCCCGTTTGCCGCAGCCTCGGCCGGGGGTGCAGCCCCCTCCGGTACCGGCGGCTCGGGGGGGCTCAGCCCTGCCCGGGTCCCCCCGCCCCTCTCGGGCTCCTCAGCGATTGATGGTGTCGTTAAAGCGTCAGGCTGGCCCGGGGCCGGCCCCGCTGCCGTGGGATTTATGGCGGAATGTGCCTTGGGGAAGGTTTTATCACCGCTCTTACAGAGCCGAGCGTGTGCCGGGGGCCGGGCAGGATCCGCTCTGCCCATCACTGCTGGCCATGGGCTCCCAGTGCCGCGGAGGATGCGGTGGGGATGGTATGGGATGCTGTAGGAGGCTGTGGGATGTGGTGGGATCCCCCAGCTGCCTGTGGGGCTGTGCCCGTGGGACTCTGGACAAGGTTTTTGGGTGCCCAGCCCTGGGCTCTGGCTGCACCCTCCAGGTCTGAGCTCCTCCCGCTCCCTCTGCCATGGATCCGTCAGTTCAGAAATCGATCCCTTTGCCACCAGTCTCCTTTTTCCTTTTAAATGGTGTCACTCTGCTATTTCCTGGCCTCTCTAATAGATTTTTATATAATCACTACAGTGCACTTTTAAAGAGCGATAGATCACGTTCATTGCTTTTCCCCATGATTAATTTCCCATAATAGTCCTCTGTAACACCAAGGCAAAGAGAGGAGAGCAAAGAAAACCCCCACATTATCCACTTTGTGCTCCGAGTATAAATGAATTAGATTTAATTTTTGTTTAATTGTTTCCATAGCTCAGCCTCTGCTAACTTTGCAAGATAATTTATTTTGCAGTCTTGGGGAAAAGAAGGAGAGAAGGTCCCTGTGCCGCGCTTTGCCCGCAGCAGCCGTTAATTACAGCTGATTGCCTTCCCTGCCTGATGGAGCACTGGAGGGTCCTGTCACAGCCCAGGGCCGCGGCTGCCGGCCAGAGGAGAGCCGGGCTGGGCACGAGGGACGTTCCCACGTTCCACATCCAAGGAGGGTCCTGTCTCAGTGGTGTGCTCCTGTCCCTGCAAGGGACCTTGGCTCCTGGGAATCCTATCCTGTATCCATCCCTGGTGTCTGGGAATCACTTCTGAGCATCCACATCCCCCACTGTGCCAGCCCGCGGGCACTGGGAGCGGGTCTGTGGCACGGGAAGAGCAGTGGGACGGGGCTACCGCGTCCTCGTCCCGCTCGCCCATTAATCACTGCCCGCGGGGGCACCGGGCCCTGCTTAGAATGCGCCGGCAGTGCCGAGGTGAGAGCGGCAGCTCGAGAGAGCCGCGGCTAATCTGCTCCCTCGGAGACGGGCTACCTTCGGCCTGTTAATCAGTTGCAGTAATTACAGTCCCAACTTTACATGTGGAATGTTAATTAAAGGACGGGACACGGGGATCTGCAGCCTGGCAGTGAGTGCTGTGCCTGGTGCTGCGGGGCTGGGGGGGCTGCGGTCGTGGGGCATCCCCTGCACCTCCAACTCGTCTGCTGCTCCCTTCAGTGAGCGTGGGGATGGGGACAGGGGCTGGGGCTGTGCCAGGCAGGGGACAGCCAGGCTGGGGGTGCTGGCGCTGCTTTGTGGTTCTGTGGCGGCTGCTGCTTGTGTCCAAAATTGCTTTGCTGAGATGGATGGATGGATGGATGGATGGATGGATGGATGGATGGATGGATGGATGGATGGATGGATGGATGGATGGATGGATTTGTTGAGAAACAGAATAATGCAGCTGGAGCTCCACCGCCCTCCCTGCTTCCTGCCTTGGCCCTGATTTCTCCATAGTGGCCCTGAGCCTCTCCTCTGGGCCTCCATCCCACTGTGTCTCTGTCCTGTGTTCCAGCCTCAGAGCATCACCGTGGCCCTCTGCAAGACTCCTTCCTGTGTATCAGTCCCATCTGCACTGGGGAGCCCAGGGCTGGATGTGGGACCCGGGCATTGTGGGGGTGATGGCACTGCTGGCCTGTCCCTTGGTCCCAGCAGTGTGTTCCTGCCTGTCCTCTCTCATGGGCAGCTCAGCAATTCAGTTCCTGAGTTCCAGGGTCCCGCTGAGCAGCAGCTCCTGTCCCTGTCATACCCATCCTCCTCCCTGGGGACGAGACCCTCGCGGGTCCTGCCCTGGCTCATCCCTTGCAGGGTGCTGCTGCCTGGGGGGCTGTGCGGGTCCTGCAGGCAGAGTCCCAGTTCCTGTCGAGTCCCTGCCTGGTCCCTGTCCTGTCCCTGCCTCTGCAGAGCCCCGTGAGTGCCGCGAGGCTCAGAGCAGCATCGTCTGACCAGCACTGAGCCGCACTTGTCCCTTCCCTGTCCCCAGGGAATGTGCACCGTGCTGCAGCCTGCAGCCCCTCCGGCTGCTGCATTGGTGCCCTTGGCTGCACTCGCCTGGCCCAGGGGGCCGGGGAGTCCTGCGGGGCTGCCAGGAGAATCCTGCGGGTCCTTGGAGGGGCTGAGAGCCTGGCTGCAGATCCCAGCTGAGCTGGAGGTGGCAGGAGCTCCCCAGCTGTCCCTGCGGATGGCGCAGGTGTTTTTTGGAGGAGGGAGAAGCCGGCAGCCGGTGGAGGTGGGGACCAGCCCCGGCACGGCCGGGGGAGTCATTAAAACCCCGGTCAGCAGCGGGGAGCGGCGCTGAGCAATCTGCTGGGGCGTCAGTGCCCTGGATTATTGCTGTGAGCAGCTGAAGGAGAGCAGAGAAGAGGCGTGAGCTGAGAGGAATGACAAAGAGGGGAAGGAGAGGAAGAGGCCCTGGAGGAGGAGGAGGAGGAGGAGGGGGAGGCTGGATCAGTGCTGCAGGCAGTGCAGGGTGCTCAGCAGTGATGCTCTGCTGTCCCTGTCCCTGGCAGGGTGTGGTGTCCCGATGCGTTTCCTGTCGGCCCTGGTGCCCTGTCCCTTGGCAGTGCCCTCCCCACAGTCCCTGAGGCTGCCAGGCTCCTTTCTCGTGACACTTTTGTTTTCCAAACAGAAAGGCAGAGTTCTCGGGTCACTCAGGTCCTGCTATCACTTTCCCATGAGGCCTTAACCAGATGTGCTGGGTCAGTGTGGCAGCTGTCCTGGGGCAGCCAGGGCACAGGAGTGCCCCTCAAGCCAGGATGAGGAATTCCCAGTCCCTGGCACCCGGCCCTGTGTGGTTTCCAGTCAGTGGCTGATGGTGAGGGACAGGGTTTGAGATCCTTAATGAGAGGAGGAGCAGGATGGATCTGAGGGACACATCCCCAGGGAGCTGTCACCTTGACACCAGTGTCACCAGCCCAGGGCTCTGTGGCTGCTGGAACTGAGAGCAGGGACCTTGTGTGGCTCTGGTGGCTTTGGCCTCTCCCAGCCCTTGCTGTGGGATCTGGGCAGGGGCCTGCCTTGCTGCTGGGCAGGACAGATCTCCTCTCCCCTGCCCTTGAATCCTCTGTGCAGTGGCATTTTGGCCCTGCCAGGACCCCTGTCACTGCATGTCCCTTTGCTGTGTTCTGCTCTGAGCTCCAGAGGTGATGCTCCATTCCAGGCTCTGTCCTTCTGCTCTGCTCACCCCAGAGAGCCCACCAGGGAGTTCTGGACCACAGAAGGACAGAAGCTCCACGTTTGTCTTTTCAGTTCATCCAAGCTCCTTTGCATTTCAAGCAGTTGCTCCAGGGAGCTGCTCGAGCAGCAGCTGCTTGTGGGGAGACCTGGAAGAGTCTGGATCCACTACTGTCCCCTAAAACTGGGAATCTGCTCCTGCCTCCTTTCCTCCATCTTGGAGCTCCTTGGATCTGCTCTGTGGTCTTTCTCTCTCCCTTGGTCCTCAGGCACTGTTCACAGCCACATTTTGCTCACAGGAGGTGGCTCCTGGAGGCCAGAGGGCTGGTCCTGGAGCTGCCAACACAGACCCCACCTTGGGATCTTCATCCATCCTTCAGTGCTTGAAAGTGCTGGCATTTCTCCATGCAGCAACTTCCTCCTAGCAGAGCCCCAGCTGGATCACAGGCACACTGAGGCTCTCTGGATGTTTCCCTGCCTGGTGGCAGGGTCCCTCCTGCAGGAGGGGGAGCCCCTGGTCCATCCCCTGTTGGGACAGGCTGCTCGTGGGGATCCTGGTGAGCCAGAGGGATATACCCAGCTCCTGGCTCTGGCACAGGGACTGGCACACACAGGCTGCCCTCCCTGGGTGCTGTGGGCACAGTGGCTCTCCCAGCGTGGCTGGTGCCATGCAGTGCCCGTGTGGGAGCTGCGGCTCTGGGGTTACACAGCACAGCCCCACGTTCTGGGCAGCCCCTTCCTGCAGCAGCACCAGATGCTTTCCCTGCAGTTCGAGTTTTCCCGTCTCATTCATTTTAGAGATTAATTAAAGTGTTTCCCCTCCCTCTCTCCCAACCAACCTCCCTCTCTCTCTTTTCCCTGCTCCATACAGCTGCACATGGATTTTAGGGTCATGCTTGTTTACATCGGTTATATTTACATTAATGGGTGTTTGTTTTAGGAAAATCAGCAGAAATCCAATAAAAACAAATGTTCTTTGTGTCCCACAACTGGTCGTGCAGCCCTGCTGGGTGGGGACTCCCTGGGGAGCCCATCAGCACCCTGCATGGAGAGCTCTGCCATGGGCACACAGCATCTTCTGGGGGCTGCTGTGGAGTGACCCCAGCGCTTACAAGGTGGTTGGGTGGATTTTCCACACACCCCTGGGTCCCGTGCCAGGTCAGCCCGCGTTTGCCATGTGTTTGCCAGGGATAATGCCCCATCCTGGGGTAGGGCTGCTGCTACAGCGCCTTGGATGGGGCAGGCGGTGGGTTCGTTCTTTCATCAGGAGCTTGGAGGACGGAGAGCCTTAAGAAGAAGAAAGAGAAAGGGGAGGAGGAACGATAATTATATTTTCCAATGGCTCTGAGCTGCTGGATGCCTTTAAAGTTGCCTTTGTGCTCCCGTGGGTCAGGCCGGGCAGAGCCTGGCCCGCAGCCGCCTCTGTCGGTGGGGCCGTGGTCTCGGTTATTAACGGGGACATGCAGACCCAGAACCTCAGATCTTCCGTGCAGCTGGTGGGAGGAATGTGCAGGGCTGCCTTATCACGCTCATTTAACTGGTTAATACATCTTCAGAGCAAATAATGCGGGCTGGGGGTGAACTGCTTAACCAACCTCATTACTATTGTGCATTTAGCAGCTTGGAGAAAGATAATACCTTTCAGGTTTGACCCAATTTTAGTTTTTGTTGTCATAACCATGGAAAATCGACCTTCAGAGACCCTCAGCAGTGAGCCTGAATAGGAAGTGATTTACAGCAAAAGTGCTGTGTGGAATGCTTAATGCACTTGTGCAGGAAAACAGCGCGAGCAGCTCCTGGCATCCCTTTGCCACAGCGAGGGCTGCCCCGGCTGCTGGCAGCCCTGTGCCTGCTGCAGGGGCTGGGGGCACTGCCCTGGCTGTGGGCACACCCTCCCTGGGTGCCCGGGCTGGCACAGCTGTCCTGGGGCCGTGCTGTGTGTCCTCACTGCGGTGCTGCTGCTCCTGGGGCCAGCCAGAGCAGGGCTGGCCTGGGCACCTTCTCTCCTGGGCACCTTCTCTCCTGGGCACCTGCTCCCCTGGGCACCTGCTCCCCTGGGCACCACTGCTGCCAGGGCCAGAGCTGCTCAGTGCAGTGGTGACAGACCTGTGGTCAGTGTGTACCCCATGGTCAGTGTGCCCCCCACAGTCCCCGTGCCCCCTGAGCACCTCTTGGCCCAGGTGAGCTCAGCCTGGCCGAGTGTGCCAGGTCCTGGCCGTGCCGTGCTGACCTTGGCCCTGGCTGGACTCTCCCACCACGGCCAGCCTGTGGCGTTTGTGCTGGTGCCCTTTGCCCCCCGTGTGTGCCATGGGAGCGGTGACAGCCCTGGCAGCTCGGTGACAGCCCTGGCAGCTCGGTGACAGCCCTGGCACAGCGCCGGCAGTGTTCCCACGGGTGAGATGTCACCCACAGCCCACGGGGGTGGTTCCATCACTTTGGGTTTGTCTGTGGCAGGCAGAGACTTCCCCAGCTCCGGCAGTGGGGCTGCGTGGGACCTTCCTCTTGCTCCCGTGGGGAGGAGGGTGGCAGGGAGGTGACAAGCCTTCCTCCCCTTTCCCTGAGGCAGCTGCAAGTGTGGCTCTGCCCCCCGAGCCTGTCTCTGTGCTGCTGCTGTGGCGTGTGGGTGGTCCCTGTGCACGGGATTCCAGCTGACAGCAGTGCCTGGGGCTGGGCGAGTGCTGGGAGAGGCTGATGCCCACGGCGAGCGGGTGATGCCCGTGGGCTACAGGTGATGCCTGTGGGTTTCAGGCTCCTCCAGCACACCCCTGGGGCCCGAGGGGCACTGGGAGCAGATGGTGCCCATGGGATGCAGCGTCTGGCTCAGCCCCAGCACCCAGGGGCTCTGCTCACTGCCGTGGGAGCTGTGGGAGAGGCGGGGTCTGTCCAGCCAGGGGGGCAGTGGGGACATGCCGCCCTCCCTCCCCAGGGCTGTGTGGGGGCACCCCGAGGGCAGGCAGTGCTGGATCGCTGTAATTCTGCTGCTCAGCAGCTGAAGGAGAAGCTGATCCCTCAGCTCAAGAGTTGAAACTCCTTAGCCTTGCGCAGTGTCACCTCCATGGCCACGGGTACCTCCAGGTGTGACGTAAGTGTAGACCCGGCGAAAAAACCACCTTGTGTTTAGCATCAGAATCCTGTTAGTGAGCGCCGTGTTGTGCTGCACAGGTACCGCCTTGGGCAGATAAATGGGAAATAGCTGCTGCTGGGGCTGGAGCAGGAGCTGCATCTCGGGCTGCTCAGGTGCCGAGTGCTGCTTCAGCGACTTCGCTGCTGGCAGAAAATTCCTCTCCCCGCTCCCCTGCAATCCAGGGAAAAGCGCCGCGGGCTCCTGCTGCCCCCAGCCCTGCCTGCCGAGGGGCATTGCTGTGGCACCCACGGCCGCGGGGGCTCTGACAGAAGGCACCGGGCTGGGCCAGGACGGCGGCAGAGGCTCAGCCTCCCGAAAATGAGCCGGTGCTGCTTGGTCCTGCCCCCTGCAGCAGCCAGGCCGGCCCAGGGATTGCGGATGCTGTGGGCAGCTGCATCATCTTCCCATCTCCTCCCTGAGGTGCTGCTGGCTTTGATAAAACCTCTCAGCCTTGCAGGGGTTGGCTTGTTGATCTAATCGCTGTGGTTTAGTGTGCAGTAAAAGCCCAGTGGCTCCTGGGGGAGATGTCCTGTAGGGATTTGCAATTCACTTTCCCATCCCTCCTGGGGAAGGAACACTCTCCCAGTGATGGGGTGCTGCAGGGATGCTGCTGGGCCCCCAACACCAGTGGGGAACGTGCCAGCCCTTGTCCTGCACTCACATGGGTTTGCTTTTGAAAATAGAAGGTGCTGAAAAAATCCTGCAGTGTTCAGTTTGTTCCAGTGATGCAATTGGGTTTTCCCAGTGTTTGCACATGATTGGAGGGGTTCAGTCTGGGGCAAACCCCGCAGTGTGAGTCCCCCCTGAGCCCCCAGCCCCACCGTGGATCCTGGTCACACACAAACCACACAAACCACAGCAGGGAGGGAACAGGGCTGGTGGCAGAGCCTGTGGAAGGGGACACCAAGGGGGTTTAGGGGACACCAAGGGGGTTTAGGGGACTGGCTGTGACAGACCAGAAGAGGCTGGGATGGAAGGGCTGAGGCTGACACTGCTGAGCTCTAGCTGTGCCTGCTGATGAGGAGCAGAGCCTAATGAGCAGGACTAATGAAGCAGGAGGGGAATTCCAGCGAGTCTGGGGAGTGCCTGTGATGTTCAGTGTATCTCTGTGGGTTCTCTGTGCTCTGTCCCCAAACCAGTGACCGTGCCCATCGCAGGGATGGTGCCCGCAGCATGCTTGGTGTGCTGGGTGGCTGCAGGTGCCAGTCCCAGAGTGGGCGTCCCCAGTCTGCTCCTTTGGGCTCCCTTTTGGATTTTTACTGGCTCTGCCCTGCTGGGAAGCCCATCCCTGTCTGGGTATGGCACTGCTGGGGTTACTGGAATCTGCTGGGACGGTGTTTGGGGGACACTGGTGGCTTCACACAGCCCTGGCCAGCAGCCTGCTTCAGGGATTGCTGCAGCGCCAGCAGGGCTCGGCTCCCTTCCCACCTCCCTCTTGGCCACGGCTGGTTCAGCATCAGGAGGGGATTTGCAGCCACACCACGGTGGAAGGTCTTGTCTTCCTCTTCTCCTTGGTTTTTAATGAGCCAACCTTGGAGGACCTTGAGCTCCACTCCTGCAGCTCTGCTGTGACTTATCTCCCAGCTTCTGCCCCTGTTCCCTGAGGGGATAAATCTCAGTTCCCAGTGTGGAGCCGGTGCTCGGAGCCCTGCCCACCCACGGTGCAGGTGCCGTAACTCACGGCACGAGGGGGGAGCGCCTGGCCGAGGTGCCAGGGGACGTCACTGCTCTGTGCTGTGATGGATGGGCTGCCCGGGGGAACAGGGAAAACGTCCCATGACAGTTGGGGACAAGCTGTTCAATTATCTCCTGTTCAGCCTGGGTCGGGGAATATCAAACGTGGAGCTGCCGGTGGCCTCCAGAGAGCCTTTGGGGGAACAGGTGGGTTGGGGGCTGTTTTCCTTTTGGAAGGAATCTTTGCCGTTCCTTGTCTCCATCCCATGCACTGATGTGAGGCCAGGGCTGGTGCTGGCAGGGAGGCAGGAGCAGCCTCAGCATTTTCTGTCAGTGCAGAGACAGGGACATGTCCCACTGGGAGCTGCTGTGTGCCCTGTGCAGCCAAGCCCCGTTCCCTGGGCTGAACACCCTTCCCTCTCCCCAGGGGCTTTCCACTGGGCAGGCTCCTGCCTCTGCACGCCAGGGGCTGCTCCAGAGCTGCTCCCCAGCCCCGAGATGGTTGTGCTGCTGGAGGAGTGGGCCGAGTGTGCAGAGCTGTGGTGCTCCGAGGTGCCGAGCTCTGCCTCGTCCTCCTCTGTTCTCAGCGGCGGTGCCCACGCAGGGACGCGACTGGAGCCTCTCCCTCTCTCTTTCAGGCTGAGCAATTGCTCCTGTGAGACCCCGACGGCTCTTCCTGACACCTTGGAGGGGTGAACACGAGTGTGAGCTCCCACCTGCCACCACACCTGAGGCACCTGCTCTTGGTCTGCAGGTATGTTGTTTCCACCCAGCAGTCCTGCCACGGGAGGGCACGGAGATATTTTTTTGGTTGAGGATGAAGATGCTGCTTCCCATGGCTGCGCCTGGGGCAGAAGCTCACAAGCAGCCCACCAGGGACTTTGCAGCAGCTCTGGGTACAGATCCTGTGAGCCCAGGCTCTTGTGTGATCACCTGGTACAGGGGAACATTGCCGGGAGAATCCTTGTGGGATATGGCAGGGAGGGTCTGGTTCTGCCCACTGATCAGTTCCAGCCGTCTCCCTCCTGCTGGCTGCAGGAGTGGGGAGGTCCTGGAGTGTGCAGGACCTTGGTGGTGCCCTGCATGGAAGGGCAGTGTGTGCCCTGTGTGCCCATGGAGCACTCACAGAGGGAGGTGTGTGCCCTGTGTGCCCGTGGAGCACTCACAGAGGGAGGTGTGTGCCCTGTGTGCCCATGGAGCACTCACAGAGGGAGGTGTGTGCCCTGTGTGCCCGTGGAGCTCGCACAGCCCCGCTGGACCCGGCTCCTGCAGCTTCCCCCGAGGGCTGCGTGTGGCTCCGTGTGCTCTGGGCTGAACCCATCGCCATCAGTTCATGTTACACAGACTGAAACCCCCTCGTGCTGACACCAGTCTGCACTGGGAGCTTGAGGAGTTCAGATTTAAAACTCTGGAGGGCAGTGGGACTCTTCCCCTCCAGAGGAGGCGTTTTCCCTGTTTGTTCCCAGAGCTGTGAGCACCCGCAGGTTCAGCTCAGAGAGCCATGGCCACGCTGTGGCAGCCATGGTGAGCAGGGACCGGGCTCTGCTTGGGGCTGTTCTGCCACAGAATTTGGGTTTCAGTGCCTGCTCCACTAACTGCTGTGCTGGGGGACCCCCAGAGCTGGGACTGCTCTTCTCCCAGCTGACAGCAGCCAGGGGCAGTGCCTGGGCAGCAGAAGTGCCCGTGGGGCCGTGCAGCACCGGTGGGCTCAGAGCTCTGCAGGCTCCCAGTGTGGGGGGCTGCCTGTACCCCCCTGGCAGCACTGCAAACTGGCTCCTCCACTCTGCCCCAGCCCCAAGTGCCTGCTCAGAATCGTGAAATGGGAGCGAGAGCTTGAGGCTTTTGTCTGTCCCTTGCTGGGGTACAGGTCGTCCAGAGCGTGGGATCAGAGTGGCCGTGCAGATGGATTCCCCAGCTGCATTCATCGGTTCAGAGGCAGCAAAGGCAGCTGAGCTCTGTGCATCACCTTGAAGCTCTGGGGTTTTTTTTTGTCTTTAGAAAACTTTGGGTGGATGTTATTGCTCATGAAAGCAAGGGGCTGATCATGCTGGGAAGGAGCAGGCGTAGTGTGGGCTGGCACTATTATGCAAGCTTCCCACATGCCGCTCTGCCAGTGCACTCCGTTCCAGAACAACAGCACGCGTCCTCGTGCCAGCCCCGAGCCCACCCCCGGGTCTGCCGGCCTCCCTTCCCCCGCCCTGTCCCACCTGGTCGCCCACCCCCGGGTCTGCCAGAGCACCATGGTCCCACTGTGCCCACCCCCGGGTCTGCCAGGGCACCACGGGCCCACTGTGCCCACCCCCGGGTCTGCCAGGGCACCACGGGCCCACTGTGCCCACTGTGCCCTCGCCGTGCTCCTGCCTGGAGCCAGCAGCCCCACGCCTGGGCAGTTTTGGGGTGAAGGGGTGCATGGTCCTCCCCAGCCCCACAGCACTCTGCTGTCGTGAGCGTGGGCCAAACTGGGAGCACTGGGAGTTTTTTGCACTGCACTGGGACCTGTCTGGCTCTGGGGCCGGGGCTGTGCTGCTCCTCAGGAGATGGCAGTCAGGTTGTCACCCCCGCCACAATGCCCTGCTTTGGGAGGGCTGTGCCTGGTCTGGGGCTGGTGCAGCCATTGCTGCTCTGGGCAGCAGGGCACAGTTGGGCTCGCTGGGGCTCAGGCCACCAAGCCTCTCCCCTGTCCAGCTTTTCGCGCTGCTTTCCTCCTCCTCCTCCCCTGGAGCCTGCCTGAGGCCGTGGGGTGTGTGGGTGCTGGTGCCGAGCTTGGGGCTCCCTGGGCTGATGAGGAGCATCCTGGAGCCAGTGCAGAGCCCCTGTGGCGACTGTCCCCATCATCCCCAAGCCTGCTGGAGCCCCCCCCGGGAGGAGAGTGCTCCTTCAAGAAAGACTTGGAGATGAGCAATGGAAAACATCTGACAGGGGAGCCCTTGAGGCGCTTTTGTTCCAGCGAGTGGGAGTGTGAGATCCGCTCAGACATGAAAGGCTGCGCGGCTCCGTCCCCAAAGTCACGGCGCAGGAGGACGGGGGGTGTGCGGCTGCACCGGGAGGTCATCCCGGGAACGACTGGCACCGGGATCCCCCTCCCTCCCTCCCTCCTTCCCCTTCCAGCAACTAAATTAGGTCACACTTGAAAGTCAGTTTCTTGGCTGTGGATTTAATTTAGCTTTTCCAGGCTAGTTATCATATAATAAATTCCAGGAGATTTATAGAAAACATGCCCAGGGAGGCTTAGCCAGTGTGTAACAAGATTTGTGCCTCTTCCCCGCTGCTGAGCAGCTCTGGCGAGCGCAGTGCTGCCGGCAGATGTGTGGGCAGGGCTGGCAGCCCCTGGGAGCTCCCAGGGAGACGGGGCAGCCTCGGAAATGGGAGTGGGGCATCACCCCACAGCTCTCTGGGGCACGGCAGGGTCCCAAATGCAGCTGTCCTGTGCCCTGGCTCCCCACCAGCCATAAATCCCCCGGAGCCGGAGCATTGCTGCCGTTCATGGCTTGTCTGCTCGCCTTGGCTCGGTGTGGGCAATGCCCGTGCCAGCGGTGCCGGTTCGTGCCCAGGGGCACCGCGGTGCTGAGCGGGCAGAGGGGAGCCCCTGGAGCCTCTCGAAGCGTTCTGCTCGAGGGGTGACGGTGTGCACTGTCCTCCTGGGGTACCTTGTGCCCTCCCTGCCCTGCTCCCGCAGCACGGGGACCATCGCACAGAGCTCAAAGCGGCGTCTCTCTGCTCTCCCCACTGCTGGGGCGGGTTCACCACGCTGGGCAGGGAAGCGCTGGAGTCCGGAGGGGTTTGTGGCGATGGCAGCGCAGGGCTGGGAGCCGGCACCGAGGGCACTGCTCCGCTGCCGCTAACGCCGCCCAATTAGTGTCTCATTAGTCACTCCGCGTGTTAAAGCATTAGGAACAATTAAGGGTGAGAAGAGTTTCCAGATGTAGCGGCGGGCGCTGGAGCTGGGAGCTGGCAGCTCCGCTGGCTGCTCCCGTGTGGAAGGGATCGTGCACACAGCGGGACTCAGTGCGGGGCCGGGGGGTGCAGGGCTCTCCTCTGCTATCGCTGCAGCTGGGGCCAGCAGAGCTGGGATGGAGCCCCAGCGGGGGCTGGTGGATGCAGGGAGGAGCTGCTGGGATGCCCGTGGATGAGGGGCACAGCCGAGCCTGCTCCCTGGGATTGGGTTTGCTCAAATCAAATATTTATTTGCTGTTGCAGCTGGGTGTGAGTCAGTCCCTGCATGCCCCCAGCCGGTGCTGGCAGACCCCCGCTGTCCTGGCCAGAAACCGAGGCTGGGGAAGTGCCTGGGCAGCAGCACGGGAGCATCGGGGACATGTGGGGGACAGCTGCCTCGACAGAGACAGCGCCGTGCTGTGACACTTTTAGGTGCGGAGAAGTAGCACAAGCAGAGACGAATGTGTCTTCAGAGCCCAAATGCAAGTGATTTCAGCTCCCCAGAAATAGTCCCTGGGCAATGCAGGGGAAAGGGACCTGGAGCTGCAGCTCCTGGGGATGGGGATGTTGGAGTGCTCCTGTGAGTTTTTCCCCACGTGCAAGGTGGGCTGCACTCCCAGCATTGCCCCCCACCCCATGGTACTGGAGAGGCCACGAGCCAGGGGTCACGGAGGTGGCGGTGCCAGCACAGGCACCAAACATCTCAGCCTGTGACAAGCACTCAGGGAGGGTTCCCTGTCAGCTCTTGGAGCCCCTGGGTGCCCTCGTGGTGTGGAGAGTGTGGGGGGCACCAGCGGGCACTGCTGCTGCGGTTCCCCCTCACTGTGAGATGCTGGCGTGCAGCAGGGCACTGGAGAGGGGCACAGTGGCCTTCAGTGCATTGAAATAATTTCTGTGCTGCTGTCCCCAGGGCGAGGAGCAGTGCGTGGACAGATGGTGTTTTGGAGTGACCTTGTAGCTCTGAGCGGTTCCCTCGGCTGCTGAGTAACGGTGGGAGCCGCGGGAAGCGGCAGCGGTGCCACAACCTGCTCGGGCCAGCGGGGGCCTGGCAGGGAGCCAGGGCTGGGGGGGATGTGGGGGGAACCAGGGGATGGAGCCAGAGCCCGACAGCCCTAACGGGAGGGCTGCAGGGAAATTCCATGTGCACTGCGATCCCCGGCTCCCCTCGGCTGTGGGACGAGGGTGGTGAATCCAGCGAGGCTGTGCTGGGCTCCCAGCAGCTCCTCCAGCCTGCAGCCCGGGCTCTTCACCTCGGCAGCAGGATCACTCCTCGTGCTCCCCGTGCTCTTCCTCGGGAAGGGCCTGAGCTCTCTCCAGGAGCTGAGGCGGCAGTGCCTGCAGCTGGCACGGTGGGCACACACTGGGGAGTCCATGCTGTGCCCAGGAGGGCAACAGGTAGAAAAGCTTCTGCCACGTGCAGTTTCTTTCAGAGCTGCGGTCCAGGACAGCGATCCTGAGGGAGCAGATCCAAGGGAGGGGAGAATTGCACTGCAAGGTGCAACTTTGCTGTCGAAGAGTCACCCTGGGCAGGCTCAGCTCCTCTGGCACCCTTGCAGCCTCCTACGAACTCCGTGCGGGCTGCAGCACCGAGAGGTGTCCTAAATTGGGGAAGGAACAAGGAGCTCTTGGCACTCGCCTGGAGCATCATTTGCATTCCGGCGCAGCTCCCGGCTGCGAGGGAGGCGGCGGCCCGGCAGCCGCGGGGCGAGCAGCGGGGCGAGCAGCGGGGCCGCTCGCCAGCCCCGGCTGTCGGAGCATCCCGCGGGACCGGGGCTGTGGCTCGGGGATCACCGCGCACCAGGTTTCTTGTTCTCCTTCTTCTCTGACTGAACTTTGTGTCCAAGTTCGCTGTCCAAGATTTGTGCCTTTGCCAGGCGGGAGTTGCCGTCTCGCTGTGGGGCCGGTGCCCTGCGATCTCTGATGAGCCAGGGTGGAGCTGGCTGCGTTCCCGTCTGGTTTGTGCTCCCCGGGGATGGAGAGGGTGCACGGGCTGTGAGGAGCAGCCGGGGCCGGGCAGTGCCCGCAGATGGCTTCAGGCAGTCTGGGCAGTGGCCGTGGGGTGGGATGCTGGCCCCTGCCCCGGGGCTCGTGGCCGGAATCCTCTCTAAGCCAGGATGTGGCGAGGGCAGGGTGGAGCGGGTCCGGGGGCGCAGGACCCCAAACTGCTCTGGAGGGACTGAGCTGGGGGCGGAGGGCACCCGCTGGATCTGCCGTGTGCGGGAGCGCAGTGCAGAACAGCAGGAGGTGAGCGGGGACGGGGGACTGTCCTGCCGAGGTGTCCCGAGCTCCCGGGCAGGAGGTGGGTGCGGCTGGGGCGGGGAGCTCTGTCCCGGCGCTGGGATGAGCCCAGAGCTCTGTGCCGGTTCTGGGGCAGGGTGGGATGAGCCCAGAGCTCTGTGCCGGTTCTGGGATGAGCCCAGAGCTCTGTGCCTGTGCTCTGTCCCGTGTGCCGGCGCTGGGATGAGCCCCGGGGGCTCTGCCCCGTGTGCCGGAGCTCAGCATCACCCACCGCGCCGGTGCCAGCATCTGAGCAGCTCCGCTTACTTAACATGCAGCAAGTGTTGTACTCGGAGAAATTTAGACGTAATTTTTTTGTGCTTGCATGTAAATGTGGGTAGGTGCTGTCCTGATTGATGGCAATTAGCATTTTCTAACGGTAACAGATGTTCGGATTGCCAGGAGGCTGGTACCTAACGCCCACACTGCCATCTGTTCTGCTGGGCACTGCCTGGGGAAGCGGCACCAGCGCTGCGGACCTGCGGGGCCGTGCTGGGGTGTGTTTAACAGCACTGTGCAGGGGGGGTTATTATGGGCTTTTTTCTGGGGGAAAATAATAATAATAAAGACGTTTTCAGGTTTATAAATAGTACACTGTTTATTATGGGATGGAGGCTTTCCATCTGATCAGCAGCCTGGATTGCTGCACAGTCTGGACAGGGAGCAGGTTTCCAGGGATGCAGTGGGAAGGGGTTTGGTGGAGTGGCCAGTGGGTGTTCATGGGCGAACCTCCATCCTCTGCCAGCTCTCCGTGTGGTCACTGCTTGTGGGGACAAGCTCTGCTGTGGGCGTCTCTTGTCAGCTGTGGGATGGAAGCAGTGAAACATCTGTGTGCTGTTTGAAGGTGTTTAAAGGTGTGGCTTAGGCAGAGCTGCAGAGCCCTGAGCCCAGTCCCACTGGCCAGGCAGTCCCACTGCAGCTCCTCTCCTCGCCCAGTGCCCTCCTCATTTCCTCCTGCCTCCCTTTATCTGCATTCTTTTGCACCCATTTTTCTTGTGCCAACCTTGTCCTTTAGCGTGACCAGCTCCTCCCAGTGCCCACTGCTTATGTATTTATAGAGAAGCTTTGATTTGGCTCAGACCAGCTCCTCTGTCCTGCTCCTTGTGTGTGTTCCTAGAGCAGCTCTCCATCCCCTGGCAGCACTCCCTGCTCCCCCAGCCTGACCCTCCCAGACAGGGTCATCCCACGGATCCAGTGGATCCATGGATCCTGGCTTCCAGCGCCAGGCAGCCCGGGAGCTCACACACTCACACACTCACACACACACTCACTCTCACACTCATTCTCAGTCTTACACACACTCAGACACTCTCACACTCACACTCATACACACACACTCTCACACATTCACACTCACATACATTCACACACTCTCACACACACACTCACACTCTCACACTCACACTCACACTCAGTCTCCTCCCAGCTGCTGGAGCCGGTGACTCAGAGTCAGCCGTGGCTGAGTAATGCACTGAGATGAGTCTCTGAGTTGTGTGTGTCTCTGAGATGAGTCTCTGAGATTTCTCTGGGATGTCTCTGAGATGTTTCTGGGATGTGTCTCCCTGTGCTTCCCAGGTTGGAGCAGATGCTTCCATGTTCAGTGCTTTGGACTTTGCTCAGTCTCAGGCCCTGCCAGCCCCCTCGTCCTGCCCCCCCATCCCACTGCCTTGCTGCATGAGGTACAGGCAGATCTTACCTGTTTGTTGTGTATTTGGTTTTTCACTGAGCTCCTGTCCTGCGTGGGGGCTCGGGGACCTTTCCCTGCCTGACTCTTCTCGTTCCAGGCTGTGCTTTCCAGTGCTTGACACGATGTGCTGGGACGGTTCTGGGGGGTTTCTGGGATGGGGGACATGCTGCCCCTGGTACAGGACCCGGTGGGAGTCACCACAGAGGAGCTTCCAGGCAGGTTCGGGCTGAGCCCAAGTCTCATGCTCGTGTGAGAGGTTCAGCCCTTGCTGCAGAGCTGGCACCGAGGCACCTGGTGATGCCTGGGAGGTGTGTGGGCTTCCCATGGGAAATGTGGCCTGGGGACAGGGATTTGGGCTGGGGACAGGGATTTGGGCTGGGGCTGGGGTGAGGCGTTTGAGTACAGACAGGCTTCTTCCCCGCAGTTTTTTTTTTTGTTGTTGTGGTTGGAAAACAATTCTGCTCCGTCTTTGTTTCTTCCCCTCGCTTTTCACGTTCATCTGGGAAAATTTTCCTGGGTGCTCGCAGAGGTGTCACCAGCCCGACAGCTTGTGCTGCTCTAATAAAATGGCTCCGTAGCAGAGGGTTTGATCTATTTTTAAAGCGAGCTCAGCACTGTCTCCTCCCGCCCTCCCACTGGCAGCAAAAGGAGCCCGAAGGCTCCTGGGAGCGGCTGGAGCCCAGAGCTGTGCCACAGCCGTGCCAGGAGCACTGGCCATGCCCAGAGCTGTGCTACAGCCGTGCCAGGAGCACTGGCCGTGCCCAGGGCTGTGCCACAGCCGTGCCAGGAGCACTGGCCATGCCCAGAGCTGTGCCACAGCCGTGCCAGGAGCACTGGCCATGCCCAGAGCTGTGCCACAGCCGTGCCAGGAGCACTGGCCGTGCCCAGGGCTGTGCCACAGCCGTGCCAGGAGCAGTAGCCGTGCCCAGCCTGCCTGTGCCCATCCCTGCTCCCTGTGCCCAGGAAATGCTCCGGGGAGCAGGACAGGGCTCCCTCCACTGCTGTGTCAGGGAGAGGAGCTCCCTGCATGGTTTTTATCCCTCCAAGCAGTGACTGTGCTGTATAAATTAACATAGGGAAACTTCGCTCCACTTGGAAGTTCGGTATTTTCTGCTTGTTTGATGCCCCGTTATTAAAACTCAATTTCTACGAATAACATCCTTTAAATAGAATTCGTCTTCCAGCGATGACTCATTGCAGAGCAGCAGCTCCTCGCAGGAGAAGGCAGCACGAGGGCAGGTCTGGCACTGGCAGCCCTGGGAATCCCCAGATCAGTGCCCGGGGCTTTGCTGAGTGCAGGGGAAGCCGCCCTGGCTGCTCTGCTGCCCATCCTGCTGCTCCAGCTGCTGCCAGTGCTCCGGGCTGGGCTCGGGGATCGGGTCCCCGGGGTGTTGTGGGGTGTCCCTGCAGACCCCGAGTGTAAGGAGGGACCGTGCTGGTCCCGTGATGGTGTCACCGTGATGGTGTCACCCCTGCCTCCTGCCTGGGCTGTCCCCAGCCCTGGCGGTGACAGCCTGGGGCTGAGGTGAGCTCCCAGAGCAGGAGGCTGCAGGGATGAGGATGTGATGGATCCCTGCACAGGGCAGTGCCAGGGCAGTGCAGAGCAGGACGTGGGGCATGGGGAGATCGGCCCGTGTGTGTGCCCGTTCTCACTCGTGTGCCTGTGCTGGTTCCCTTGGTGAAGCTTCTTACAGAGGTGTCAGGGACAGGAATAGGTGAGGGAATTGTGTCGGGGAGTGCAGGAGGATTTGAGGTGTTCACTACAGGGGGTTTGGATGGAGTCTGGACGGCAGCAGGATGGACGGGCTGGGGCTGAGGGGCTCCTCTCCATCTCTCTCACCAGCACAGCAGCACATCTGCACAGGGCAGCTTTCCCCAGGGAGGAAGAGGAGGGCACAAGCCAATCTCCCAGCCCAGGCAGTGTCAGCCTGGGGCAGCTCCAAGTGGTCCTGAGCTCCTGCAAAAATGAATTTTCTCGGTGCTCTTGCCTCCTCCCTGGGACGCCGCTCGCTCCGGTTCAAGGGTTCCTGCCAGGATTATTATTCTTTCAGGTCTGACATCTGTTAAGGTGACAGCAGCTGGGGAGAGGGAACGGATTGGAACAAATTTCTCATAAAAAGTAGCTAAGTTGATGAAACCATTACGGTGCCTGCATCCGGCACTCCATCACGGTGACACCCGGGGGACGGGGACAGCGCTGCCGTGGGCTGAGCTTTGCCCTGGGAGGGCGGGCACAGCCCTCTGTCCCTCTGTCCCTCTGTCCCGCCCATCCCTCAACTCTGCTCCCTCTCCTGTCCCACATCCTGTATTTGGCCATTCCTCTGTGCTGGTGCTGCTGTGCCCTGCGAGGGCCCTGGGGTCCCTGGGGTCCCTGGGGTCCCCAACCCTGGGCTGTAAATCCTGCTGGTGCCTTTCCCTGCAGAGGTGCTGCTCCAGGGACCATGAAGAGCCAAGAGAACTTCAGAAAAGGCAGCTAATCTCCAGACCATGCCTCAGAAGTGGTTTTAATCCCTTTTCCACCCCCACAGCCTCCTTCATTCTCAGCTAGAAGTGGTCACCCCTGTTAAGTGCTTGCTCCTGGGCTGAGCACTGAGCTGCTGGAGGAGGCTGGGATGTGGAAGGAAAACCCTTTTTCCTGGAGGCGTTGAGCTATTCCTTACCGTGACCTAGATGTCAGTTTAATGCTCCGACAAGTCCCAAGACTCACATATGAAGTTGCCCAGGGGAAGAGGATATTTCAGGAGCACAGAAGCTGCTCAGCAGTGGTAAAGTGCACGAGCTTTCCCTGGCAGGAGCCGTGCTGAGCCTCCGTCTGCTGGTGCCCGCCGTGCCAGGCGTGGAGCGGTGCCCCCTCTCCTCGGGGTGTGAGCACGGTGCCCGGGCACTGGGAGGGTGGCTGGAGTCCTGGCACACCGTGGCCGTGCCCTGCAGGTGCTGCCTGCCCGGTGTGCAGCTCCGTGCCCCGAGCAGGAGCAGCCCCAGCTCCATGCCCTGGCTCCTCAGCAGAGGAGCTGCAGGAGGAGCAGGCACAGCTGGCACAGCTGGGGGATGCCCAGAGCCGTGCTGGGTAAATGTGGGTTTGCACACTCACCCCTCAGTGTCCCTGCCCATACCCAGGGCTTGCGTTCCCCCTTCTCCCTCACTCCCCGTGCTCCTCTGTGCCTGCTGCATTTGGGTGCACTCCTGGGGCAGGATCCCCCCTCTCCCTGCTGCTGCCACCACAGCCCTTGTGGCACAAAACACAAGCACAAAGTTGATGCTTCCATCCTGTGTTCCCCCGCACCTGCGAGTTCCCCTGTGGATGATTTAGTGCTGCAAGCCTGGGCTCTGGCACTGGGAGAGGGTTCCCGAGATAAAATAATCTCTGCCAGCAGCTGAAGTGACAGAAGCCCCATTAACAGCAGCATATGCCTGGGAACACCCGTGCTGCGAGGGAGGGCTCGGAGTGGGGAGCAGCAGCCCACAGGAAGGGGGGATGTGGGAGCTGGTAATTACTCTGCTGCCATTGGGATGTGCCTTGCTAATTTACAGCCTTAGTGGAATCGGGATGAGCTTCTTCCTCCTGAGCCTGGGCAGGGCTGTCCCCTGGTGCAGGCAGCCGTAATTATCCACGTTTAACTGAGGGCTTCTCAAATGTATTTGTCTTGCAGCACGTGAGTGTAATTGCTGTGAATTAACACCCGTGCAGTTGTGGCTGGAGCGGGACCTCGTGTGACAGGGAGGACACAGAGCTGGGGGTCCCTGGGACACTGCTGCCACTTGGAGCTGGGCAGGATTTTGGGACTTTCTGGGCATCACCCTGGAAGTTTGTGCTGGCGGGATGTGGCTGGGAGTGTTCCTGGGGGTCTGTGCTTGAGGCTGGGCTGCCTGGCTTGGTTTGACTTGTGTGTGTGTTTGTAGACACCAGCGCTGTGTGGTCTGTGCTGGAAAAGCACTGGTGGCATGGGCAATGTGCAGGAAAGAGCTACAGAAACGGTTCATGGGCTGGAAAAGCTGCTCTGCCGTGGGAGACAGAGCCTAAGTAGGTTGAACTTTTCATCCAAGAGAAGTTTCGAGGTGGCTTTGCGATGTGGGTTGTTTCAGCTTGTGATCAAGAGATGTCTGTGGGTACAGCACGCTCTAATTTAGCAGGGAGAAGACATAACATCCAGGCTCTGAAAGCTCCAGTAAAACAAATTCTGACTGGAAACAAAGTGCATATTTTTATCAGGAAAGGTAATTAACCACTGGAACGGCCTCAGCCTGGGGGGGTTTCTGCGTTGCTGGCTATCTGTGGATCAAACAGGGATATCTGGCTGGGAGGAGAGCACTCAGTGGGGTGAACACGGGGCTGGAGCCTCTGGCCTGTGCTCCAGGAATGCGCTTGCCAGGTCCAAGGGCCCTTCTGGCCCCAGGCTGTATCATTTGGTGCTGGTACTTGAGGGTACTTTAAAATCCGGGTTGTACGGGAGAGATGAGCACTAAAGCACTTGAAATGGGAATTGGGAGAGCTTGTCTCTGTGGAGGAGTGTTTTGGTGAAGGGTCTTGTTTTCTCCAGGGGTTTTTAGAAAGAAGTGGCAGGGTGCTGAAGGCGCCTTCAAGTCCGGCTCTCTCCCCTCAGTTCTGGCCCTGTCCCAGTTCAGTATCTGCAGAAAACCAAAGAAAAATTTCTCTTCTTAATTGTGAAAGGTCCCCCACTCCAAAGCCAGGCCTGTTTGGGGATTTCCAGCCTGGTTTTTGTGCCCATGCTGTAATGCCTCTGGGCTCTCTGCTCAGCTTTTTTACCTACCCACCCTGTGTGGAGGGCAGCAGGAACCTTCCCAAAGCCAAATCAAGCCACGTTCCTCCTGTGATGGAGACTGGACCTTCGGGGGGAGTCTGTGACAGCCTTGGCTTGTGCAGCCCTGGCCCTGGGTCACTGTGGACAGACAGATCCGTCTGTCCTGCAGCTCTGGATGCTCTGGGTTCGGCAGCAGCCCCGGGGCTGGCGCTGGCCATGGGCACGGGCACACGGTGTCAGAGCAGGCAGGACACGGGCACACGGTGCAGGACACGGGCACACGGTGCAGGACACGGGCACACGGTGTCAGAGCAGGCAGGACACGGGCACACGGTGCAGGACACGGGCACACGGTGTCAGAGCAGGCAGGACACGGGCTCAGCGTGCCCTGGAGGGCTCCCAGCCCTGTCCATCTGCTCTCTGGCAGTGGGAGGTGTGCTGGCCACGGGCCTGCTCGGGAACCTTCCGCGGGTGCCCGGGCTGGGGCCGTGGGCAGGAGCTGCCTGTGCCAGGGCTGCAGCTGGCACCCGGCGTGGCGCCGGGGGCTGACCACACACCCGGGCCAGGAGCCTCCCCTCCCGTGGACCAGGGCTGCAAATAGCCACTGAGTCACACTCTGGAACGGGACCATCTTCCCAGGCACCTTTGTTCTCCAAATAATTCGGAGCCTTTGCTCTGCTCAGAGGCTGAATGCCGGCAGTGCCACAGGACAGGGGTGTTGGGTGGGATTTCTCTCGTCCCCTCTCCCTGCTCCCAGTGCTCACCCAGCACCTGTGGGCTCTGCCCCGGGGCTGAGGCATCACCAGCCGTGCTGGTCCTGGTGATTCTGAGCCTGGAGAGCTGTGGAGGCAGAGCTGGTCCCTCTGCCCTCACACGGGCAGAGTGGCAGGGCTGGCAGGGCAGCACGGTGCTGCTTTACTGAGCTGTTAGCCCACATCCGTGCCACTGCCCATCCCCTTCCTCCTGGATCCAGCTGCTGCTGGAATTGTGGGCACTGCCCTGCCTGGCTGGGGGAGAGGGGAGGGAATGGGGGACACGGCACGGGAAGGGTTAATGCAGAAAGATTTTTACCCCGTGGCGTAAACAGCACCGAATGCATGTTTGCCTTCATTTGCATATTGAAACATATCCTAAAGGCCCCTCGTTTTGAAAGTTCTGTTTTTTACTCCATCTTCCTATAGAAGGGAGGAAATTATTCATAATTAAAAAGTAATAATAATGCAGAATGAAGGAACCCAGCTGTATAATACCCAGCACAAAAGGGGGAGCGTGGGGAATCTATTTTTAATGGTTTCCACAGCAACTGCGAATTTGTTTACAGTGATTTTCCTCCTGTGCTGAGAGGCTGTTCCCAATTTCCATTTTTAAGGAGCTCTTGCATGGGAGGCCCATCACTGGAGGGTGCTCTGGCGCTTGGGGAGGATGCTGAGGAGAGGAGAGGCTGCACGGGCTGGGTGTGATGAGCAGGATGGGGCCAGCACTGCCCCAGGGAGTGCAGGGGCTGGGGGCCACCAAGGGCTGGCAAAGCCCAGCTGGGGACACCCAGGCAGGGGATGGTGACCCCGGTGGCTGCTCAGGGACACTCAGGGACACCCCTGCCTCTGGGCACCAGCAGCAGCGTGGTTCCCTGGGGAAGGCTGTGCCACCCAGCTGTGCCACCCAGCTGTGCCAGGCCAGGGGTCCCTCGTGTCTCCTGAGCCGTTCTGTTCACTCAGAGCAGCCGGGGGGGGGGGTGGTTCTGCTGCTGCTCAGGGATTTGGGTGCTGGGGACAGGAGGGCAGCGCTCCCTGCTCTGGGAGGAGCCCGTGCTGGGCTGGGGGTGAGCTGGGATTTCCTTTGGGCTGTGGCATCCCTGCTGGCAGTGATGGAGCAGAGGGGAGGCTGGCACTGAGGAGCTCTCTGGCTGACACCAGCACAAGACCCAGGAGCTGGAAACTGAGCCTCGCCTGAGAGGTGCTGGTTTTTAATGAGGGCTAATGGAACAATTTGCTGGGAGCTCCTTGCATTTCCTGGCCTGCTCTGGGGCTCCCAAAAGCAGACGTGGAGTTGACTGCAAGTGTTGCAATTGCTGCAGGAATAGCCCAGCACTCCCGGGATGGGGAATGAAGGGGGTTTGGTTTGGTTTGGTTTGTCTGTGGCTCTTCTGGAGCCTGAGGTGGATGCTCTTCCCCTGGGAGGATGGAGAGGCTCTCCTCATAAGGGTGCTTCTGATTTATTTTAGTTTTTTTAGTGTCCCTCTTGTTTTTCTGTCTGGGAGTGGATGTGAAGGTTCTCCCCCTTGTTCCCATTCCTGGTGTGTCCCCGGGGGTTGTGGTCCAGCGTTGCTCCAGGACAGTGACAGCACCGGGGACCGTGGGCAAGGACAGGCTTTGGCTCTGCTCTCCCCCTGTGTGGGGCAGTGTCCTGGGGTCCCCAGAGCTCTGCCCCTGCCCTGGCTCCCCCTGGCAGGTGGAGTTTGCTTTAATCTCAGTCTGCTTCTCAGGACAGGGCTGGCTCTTGCTGCCAGGGTCTGAGATGTTGGGTCTGGGCTGGAACAGCCAAAGGGAAGTGAACCTGGGGCCGATGGGGTTTTAGGGCTCAGCAGGAGCGGGGCTGATCCCAGCCAGGCTGCTCGGGGGGTTCAGCCCCTTCCATCTGCCTGATGGGAAGCTGCTGCCTGGAGATCGGCTCCTTTCATGAACCAATAAAAGAAGGTTTTTATCACCTGTTCCAGCTAATTTTCTGTGGTTTGTAATGGCTTTGGGAAGCAGGTAATTGCAGCGATTGCATTCCATGTGTAGCATTAAAGGGAATTGAGGGGACTGTTTGTTAATTAGCTGTACTTGTGTGGAACCTGAAACATATTAACCTTCACAGAATCCCAAACTATTAGGGATGAAGAAGGGATTTAATGATGGGAGAAGCAGAAAAACAAAAAGCAATTAGGGCTCTTTTTCCCAGCACTGCAGGCGTGTTGGAGGGGGAGGACTGGCAGAGCAGGGGGAGGTGGGATGAGCAGGGCTCTGTGCACAGCAACCTCCTCCGGCAGAAAGAGCAGGGAGGACAGGACACCCTGGAACCTCCTCATCCCCCCGTTTTCATCTTTGCATCATCTGCGTTGGGACTCAGTGCTCCTTCCCTTTGAAATTCCTGCAGGAGCTCCGGGATGGGGAACAGAACATCGCGGTGGTGCCGAGGGGCCCCAGCCCCCAGAGGATGGAGCTGGAGTCGGGGGTGATGGAGCCCAGCAGCTCTGAGTGCTGCCTGGGCTGGGAGAGCTGGAAAGTATAAATAGTGTTTCCATGGTGACCGTTCAACATAAACTCCTTTTTCCTGCTTGTGGAGCCCTGGCTGCTCCCCCCCGTGGCAAAACCCTTCAGGTGTTGCTTGTTTTTCTTACCTCGGTGCAGGAGCTGCTGTGCTGGGGCAGGGCTGGGCTGGAGGTCCTGAGGCTGGGAACGGCTCCTAAAGGGACATTTCCCTGTCCCTGGCTGCACAGGAGTGACACTGGCTTCGTGCCCACTGCCACTGCCCGGTGGGTGCTGCTGGCTCCGTGACTGGGTGTCCTGTGGCCCTTGAGGGATGTGGAGGCTGGGAGAATTCGGGGAGCCCCAGTGCTGGCTGGTGGCCTCTAATGCCACCTCCTCTGGTCAGCACCTGCAGATCCCTCTGCCTGGGGACAGCCCTGGATTTCCTGATCCTTGGGTTCCTTTCCCTGGGGACAGCCCTGGATTTCCTGATCCTTGGGTTCCTTTCCCTGGGGACAGCCCTGGATTTCCCGATTCCTTTCCCTGGGGACAGCCCTGGATTTCCCGATTCCTTTCCCTGGGGACAGCCCTGGATTTCCCGATTCCTTTCCCTGGGGACAGCCCTGGATTTCCCGATTCCTTTCCCTGGGGACAGCCCTGGTTTTGCCCATCTGTGTGCAGTAGTAGCAAATGCTGTGACCACCATGGTACCTCCTGCCCCAAACTGTCCAAGCCTGTCTGGGCACATGGAGCCCTGGAGACAGCCCCAGTTTCCTGCTGGGAGCCCTGGTGCCTTTCCCAGTCATGGTTAATCCCCTCCAGCACCATGCAAACAAACTCCCTGCTCCATTTATTCTACCCAGCTCCCGATTTAATTAGGTTTTCCAGTTTTCTGCTTGTCCTGGGCCGATCACTCCTTAAAACGGTGGAGAATTAATTTGCACCTGCTGTCAGAAAACGTCTCTCCCCAGTTAGAAAAATAATTAAGCCATCATCACACATCGGGGGTAATGAATCACTGCGCTCAGTTCCCTTCACAGGTCGTTTGTTTCCTTCCACACTGGCAAAGAAGGTGCAAACTAAATGTGAGCAGCTGCCAAGTTATCCCCTTCCCTCACTGTCCAGTCCCATTGGAGCTCCATGGATTTCCAAAGCTGGGCCTTTTGGGAAGGTCCTGAGCAGGGACCAGTAGCCAGTAGTGGTGTCCCAGTAGCCCCAGGGATGAGGAACCTGGGTTTGCTCCTTCACTTTGCCTGGGGTCCGTGTGGAAGGGAAAAGGGAGATGTGGCAGGGGCTGGGCCAGTGTCACCCGCAGCCCGTGGGTCCCTGTGTGAGCCCAGGTTTGATAATTGTGTTTTAGTGCTCTGGACGTGCTGTAGCACCGGGGAGGAATTGATGCAGTGTGGAACCGCCTTGTGTTTGCATGATGTGACAAATGCGTGGCTTGGGTGTAAATGTGCCCCCAGGTTTGGGCTCGGGAAGAATTTTCCCCTGATCAGGATTGGCCAAGGGCTGCTGAGGCTTTGTCCTTTCCCCCAGTGCAGGGGCTGCTCACGGTGACTTCAGGCACTTATTTCAAGGACCTCTGGCCCTGTCCCCGCTCCTGGGCCATGTTGCATTTGGGCCATTTCCCCTTTCGTTCCTGTGCCAGGTGTGTGGGGCTGCTCGGATGCTTCTGCACATCCTGTACAGCTTGTGAGAGAGGCAAGGAGGAGACACCGCAGGCTTGGAGAGATCCCAGATCTCTGCAGATGTCTGGAGCAGTGGCCAGGCTGCCTTGGCCTCCTCTCTTTGACAGCCACGGGTTTATTTCTCCTTGGGGGTTCCCGTGGGCACGGGGAATGTGTGAGCCAGGAGCTGGGCAGGGAGGCTGCTCGCCCTGGGGTGAGGCAGAGATTTCAGAGGATGCACCTTTCCTCCTGCCCCCTCTTCCCAGAGCCAGGCTGGCACATCCCCTGTTTGCAGTAAATGGATCTGTCACTTCCCTTATGGAAAGCGTTTGGGGGAGCCAGGGTGGGAGATGTGGTCCAGGTGGGCAGGGGTGGGGTGAGCTCTGCTCACCTGCCTGGGGATGGCTCCTGCTGCCCTTCCCCTCCGAGCAGCCCTGCCCCAGCTCCCAGGGACACTGTGGGGTGAAGAGCAGGGCCAGCAGATTCCGTGCTGGTGCCCCATGGCCCATCTGCTCTGCTGTGAATCCTCCTCCACGCTGGGCCGGGGCTGCTCCAGGAGCTTTCCTGAGGGGAGATGTCCTGGGTGGGCCAGGCTGGTGCACGTTGTGCCCTGGTGCTGGTGCCAGTGGCCTCACAGAGCTCCTGTCTCGGTGTGGTGAGCGGGGCTGAAGCTCTCACCTCTGCCTGTGCTGGTCCGGGCTCACACCTGCTCCCATGATCGCCCGGTGCCCACTCCAGTGCCAGCTGATTAAATTAAAGTCCTAGTGAGTTTGAATAATTTTCCCTGTGAAATGTGGCAGATGGCCTCCATTAGGCGTCTGCTCCCAGCATCTGCCAGGATGTGATCAACCCCTCTTTGGAAAAGGCACAAAAGGGATTGGGAGTGGAGAGACCTGGGAATGGGAGCCCATCCCTTCATCCCTGAAGAGAGAATCAAATTCTCCTGTGGAAGCAGTGGGTGTTGAGGAGCAGCAGCAGCATCCACACGTTCCTGCAGCCCCTCTGCCTGCCCCCCTGCTCCTCTGCTGCTCCTGTCCCAGCAGCCCAGCTCACCCTGGGACAAGGCTGCCTTATGTCACACGGTGTCCCTGTGCTGCAGGCTGGCTCCCAGGGCACTGCCCGTGCTCGGCTGGGCAGGCAGAGCAGCTCCCAGAGAGCGTTCCAGCCCTGCGGATCCTGGAGGGTTTGCACTGGTCCAGACCAGGCTCTGAAACCAGTACTGACCGCCCTGTGCGTCCTGGGACCTGTCCTGGGACCTGTCCTGGGACCTGTCCTGGGACCTGTCCTGGGGGTGTGTGTGTTCACTGTGTGACTGTCCCCACGCTGGGCCCCAGGATGGGCTGTGGGCAGGGGGAGCCTGGCCCAGGGTGTGACTGACTTAGGCTGGGTCTGGCTGACTTAGGCTGGGTCTAACTGGCCTAGGTCGGGGGTCTCGGCTGCAGGGGGGGGGCGCGGCCGGCAGGGGGCGCTGTGTGCCCGCACTGGGGGCTGCGGGGACCCCCCCCCCCCCAGTGTGACCTGGGTGTGACCCTGAGTGTCACCTGTGTATGACACCGGGTGTGACCCACGTGTCACCCGTGTGTGACCCTGGTGTGTGACAGGTGTGATCTGTGCCGTGTCTGTGCTGTGTCTGTGCTGTGTCTGTGCTGTGTCTGTGCTGTGTTTTGCTGTGTCTGTGCTGTGTCTGTGCTGTGTCTGTGCTGTGTTTTGCTGTGTCTGTGCTGTGTCTGTGCTGTGTCTGTGCTGTGTTTTGCTGTGTCTGTGCTGTGTCTGTGCTGTGTCTGTGTCTGTGCTGTGTCCGTGCTGTGTCTGTGCTGTGTCTGTGCTGTGTTTTGCTGTGTCTGTGCTGTGTCTGTGCTGTGTCTGTGTCTGTGCTGTGTCCGTGCTGTGTCTGTGCTGTGTCTGTGCTGTGTCTGTGCTGTGTCTGTGCTGTGTTTTGCTGTGTCTGTGCTGTGTCTGTGCTGTGTTTTGCTGTGTCTGTGCTGTGTCTGTGCTGTGTTTTGCTGTGTTTTGCTGTGTCTATGCTGTGTCTGTGCTGTGTTTTGCTGTGTCTGTGCTGTGTTTTGCTGTGTTTTGCTGTGTCTGTGCTGTGTTTTGCTGTGTCTGTGCTGTGTCTGTGCTGTGTTTTGCTGTGTCTGTGCTGTGTTTTGCTGTGTCTGTGCTGTGTTTTGCTGTGTCTGTGCTGTGTTTTGCTGTGTTTTGCTGTGTCTGTGCTGTGTTTTGCTGTGTTTTGCTGTGGCAGTGCTGCTGTGGGTGCTGTGTTTTGCTGTGCCTGGGATGTCCCAGCATCATCCCGGCGAGCAGAGGAGCTGGTTTGTCCCCAGCTGTGCCGCAGGGAGGGGCTGCTGTTGTCACTTTGTCCTGCGGGTTTGCTGCATTGTCTCCCGGCTCGGGGGGGTCACCCTGCCTCGCTGGAGTGCGGCACAACCCCTCCATTGTCAGTCGGGGCTTGTCAGCTGCATCGAGAGCAGCGGATAAAGTGTTCCAGCGAAGAAGATAATTGAAAATCAAAAAAGACTTTGTTAATTTGATTAGGCAGAGCCATAGTTGAATTGTTCTTCATCAAAAGAGATTTAATTTTGACACGCAATTAAATCCTTCTGCTGTGCCGGTTCCCGGCCGTGGAGTGGCCGGGCAGGGGGTCTGCAGGACAAGGCAGGGCTGAGCTGGGGGCAGCAGGGCAGGGGACCAAGGGACTGTGGGTGCCTGGCAGGCGTGACAGGAGCCCCAGGGTGAGAAGGGGCTGGTGTGGCCGGTGCTGCTCGTTTAGCACTGACTTGGAGCTGTCGTTTCACTGCTTTAATTAATGGCATTAGTGCAGAGAAGCTCTGTGCCTCCCTGGGGCTGTCCCCTTGCCCTGCCAGCCCTCATCTCCCGGTGCTGAAGTCCCGACATGCAGGACTGTGTTGGTGGGAAGGGTCTTTGCTGTCCCCTGGCCGTGGTGCAGCAGCAGAGGAGGATCGGGATCGGCCCCTCCGGCCGGGCAGGAGCTCCCTCCCAGCCAGCCAGCACCGGCACCGGGGTCTGTGAGCTCCAGCTCCTCCTCACGGCTGCCCCCCGTGCTGATAAGGCAGGGGATGATCGGTGCTGCCAGGCTGAGGTGCCCCAACCCATCCCCACTGTGCTGGCAGCGACGGTGGCCAGCTGGAAATGCCACAGTCAGGGGCGTGGATTTAGATCTGTTAGCGAGAGCTGGAGCTCAGTGGGATGTGAGAGAGCTTTAAAACCTGTGAAGAAATGTCTGGGTGTCTCCTCGGGCAGGAGCAGAGAGAGGAGGAGCTGTGGGAGGATGCAGGAGGTGTGTGTGCAGCAGCCGGAGCCCCTCGGGGGTGGCAGCGGGATGAGGAGCCCGGGACTCGCTGGTGCTGCTGCAGCTCCCTGGGCTGGGCTCTGTCTGGCCCTTCTGCCTTTGCAGGGCTGGTCCCGGCTCTGCTCAGAGCTGGGGGCTGCTTTGGCACGGGGTTTTTGCCCAGCCCAGCCCTGCCCTTCCCTTCAGCCTGGCAGGGTGATGCCAGGCTCGGCGCTGCCCTTGCCAGGGAAGGTCTCTGAAGTCCTGGTGTTGGCAAATGCCGTGGTGCCACGAGCTGCCCCCACACCCTGCCCACCCTCTGCTGGGCTCAGCACTGTCAGCACGATGGGAGCTCTTGGCTCCAGGCTGTGCTGATCTGATGCTGCTCAGACTGGATGGAGCCAATGCAGATTTTCTATTACAGCCTCACAATTCCACCTGCCAGCGCAGCTCAGAGGTGTCAGACCTGACAATGCAGGAGTTTTTTAATCCCTGTGCCCATGGGCTCTTGGAGGTGCCTGGCACAAGCTCTGCTCTGGTGCCCTGCATTGGCAGTGACTCTTTGCTGTGAAGGTCTCAGGCCCTGGGGGCTGTCAAAGCTGTGCAGCCCTTGCCCTTCCCTGGAGGAGCTGTGCCAGGGGTGAGCCACAGGGCTGGTGTAAATCAGGTTCCCTGCTCTGGGACACGAGGTGGCCAGTCCTGCCCATGGCTGCCCTCCTCTCCTCTTGTTGCCTTGGTCTTGGCTCTCCATCCCAACTGCTGCATCCACCTGGCTCCTCCAGCCTGCTGGAGCTTCTGCTGCCCGTGCCCCCATTTCCCGGTTTTCCATGTTGATGGCCCGGCTGCCTGCAGTTAACCACGCACCGAGCTCTTCTGCCCGTTCTTCCTACTCGCCCTTCTGGGGACAGGGAGTTTTCCTTTGTGTTCTTCCGTCCCACGCTCCGAATGGCAGCAGGAGAACGGGGACCCACTGGGGGCTGCTCGGTGTCAGGGCCGAGCCCTCCTGCAGCAGCTCAGGGTGCTCAGGGCAGAGTGAGGGCTGGGAACTCCTCTGTGCCGTGGCCAGCATGTGCTGCAGGATGTTTCCAGCTGTGGATCGTGTGCCCAGCCTGTCCCCTGAGAGCTGCACAGGGAATTGGGGATTGATCTGCCTCATCCCTCTCGCTTGGCTCCCTGGGGCTCCCTGCCAGCCCCCGTGCCGAGGTGGGTGACTTGGGCAGTGGCAGATGTGACACCCGACCCTCCTGCGCTGCCCGGCTGCTCCAGGCGCAGCTGACAAATCTCGGGCTTTTCTCATTTGCCTTTCAAAGTGTGAAGCGAGAGCCAGAGGCGCCACACGAGGGCCAGAGCCCCCAGTGCCTGCAGCAGCCGGGGAGCCTCTGCTGCTGGAGCTGTTGGGAGGATCAGAGGGACGGGGGGATGTGGTGAGCCCGGGAGCAGCCCCGAGGAGAGCCCGGGGCTGGCAACAGCAGAGAGCTCTGGCACAGGGGAGTGGAGCCCTGAGTGTGTGTGCTGTGCTTGAAACAGCACAGGCGTGTGCACAGACAGGACTAGGAGGGATGGCAGCACAGCTCCCTGATGTGTTTGCGTGGGCTTTGATCCCTGTCCCTGTGAGGGGTGGTCCCCACATCCACATCCTCACGAACGGGGTTCCCATTCAGCAAGGGGCAGGTCATGCAGCTGTTGGCACATCTGGATGAGGGGCTGTGGCTTTGCCCTGGGCTGTGGGTCCTCGGTGCTGCAGGATCAGCTGGGATGGATGCTCAGCACCGGGACAGGAGGATGAAGGGGAGCAGGGTGGGCATCCCTCATCCCTCACCCCTCATCCCAGCTCCGGGCTGCCCAGGGAGCCCCGCACTGTGCTCACCATCACCACTTCCATCTTGGCTTGTTGCCTTATTTGTTCTCCTCTAATTGAGCAAATGCGCTGTCGGCAGTGGCTCAGCCGGCATCGACCTGCCGGGGGGGAGGCATCGATAGCACGGCACGGCAGGAGGCTCAGGCTGACACTGCCAGCCTGCCCGAGCCTTAAAGTTGCACTTTATTCATGATGTTTTGATTTCTCTTGCTCTGGGGACTCCGACTTTGATAGATTATGATGCGGTACCAGAACAATCTGATCCACTGGAACAACTTCCTTCCAGAATAGGCTTTTGCCACCAGAGCCCAGCGTTTTCTTGATTTTTTTTTTTTTTTTTTTAGAGTGAAAAATGATGGTGTAAAGAAATCTCGAGGTTTGCACAGTTCAGTCATCCAGAATTAGCACCTAGAAGGTTGGTTCTCGTGCTGATGGGGGCTGTTGGAGGCAGTTTACACCGAGCTGATTCCTGGGTGCTGACTGCTGCTGCAGCAGTGCTGGCAGGAGCTGTTTGCACTCCACAAGTTGCAGTTTCTGCTTGCTGGTTCCCAAATCCTTCTGTTCCAAGTGAGCTCCCACTCCAGGGCTGCGTTGTGCTGCTGTTCCATGCTGGGGTCTCTTTGTGCCCCCCTGCTCTCCCCCGTCCTCGTCGTGCTTGGGAATTTTGCAGGTGGAGGTGCAGACCCCTCGCTGCTCCCCAGTGCCAGGGAGTGGCTCTGGTTCCCGAGAACACCTTACCCAGCAGCACAGGAGGTGTTTCCTCTTGTGTGACCTGCCGGGGTGGCTCAGCACTCCGTGTAACCCCTGCAAGGACTGCTGGCCCTTCTCTGGGATTCTTGCCGGTGCTTTGCAGCTTCAGCCTTTCCTTGGCTTTTCCGTGAGCTCCGTGGGGAGAGGGAGAAGTGCTGGACACTGTGTGGGCTCAGTGGGGACTGGGGACACCCTCAGCCTCCAGCCCTGCTCCAGCTGCTTACCAGCCACAGGAGCTGTGAATCCTCCTGAGCATCAGGCTTGTAGAACATTTTTTTCCCCCTCAATGTGTCAAAACAGCATTTTTCCTGGGAAATGTTTGAACTGATTTTGCTAAAACTTCCCTCAAAATTTCAGCCTGAGGCAGATGCTCAGTAGGGGAGCATCAGAGGGAAAAGCCTTGCACTGCAGAAAGACAGAGGCGAGGGATGATGGGGCTGGACCCACAGCCTGGGCAGCCAGAGCTCTGTGTTTACAGAGAGCTCAGGGGTCTCTGAGGAGAGCCAGCACCACTCACATATTAAACCAGGAACTGCGATTACCAACAGAAAATGACGTTTTTATAACACTTTTATTGGAGTCTTAATGAACAAATAAAGAAGTGGAGAAATCTGCACATGCATTTGTGAGATATAAAACTGACTGAATCAAGATGAAGCAGCAAGAAGTGTTGGCTGCTTTCCTTTCTGCTGGACGGGGAAAACAAAACTCCAAAGAAAGGAGAGGGACAGGACAGTGGGAAGAATGCTCAAGCATCTGATCTGGGAGCAGGGATGCCCCGGTAAATGGCTGTAAGTGGCTCCTGTGCCCCCTGTAAGAGGTGTAAGGTGGCTCAGCAGGGCTGACTGTCGTCCTCCCTCTGCAGTGCGCTGAGGGAATTTGCAGGGATCTCAGAAGGCATACTGGGAAAGAAATTGGAAGCTGGAGAAAGGTAGAAAAGTGTGGAAAGCCTCAGAATTGGTAGAGGCAGGAGGTGCTGCGCTGCCAGAACTTGGGCACCAAGCACTGGCTTTGTGTCACATCGAGCCCAGGATCCCCCGTGCAGAGCTCAGGGGTGCTGAGGTGGGGTCTGGGAAGGCAGCGGGATGTCCCCAGATAATCTGTGCTAAGAAACACGAGTGTTCAGAGGAGTCTGTGTGGTGCCGAGGGCACTGACCGCAGGGATGCTCCGGGTGCCGGGAGGGCACGGCCGCGGCAGCTCTCTGTGGACGGAGCTGCTGTCCCTGTCCCCTCCCTGCTCCCCGGGCAGAGCCGCAGAGCTCTGGAAGCTGCCCCGCAGCCCTGCCGTGCCCAGGGGCGTTGTGTGCCCCTGCTGTCCCCGCCGGCATTGCCGGGGCACCGCACACCCTCTGTTCCTTGTCGGCACAAGCGGCTCCAGTGCGGCTCCTGCCAAACACTTCCCGGGATGATTTATGATGCTCCTTCAGCTCACTTCGAACTCTGGCTTCTCCTCCTCTTCAGTAGAATTTAACTTGTTTGCCTGGAATATTAATAATTAAACATCAAGGAATTGCATCCCGAGCAGCCTCCTCAGAAGCGTTTGTGATTGTTTTCAAGCGCCCAGCGCCGAGTTGGGGTGGCTCTTTGATGGGATTTTGCTGCTTTCAAACCGCTGACACCACTAACCCCATAAATTAGCAGCTGATGGAGGGAAATCTCCTGGCTGCAGCTGTGGGTTTTTATAGTTTGATTTGTTAATAGGAGTTTTGGGTCACGGCCAGAACTCCTTACCCGGCTCAGGGAAGGGTTTGCCCCACGGTGCGGTGGCGACGCCGGGCTGGGCTGGCGGGAGCCGGCACCGCCTCGGGAGCTGCTGCTGTCGGTGCCGGCAGTGGCAGAGCTCCGGTGCCCAGTGTTGTGTGCCCAGTGTTGTGTGCCCAGTGCCGTGTCCCCAGCTCCGTGTCCCTAGCTCTGTGTGCTCAGCTCCGTGTGCTCCGTGTCCCCCGCTCAGTGTCCCGAGCTCTGTGTGCTCCGTGTCCCCAGCTCCGTGTGCCCAGCTCCGTGTGCCCAGCTCCGTGTGCCCACAGCCATGTCCAGGGGTCTGTGCCCGGGCAGGCACGGGTCTGGAAGGGCAGAGGGGAGCAGGGCTGGGCACTGGGGACATCCCCATGGATGGGGGGTCTGGTGCAGTGGAGGCTGCAGCTGTGAGTGGTGTTTGCTGGGATGGAGTTTGCCCGTGATGGTCTCAGCTGGAAAAGCAGATTCTGCCTTCTTTCCCTTCCCTCACATGCCTTTGGTGAGAGAGCAGCTTCTGGGGTGTCCTGGTGCCTCTGGTTACCTCCAGAGCAGTGAAACACTGCCAGCCTGGCATTCACTGCCTGGCCCGTGGAAGGGGCAGGACCCAGCCCTGCCCTCCTGCCAGGACACACAGCGCTGTCAGTTCGAGGAGGTGCCCAGCATGGAGGGGTTTACCTGCTCCACAGGTGTGTCCTGTGGTCTCTGCCTGCAGCAAAAGCAGCTGCCATGCAGGGAATCGTCCTTTCTAACACCAAATGTGTTTCTGAGAGCGTGGCTGAGGCAGGAGCCTGCCCTGTGTCCTGGGCTCCTGCAGTGCTGGGGACGAGGAGCCCCTGCCTGGGGTGTGCTGGTGTCCTCTGGGGCCAAGGGTCTGTACCCATCACGCTCCCACCCCTTGCTGTGGAGCTGAAGCCTCATTTATTCTGAAGGGAAAAGAATTCACATCTCACCGACCAACGGGAACCCAAATACAAATAAATTTCTCTCAAAGTGCAGTCGTTGGAGAAAACTAAAGGCCGTTAGTCAGGCTGACATCAGAGGAGCTGCATTCCCTCTGACAACCCGCACAGCCTTATGTTTTATTCACCAGGCCTGAAAAATACCTTCCCGAAGAGGGGGCCCATAAATAAACCAGCGTGATGAATATTACACGGGATAAAAACTGATAAAGCTGGGCTCCAACCAGGAGCTGCACGACGAGGTTAAAAAAGCTCAGGGGTTCATTACATCTGATCCAGCGTGCTGGGACAGGCAAGGGGAGCATCCTGGGGATGCCTCTGGGTCCTGGGAGAGAGGAGAGGCCAAGCCAGGCTGCTCCTGGCCATGGGAGAGGCAGCACGAGCAGGCTGGGAGCATTGCAGGGCTGGGGCTGTCTCAGCAGCACCTACAAACCTCCTCTGAAAAGTTCCTCCACTCTTCCTTGGAAACAGCAGGCTGGACCCTGTGGGGAGCAGAGCAGCCCCCTGCCCTGCTCCTCCCCACTGTGCAGGAGGCAGGAACCTTGAAATACGAGCATTTAGCTTTTTATTACCCCATTTAATTGCTGCCTGACAGCCTAATCCAGCATTAAAAACACCAGAGCTCAGGGGAATTCACCATTGTTATTCAACATGTATCTCTCTCCGTGCTCAGAGGTCCCATCTGCTGCCTCCTTCCACTCACTTCTGGGACATGCTGGGCAGTCCTTGGTGCTGCTGGTTGGGATTTTGTTCAGTGGAAGTGGTGGGTGACAGGAAGGGGGATCAAGAAGAGGGAACAAGGAAGGAGCTGCTGCCGGCAGGGGCCTGTGGGCAGCAGGGAGAGGGCTCTGGGGCTGTTGGAGTGACCCTGGGCTGGTGTCAGGGAGCCGTGGTGCTCACAGGCAGTGCAGCTGGGATGGAAACACCCACGGCTCTCCCCGGCTGAAAACCAGTTCGGGAAATCACTTTTCCTTCCTGCCAGCACTTAACCCAAACCTCCCCGCAGAGCAGAGCTTTGGAGAGGCCATGAGTTATAGTAATGGACACTCTGCGAAGTGTCTGTGCTGCCCATAAATCCATACCCTCCTGCAAGTGCAGATGGTCCATAATAGTCCATCATCCCGGGCGAGCGTGGCTGTGCCAGGGTGGGTTTCTCCTCAGGGGCTGCTGCTCCTGCAAGATGGAACTGCAGTGTGAGCTCTCCCCATAACAGAGCCCAAGCAGCCCCAGACCACCCCGGGTTAGGGGAGGACAAACAGTGGGGTCCCCGAGGTGGGGCTGGGGCTGGCACACAGGGGAAGGTGGCAGGGCTGGGGGGTGAGCCCTGCTCGCCGTGGTTCACCCACACTCCCTGGGGCGATTCAGCCCCGTGCCAGCAGTGCTGGGGTGGGCAGGACAGGAGGAGGGTGCAGAGCTCAGAGCTGCTGGGAGCTGAGCACGAGCAGCCAGCACAGAGCAGGGCGCCCTGGCACAGCCTCCACTGCCACTGCCACATCGTGCTTGTGGCACCGGGGCCCGCCGAGGCTGGCACGTGGCTGGCAGCACTGGGCACGCTGTAATTGGGTTGGAGCTCTTGCTGCCACCGGGGTGGGGGTCCCTTTCCTTGAGTAATGACCTGGAATTCGATCGTGCAGCTTTTCTTAGATGGTGAGACTGGAAGTGTAACTGTGCAGGATCAAAGAGAAGCCAGCAGTGCCACCAGCCAGGACCTGCAGGGCTGAGGGAGAGGAGCCACCCTGGGAGATGAAAATACCCCAGCAGGCTGCTGAGAGACTGCAGCTCCTAACCCTGGAGCCACTCTCCTGCAGCCCTGATGCCTCAGTGGCTGCTGAAGGACAGCTGGCTCCTCTGCCGAGCTGCCACCAGCCCCTGGTGCCGCTGCCCTGTGCCATCAGCACCTCAGTACCAGGGCTTGGACCCGCTGGAGCTGAGTCAGCAAGAGGGAAGGTCCTGGACACGGCCAGTCCCAGCATGTCCTGGGGGCTGCAGGGGTCCCAGCAGGGCTGGTGCTGGCTGTGAGGTGTGACAGCAGCACAGGTGTGACAGCAGCACAGGAGTCACAGCAGCACAGGTGTGACAGCAGCACAGGTGTGACAGCAGCACAGGAGTCACAGCAGCACAGGGTCACAGCAGCACAGGTGTGACAGCAGCACAGGGTCACAGCAGCACAGGGTCACAGCAGCACAGGTGTGACAGCAGCACAGGTGTGACAGCAGCACAGGGTCACAGCAGCACAGGTGTGACAGCAGCACAGGTGTGACAGCAGCACAGGGTCACAGCAGCACAGGGTCACAGCAGCACAGGTGTGACAGCAGCACAGGGTCACAGCAGCACAGGGTCACAGCAGCACAGGTGTGACAGCAGCACAGGGTCACAGCAGCACAGGGTCACAGCAGCACAGGAGTCACAGCAGCACAGGTGTGACAGCAGCACAGGTGTGACAGCAGCACAGGTGTGACAGCCGCACAGGGTCACAGCAGCACAGGGTCACAGCAGCACAGGGTCACAGCAGCACAGGTGTGACAGCCGCACAGGGTCACAGCAGCACAGGGTCACAGCAGCACAGGGTCACAGCAGCCCCACTCACGCGGGCTCTGGGGCTGCTGAGGGCAGTGCTGGCACCGGGCAGGACGGGCAGGACGAGCGATTGCAGCAGTGATTAATGGCATTAATGGCATTAATGGCCCGCGGGCAGGGCGGGCAGCTCGTGGTGCCCACGGGGGCAGGGAGCAGCTGGATCCTTCACTCTGGGCCCCCTGAGCAGCCGGGGCTCGCCAGGGGCTCTGGTGCCAGCCGGCCTGTGGGAGCCGTGCTCTGCCCCTGCCCTGCCCGCTCTGCAGATCAGGAGCCGTCCGGACATCCTGGCAGCACCGTGCGTTAATTAAGCTGATGAAGCTGCGTTAAGTACCCGCACAGCGGAGCCCCCTGAGGTGTCCTTGTGTGCAGGGAGGAGCTGGGGGGTCCTGGATGATTTCTCTGTGCGGTAAGAGACGAGAGGAGCAGGTAGCGCTGTGCCAGGCGCTGCGGGCACGGCTGGCTCTGCCCGGAGCCCTCTCTGCCCTGCCCCTGGTGCCCCCTGCGCTCTCCTGGGGGCTCCCTGCCCTCAAGGGGCTGCACAATCAGGGGATACTGGTGGCGTCTCCCTCAGCCATCCCCGCTGGGATGCCCAGTGCTGAGCAGGGAGAGCGTTGTCTCACCCTCTGCCTGGGGCTCCACTCCATTCCTGACCCTGGGGAGCTGCTGTTTTATAAAACCAAGCAGGTTTTAAAAACCTGGCCACAGGATGGTAGAGAAACACCTGATCCTGAGTGCCTCATGCTCCCACAGGGTTTGTGATGGGTGCAGAGCATCCCGGGATCACTCCAGGACCGTTCTGGGGTCACCCTGGGGTCGTGGTGGCTCGCAGCCCTCCCGGGGCTGTTGTGTTCTTGTGGGTGCTGGTGGCAGGCAGTGCTCCAGCAGCATGCAAAGCAGGGCCTGTGTAATAGATAATAATTAATAGACTGCTCTGGTGGCAAGCTAGGTAAGTAGATAAATAATTTTAATTATCCTTGGGGAGGCTGTAAAATTCGCACACAGCCCTTTATTAAACTCTCTGTTTACAACAGTCATTTATATTGTGTGTCATTTTGCACGAAACCCCCTTGGGGCTGAAGAGCAGCGTCCCTGGCACTGCTGCTCCTCGGGAGCCACGAGTGGCAGTGCAGGGACAGGGGGACAGGGGGCCAGGGGACAGGGACACCCAGGGCAGCTCCGGCTCCCCCAGCGCCCCTTGGTGTGCTCACCTGAAGCTGAAGGCAGGTGCTGCAGCCAGCCCTGTCGAGTTCTGGGGATCCCTGGGGGGTCCCCCAGACCCCAGCTCTTCCCCAGCAGAGGTGAAGGTTTTGTGCTGATGGCAGGGTATTTTTTCCTCTTTTTTTTTTGCGCATGTCTCTCAAAAGAACCATAAATTCCAAGCTGTGAAATCCCGCTGTGTCAGCAGTCTGCAAAATGAAGTGATATTAAACGTGACAAAAGTCTCTCTAATTCACCCTGGCCAGTTCCTGCTTCCCTCCTCGAACCTGTAATTGAGAAGTGGAAGAAAGGAGATTGCTGTTGTCCCTGCCTGGAATCCACTGAGCCATCCAGGCCTGTGAATTTTATTAACTAAGGATTATTTACAAAAACCTGTGCTCCGGCTGTGCTGCACACACTGTGTGTGTTCTCCCTCCTGTCACACCCGTGTTCACCTGTGCTCCCCGAGCCCCTCAGCTCCAGAGCATCTCCATGGCTCCAGCTCCCAAGGGGCTTCGGGGATGGTTTTGCTGGGAGGTGATGCAGGAGGGAGCTGTGACCCTCCCTGTGACCCCCACGTGCCCCTGGCTCAGAGCAGAGTCCCTGCTCTGCTGCTGCAGTGACCTCACTGGCAGAGCTCTGCACTCCAGTGCTGATCCTGCTTCCAGTGAGATTCCAGCAGAGTCCCTGCCCGCACCAGGATGAGTCTCTGGGGGTTTGAATCTCTCTTACAGAGCAGTGTGTGTTTCTCTGCTCGTGGATGGGTTCTGTAGGGTGTTTTTAGTGCTGGAGGGGCCGAGTGATGCTGCTGTGCCACCAGAGCTGGCCAGGCTTTGCCCTTTGCTCCCCTGGCCAAGGGCACAGGTACCAGGATGCCCTGTAGCCCCTACCTGTGCCAGGCAGGCTGTGAGCAGAGGGTTTGGGCTCTCCTGGCACAGCACGTGCAGAGGGTGAGCAGAGTGTCCTGCAGGGAGGGGGGGAGGCTGTGCTGGGTGGGCTCTCACCAGCCCCAGGACCTGCTGGGGACCCCTCCTGCTCTGTGGCACTGCTGCCACCCCCAGTGCTGTCCCTGCTCCAGGCGTGGTGAGGGACAGAGCCCTGCAGAAGGTCGTTAAATAATTGTAGAGTTTAACATCCCCACAATGGGGCTGACATTTGTGTCGTTCATTTTAAAACACTTTATTTCTTCTCTGTTAAGTCAGACTCATTCTCAACAAGCTAAATAACTCTTTCCCCCTAACTATGGACTCGTGTTTGATCGTTTCCTCCCCACGTGGGTTCTGTTCCTGCCTGGAAGGTCAGTAGGATGGCAGGACAGAGCACTGTGCCGTGCCACTGTTACCTGTCCAGGTGATCCTGGTGTGTCCCCACAGACAGGCAGCTTTCACTTCCCCTCCTCTGGAGCACACACAGACCTGTGCTGCCCATGGCAAGGCACAGGGAGGGAGTGCTTTGGTGCCCAGGTGTTTGGGGACGTGGAGCAGGGGTTGTTTGGGGTCCCAGAGCAGGAGCAGCATTCCCCCACCACGCTGGGCCAGGGCTATCAGTTATTTTTAGCAATCGATGGTATTGATGCTGTGCTAGCTGAGGAGGCCACTGGAGGGCTGTTCTTCCAAATCATTACATTTAGAGCTGAGCTATCCCCTTTTCATATAAATCCTGACAAACAAAGATAAAGCAGGACCTTTCCTGTTGGCAAACAATTGGCACTGTTTGGGGCACCCGTGCTCAGGGTGAGCAGGGCCTGGAGCAGAGTGCCAGAGACAGGAAAGCTGCTCTGGGACTGTCATTTTTTTGTCACATCCCTCAGTTGGGCAGAAGACCTCCCAGGGCTGTCTCTGTGCTCAGTATCCCGAGGGCACGGGACACACTTTGGGGTGGACCCTGAATGTGATGCCATCCTGATGGCATGGGGGGAGCACCCCGAGGTGCCTGGGGAGCAGCATGTGCCCATTCCCCTGGGTGCCCCTGCTCCTCCTGTGTGCACACTGTGTCCTCTGGAGCTGGCAGAGCCGCTCCTGCCCGGGCACAGAGCTCAGGGCACCCACGGGTCCAGCACGGTGGAGAGGGGGCTCTTTGCATTTCCTTTTGTCCTTTTTCATTTCAAGATGAAATTAAGCTACATAAAGAAAACCCCAAGCTTTTTTTACAGCACTGCATCACTGCATCCCTCGAGGGGAAAACACTCACTCAGGTTTTCCTGCTCTTTGCTTGTGCTCGTGTCCCCACTCAGTGCTTTCAGAGTGCTCACCCCTGGCCAGTTCCCCGCACAGTGGCTTTGTTGCTCTGGGGTTTGTTTCTTTTTTTCCTATTGTTTCCAATCAATTTCACAGTAGGTTTGTGGTTGGGATAAAAGCCTCCCCTGCTCTCTGCTCCTGGTGTTTTGTGTCTGCGTGTCCCTGCTGATGCCACCCCGGGCTGAGCAGGGTGGCTGCTCCTCCTCCAGACCTACCTGTGCTCAGCCGTGCCCAGGTGTCCAGAGCCAGGGCTGCCCCAATATCCACGATCTTCTCTCAGTCCTGTCCTGCTTCATGTTCCTGCTGCTCTGTCCCCAGTGCCTTCATCCCAGGCATTCTCCACATCCTGGTGCTATCCCAGAGTGGATCCCTGTCCTTGTGCCGTGTCCTGCCAGGCTCTCATGGAGAGGTTGAGCCCAGGTTAATTTACAGCGTGGGGAGCACGGGGGGAAGAGCCTCTGCCCACTAAATAAGTCATGAAGCTGGATCCCAACAGCACAATTAGAATCCTCTGTTAATGATTATTTATGGGGCTGGGAATGCTTATTTAACCTGACTATATTAAATATTAAACCAAATTATAATATTTATACCAGTATTTACAACAGAAGGAGGCGGTGGGTGGCTGGGGCAGCAGCAGGTGAGTGAGTGAGGTGTGCCCAGTGCCCGGGGGGCTGTGGGCAGCACTCAGGGGTCCTGGGGACCAGAGGAGCAGTCATGGCTCTGTCCCTTCCCCAGCCCAGCCACAGCCTTTAACCTCAGGGGCAGGAATGCTGCTGGAGGAAAGGGAAGGACTTTTGGGTGGGAGATAGTGTCTTCTAAGAAAGGGAGATCTCAGCCATCAGCTGGGACAGGGGAAGGCAAAGGAACCCTCCAGCTGGTGGGGGGTCAGAGGGATGGGCTGTACCCAGAGCAGTGTTTGCTGCTTTTTTTATCTCGGAGCTGGAGGTGAGAGCTGGGCTTGGCATCTCTGCCTGGGGCTCTCTCTGTGCCCACTCAGGGCTCCCAGCTGCCTGCGATGCTGGAATGCAGCTCCTTGTGGCAGAGCCGTGGCTCCAGTGCAGGAGCTGCAGGAGTTCAGTGCAGATCCCTCTGCCTGAGCTGCTGTGATTGCTGGTTCTGCAGCCCGGCGCAGATAAAATGATGATTAAGGGGTCCCACCCTATAAGCAGACAACCATGTTGACCTTATTTAGGCTCCTAATCAATTTGCCCCTGGTGTGATTAATTGAGATGCTTGCCATTGATTTTCTGTGAGACAGGAGTGGCTGAGGTGGGATTCGGTGGGATGCCTGCAGCGAGATCTTTCTGTGCAAGGCTGAGCTCTGGAGTTCTCAGCCAGGCTGGATTATCCCAGCTCTCCTGCGAGGTGTGAGGGCTGTCAGGAGCTCCCGGTGGGATTTGCACTCCCTGGTCCCTCCTGCATGCCGCAGATGGATGTGGGACGTGGGGAGGATGATGTGCTCTGCTGAGTGAGCCAGCAGCTCAGGAAAGAGTCCCTGCAGCCCATGCCACTGCCAAGCCCTCTGCAAGGGGGGCTGTGACCCCTCCCCAGTGTCCCTGATGGAGTGTTCTGGCATCACCAAGCACCACGAACCCCATGTGAGCTGCCAGAGCAGGAAAGGCCCTGGCCACAGCCTGCAGCTGGGGATGAAGGACCTGCAGCACGGATGATTGGAAAGGATTTTCTAGCTAAATTGCTGAGCAGATGGATTTACCCTGGACCGGTCCTTGTGGACTCTGGAACATTTTCTCTTCTGTCACAGTTCCTTTTTATGACCTGCCATTTGCTCCAGCAAGCGAGAAGTGAGCCCCTGGCACGGAGCTCCTGCTCCGGCTGCGGTTCAGGAACGCAGAGCTTTGCTGCCACGGCTCCTGCTCGGGAAAGTGCTGGGGCCTGGCAGGACAGCCCTGCCCACTCGGGCTCCCGTGGGGGCTGCCAGGGGCTGCGAGGTGGGAAGGGCAGCGGGGCTGAGGCACAGGAGCTGGCACTGCTGGCACGGGGGACGCTGTGATACAGCCGAGGGCTTGTGACAAACGGTGACAGATCATCACAGTGCCCAGCGGTCATTTCTGCAGCAGGGCCACAGCTGGGAGGCTGAGGCACAGGCGTGAAGGCACATCCCGGCCTGGGAGATGTCTCTGTGGTGGCAGCATGGCCACAGGACGCTGGTGGCTCCGGGGCTTTCCCCTTTGCTGTCAGTGCTCCCCTGCAGGGATTCCACCATCAGCACTTCCCCACGGTGATTCCACCGGCTCCTTTGGCTTCTGCCGTCCCAGATGATGACTGATGTTTCTCTTTCTTAGAAGAAGGGGAAGGACAACACAATCTTCCACCCAAAGCCCTTCCCCTTCCTCCAGCAGCGTTCCTGCCATTTACATTAAAGGCTATAATGGGTTGGAGTAAATGGAGCAGGTTTGCAATTAGTTTTCCAAGTACTTATCTCATTAAAGTAAATGAATTATTGATTTAGTGACACTCATGCTTTTAGTGAGCAGCACAGTGCCATCCCTGCTCCGTGGCTGGCTCCCTGCAGCCGCCCTTGCCCGCCTGCTCCCGTGAGCACACGTGTGGGGGTGTGGGCAGCGAGTGGCCACTCTGCTCGTGGCCCTGGGAGCCAGCTCTGGGCACAGGAGCCATGGCAGCAGGGACGTGGCTTTGTCAGGGACCCTGCTGGGCTGTGGTGGGAGCAGAGCCCGCAGGGAGGGATGGGCTGGGCACCTGCAGCTGGAATGCTGCTGTGGGCATGGCAGCTGTGCCAGGACACCTCCTGCCAGCTCCGCGCTGTGCAGAGGATGATGAGGGAGGGAGGGAGGGAGGCAGCTCACCCGTGCCACTGGCGCTCGGCTGGCTCTGGGTGTGTTAGTGCAGCGGGGGGCTGGATGGGGCTGCCAGGCAGGTGAGGAGCTGCTCGTGGCTCCTGCGGCCCCCGGCACTCGCCAGGGCAGGGAGCAGGGTGTGGGGTGCTCAGGACTGGCAGTGTCTGGCACAGCGTGGGTGCAGGAGGATGAAGCACTGACGGGCTGTGCTGGAGCCAAATGCTCGTGGCTGAACCTGCCACCCCCAGCCAGCTGCTGATTCAGCGCTTTTGCACTTCTCTGGACAGAGATTTAATCTGTCCTGTAAGATAAAACACTCCATTAATGGGAACCTGCCTGCTGGGAGCTGCCCCTCGCCAGGCAGGGCAGGGAGGGCTGTGCTGTCCCGCTGAGGCTGTGGGTGCTGGCAGCGCCGGGCACCTCCCCGGGATCAGGGGTGGCAGGAGGCATGGGGAGGGATGCCAGGAGTGCTTTGCCAGAGCTGGTTCCATGAACCCCTCGGGCACGGGGAGCTTCGATCTGCTCGCCCGCAGGAAGGAGGTGGCGGTGGCACAGGAGCCGCGGGCACCGGCTGGGAGGAGGTGGCGGTGACCAGCAGGGATTGCGGGGAACATTTCGGCTGGGAGGAGGTGGCGGTGACCAGCAGGGATTGCGGGAGGATTTCGGGTGGGAGGAGGTGGCAGTGACCAGCAGGGATTGCGGGGAGGATTTCGGGTGGGAGGAGGTGGCAGTGACCAGCAGGGATTGCGGGAGGATTTCGGGTGGGAGGAGGTGGCAGTGACCAGCAGGGATTGCGGGGAGGATTTCGGGTGGGAGGAGGTGGCAGTGACCAGCAGGAATTGCGGGGAGGATTTCGGCTGGGAGGAGGTGGCAGTGACCAGCAGGGATTGCGGGGAGGATTTCGGGTGGGAGGAGGTGGCAGTGACCAGCAGGAATTGCGGGGAGGATTTCGGCTGGGAGGAGGTGGCAGTGACCAGCAGGAATTGCGGGAGGATTTCGGGTGGGAGGAGGTGGCAGTGACCAGCAGGGATTGCGGGGAGGATTTCGGCTGGGAGGAGGTGGCAGTGACCAGCAGGGATTGCGGGGAGGATTTCGGGTGGGAGGAGGTGGCAGTGACCAGCAGGGATTGCGGGGAACATTTCGGGTGGGAGGAGGTGGCGGTGACCAGCAGGGATTGCGGGGAGGATTTCGGGTGGGAGGAGGTGGCAGTGACCAGCAGGGATTGCGGGAGGATTTCGGGTGGGAGGAGGTGGCAGTGACCAGCAGGGATTGCGGGGAGGATTTCGGCTGGGAGCAGACTGTCACAGCTGTCACTCAGGCGGGTTTGGGGATGTTGGGCGGGCTGTGCCCAGTGTGGCAGTGCCACACTCTCACCTCTGCCCCCGAGGGACCTGCCCAGGACCCTGCCGGGCAGCAGCACGCATTGTCCCTGTCCCCAGGATGGGACTGCTCTCCCCAGCCCTGCGGAGCTTGGAGGACTCTCCTGAGCAGTCGTAGAGCTGTGCTGCTGATGGTTCCTCAGCCACCACCCCAGGGCTCCTCCGCCCGAGCATCTCCTGGCTCAGCTCCTGGCCAGCGACGTGGAACAGTCCCGGGCAGAGTGGGAATAATGGGGAAACGCGTCCTGAGAGCAGGAGCCAGCCTCTGCCCCAGCCCCTGCCCCTCCTGCCTCCAACGCTGCTGGGAACGGGATGTTTTATATTCCTTAGCTGGGGGAAAAAAAAAAATCCCTTCTCATGTAATTAAAAATGTTGACATTGTGCCTGGCCATCCCACCCGCCGGAGAAGGTGGTTATAAATTAAACATTAAACCTTTAATGGCCCATAAAGAAATATTCGCTGCTGTTCTGTATATGGGGATATAAATAGAGAGGGCTGTGGGGGGAGGGGCGGGACATTATTGTTCCTCAGCCAGATAATCTTTGCTAATGAATTTAATTAAAAGCAAAATTAATTTAGGATTTTTTGGTGGAGGGAATGGGGGTTAAAATGTGCTTTGAGAAAGTACCAAGAAGTTTCCCAGCAGATCAGAGCCAGGCCTGCCTCAGGTTGCAGTGTGGGGATGTTGGGGGGGTTGGTGAGGTGCAGTTTTTATGGGATCCGTGCAGCTGGGTTGCATTTCTTGTGATTCTCATCTGGGTGGTTTCAGCTGGGTTGGGATCACCTGCTCTGGCCCTTTGAGGCTGTGTGAGGTTCCAGGTAGAGTCAGTCAGCCCAGACCTGTGCCAGAAAAGCAGACTGGATCAAGAACCCTCCCAGATCCTGCCCCGAGCTGCTCCTGCTCTGCCAGGGCTTTCCTCTCCCACCTTGGTGCGTGTGGACAGGGAGGCTCTGGCTGAGCCCAATCCCTGCTGGGACCACCAGAGATTTGTGCCGGGACTGAGCTGAGCTGGGCTTGGTGATTCCCTGTCTGTGCCAGTGAGGGTGGCACATCCCGGCGTGGCACATCCCGGCGTGGCACATCCTGGCGTGGCACATCCCGGCTGCAGGACCCCACGTTGCTGTCGGGAGTTTCTCAGAAGGCGCCGTTCTTGGGAAATGTGTTTGGGAAGTGCGGCGTTCCCATCGCTGAGCCTCCCCCAGGAGTGTTCAGTGTCAATTATTCATTGCAGAGCAGGCAGCCTGGGCTCCCAGCGCTCCCAGCCCCACTGCTGGAGCGCTCTGTGCCATCTCCTGATGCCAGCCAGGATCCTGGTGGAGCTGTGGAGGAGCTCAGGAGTGGGGCTGGGGGCAGGGGGCTCTGCCAGGCCTGCAGGTGCAGGGCTGTCATCACTCTGCTGGAACCAGGGAGCTCCCAGCCACCGCTTTTGGGACACCCACATCCCACATCCCACAGCTGGGTGCCCTGGCCTCGGGGGAAGGGGGACCCCCAGTCTGGTGAATGCTGGGTGAGAGTGTTTGGAGGGTTTTTATCATGGGAGTGTTAATGGAAGTCAGCACCAGCCTAATGAGCTGTACTCCTCCATGACTCTGATTCATTGAGGCAGGAATTACCATAATTGATTATCCTGCTGAGCAGATGAGAAGCGTGTTTGCTAACACGAGTGCCTGGGAACAGTCCCTGTGCTTCCTGAGCCACCTCGGGACCATCCATAGGCTGGGAGCCCCCTGGGATGGGCTGTGAGCCTGGAGCAGTGTCCAGCCACGGGGTCCCCACACTCGGGACCCTCCTGTTGGGGGGCTGCCCCTGCAGTGGGGCTGAGCTCTGCAGCTCCAGTGCTTGGGAGCAGAGCTGTGGGCAGGTGGGATCTGCACTTGCAGGTCTCCAAAGCAGCAGGTACAGACTCACACAGAGCCCCCCTGGTTCTTTAACCACTCCTGGGATGGATCACCATTCTCATTATTTCTGAGGGTCTAACGTGATTGATGAATGTTTGCGCTGGCCATGCTGCAAAAGCCAATTAGTTGAAGTGCAGCTTTCAGGAAGTTTTCTTTGAAATTTGGCTTAATTTCCAAGAAGTGCCCAGAGCCAGGAGAGCAGCAGAGCCGTGTGCCGCAGGGATTGCTCCTCAGGAGTGTGTCACTGTGCAGGTGTAGGCAGGATTTGGGAACCCAGATGTGCAGCCAGCGCTTCGAGGACAACTGTGCCCTGTCCCAGCCCGTGGGGTGTGTGGGGCTGTTCCTGCAGGTTCTGGGGGAATGAGGAAGGGGCCCATGGTCTGTGGGAGCTGGGTTGGGTTCCAGATGCACTGGTGGAGCTGGAGGGGGGGTTCCTGCACCCATCACCCTGGGCAGGTGCTGCTGGGTGCTGGGCTGAGCCCCTGGCCTGGCTCCTGACCAGCTCAGGCTTCCCAGTGCCTGGGGAATAACACTCCATATCCCGACGTTGTGCAGTCGATGAGCAGACAGCATTGACTCTAACAGCTTGGTGATGATGATCATTGATTTTAACTCTTCCTCCTCTTCCCTGTCTTTTCCAGAGAGCCCAGTGCGAGCACCGTGGGAGGAGCTGAGCTGAATAAAAGGTACGGAGGGTTTGGATCCCAGTGGCTGCATTGGGCTCTGCCTTGGCTGCTCCTGGGGTCCCTCCTGCACGTTAAACCTGCATGTGTGGGGCTAGCAGTGGGTGCTTGGCACGGGCCAGGGCAGGGCAGCACCCTCAGCCTGGGCTCAGGGATCAGGATGGGAGGAAGGCTGCCCACTCCCCCACTCAGGTGTGACAGAACCCTGCACGAGGAGAGCGGAGACTGACGTGCCTGGGAGTGTCTGTGTGTGCTGACTTGCTGTCTGTCCCTACTCGGTGCCATCCCTGGAGGAGCCCTGTCCTTCCTGGGGGCCAGGAGCAGCCCACAGCCCCGTTCTGACCCTGACCCGGCAGTTCCCACCACAGGAGATGTTCGTCCCCAGGGTCCTGGGAGGTGTCACAGCAGCTCAGTGTCCCCGGGCTGAGGCAGGTCATGGCTGATGGATGTGGAGGGTAGCCCAGAGCAGGTGCTAGCCTGCTGTGCCAGCCTGGTGCCTGCTGGTCGGGTGTGGAGGCTCCTTCCTGTCCTACCCCTCCCGTCACTGCACTTACAGCAGTAGGAGGATCCCATCACAGGGGGGACACTCAATCCCCCCGAGGTCCATCCCACTGAGTGCAGTGCTCCTGTCAAAGCTAGTGAAAACAGGAGCCAAGAAAGCCGAGGGGCTGGAGAGGATGAGTGTGGTGCATCCATTGCCCTGGGCCCTGGCATGGGCTGGGGGTCCCAGTGGGAGCAGGGGGTGATGGGGGCCAAGCAGTGGCACTGTACTACAGGAGCTGGCAGCCTGCAGAGCAATGCAGAGGTGTCTGCCAGGGGAGCACTCCCATCCCTGGCACACACGGGACAAGGATGGAGGGGACCTGCTGGGAGGGGGCTGTGGTCTGGAAGGGTCCTGAGATCCCATGGGAAATGTTGGAAAAGAGCTGCTGGAAGGAGCAGAAAGTGTGTGAAAGGGAGCAGGGTGTGCAGGCAGCACAGCCAGGAGGAGCAGGAGGAAGGCTGGGCTGTGGGGCTGGGGACACGTGCTGAATGTTGTGTTCACTGATACCTGGTTCGATTCCTGTGCTGAGGAGGGGGCTTTGGTCCCTGCAGTGCCTGGCTGTGTGTGGGGTCCCAGGTTGGGGCTGTGGAGGTTGCAGGATCGCCCTGAGCTGTGCCCCGGGTGTGTCTGGAGAGCTGTGCCCATGGCAGAGGGCAGGGCAGCAGGGTGGGTGGGTGTCCTGCAGCTGCCCCGTGCCCGGTCTGGGTGGGAGGTTTGGGATCTGGCACAGCGGCTCCGGGCTCTGTTTGTGCAGGGAGAGGGGGGAATGGTGCTGGGGAGAGCTGGGCAGGTGCTCCTGCTGCTGCCCTTGCCCGGTGACCCCCCAGGTCCTGTCTGCTGGTGATGGAGGGGATTCATTCCCTGCACTGGGCCCCTCTGTCTGTCCCTCACAGCAGGGCTGGGGGGATCTCGAGTCTCGGCTGGGGCTGCATTTACAGGGCACAGAGGGAGAGGAAAGGGCTTGGATCGCTGAGATATAAGAGGGAGCAGGGAGCCCCCCGCCCCGGCTGCCTGCAATGGTGCCTCTGCTGCTTTATCACCCTCTCCTGGTGCTGAATTATTGAGAGTGTTGCTCTCGTTTATTGCCGTGCTGGAGGAGAGCTGCCTCCAGCCTGGTGCTGCTCTGAATATGATTATGGGGCTGTAGATGTCACAACCAGCTGGGCCCCGGAGACCAATCTGTGTCCCCCTCACTGCTCTGATTCCCTTATCCTTATTTATTCCCTCGCCATCACCATGGGCCTGGCTCAGTGCTCGCGGTCCCCTGGAGGACAGAGATTTAGTGCCTGAGGGGCAGCCCTGCCTGGCTGCCAAGGGGCTCTGTGTGCCAGGGGCTTGTGTGCAGGACCCCCTGGCTCATCCCCACGGGCCACACCATGGCCAGCTCTTCACCGGCCCCTGTCCAGCCCTGCTGCTCTGTCCCGGGGCTCTGCTGGGGCGGCAGTGCTGGGGCTCACGGAAGGAGTGGCTGCCCTGGGATCTCTGGGTGTCCTCTCGTGCAGTCCATGGTGGCCACATCCCGGGCTCCAGGGACTGTCCCCATGGCTCCCCACTGCACATGGGGGCTGGGGGCTGCTGGCTCTGTCCCCCTCGGGCTGCTCCAATAAAAGGGAGGACGCTGGGGCTCCCAGGACCACGGCTGAGCATCCCAGCCGGCCGGGGAGCAGCGATGGGAGCGGGGGCTTCTGGAGCCGGCTGGCAGCTCGCAGGTTAACTGCGAGCGGCGGATTCCCTTACTGACAGGGTAGCCTGGGAAATGCTGAGGCAGGAATCGGCTCGTGGAGTGTCCGCGGGAGCCCTCGCTGCGCCAGCGAGCGCCCACACGGGCGCTGCCGTGCCCCGGTCCCGCAGCCTCTCTCTGCGCCCCTCTCAGCCCTGCGGTTGCCATCCCTCACTCGCCCTTCCCTTTGCTCCTCGAAGACACTGGAGAGAATGGAATGTTTTTTTTTTTTGCTCTCCCGTTTTCCCCTGGGCTGGATAAGGCGCTGCCCACCGAGGCTGCCCCGGCTGAATGTCGGGGGCTGGAGCCCGGCTCTGAGCAGAGCTCAGGGACCGCGGGCGCTGCAGCCGGACAGGCGAGGGGACCGAGCCCAGCAGGAGAGCGGTGGCCAGCAGCGGTGGCCAGCAGCGGTGGCCAGCAGTGGTGGCCAGCAGTGGTGGCCAGCAGTGGTGGCCAGCGTCAGGAGCAGCCCCATCGCCCTCCCAGCGAGCCCCGCAGAGCGCTCAGCCCCGCCGCTGACACGATGATGTATTTTTGGGACAGTGGGTGTGAGCCCCAGTCTGGGTGCAGCTGGGACAGTGAGCAGGGACAGGGAGCTGGAGCCAGCAGTGCCCCATGGAGCTACACCCCCTCCCCAGAGCTGCAAGAGCTGGATCAGGCTCTCCACCATCCCAGGGTCTTCCCATGACATCCCAGCCACCAGCTGGGGCTGCACCAGTCTGGTGGGGTTACACACTCCAAGGAGATGTGCTCTCCTGGATTTGGGAGCAGGGAGCAGAGTGGGCAGAGGCAGGCAAAGGGGGATGTGAGGAAAGGAGCTTGTGGGGAGGAGGAAGAGGATAATGTAAATTAATTGCTTCTCAGGGAAGCAGCTTTCAGGTGTAAGGTGCTTTGTCATGAGGGATGTTGGCACTGCCACGGCTCCAGAGCCTGGCAGGGCTGGCAGAGCCTCCTGCCTCGGTGCTGATTCTGCCCAGGCACTTAACCCAGCGGAGCTGTGAGAGCCCAGCAGAGCTGTGTGACTTTGCAGAGCTCAGCCCAGCAGGCACAGGCAGAGAGGGGTGCCTGTTCCCATGGGAGGCACAGCTTCCCTCACTGCTGTGGGGCAGTGGCACCCCAGGGTCTCTGTTCCCTGTCCCATGAGAGCCAGCCCAGCCCAGCCGGTCCTGGCACTGCGTGGTGACATCCCCAGCTCTGCTGGGAAGGGCAGGGCGAGGGCTGTGCTCCAGCAGAGCAGGGAGTGTCATTCCTTGGCTCCGTGGGCGTCTGTCCGTGAGGCAGGGGAGGGAGAACGGGGTCTGGGAGGAAGGGCAGGGTCTGGGAGGGAGGACAGGGTCTGGTGTCCCTCCATGACAGGAGCACTGTGGTGGCTCAGTCATCAACACCTCCACGGGCTGAGATGCCAAGGCAAAATGTTTTCGAATGAACAGTGATTGCAGAGAAATGAAGAGCGTGTGGGGCAAGGGGAAGGGGTCTGTAAATGCTATGATTTATAAAGTGTGCCCTGGGTCACAGCGCCTGTTTAACACCAATATCCTCTCTGTGCATTTAAAAAATCTTATTATGAGAATGGAGTGTTTGCTTCTGGAGTACCTCCAGCCCGGTGTTCCCCCGTGCCCAGCTCACCTGTCTACTGCTCAGGTGGGTCCCACCCAGTGCCAGTGCCCACCCTGTGTGGGGTGGCTTGCAGCCCTGCTGCTGAAGCCCCCTGGCAGCCTGTGAGGCACAGGGGCAGGGCTGCCAGTTCAGAGGCTGCTTTTTCTTGGGAACTCTTTGTCAGGCAGTGGAGCTGGTCTCAGGGAAGGGGGGACCCTGGGAATGCAGCATTTCAGGTTCCTGCTCTGCAGTTGCTCCTTCCTTGCATCATCTTCCATCAGTCCTGTGTCACCCTCCATCACTCCTTCCTCCTCCTCGATCTGTGCTGGTGCTGGCCCCGGCCTTGGAGGTGGCTCTGGCCCCAGCGGTGGTGGCCGTGGTCGTGGTCCCAGTGGCCCTGGTGGCCCTGGCACAGCCGTTTGCCCTCCTGTGGCCCCTGGCCCTGCCCACCCGGCCCGTGAGCTCGAGGTGCTCGGCAGCAGCTGCTCTGCCACGCTGCTCTTGCTGCAGGTTAATTCTCATTAAATCCAGGGAGCCTAATTGCCATTTCATGTAAATATTTTGTCAAGTGGAAGGGCTTCAGGAAGGGCAGGGGCGAGGAGCCAGGCTCAGAGACAGGCTCTGGCTCATGCTCAGCCCGGGGAGTGAGCTGAGCCCCCGTGGAGCTGTTCTGTCCCCTGCAGGGAGCCAGAGCACAGCTGGAACCAGCTGCTGGTGGTCCCTGTGCAGAAGTGTTCCTGCTGGATGATGGGGACACGGGGCAGCTGCAAGTTGGTGTCAGTTTGTGGAGAGCTCAGGGCAGAGGAGGAGGGGTGACACCCCAGGTGCCAGCCCAGCCCTCTCCTGCTCTGCACGGTGCTGGCAGCTCTGGCCAGAGGCTGATGGATCCCCAGGCCCCATCCTGTTCCCCCTGTAGTGGGTCAGGAACATGAGGTGTTTTTTTTTTCCCTGAATCCCATTAAACTTCCACGTGCTTTCCCTCCATTCCTGCTCCCCTCCTGCTGGCTGTGGTTTGGTCACAGTCCCCTCCTCACCTGGTGAGGTCACACCTGGGTGCTCCATCTTTGGGAATTCAGAGCAGGCAGTGTCTCCAGTGACCCCTGAGAGCTGCTGGAGGAGCAGGGTGAGACAGAGAGGTTGAACAGGGTGCCAGGGGGGCTTCTCAGTCCCTTCTGGCTGTCCAGGTCTATGCCCCAAGCTGGGGCCATCCCCCTGGCCAAGGCACTGGGAGTGTGGGGCCTTCCTTGCCATGGGATGTTCCTCCTCACACAGCAGCTCAGATCTGTTAGTGCCTTAATCTAAGTGCCTGATGTCTTTGAATAACTACTAATGAGCCTTTAATTAATGAATGCCACGGCTTGGGGGCATTTTGGCGTGGGTGGGAGGGGAGGATTGGGTTGGTACCAATGTCCCTGGGTGCTGCTGCGCTGCCAGCACTGCACTCACAGGGTGACCCCGGGGGGCTGGAGCACCTGAGCTCCCCAGTCCAGCCTCAAGGCAGAGGTTGTGTCTTGCCTGATCTGCAGCTCTCACCAGCGTCAGCATCCGGCTTTGCCCTGTGGGAGAGTGCTGCAGGGACCCCAGGGTCCCATCAAACACCAGGCACTGGCAGCCCCTGGAACACCCAGAGCCCCCCCAGCTGTGCACTGTGCCCCCCAGCAGCTCCACGGCAATGCACCATCCCTCTGTGCCAGGAGAGGATTCACAGGGGTCCCAGGAAGGACCGTGGTGCCAGATGCTGCATTCCCCTTTGCATCCTGTGGGTCACTCTGGGCATGGAGCTGGGCCAGCTCTGGGCTGGCAGCAGCTCTGACAGGTGCTCAGGGCTTAGTGCAGCACGTACAGGGCCCTTGGCACCTGGATGTGCTCAGCAGGGCTGGGGACGGGGCTCCAGGTCCAGATCTCTGGGCCTCGTGGATAAAGTTTCCCAATGGTGGAGTGTCCTTTGGAGGAGCCCTGAGCTTTTCTGGCATTTCCCAAGGAGAGGACAGCACCTCACCAGCTGCATTGGGCACCTCCCAACAGCTCCCAGCTGTGCCACAGGTACATCCCGGTGCCTGGAGCAGCCAGGTGTGCTGCCCTGTGCCTGGCAAGTCCCCTCAGAGGTTTGTGGGGCGCATTCCCACCAGTGCTCCCAGTGCAGCCTCTGTCCTTTGGCTCCAGCACCGGAGCAGTGGCCAAGACCTCTCCTGTCCCAGTGCCATGTTGTTCTCCCTCTTCCAGAAAAAAAAAACAAGGAGCCCTGAAGGGTTCATTTAAAATAAATAAAAAAAACTGGGAATTGTGCTGATTTGAAGGAAAGGCAGCCCCATCCCGAGCGGGGGAGCGCAGTGCCAGCCCAGCCCCGAAGGGCAGAGAGAGATGTGCTGAGAACTGCAGCCCTGTGCAACTTCAGCCTTTGATCGTATATCTCACACGTGCCCTTTGCTTTCCCTCTGCTGATATTTATTAGGTTTAATTTTACTGGGACACGGCTGTAAGTGAGACAGATGGAATGGGGTCTGTGCGCCTGGTGAACACATCTTAATTAAACAGATAAATAAACTTTCATTCCAGGAGGCTTCGGTTTCAGAGGTGCTCCTCCGGGGCTGCGGCTCTGCGGGGCTGGGCACAGCCCTGGTGCCACCAGCGGTGCTGGCTGGCACTGTGGCACAGTCCCTGGGAGCAGCAGGGTGAGGGAAGCAGCCGGGGTGGCCAGCAAGGTGTTCCCCACTGGAGCTGACCGGGGTTCGGTGTCACCCTGCCCAGCCGGTGTCCCCAGGGCTCCCCGCTGCAGAGGGACGTCTCTGGTGGCAGGAGAGGGGAGAGAGGAGACTCCAACACTCCTCAGCTCGCAGAGCTGTGCCCATTTCGCTGCTGGCTCAGGGCAGTGCCAGCACTTGTGGTGCTGCCACCGGCCAGGAATGCCTTTGAGTCACCCTGGCCGGAGCCGGCGGGGGAGGATGGGCACATTACCTCATCCTGGAGCCAGTCCTGCCTCACGTGGTTCCTTCACTGGGCACCGCAAGGCCAGTGTGCCAGGCAGTGCCCTGCCGTTGTCACCTCCAGGAGCTGCAGTGGAGCCAGACCGGCCCAGGCCCTTTGGAGCTGCCTGTTGGCTCGCTCAGTGTCCCCCAGGGTCTGTGAGGTGCCCGCAGGTGCAGCTTCCTGGGGGAGCCCCTCTCCCCTCAGCCGCCCAGAGGTCCCTCTCAGAGCTGTCCCACATCCTTGCCCAGGTGCTGGCGTGCCCAGGAAGGCACCAGGGGCATGGGGGTGCCTGGGAAGGGAGGCTGGAGCCCAGCAGGAGTGTGGGGTCTGAGCACCCGGGTGTGCTGAAGGGGCCTCTGCATCTGCCGTGATCCTTGGGGCTGGAGGGGGAGCAGATGTGGTGGGGCACCCACGGGGAGCAGTGCCCGGGGATGCTGTGGGCAGCAGATGTCACTGCTGGACCTTTTTGGTGCCTGGTACCGCAAGGTGGTGGTGGTGGTGACAAAGCCTCCCCCTGGCCTGGCGTCCCCTCCCTAATCTGGCTCCTGGCAGCCCCTTTGGAGTGCAGTTCCCCCAGTCTCGGGACCCCCTGGCAGGGGCTGGCCCCTTTCTCAGGCCGGCTCTTCCAGAGCTGTTTGCAGCAGGTTTTCCCTGGGCCGGCCGTGCCACACGCTGCTGCTCTGGAGTGTCTGCAGCAGGAGCGGTACCAGGACACTGCAGCATGTCACTGTGCCTGGGGATACTGTGGAAAATCCCAGCTCCAAACGGCTGCTCGTGTGCTGGAGGCTCCGGCAGAGACGGAGCATCAGCAGCTGCTGGCACAGCCCTGCCTTTGTGCATCACATTTGGCCAAGATGGAAACTGAGCCGAGCCCAGGTTTCGTTTCCTACATGCCCCAGCACAATGCCACCCTGGCAGCCTCGGCAGTGCCAGGGCTCTGGAGCTGGGTGTGATGCTGCACCGAGCTGTGGGGCTCCAGGGGGGGACCCAGGGCTGCTGCGAGGCCCTGATGGGTGGAGGTGCGAGGTGGGACAGGACCCGAGCGAACCCACGCGTGTGCCCGTGCGGGTGTCCCTCATGGGCATTGCCATGGCAGCTGTGACACTGGTGAGCGTGGCGTGGATTCACCAGGGCTGCTGGCAGCCCCACAGGCCCCCTGGGAACACCGAAACACCACTGGAGCTCTGCCGGGGCTGACTCTGCCCACCAGCTGGTGGTTCTTGGGGCAGAGGGTCCCCATCGCTCTGGGGAGCGCAGTGCCATGGGCAGGGCCCCTCATGTCACCCCAAGGCGCAGGGGTCCCCTCCATGCCTGTGGGGCTGGCAGGCGGGTGGGGAGCTCGCAGAGCCCTGCCTGGGGCTCCCACACCTCGGCGGGGCTGGGCAGCGGTGCCCGGGGCATGCGGGCAGCGGTGAGGCTGCTCCGGCAGGGAACGCCGTGCGGGGCCGTGCGGGGCCGAGCGGGGCCGAGCGGGGCCGAGCGGGGCCGGTGGCCCCGGGGAGGCGGAGCAGGGGCTGTGCGCGGCTCCGGCAGCGCCGGCGGCTCGCAGCGAGAGCGCTGCGGTGCGCACGTGTGCGGCGGAGCGGGCACGGGGGAGTCCCGGGCAGCCCCGGGCAGAGCCTGCCTCCCCCGGGAGCCGGGAACCGAGACGGCTCTGCCCCCCCGGCCCCATCCTGCCCGGCTGCTTGCCCAGCGTGTGGCCGGGGTGGCGAGGGCGGCGGGGAAGCCATCTGCAAAGCGGCGGCGGTGGAGGGGTTAAGTGCGGGATCAGCTGTTCTCATGTCATTACGGATTCTCTTCATTTTATACAGAGCTCTGTTTGATGTCTGAATGCACAGGGGACTCCCCCTCCTCCTCCAACTCCCACCCCTTTTATTTCGCTCCCGAGCCCTCTCTCCTTCCTCCTCCCCTTCCTTTCTCTCCCGCTCCGCTCTGGCTCACGCACACCCTTTGCAGACCGTGCGCTCAGTGCCAGTGGCTAATGGCCCCGAAGTGAAGAGCCAAGCGCTGCTCCGGCGGCGGCGCGGCCGGCCTGCCGCAGATGAACCCTCCTAAGTAGCGCCGAGGGGTCGGGAGGGACGGCGAGGAGGGGAGAGCCCGAGGGGCCAGCCGGGAAGACGAGGATAGCGGTGGATAGCGGTGTGCGGAAGAGGACGGACCCGCGAGCAGCTCCACGGCTACCTGTCGACACATGCTGTGCTCCATGGCTAACTCGGGCTGCCTCCTTGTCTCCAACTCAGGCATGCTTCCTCACTCTCTCCCCTGTCCTCCAGCCTTCCTCTACCTCCAACAGGTAAGCCACCCTCTCCGGGGGATTTTTTTGCTTTCCGGTTCACACGTGTTTGTGGCTGGCTCCCTCTCGGCTGAGGGTAAGAGCCTGGCAGGTTCCTCCCAGCCTCCGCGGGGCGCCCGGGGCTGTGCCGGCTCCTGGGCTGCAGTTTTTGGGGATTCTCCGCTGTCCCCGCCGTGGCTGCGGGGGCACGGCCAGGGCAGAGGCGCGGGCAGTGCGGCAGGCAGAGCCCAGGCGCGGCTCCAGCGCTTCCCCGCCTCGGTGCTGCTGCCGCTGGGCGATGATGGATGCTCGGATGAAGGAACGAGGCTCCTGCGTGGCCTGAGCAGCCTCCAGAGAGAGGGGAAGGTGCAGAGCTGGTGTGTGCACACGCGTGGGCACGTATGTGTGCGTGTGCTGGCATTGTGTGCGCACAGCCGGGCACAGCGCGCGGGGTTTGTCCCGCTGTCACAGGAAGGTGCTGCAGAGGCACTGGGGCCCAGGGCGGCCCGGGCAGAGGCTGCTGAGGCTGTCAGTTTGGTCCTTACCCGGTCCAAGGTTCTGCTGTCCCACCGGGCTGCCCTGGTTCCTGTGCTGGACCCCGAGTGCCGGGTTTCCGGGCCCATCATCCCAGGGGAAGAGCGGCTTGGGAGAGGCAGCATCTTTTTCAAATGCCTCTGTGCTGCGTCGGAAATCCCGTCTCCCAGCCAGGCAAACCACTCCATTTGTGCTTTCAGGAGTTTAAAAATTCATGGCATCCTTCCTGCACTCGGCGTGGCCGGCGCGGTTCACCCAGCGGCGAGGACGGGCACGGAGGTGCCAACCCTCGGCCCCAGCGGGAAGGGCTGGCCAGTGTTTGGGCCCCTGGCATGTCTGTGGCCAGTGGTGGTGGGGATGGCAAGACCCAGGTCACGCTGTCCTGCACTGGCAGGGGCTGGGGGAGCCGGTGGTGGTGACAGGAGCACGGGCACAGGGGCTGCTGAGATGGGCCCGTGATTTATTGCACCCTGCTGAGGGCAGAGCCTGGGGACAGCCAGGGCATGGGGACAGCCAGGGCACGGGGACAGCCAGGGCATGGGGACAGCCAGGGCACGGGGACAGCCAGGGCATGGGGACAGCCAAGGCATGGGGACAGACATGGCACAGGGACAGCCAGGGCATGGGGACAGCCAAGGCATGGGGACAGACATGGCACAGGGACAGCCAGGGTATGGGGACAGCCGGGACATGGGGACAGCCAGGGCTGTGCTGGATCTCACTCTTGTTTTCCCTAAGCTGCACTGAGGTCCCTGTGGCCACTGCACATCTGACGCTGAGCAAAACCTGTCCCTGAACCCCCACCTGTCCCGGGAATGGTTTCTGTCCCTGTGACGGGAGCACGTGGATGCTTTGGATGGGCAGGGCCCAGAGCCTCTCTTGAACATGGCATTTGTCCCTGTCCAGCTGGGATCCCCCTGTCCCTGGCCACACGAAGGGCTCAGCTGTGCTGCTCTCTTGCCCTGCGGAGCACTCTGCCATGGATCAGCCTGGCTCTGGCAGCAGGAGTGACAGCATGGCCAGACCAGTGCTCCCAGTGCCTGCAGGGCTGGGCTGAGCAGAGCTGCGGGTCCTTGGGAAGCAGCAACTTCCCTGGGTGTGCTGCTCTTCACCTGGCAGCTCCCAGTTCCCCATCACCCTGCCTGGTTTGCTTCGACCGTGCTGTTCTGCATCTCTTCCTCCCTGCTCTCCCAGAAGCCTCCTGCTCCTTGGCAGCAGCTCTGGACTTGCACGCCAGGAGGAGGGTTTTATTACAGGATTTGGAGTTGGATTTTCAGCCGGCTGATGAGCACGATGGAGGTGAAAATCTCCGTTCTCTTCCTGGGGTTTATCCTGCCCTGCGGTTCTGCACTCAGCACTTGGGGACAGTTGTTCCTGATCCATGTCACACCAAGGTGTCAGGGACAGGGGCACCACTGGCAGCCACCACGTGGGGCAGAGCATGGGGCATGTGCTGCTGATGGGCCCCTCAGTGGGTGTGCCTGGCACCTGCTTTAGCTCTCTGAATTCCTCTGCATTTTACACGTGTCCACCTGTGCCACCTGCACACAGGGAGCGATGCTGCTTCTGCCTGGGGGCTGTGCCCAACCTGGCCTGGCTCACCTCTGTGTAGCACGGACACCTGAGAGGGTTCAGCTGACTCTGCCTGAGCTGGTTGTGCCGTGGGGTCTGGGGGGACTTGGTTTTGATCCCCTGGGTTACAGGTCCCAACCCTTTATGGGTTTGTAAGGGGCGTACCATGATAGTGCCGGGGCCAGTGACCAGGACTGAGTGTGCTGGGCTGGCCAGTCGGTCAGGAGCTGGGGAATGCCAGGGTCTGCACACAGTGACTGCCCCCATCCCCTTCAGACACTGCTCACCCTACCAGGAGCCTGTGGCTGCACTGGTTCCCGAGGATGCTGCTGATGTTTCGTAGCTCCCAGCCCCAGCGTTCTCAGCCGTGTTGGGATTTGAAGGAATGACCGAGTAATGAAGCTCTCAGCAAAACTTCAGGGAGGGCTCAGCAGTACCAGTGGCTCTTCCAGGTGCTGTGGGTGTCTCTCAGCTCACTTTGCTCCGCTCCCTCCCCGTGGCCACCCTGGCAGGAGCCGTGGGCTGTGGCATTCTGGGTTGTGCAGCCACACTGTGCCCAGAACTCCTCCTGGCACTGCCGTGCTCCAAGGGCAGGATTTCTGGAGGGCAGGGGCACAGGAGGGTGGGTAATGTCTGCAGCAGAGCAGCCTGGGCGAGTGGGAATGCTGCATCCTTCGGTGGGGCTTGGCAGGGACGTTTGGCTCTTGCTCACTGAGGGTCTGGGTGGGGAAGGACACTTTGGTGGCTTCGTTTGTTAGCAGAGGGATCAGTCTCTGCTTGGAACACATCTGTGCTGTTGTGAGTGAGCAAGGCATGGCTGCAGGACAAGGCTCAGTGCTGACCCAGGCCAGGCCTGGGCTCTGAGGCTCAGCATCAGTTCCCTACCCTGGCACAGCCCTGGTGCAGCCCCAGCCCCGTGCAGCTCTGACCCCAGCCCAGCCCAGGTTGATGCACAGGTGTGCTGGACCCCCCTGCAGTGCTGCTCCTCACCAGGAACATCCCCGGTGCTCACAGTCACAGCACGGCACAGGAGACTTGGCTGAGCCGTGCCTGGCCCGCCGGGAAACAGCCTCTGCAAATCCTGCTTGGAAAATTCCTTTCCAAAAGGGCTGCTGCCAAGTTTAGCATGTTATATTTTTGGGAGCAGGTCTATTCCGAGCGGTGTTGCCGTGCCTTGCAGCAGCGGGTTCGTTTCAAACCGGGTTTCTCCCCCTGCTCGTGCGTCGTGAGGATGTGAGACCTGGCACAGGAGCAGATCCCAGCTCTGCCCGTGCTGTGGCAACTGCCCTGCTCAGTCAGGACAGGCCCCAAAGCCCCCAAAACATGTTTTCTGCTCCGGGTTCTTTTACATTGAAAACACTGACATTAATTTTAGGTTTGCAAGGCTGCTCTTCCCACAATAGCTGTGATTTTGGCCCACTCTGCCTGGAAATGCTCTTTTTATAGGTATATTCCTATTTTTATGCTGTAGTGATGGGTGAATGAGTAGATTAAATTAGATTTAGTATCTGTCATTCTTTAAAGCATCACATGCAGTTGAGGGGGGTGTAACAAAGAAAGGCTAATGAGGAGAGCGGGTGCAGGCCACCCCCACCAGCTCCACCACCCCTGGCCCTGGGGCTGCCCCCTCTCAGGGGCAGCATCCAAATAGGAAAATGCTTCTGAAACGTGGTTTTCCTGTGCAGCCCCAAGGCCAGGCCAGCTCCTGGTCTGTAGCAGGAGTGCTGGGCACCCCGGGAACCTCCAGGAGCTTCAGGGTCACTTTTCTGCCTGGCTGATCTCCCCAGGGGATGGGGCACTGTGTCTGTGGAATGGTGGGCTTCCACGGAGGAGCCAGGGGCACCAAGGGGCACTGCAGCCCCTCCAGGAAGGGCATTAGTCACTTTGGTGCAGGTTTTTGTAGGCAGCTGGGTGCCAGGGGGGCGTGGGGAGCTGTGCCAGTGTTGGGAAGGTTGGGAATGGTGCCTGGGCACAGGAGAACGGAATGTCCAAGGATGGAGCTGGATCTTCCAGTGCTGGTGTGAGCCTAGCAGTGTGTGCTCAGGGCCTGTGCAGTCCTGGCCATGCTGTGGCTACTGACCCAGTGACATGCCAGTGCCATGGAGCAGGCTGGGAGCTGCAGGATTCACTCCTCCACTGCCCATGGGCAACACCGAGAGGGCTTTAACCTGCCCCACCTCCCTTGGCATTCAGGGGCTGGGAGGAAGCAGCTGTGCCCCCTCACTCCCTGGAGCATCCCAGCAGGTCAGGAGTCTGTGGTGGCCACCACAGTGCTGTGGGCATTGCCTGCCAGGGGTCAGCTCCCAAATTCCATACAAGCCCTGCTGTGCCCAGCCAGGATCCACACCCGGGTTCTCACCACAGCCTTCAAACAGCTCCTGTGGAAAATCAAAACTGCAGAGAGAAGAGTGGGAGCAGGCGACAGTGGCAGCTTATTTGTGATCTGCATTGTGTGGGGAGCCCTTAATTAGAGGTAATTAGACTAATTAACTTGCAAATGAGAAACTCGTCTTTTTCTCCTTTTCTTTTACAAGAAAAAATAGAAGAGACAAACAACAAGATAAATATTGAGGCTAATTGCGTTGTACCTGCTGCAGACCCCTCAGCCCATGGGCTGCCTCTGTGCCCCCAGCCTGGCGCTGTGTGCCATCCCTGTCCTGGTGTCCTGTGGTGGCTGTCCCCACTCAGGGCTGCTCACCCTGCCAGGTGGGTGTGCCTGTGTCCCTCGGGCCCCTGCTGGCACCCAGCAAGGACACAGTGTGGGGACAGGAGCCGTGGGGACAGTGGCCTCCGTGGTGTCAGTCACTGCCAGCACCCCGTGGCCAGTGGCACCGAGGCCATGGCTCCAGCATCACACCTGGCACAGTCCCTGCCAAAGCCAGCCCAGCCCAGGACTGGAGCAGGGACATCCCCTCTGTGACACCTCCAGGCTGTTTCCCAGCTCTTCCCTCGTGGCATCTCTGCTTTCCCCTCACCCTGTGCTGCACACCCCGGGGGTTTTGTTAGCACAACCCGGTTCAAATGTCTGATTAGTCTTTAGGAGATCGAGGGGTCAATTTTCCACAGCTCCTTCCTCTCCATTTAACTAATTTAACTGCACGATTGTTACAAATTTCATTTTATTATAGCGCTGCTTCTCAGTCCAATTGAATTACCAAAATCTCATTTTCTCAGAAGTGCTGAATATGTAATTAGAGGAAAAATTATGCTCCTGGCTGCCTATTAGAGAGGGCTGTGTGCAGGCACTGTCCGGGCACACACATGGGTCCGTGGTGCCCCCAGTGCCCACGTGTGTGACAGTGGTGTGACAGTGACAATGGCACTGACTGGGAGTGGGCTCTGAGGGGCTCTGCAGGTGCAGGAGCCAGGGCTCAGCTGGGTTCCTGGAGCCCTGGGAGCTGTGGGGCCAGATGTGGGGATGGCAGTGCAGCTGCTGTGGGGCTTGTGGGACGCACAAGCCCAGTGGCCACTGGTCCCACTGCTCTCAGTGTCTGGAGCTGTCTGCGTGCAGCTGGGCTCTGGCAACTCCAAGTGAGGATTCCAGAGCCCCAGCCCTCCCCAGCAGGGGGAACAGCAGCCGCAGACTGGTCAGCACTGAGCCATGCACGTGTGGGCACCTGCATCTGACCCTGGTGCCTGCAGAGCTCAGGAGGATGCTCATGGGCGCTCAGGTTGCCCCCAGCCCATCCCTGGGCTCTCCAGCCTGGCTTGTACCTTGTGTGCCACCTGTCCCAACCTTTTGGTGGCCGCTGGGGACCAAACGCTGCTGGGAATCCCAGCCAGCGCTGCGAGCACCAGGTCTGCCTCGCTCCGGTGTGCCTGCAGGCAGAGCTGTGCCAGGGGTGCCACCAAGGACTCCGCAGGTGTTACCCTGGCACTGCTGGCAGCTCCAGGGTGAGCCCAGCTCCCACTGGCGATGTCGGGCTGTGTCCAGGAGGGAGCCAGAGGGCTGCTGTGCATCCCGGAGCTCTGCTCCCCGTGCCCGGTCCCGCCGTGTCCCCGGCGCTGTCGCAGCTCGGTCGCTCCCGGGGCGGTGGCACCGGCCCATGGCGAGCCGGGCGGGGGTGGCCGGGAGCCCCCCCAAGCACCCCCGTCTCGCCTTGGTTACACAACATTATCATTTCATAATACTCTGAAATATACATGAAGTTGGCTGAATGCAGATGAAATTGCACCATTTACTTCATGAATATTTCATGAAGCCTCAGCTCCGAAGTTTCCAGCTGGCAGAGCCGGGAGCCGGGGCCGGACCGTGGCCCCTCGCGCCCCGTGCCCGAGGTGACAGGGACACACGTGTTGCTGTGTGCCCGGGCCAGCGTCTCGTCCCCGAGATGTCACCCGGCTGCCACCGCTCCTCTGTCCTCCCCGGGCTCTCCCGGGCACAGGGCCAGCAGCGTCCCTGGGAGCCCAGGAGGGCCAAGGGCAGGAGCAGGGTAGGGGGATGCGGAGTGCGTGGCAGCCCAGGAAAATGGTGTTTGCCTCGCCAACAGGCTGCTCTGCTTCTCCCCGCCGCTCCTCCTCCTCCCCCTCAGGTCCTGCCTGCTCACTGGAGCTCTCCTTTCCCCCCGCAGCCTCCCTGGGTGCCATTACCAACCTCTCACCCCTCCCTGCTGTCGGGGATGAAGACATTCATCCACTGCTGCCACTGGTCCCTGCAGCTCCTCACTGCTTCCCTGCTCCCTCCAGACGGTCCATGCCCATCATCCCCCCAGCTCTCTGTGGGATCGCTGTGGCCCCATTTCGGGGGTAAGCAGCCCACCCCCAGCTCCTGACATCCCCACGGTGGGCAGGGCTCGTCCCTCCCCTGACCCCCCTGCCCACAGCCAGGAGCTTTGTGCCTGCACAGCGCCGGGCACTGCTTTGTATGGATGGCACAGCTTTTGGGGTAATGAAATATTTACAGGTCAGTGGTTTTGTGAGAAATGACAGGGATCAGTCAATTCCTTTTCAGGGAGTAATTTTCTTCCCCTTCATGGCCTGTGTTCCATGTTGACAGTCATTAGCATGGGCGAGGGCCGGATCCAGGGGGGGAAACGTTGTGTCTGTCACGCAGATGAGTCGTGCTGGGCACCGTGGTGGGCACAGGATGCCTGGGGGCTACCTTGGGCCGTGCCAGGACCCTTCTGCCTCCACCGGGGCATCTCTTGAATGTGTGTCTGCTGCTCAGCACGGTGCCACACCGCCCTGCTCCAGGGCAGATGGTCCCACCAGTGCCCCTGGCTGCTGCTCACCCGTCTCCTGCTGGGGGGACAGCGGGTCCCCCACAGGAGGCGTTTGGAATTGCTGGGCACCCTTCCCTGTGCTCAGCAGTGACCTCAGGCTCCCTCATGATGTGGCAAGGGTGTGCCCTGGCATCAGCAAGCAGGCAGGAGCCATTCCAGGTCACAGCAAACTGTTTTCTGCCTGCCCTGCCCTGCCCTGCCTGCAGGATATGCTCACTGAGGCTCTGCAGCTTGCAGGAGCACCTGGGGGGACTCTGTGGATGCTGGGGTGCTGTGGGCCCCTCTTTCCCCCTGCAGCAGTGTCTGCATCCCGGTGGGAGGAGCAGGACAGCCACAGGCAGTGGGGAATGGTGTCAGAGTGGGGAGGTGTGGAGTGACAGGGCTGTCTGCCCTCTGCAGTTGCACTCCACGTGTGGCTTCACCCAGCTGTGTGTGTGCTGTGACCTGAGTGTCGTGACCAGGCAGTGCCAGTGTGACCAGGCAGTGCCATGTGTGACCAGGCAGGGTCAGTGTGACCAGGCAGTGCCGTGCCGTGACTGGCAGTGCCATGCCGTGACTGTGACCTGTGCTGTGCCACCCTGCACCACCAGCACCGTGTGTGTAGCACAGGAAGGGCACAGCCGTGGGCAGAGCCGGCTGCTGGGAGTTGCCCTGGGCTGAAGATGGGTCTGGGGTCAGGCCGAGGCAGCAGGGTGGCCGTGAGCCTTGGAGGAAGCTGGCACATCCTTGGTGGCTGTGGTGGCAGCAGGGCACAGGTGCTGGGGAGCAGCCCGTAGCCCCACTGTCACCACTGTCACCACTGTCACCACTGTCACCACTGTCACTGTGCTGCCCTGGCCCAGGTTTGGTGGCCCAGTGCTCGTGGCTGGCAGCTGCCTCATGGTTAGTGCAGGGCTTTGCTCTCAGCTGATCGCTCTGACCCGTCCTCTGCATGCGGGGGGCTCCTGGCACGTTATTTTCTTAAAAAGGAGCAAATGTGGGAAACGGCGTCGTCAGCCCCGAGCTGACAGCACAATCACCAAAATGCCGTGTCGGCAGGAACCGGCCCCACGCACTAAATGACTTGAAAGGAAATGGCCTGGATTGTGCTGAGGAGGCAGAGTGGGGGGAGAAAGCAAGTGGAGCAAACAAAAAAACTTCATTAATTAGAGAAACTCGTTAATGAGGGACATTTAATCAGCTGATGATGATATCTACCCTTTGCTTGCTGCGGCAACCACTGCACAGGGCTGGTGGTGGGAGACTGAGCCGTGGGCAGGGCAGAGGACGCTGAGGGGACACTGGGCAGGGGACACTGAGCAGGGGACACCGTGTGGGGAAAGCAGGCAGGGGAACTTGGGCTCCCTGTCCCAGCCTCCCCGCTGCCATCCCTGGGGCAGGGGTGTTTGAGCACGGGCTCCTGCTGGTACCTGCCCGAACAGGTGGGCAGCGGAGGTGCCGGGGTCCTGCTCGTGCCCCCTGTGCTGCCAGCTTTGCTCAGGCACTGAACTGATCTGTCTGGTTTTAAACCAGGCCTAGGGCTGTTAAGGATCAGAATTTATTTTACTCCAAGTGTCAAAAGCACTGTGTGGGAGCATCCCCGTGCCCCGGGAGGGAAGGGTGCTGGCAGAGCAGGGGATGTCTGTCAGAGCCCCTGTCACTCTCAGAGCCCCTGTCTTGGGCACCCCCAGGCCAGCTCTGTGCCATGGGCTCCCTGCATGGCCAGGCACCCCAAGCTGGGAGCACCCAGGGTGGGCTGCACAGGTGAGTCCCCAGGGACCCCCTGGGTGCTCAGTGCAGGGGGACACCCCAGAAGGGGCTCCAGCCACCTCCTCACTGCTGACGGCTGCCCAGGGATGGGGCTGTTCCAGTGGTGGAGGCAGCATGGGGTGTGGAACTGAGTAGTGGGATGTCAGCGGGCAGCACACAGCCAAACCTGTCAGCGTCCCCTTCCCATGGCAGCCTCACCCATGGGGTGCAGCCCTGATGGAGCAGCTCTGGCCCCAGACGGGGTGGCCAGGCTCTGGGAGGGGATAGGAGGCGCTGGAAGCTGTGGATCTGTGTCTGCAGCACCCGCAGCTCCAGTGCCATGAGCAGCAGCCAGGGGAACCTAATGGTCCCTGAATGAAATAATAGCCAGGCTGACAGGCACTGCGACAGCCCTAATTAATAACTGGTACGAGTGTGGCTGTTGGGACAGGCTGATCAGGGGCCAGGAGGGCCCAAGACCTGGGCAGGTGGGGACAGTCCCTGTTCCATCTGCCCGCTGACATCCTGGTCCCTGCGTTGGTGACTGATCCTGGCTGTGGTGACTGCGAGGATGTACCCAGGGCAGAGCAGGCAGGAGAGGAGGGATGGGGGCTGCTGCTGGTTCTGCACACGCAGGCAGGGAGGGATGGGCACAGGGCGCCAGGGACAGGCAGGGAGGGGTGGGCAGCAGGCACTGGGGGTGCAGGAGGGCACTGCGGAGTGCCCACGGTGGCTCCCTGGGGAGGAGTTGGGTGCCGAGACCCAGGCGAGCACAGGAGGGACCCTCCGGCCTGCCAGGTGGAATTAACACCTGGGTGTGGGCAGGAGCGGCGTGGGCAGCTCCCTGTGCCCGTGCCGGGGCAGGGCCGTGCAGGGGCTGGGCTCCTGGATGGTGACAGCCCCGGCGCACTCAGGCAGGTGCCTCGGGAGGCTGGCGCGTCCCGAGCAGCTGAGTCAGCGCGGGCAGGCGCTGCCGCTGCTGCCGATGACTTGCAGATCTGCAGCGGGGCTATTCCCGCTGTGTGTCCCCGCTGCGGCTCCGCTGCCACCCTCGCTGCCCTGCGGGCTGGGGATGGCAGATGCCAGCGCATCCCCCCGCCACCCCCGCCGTCCCTCCCCAACATAAATCGGCGACACACACAATTAAGTAGCTTGTCTCTGCGGGCTGAGCCACAGATGGATTTCACAGGCCAGAGGCTGCTGCAGCAGGCTCTAAAGCATCCAAGGGGCTGCGGGCGCTGCCCCACAGCCCTGGCGCTGCCCCACAGCCCTGGCACTGCCCTGGGGCTGCAGCTGCAGCCGGCCGCAGGTGCAGCGCACACCTGGGCGTGTGCTGGGCTGTGGAGATGGGCAGTGGGTGGGTGGGTGGAGGTGCAGACCGCGCTGTGCTCCCAGCCCCACGCAAACCCCAGCAGCCCTTGGCGTGGGTGCAGCTCACCTCATTTGGCCAAGGCGACCAAGCCAGCTGCGTTAGAGCAAAGGGCCTCATCAAATATTTAGCAGTTAATTGATCCCTGTCTGGTGTTTGCCAAGGGGTCATCAGCATCCCTCCCTGACACCCCTCCCAGCCTGCCCAGCCAGTGCTGGTGCAGCTCCCAGCTGTGCTGGGCTCCAAAATGGGGCTTGACCACATCTCCCTTCCCAAGGAGAGGGGTACTCAGGAGCCAGCTTCAGGAGTTAAACCTCACATGGACGCCTCCGTCCTCCTACCCGAGCCCCAGCGCACTGGACAGGCAGGGATAGGAGCAGGAGAGGATGGAACGTGACCCCAAAGCCACCAGAGCACAGAGACAGCGCAGGGTTTGGGGACACACCAAAGGCTGTAGTGGGGTGAGTGGGGCTGGGTGTGGAGATCAGAAGCCCCTCCCGGGGCAGTGGCAGCCCAGGAGTGCCAGCAGCTGAGGGGTCGGTGCCGCTCTCTCGGCAGGGTAACCAGGACGCCACGGCCCCGCCGGACGCGATGGCTCAGCCCTACCCCCCAGCCCAGTACCCCCCGCCCCCCCAGAACGGGATCCCCGCAGAGTTCGCCCCGCCGCACCCCCACCCCACGCAGGACTACCCGGGGCAGAGCACGGTCCCGGAGCACGCCATGAGCCTCTACACACCAGCACAGAGCCACAGCGAGCAGCCCGGCAGCGAGCCCAGCACACAGTCCATAGCAGGGACACAGACAGTACCGGTAAGGCGGCGCCCCGGGGGTGCCTCGGGCTCTGGGTGGGCTCAGGACACTGCCACAGGCACTGGGGGTGCAGGGACAGTCCTGCTGCGGGGATCCTGGGCAGTGACAGAACTGCCAGGAGGGTCCTGGGGCAGTGGTGCTGCCTGGACAAAGTGCCACAGGGTTCCAGGCTGTGTTCATACCATCACTCCTCCTCACAGCCCCCCATCTTTTCTCATCAATCCACCTGCCTGGCTCTGCTCTGCAAAATCGTGGCAATTACAGGGCTGGAATGCAGCACCAGGAAGGTGCTGAGCTCAGCACTTTCCAGTCCTTCCACATGGTCCTGAGTGCAGCCTCTGCACCCCCATAGCCCCACCATCATCCCCCTGCTCACCAGGAGGGAGGGACACGCGTGGGGCACTGCCCAGAGCCCGGGGACCACAGCGTCCAGGGTGTCCGTGCTGGGGACACGGGGCTGGCACGGCCAGGGGCTGATGGCAGCGGTGCCCCCCACAGCAGACAGACGAGGCGGCACAGACAGACAGCCAGCAGCTACACTCGTCAGACAACACAGACAAGCAGCAGCCCAAGAGGTTACACGTCTCCAATATTCCCTTTCGATTCCGGGACCCCGACCTGCGGCAAATGTTTGGGGTGAGTGCAGCTCCACTCAGCCATCAATCCCTGCTCAGTGCTGCCCCGTGGCACCATCGGGGCCTTGGCACTGTCACCTCCCAAGGGCCTGGACTGCCCAGCCCCTGTGTGTGCAGTGGGAGTGACATAGAGCCCTTGTCCCCCTCTGCTGTCCCCTTCCCTCATTAGGACTCAGAGCAGAGCCAGCTAATGAAATTTTGGATGACACTGCCCAAGTCCTGTCCGAGTGGGAGCCGTGGGAGGGACAAGGCCTGGGGGTCCCCAGGTGTGGCCCCCAAGGCAGCCCTCTGCCCATCCCTGGCACAGAGCCCCATGCCAGCAGCTCTGGGTGCAGGGCCGGGGGCTTTGCAGGCACTCACCCCTCTGTTCTCTCCACTTGCAGCAATTCGGGAAAATTCTGGATGTGGAGATCATTTTCAATGAGCGGGGCTCCAAGGTGGGTGATGCCCATGGCCAGCACCATACAGCGAGTCCTGGGGAGGGTGTCAGTGGAGCCAGGCTGCCCAGCAGTGCTGTGACCTGCTCTCCCCTCCTCTCCTGTCCCATGGGACCCTGGCATGCAGTGCCCTATCGGGGCAGCCTCGGTGCCAACTGGGGAGGTCGTGGGTCCCTGTGCCCGGCACTGGAGGGAGGAGAGGGCTCGCTCTGTCCTGCCACGGGCAGCTCGTGTCCCTCTGTGTCTGGATGTCTCTGTTGTATCTTCCCTGCTTTCTGTGCCCCTCTCCCAGACTCTTCTCCCAGCTCGTGGGCGATTCTGGGGCCTCAGCCAGGACCCCTGGCCCGGCGGGGACCCCAGTCTGGGCTCTTCTTCTCTGCACTGTGGCAGCTTCACCTCCTGCGCCAGCTCTCCTGATTCACCCCCTCTCTCTCTCTGTCCCCACACCCTCTCTCTGTCTCTCTCTGTCTCTTTCTTTCTCCTTTTCTCCTCTGCTCACAGGGTTTTGGGTTTGTAACTTTTGAAACTAGCACAGATGCCGACCGGGCACGGGAGAAGCTGAATGGCACCATCGTAGAGGGCCGGAAGATTGAGGTGCTCAGATAAGTGTGCTAGTGCCGTGCCATGCCTGCGTGTGCGTGTCCCCTGCCGGGCTCGGGGGCACCTGGGGACAGCTCTGGGTGCCCCAGGTCACCGTGCCCGGCGCGTGCATGTGTCCCTGAATGTGGCACGGCAGCATGTGTGCCAGCTGCTGGGAAGGTCATCGCATGGCACAAGGAGTGTCTGGCCCAGAGGAGCCTCCCGGGTGCACGGAGAGCCAGGGTCTCAGCTGGGGCTGCGTTCTGCCTGGTACAGACAAGTCTGGCAGAGCCCCGTGCCCGCAGCAGCCGCCCCAGGCTCTGCAGGGAGCTTTGGGGCTGTGCCCCGCATGCCGTCCCCCCTGTTGTGTGCTGGGAGGGAGGATCCACTCACAGCTCCACACCTGCAGTGCCAGCAGCTGCCCAGCCCCAGAGGGTTTGATTTCTTTTTGATTTTTCATTTTTGATTAGCACAGGGATCAGGCTCTGCCCATTTGCCAGCAGCTCCTTGCTGCTGCTGGTGAGTGGTGGGCAGCAGGATGGCAGAGGGAGTGGGACAAAACGTCCCCAGCAGTGCTGATGGCAGAGAGGGAGCCTGGCAGTGCCCCATGGACAAGGAAAACATCATCCAATAAAATCGGGCAGGAGCTCACGGGCAGCATGTGGGGGCTCACCCTGAGCATGGCACCGCAGCTCTTGGGGCACCAGCCACCAGCTCCCAGCTGGAGCAGGGAGGCCTGGGCTGGCTGGAGGCACGGGCAGGGCTGTGCACAGCGGGGTGCTGCGGGCACAGCCTTGTCTCATGTCCCTGGTGCATCCTTTGCTCCGGCACCCGAAGCAGCAGCAGCGCCGAGCGCGGCCGAGCGGGCCCCGGACCACTCAGCAGCTCCCCGTGCCCCGGGCACTGAGCCCCATCCTTCTCCCTCCAGGTGAACAACGCCACGGCCCGGGTCATGACCAACAAGAAGGTGGCCAACCCCTACACCAACGGTAAGGACCAGCATCCAGAGAGCAGGGGCTGCAGGCAGGGGCAGCTCCAGGCACTGGCACTGTCCAGCTGCAGTGAATGCCCTCCACACCTGCAGTCAAATGGGAGAGCAGTGCCCCATGCTCTCCTCCTGCCTGGGGATGGGGCTGTGTCTCCTCAGAGCACCATGGAGAGTGCCCTGTCCTCACCAGCTTTCTCTGCCCACAGGCTGGAAGCTGAACCCAGTGGTGGGAGCAGTCTACGGCCCCGAATTCTACGCAGGTAATGTCAGGCTGCAGCAGTACCTGACCCCCAATGTCAGCTCTGCGCTGGGTCTGCCACTGCTCTGTGCGGCCAGTGGTCCCGCTCTCTGTCCTTCACACCTACCTGGACGGTTCCTATCCTATCCCTTCCCTTCCCGTCCCATCCCATCCCCACGGGACCATGTCCCTGCCAGGCTGGGGGTCCGGGGGTGGGCTCTGTGCTGCCCCGTGGGGGCTGTGTGGAGCTGCTGTGCACAGCCCACAGGTGTCCCGTGCCTCCTGCAGTGACGGGGTTCCCGTACCCGGCCACGGGCACGGCCGTGGCGTACCGAGGGGCGCACCTGCGAGGCAGGGGCCGTGCCGTGTACAACACCTTCCGAGCCGCACCACCGCCACCGCCCATCCCTGCCTACGGCGCGTGAGTACCGGGGGCTGCCAGGGCAGGGGGTGTGTGTGCTGTGTGTGCTGTCAGGGCAGGGGGTGTGTGTGCTGTGTGTGCTGTGTGTGCTGTCAGGGCAGGGGGTGTGTGTGCTGTGTGTGCTGTGTGTGCTGTGTGTGCTGTGTGTGCTGCCAGGGCAGGGGGTGTGTGTGCTGTGTGTGCTGCCAGGGCAGGGGGTGTGTGTGCTGTGTGTGCTGTGTGTGCTGCCAGGGCAGGGGCTGTGTGTGCTGTGTGTGCTGTGTGTGCTGCCAGGGCAGGGGGTGTGTGTGCTGTGTGTGCTGTGTGTGCTGTGTGTGCTGCCAGGGCAGGGGGTGTGTGTGCTGTGTGTGCTGTGTGTGCTGTCAGGGCAGGGGGTGTGTGTGCTGTGTGTGCTGTCAGGGCAGGGGGTGTGTGTGCTGTGTGTGCTGTGTGTGCTGTGTGTGCTGTCAGGGCAGGGGGTGTGTGTGCTGTGTGTGCTGTGTGTGCTGTGTGTGCTGTCAGGGCAGGGGGTGTGTGTGCTGTGTGTGCTGTGTGTGCTGTCAGGGCAGGGGGTGTGTGTGCTGTGTGTGCTGTGTGTGCTGTCAGGGCAGGGGGTGTGTGTGCTGTGTGTGCTGTGTGTGCTGTCAGGGCAGGGGGTGTGTGTGCTGTGTGTGCTGTGTGTGCTGTCAGGGCAGGGGGTGTGTGTGCTGTGTGTGCTGTGTGTGCTGTCAGGGCAGGGGGTGTGTGTGCTGTGTGTGCTGTCAGGGCAGGGGGTGTGTGTGCTGTGTGTGCTGTCAGGGCAGGGGGTGTGTGTGCTGTGTGTGCTGTCAGGGCAGGGGATGTGTGTGCTGTGTGTGCTGTGTGTGCTGTCAGGGCAGGGGGTGTGTGTTCTGTGTGTGCTGTGTGTGCTGTCAGGGCAGGGGGTGTGTGTTCTGTGTGTGCTGTGTGTGCTGTCAGGGCAGGGGGTGTGTGTTCTGTGTGTGCTGTGTGTGCTGTCAGGGCAGGGGGTGTGTGTTCTGTCAGGGCAGGATTAGGATGTGCTGCCCCTGCTCCGGGTCTGCCTTGGCATTGCACGTCGGGAGCAGGCTGCAGCTCCTGCGGCACCTGCCTGGCCATGGGGCTCTGTCCCAGCCCCAGTCTCTGCCCTCGGGGTGATCCACACACTCAGCAGTGTCCTGTACACCAAGGCACAGGACGTTGTTCCAGCCAGGGAATAATGGAATAATGGTTTAATGGGAACTTTCCCAGCACATGCAGCGGTGATGGCACAGACACAGCCGTGCCCATCCATGGCTGCTTGGCCGCTCCCAGCAGAGATCCTGCCCTGGGATCCTCCTCTGGCATGCCCTGCCCGTAGCTGTGCCCTCTGCGTGTCCCCAAGTCCCTGCCCAGAATCCCAGAAGTGCCTGTGGGGCCTGGCCAGCCCCTCCTTGGCCGTCAGCTGTGGGGCTGAGGCAGCTCCCCCATTCCCTGCCCTCACCCCACTCTGCTGCTCCAGGGGCACGGGCCGGGCTCTGATGCCTCCACCTCCTTTCCAGGGTCGTGTACCAGGATGGGTTCTACGGAGCTGAGATCTACGTAAGTGACACTGTGCCCAGGGCTGGGCTGTGATGGGGACCCCGTGCCAGCACAGGGGGCAAGTGGCATCACACGAGTCCGTGGTGGGCTCTGCCCCCTCCAACCCTTCCCCTGGGTTGCAGCAAGGGCATGAACGCAGTACAGCTCCTCCAGAGCAATCTGGGTGGCACACACCTCACGGGGCCCTGTGCCCAGTCCTGTGCCCCTGCCAGCCCCCTTGCAGGGCTGGTGCCAGGCAGGATTTACGGCCTCGGTTCCTTACAGCCGCGTTTAACCTCCGTGTCTGAGGAGCCAGCGGCGATATTTCAGGCGGGCACTGAAGGATTTATCTAACGTGACACCTCATTAAAGCGAGCGGGGAGGTGACAGTCTCTTCTCTGGAAATTTAATTTTTTAAGGTTAATGTTTGTGAAAGCCCCTGGGGAATGGTAATGAGGCTGATGCGTGCCCAGTGGCATTGGCACCAGCTCCCACACTACTCTGTGCAGTGCCATGGGGCACCCAGCTGCGCCCCACCCCCCCGGTGGGTGCAGCCCCTTACCAATCTCTCCTCCTGCAGGGGGGCTATGCTGCCTACAGGTACGCCCAGCCCGCAGCAGCAGCGGCCGCGTACAGTGACAGGTGAGTGCTGGGCATCACACCTGGGGGAGCAACCTCTGACCCCTGCACTGCCCACTGTGCCACCCCCAGAGCTCTGTGACCCCTGCACTGCCCACTGTGACACCCCCAGCTCCCTGTGACCCCTGCACTGCCCACTGTGACACCCCCAGAGCTCTGTGACCCCTGCACTGCCCACTGTCACACCCCCAGCTCCCTGTGACCCCTGCACTGCCCACTGTGACACCCCCAGAGCTCTGTGACCCCTGCACTGCCCACTGTGACACCCCCAGCTCTGTGACCCCTGCACTGCCCACTGTCACACCCCCAGCTCTGTGACCCCTGCACTGCCCACTGTGCCACCCCCAGAGCTCTGTGACCCCTGCACTGCCCACTGTCACACCCCCAGCTCCCTGTGACCCCTGCACTGCCCACTGTCACACCCCCAGCTCTGTGACCCCTGCACTGCCCACTGTCACACCCCCAGCTCCCTGTGACCCCTGCACTGCCCACTGTCACACCCCCAGCTCTGTGACCCCTGCACTGCCCACTGTGCCACCCCCAGAGCTCTGTGACACCTGCACTGCCCACTGTCACACCCCCAGCTCCCTGTGACCCCTGCACTGCCGACTGTCACACCCCCAGCTCTGTGACACCTGCACTGCCCACTGTCACACCCCCAGCTCTGTGACACCTGCACTGCCCACTGTCACACCCCCAGCTCCCTGTGACCCCTGCACTGCCCACTGTGACACCCCCAGCTCTCTTTGCCGTGGGACAGGACAGGGTCAGGCATGGGGAGGGACCCCTCGCTCTGCTCAGGGCTGGGCTGGGGGAGCAGGGAGGTCCCGGGGGGCTCTCTGGTGTGGCTGGGAGGGGTCTCTGAGGGGCACAGGAGCCCGGCTGTTGGCATTAACACCCAGCGCTGTTTGCTCCCAGCTATGGCAGAGTGTACGCAGCTGCAGACCCCTACCACCACACCATCGGCCCCGCCGCCACCTACAGCATCGGCACCATGGTAAGAGCAGCCCCTCGGGCTTCCTCTGCTTCCCGGGGGGCTGCAGCCAGCCCAGGGAGGGTCTGGCACAACGGCCGTGGGGTCGTGGGGCACGGGGCAGCTGTGGGAGGGGAGGGGGAATGGCACAGCACCTGCCTGGCTCTGTCTGCAGGAGAGGAGCCCCCCAACCCTGCACCCCTGCCCCACCTTCCCCTCACACCCTGCACAGTCCTGCCCAATTCCCAGGGGCCTGGCTGCCCCCCCAGCGCTGCCTGGTCAGGTTGCAGGACCCCCTGTGTCACCCCAGTGCAGGACAGTGTCCCCAGGGCCTCCGTGCAGCCACACACGGGGTCCCTCAGCCCCTCACACCACAGCTCTTGGTCAGCTCTGACAGCATCAAAGATGAAAAACTGCACTCTCGGCTGGGATCGCAAAACCAACCTGCCTTTTTCTGCCTTTTTTTTACTCCCTGGGCAGCTGCTAGTGAGGGGCCACGGGCACTACATCCTGGGGGTTTTGAGCTCAGTGCCACGGCGGGGATGGGGGCAGCTCCTTGGCAGGCATGGCACAGCAGTGCCACACTGGAGGCGTGTGGCAACCCCTGCCCCCAGGGCAGTGCCCGTGGCCGCCATGGCCACAGAGCCCGGGCAGCACTGGGCACCCTGGCCCTGCCTGCCCCTCACAGCCCAAGAACAGCAGCGATTTGGTGTCATTTGAAACAGGAGAAAAAAAAAAAAGAAAAAAAAAAAAGATAAAAAAGGGAAGATCTAGGCTTTGGCTATCTCTGAATACTGATTGGCTTTTTTTTTTCATCTTTGATGTTGCAGGCTAGTCTATACCGAGGAGGGTACAGCCGCTTCACTCCCTACTAGCAAGACAGACCCAGCCCCCCCACCACTGCCCCCGATGCTCACTAGCACCAAACCAAACCAGGCAGACAGAGCCGAGGCCGAGCCTGCGGAGGAGCCGCGGGTGCTGCCCGGGTGGCCGGGGCTCTGTGGGGCCACTGAGCCCACACCCATAGGGTCACCTGAGCACTCCGTCCTGCTGCCCGCCCGCCTCTCCTGCTCCATCCACCCGCCCTGGGGACCGCGGGGAGCGGGGCCAGCCCTCAGCCCCGTTCCCACAGCCGGGTGTGGGGTCCCCTCGTGCCCTGGCTGGGTGCAGAGGGCTCATCCCAGGCGGGGTGCTCAGCCTGCAGGGATGCTGGGTGACAGCAGCCCCCCGAGCAGCCCCTGTGCCCCCCTAGGAGAGAGAGGAGCCAGCTGGGCTTGCTGCCAGCTGTGGGGACTGGTGAGGCTGGCTGGGTTCAGGATCCCGGGGCTGAGGGTGATGGGCTGGGCTGGCTGCGTGGGCTCGCTGGGCTGTGGGATGGTGGCTGCGTGCCCCCGGCCAGCAGCTCGGCCTGAGGGCTCCAGCGAAAGACCTGCCTCTCTTGTTTCTTTGTAGTGAATCCGTGGCTGTTTCCTTCTGGGACCAGGAAGGGCAAAAATAATCCACACACACACACACAAAATAAAAAAAAAAAAAAAAAAAAAGAACCCCAAAATATCAAAATTAAAAGCAAAGCAACAACAACAACAAAAAAAAAACAACAAAAAAACCAAACAAAAAAAAAAAGAGAAACAAAGCCAAGCGGCAGCAGCCAAGTGAGTCCCACCTGTCCACACACACCGTGAGCGAGTCCCAGAGGAGCCGCGGCGAGCACCGGCGGGCGAACCCAGCGGAGGGACCCCGGCCCCAGAGCCCAGCAGGGAGGGAGCCGGTGCAGGCAGGCGTGAGGGTCCGTGGGGCTCTCACCTGCCCAGGTGCAGGCCTGGGCGCCACGTCTTCCTTTCCCCGGCGCCCAGCGCTGGGGGTGCCGGCAGAGCGCTGCGCCCTGCCCGGCTCGTGGGGCCGGGTGACGGGGTGGGCACCTGGCCCGGTGCCCCCCGAGCCCTGGTGGCCATCAGCGTGTCAAGTGTGCGAGGCCTCGGCTCCAGGCGGAGCTGGGGCGGCTGCGGTGCTGAGGTATTGCAGGGGAAGACCCTCTGCCTTTTAAAGGGAATTTTTGTTAAGAGGAGCTTGCAACTCGCTTGTGACCCCTTCCCCTTCTTCCCCCCTCCTTCCCTGACACCTGCGCTCCCACCCAGCCTGGGCCAGCAGCCCTGACCAGAGCTGGGCCAGGCGCTGCCCCAGTCTTGCTCTGTGGCACGGGACACGCTCATGGCCACCCGTCCCTGCCCGGGGCAGCAGGATGCCCCCAGCCCTGGGTGTGGGGTCTCGGCCACTGCATCACCCACCCAAGGGTGGGTGCAGGGGACCCACCCAAGCCACGAGGGCGTGGGCACGTGGGCGCTGCGGAGCCCGTCCCGGGGTGCAGTGCCCCTACGGCTTTGCCACTCCTCAAACCTCACTTTATAGTCTGCAGACGCCCCCGAGCCCCAGCGATGAGCTCCCCCTTTTCTATTCCCGGTGTACATAGCCCCGGCCCCGCCCCTGTACAAAGCTCCGTCCATCGCTGTACCGGCTTCTCCCTTACAGCACCCCTGCGCCGCCCCGGCGTGCGGGCTGGCACCAGCCCACCCTGTATGCTTCAAAGTGTGACCATTCTAATAAACAGTATTATTATTATTATTATAATTATTATTATTATTATTACAAGGATTATTATTATTATTATTATTGAAATTATTAATAAAGATTTCTTTCTTCAACCAGGGCGACTCAGGTTTTGACTGGTTGCGCTGCAGGGGGCACGGGGCTGTGGCTGCTACAGTGGAGCTGGCTGGGCAGGGGCCCAGAGTCTGTGGGCAAGTGGGGAACCCTTGGGGTCCCTGGCCTCGCCATGGTGAGGGAGCAGGGGGTGAAGAGCCTTCTCCTGGCTGGAACAAGCCCTTCATTCCTCAAGCCATCAGGTAATACATTCCTGAGCACCCCAGGAGCAGCAGCTGCACTGCTGGCATTGGTGTCCCTGGTGGAGCCTGCATTGTTTGGGGACAGGGCTTGGGACCCCGCTGCAGGAGCGCTCGTCTGCTCCTGCCTGCTAATTGCTTGCTCACCAGACTGTGAGAAAATAATTGCTGCTATAAATTTTCTCTCCTCCTCACAAGATGCTCAGGGGAGGCAGCGTAGGCTGGGTCCACGTTAATGAGCACAGTGGTCACCCATGCTGGGCTGCTCCGTGGGGCTGCTGCAGAGCCCGTGCTGGCAGCTCCCCACCAGCCTGAGCCCTGAGGGGCTGTGCATCTTGGGGGCTTAGGGCAAGTATCCCCAGCCCATGGGCAGACAGCTCGAGGCAGTGAGGGCTGCAGGAGTGATGGGGGTCTCAGGGCAGCTGCCCCAGTCTGGGGTCACACATGTTGGGGGTTCCTGCCAGCCACTTGCAGGGTCCTGGCCAGCACCCAGTGGGCCCCCACGGTGAGGACTGAGCACAAGCACAGGGGTGGGAGGAAAGGGTGATGAAATGCAGCCCATCACCAGCGCAGGGAGATGAAATGCAGTCCATCACCGGCCCAGGGAGACGAAATGCAGCCTCCCTCTGTGTCCCCCACCCACAGCCCACCCTCCACATGGAGCAGACAGGGCACGGGCTGCGCCACAGTTGCTTTAATACCCATCCGAGCCGGTGCCATTGCCTGGTGCAGAGTAGACCAGCACGAGGCGGCCCCAGCGCTCGGGGTCCACGGGCAGTTCGTCCCTCAGCACGGGTTCCACCAGCAGCTCCAGCCGGCAGGACTGGCCCGGTGCTGGCCGCGGCACCACCAGCCCCACGGCTCGGAACAGGCAGCCCTGGGCCAGCCCCAGCACCTGCGGCGCCGTCTGGCCCAGGCGGCACCGGGCGCCCTGGCTCAGCACACGGAACCATCTGGCACGGCCAGGAGGGAAGGACCAGCGCAGGGTGAGGCTGAGCGAGAGCAGGTCGGGCTCGGGACCCTCCTGCCACCAGAGCTGCGAGGCTGCCACGCCGTACACCTGCGCAGGGGAGGCCGCCACGCTGGCCGTGTCCAGCACCTGCGAAGGAACCACAGCACTGCCAGGGTCAGAGCGGGCACCCACACACCTTCCCAGAACAAGGGTGGCACCGGGGCAGGTGTCCCCCCCAAGCACTCACCCGGACCTCCCCGAGCAGGCAGGTGAAGGGCGTCTCCTGCGGGCTGGGCTGCTGGCGGGACACAATCAAGGAGAGGTCTCGTAGGCTGCAGTCCTGCAGCTCCAGCTCGTAGCACCTGAGAGGGAAGAGGCAGAGCAGGAATGGAGGCCTGGTGTCCCGTGCCAGCCTGTGGACACGGGTGCGGGCAGGGCACTCACCGGCTGGTCCAGCCTTGGGAGCCACGGTGGCAGGCGGCGAGCAGCTTGGCCAGGCCGGGCGGCGGAGCCGGGAGGAACCGGGGGTAGTACCGGCCATTGGGCTCTGCCACAGGGAGCCAGGTCAGGGGTGAGGGACTGAGCTGGTCCCACGTTCTACAGCAGGTGCTCACCGCGGGGAGCACGGGGGGACAGGGTCCTCACCAGGCAGCGAGGTCGGGTTGCCCTCGAAGCACATCCCCGAGTCCCAGGTGGTGACCTCCAGTGCCACTGTAAAGTCATCGGGCTGTGGCCCCTCCAGCTTGTAGAGCAGGGTCAGGAAGAGCTTGGGTGGGGCTGGCATCTGCAAAGAGAAGAGGCTGATGACCCCAAATCCACCCAGAGAGAGACAGAGACAGAGAGAGAGAGACAAAGAGAAGGTGCATTGTGTTAGGTGTGCTGGGCAGTGTGGGCAGAGCCTGGGCACGCTTGCCACAAGGCCCCGGGGCCACACAGCTCGGGCCATGCAGGCCATGCCACGCTGACACGGTGCCAGCCCAGCGCTGAGGAGGGGTCTCTTCACTCACCGGACAGCCACACGCTCCTCGCCGGGGGGAATGATGCCCTGCAGCTGCAGGGAGCTGCCCCCACACCAGGCATCCTGCAGGCAGCAGCTGGCACTCAGCAGGCCCTGCTGCTCCGGGTACAGGGGCTGGATGTCCTGTGCACTCAGGTCGTACCAGGGCCCAGACTCTTCATCCTACAGCACAAGGAGAGCTGAGCTGGGGCAGCCAAGAGCAGCGACCCCTCTGCCCAGCCCAGCCCAGCCTGACCAGAGCAGAGTTGTCACCCTGCACTCACCTTCCCATCCCGGAACGTGCTGGTGCCCATGCCCAGGCAGAAGGAGGTGGTGAGGGGCAGTGTGCAAATGCTGTGCGTGGGCAGGTACTCGGCCAGCGAGCCCCAGAACCTGGAGGTAAAGGTGGGTGTCAGGGCAGAGCCCCCTGTTAACAGTGACCCTGTTATGGTCACTGCCCTGCACGGCCTCAGGTATCGCCTCAGCTGGGGCAGAACAGGGCCAAGCTGACTCCTGGCCAGCAGCCAGGGTGTTCTGAGAGCCACAGTGTCCCTGTGGCTGTGTCCCACCACCCACAGCCTTCCTGAGCCTGGGCACTGCTGGCCCCCTTCCTCCCCCAGCAACTGCCCTCACCTGTTCTCATTCTGCAGGAAGTTTTCCTTCCCCAGGTGCTCGTAGACCCAGCCAGGAGCAAAGATGGCTGTGGAGAGGCCGAACTGCCGGATCATGCGCAGCGACTGCAGAAAGGACAGGTGAGCAGCACGGGCCAGGCCAGGCAGTCACCTTGTCACCCGTCCTGTCCCCACTCCCCCAGGTTCCACTGGCCCCACGGTGGGGCAGGGCACTACAGGGATATGCTGCAGCATCTCCCTTTTCAGGGATGGCAGCACTGGGATCCTCCAACTCCCTCTTCATGCACGGCCAGCACTCTGGGATCCCTCACTCCTTACCAGTTCATCCCCAGGTTAGCAGCCCAACACAGCACAGCCCAGCAGGGCCAGCAGTGGGAGCTCAGAGCCCTGCACCAGGGGACTGTGAGCACTCTGGCCCAGCCCTGTCCCCTGTCACACCCACCTTGTCAGTGTCGAAGCCACCACCAACCACATCCCCACGGCCAAAGACATCAACACCGACATAGACGTCGTTGAGGCGTGGACCAGCCAGCCGCTGTGTGCGCTCCAGCTGCTCCTCCTTCCAGTTGTAGTTGGTGAACAGCCCGTCACAGGCATCAAAGAATATCCTGGGGACAAGGACCAGAGTGGCAGGGCCGATCTTATGGTCACACAAGCCTCACCTCACAAAGGTTGTGCCTGACCACTGTCACGCTGGTTGTGGGGTGGGCTCATGACCCCTGCCCAGGGACAGTTTTGCCAGGCTCACCTATTCTGATCGTTCAGCTCGTTCTGCCACCTCAGCGTGCCATCCTTCAGGACGCTGTCATACCAGATCACCAGTCCTCCTGGCACGGCGCTGTGCACCCGTGCCGTCAGGTCCCGCAGGAACAGGGGCAGGTTGCCCACGGCTGCCGCCTGCCAGGAGAGAGCACACACAGGTGGGTGAGGGCAGGGGGCAGGGGCTCCCCAGGGGAAAGCACGAAGGCAGGGAGAGGCAGAGGGCGAGCAGGGCCAGCAGCTCTCACGCTCAGCTTGTTCTCGATGTTGACCAGCCAGCCGTCGAAGCGGAAGTGCTGGGCAATGAGGGCCAGCTGCTCGGCCACCGCGCCGAACGCCTCCTCGCCACCGGCCAGGAACGCCTCGCACAGCTTCTCCCCGTCTGTCCACTCCGTGATGAACGTGCCTGGGGAGGCAGCGAGAGCGTCGGCCGCACATCCTGGTGAATCCACCTCCCTGCTGGGGCTGCCCCAGGCTCAGCCCTGCCCTTACCCAGCACAGGGACGCTGTTCCGGTGTGCTGCATTGGTCCAGACCACGGGCGGGATGGTCACAGTGTGGTGGCTGAAGTAGACGAAGATGTCGATGTAGCGCCAGTGGTAGAAGACATAGGGATTGCGTGTGGCCGAGCCCTGGATGAACCTGCAGACGGAAAAGGGTTGGGCAGTGCAGGAAGGACGCTGGCAGATCCTGCGGGGCTGGGTAGGAGCCTGACTCACAGCTGGAGCTGAGCAGAGCTGTGGCACTGAGCCACCTCTGAACATCCCAGCCTGAGTAAGGCTCCCCAAGCACTGGTGCAAGAGCTAATCACCCCATCCATCCCTGCCCACCCGCGGCTGAGCTGGCAGGACGCATGTCAGGCAGAAACAGAAGTTTGAGAGGCTGGGCTCCACTGTCACACCTCCCTTCTACCTAACACGTACCTGTCCTCCAGGTACCCGCCACGCATATCGTGGCACACCAGCGTCCGGGGCCGCCTGCCGCGGAGCGGGGGCTGCCGCTCGGCCAGAGGCACGGCTGACACATTGAATTCATCGTTGCTGTCGGGCTGCCAGGCCAGCAGCTCCTCCAGGCCGGACAAGAAGAAGCTGATGGGCTCCGTCGTCTTCGTGTCGAAGTAGCGTGCTGGGCAGGATGGGCAGACAGGTGAGGGTCAGCAGTGAGCAGTGCCCGTGCAGCTCCGTGCGGCACCGGCACCGGCACTGCCCCATCCCGGCGGGGCCTCTCCCGGTGCCCACCTCACCTGGCAGGGGCTGCGGGCGGTCGCTGATGGTGTCGTGCAGGACAGTGGTTCCCTGCATGTCCGCCGCCGGCTGCAAGCTGCCCCGGGAGGCGAGTGAGGGCCGGGCCGGGCCAGCACCGCGGCCAGCTCCGACCGGGTTCTGCCAGCCCCGGCCCCGGTCCGCACCGCGCTCCCGGTCCCGGAACCCATCCCATATCCCCATCCCCGTCCCGGTCCCGGTCCCGGCCTGGCCCCGCCATCCACCTCCGCCGGCGCCGCGCGGCCCGCTCGGTCTCGGCCGGTTCCCCGGTGTCGGGTTCGGTGCCCGTTCTCTTCCCGCGCCGCCCCGAGCCCTCCGCCGCCTCCGCCATGGCGCTGCCGCCGCCGCCGCCGCTGCACTGACGGCGCCGCCGCCGCCACCGGGCCCGGCTCTCCCGGGGGCGCGGCCCCGCAGCTCCGCCCGCCCGGCCCGCACCGCCCCCGGCCCGCCCCCGGTACCGCCCTCCGTGTCCCGGGATGGACCGTGTGTGTCCCGGGATGGACCGTGTGTGTCCCGGGATGGGCTGAGTGTCCCGGGATGGACCGTGTGTGTCCCGGGATGGGCTGAGTGTCCCGGGATGGGCTGAGTGTCCCGGGATGGCTGCCATTCACATGCCTGTGAATGCACTGAGTGTCCTGGGGTAGAAGGTGTGTGAATGAATCCATGTGCTGGGATGTCACCCGTGTCCATAACAGCCGCTGCTGGGCACTTGGGGATGGAGATGGTGTCTGGTCCCCAGGGGCCAGTGCGGCCACGGAGCTTTGTCCGTGCCATGGGACCAGGCTGGGGCCCTGGGCTGATGCCCCCACCCCACAGGCACAGCAGTGAACGGCCTGACCTGCCTCCACCATTCACCCACTCTCCACACGTGGGGGCCAGGGCTCTATTTCAGGTCATCCTGAATCCCGCCAGCCCGTTCCCCTCTCTCCTGTTCCTGGGGTTCTGGTTTCCAGCTGCAGCCCTTCTCAGCCCAGCCACAGACCTGCCAATCCAGACCCTGACACCCCCAGACCCACCTGCTCCCCGTGGATGTGCTGGATAACCTGCACTCCTGACAGCCCCGCCACCCTTCCCAGCCTGTCCTGCTGCCAGGCTGACAGTTCTGTCACTGCGTGCAGCTCTGGGGCACAGCTGGTCCATGCAGTGCCTGGCTCAGGTCTCCCGGCTCTCCAGGGACACTCTGCTCTTCCCTCTCCATCCCCAGCTCAGCAGCACCATGCCAGCTCTCGGGGAACCCCTGCACCTCAGGAGCAGAACCCTGTCCTGAGTCCCCTGGAGCCTCCCAAAACAAAGCAAGAGGACACTGAGGGTGTGAGCAAGGCTGGAAATGTGAGGTGTTTAATGTGGCATGAGCTGAATGGGGGGTCAGCACGCTGGCCTACGCTGCTGCTGCATCTACACAAACATGAAGCCTGGCCAGCAGATAACCTCAGGGAAGAGGAAGTGGCTGAGGCCAAAGGCCCCACTCCCAGGGCTGCTGGTGGGGAGAGAGCCCTTCCTGAGCAGAGGCTGTGGTGAGCAGTGACGAAATCTGCAGAAGGAAATGACGCAATTCCCTTCCCACAGGGGTACCCAACCTCACTGCAACACCTGCAGCGTGGCAGGAAAGGACCCTTAGTGGTTTATTGCCTTTCTAGATAGTGCTGAGCACCACTGGCATGAGGAGGAACACGGTGTGAGTGTCTGCACCAGCGGTCACGCTGCTCTGCTGGTGCCAGCTCAGCCAGGCTGGCAAACCCAGCTCTGAGTGGGGAGAGAGGGTGAGCTCCCTGCCTACCCCAGGTGAGCAGCTGCTTCCTGGTCCCTAATGTGGCAGGGGATTAAAACTGCTCCAACTCTTCCAGGTGTGTCTGGTTGGCCTTGAGGCACCGCAGTGAGGGAATTCACACACTGGTGCAGCTGCTAGGGGTACTGGCACTAGGGTGACTAACAGCATAACAGGGGTGGCACTCCTGGGATGAGAGGGACAGGGGCTCCTTGGCCACCTGGCCTGGCACAGGAGGGCCTGGTGCTCAGGGGTCCCCGCTGTACTTGATGAGGTGGCCACTGAAGGTGATGTAGGTGTCGTACTCATCGCTGAACACGGCGTTCTCACGCTCGCCCTTGTAGAGCCGCACCCAGACCTCGTCCTGCTCCTTCAGCTCCAGCATGACGCTCTGGCTCTGCATGATGCTGCGGTCGCTCACCTGGGCGTACAGGATCACCACCTCCGCCCCGTTGCGCATGATGTGCAGGTACGTCTCCTTCTGGTTCCAGGTGTGCACGTTGAGGCTGAAGTAGTAGATGCCGGGGATGTAGCAGTAAAACTTGCCCGTGAACATGTTGAAGTGTTCGTAGAGGTTGACGAACTCCGTGTCGAAGATGAGGGTCTGGTAGTAGTCGTTGCTGTGCAGGGGTTTCTTGCGGCCCACGGAGAAGGCGGCGTAGTGGCTCTTGCAGCGCTCCCCCGGGGCGCCCATGCTGCCCTTCTGTCCCTTGGGCCCTGCGTGGCCCCTGCTGCCGGCCACCCCCGTCTTGCCGAACTTGCCCTGCAGGCCACGCTCCCCACGGTCCCCCTTCTCTCCTGGGCAGAGCAGGAGGGAGTTGGGCTGTCAGGCAAGGGCCAGAGCTGAACCCAGCACCTCAATAGCCCCTTCCCCAGGGATGGATGGAGGGAGAGGGACCCAGCAGTCCTGCCCCTGCCCTCTCCCCAGGCTCTGATGCTGCTGCCCAGAAGCCACCAGAGCTGCTCACACCCCAGCACGGCTCCTGCCCTGTGTCTGTGCGGGGCACAGGACCACTGGAACCCCCCCAGTTTCTCATTCCCAGTCTGTGCTGTGAGCCCAGCTCAGTGCTGGGCTTGGGGCAATGCTGACAAGGCAGCATGGGGTCCTGCCAGCCCTCACCTTTCAGGATGGTCATGTTGATCTGAGGCATGGGCTGGTACTGGGGGTAGAAACGCTTTTCGGGTGGGGGGCAGCAGCGGACGCAGCGGGGCTGTGGGGGCAGCCCCTCCTGGGCACCATCAGCCTTCTGCTCCTGTGTGGCCCTGGAAAGGCAGAAAGCAAAGCACGACAGGGAGCTACGGGGCGGGCAGGGGCCCTCTGCGCTGCCAGGGCTGCCCTGGCCCCCGCTGCAGAGCACCCTGGCTCCAGGGTCCCCTCACCTGGCATCTTGGTGCTGGGGTAGGGCCTCATTGGGGTCTGTCCACCACCGCTGGTCAGGGATGGAGCTGCTCTGGCTCCCCGCAGAGCAGGGCAGCAGGAAGATCAGCAGGACACCAGGCACCCACAGCCCCTCCATGCCTCGGCAGTGTCCTGTGAGGTGCCAGTGACAGCTGAGGGGCACAGGAATGAGGAGACTCCCAGCCCAGCCATGCCCCAAGCTGTCCTGGGACAGGACCAGTGCACAGCACAGCCCCTGGGCTCTGGCTGGGCTGTGGAACAGTGTCACCCCAGTGAGCACCTGGGGACACCCCAGTTGGGGCAGTTTGGGGGCTCTGGGTTCACCAACACAAGGGCCAGGGCCTTGCAGCCCCTGAGCCTGGCACATACAGAGATGGGATTACCTCAGGAGCTGAGAGTGGAGCAGAGCAGCAGCCTCTGAGCGGGCCAAGTCTTGGACCAAGTGCTGCTGCTGCTGCTGCTCAGCCTGGCTTCAGCTGCCTCCCATGGACGCCCAAGAGCAGCAATTTGGGATGTCAGCACCTGAAAAATTACAGACAGCTCCAGACACCATGGGGCAAATGTCAGGGTGCAGCTGGGCCCAGAGAGGGAATCTGCACCCCAGTCCTGCAAGGGGCTCCTGTCCCTGGGGGCTGCCAGCCCAAGGGCTTGCAAGGGGACAAGACTCACTCCTCCAGAAAGAGGGATGTGGGCTGGCTGCCACAGGGAGAAACCTTTCTGAGAGCCCACACCCTGTATGGGGCCAAAACTAATATTTGCAGTGGTGGTGGCACCTTGGCCCAGCCTGGGCGCTTCGTGACCCCTCCCTCTATTATCAAACCGTATCTGCTGGAGACGTGAGGCCGGGCACAAAGCACCTCACCCTTTGGCCCGAGGTCAGCCTTGGCCAAACAGGGGTGTAGCAGTGCCCGGCAGCGCTGGGCATCCCGCGGCAGCGGGGTCCGAGCGGGATGGGGATGGCTGCTACCCAGGCTGCTATCTCAGCCAGGTGCCTCCCTGGGCTGGCATACGGCTGTGGCCTTTGCCCTGCTCCCCTCCCAGGCGGCACCGCCCGGCTCCGCTCCCCGGCCTCTGAGGGATCCCAAGGCAAAAAGGGTCCCCTCAGCCCTGTCCTGGCTGAGCCAGCCCATGACGGATTTTGGGGCACAGTCCCGTTGTTCGGTGAGCGCCTGCTCTCAGAGCATGGGTGGCTGCTCCCGTTGTCCCCACGTGCGGGGTCCCAGGGACCGCTCGTGCTCCGGGTGCGGAGGGCGTCTGAGGCCGGGGGCGGATGCCTGGATTGTGAGTCACTGGAGCTGGGAAGGGGCGGAGGGATTGGGAAAGGCTCCAAAGGGCTTTTCCTGCTGCTCAAACCCTCTGCCAAGGGCCTGGCCCCTTCATACACTTCCCGGTGTATATCCTCTGTCTGTCTGTCACCTCGCTGTCTCGGTGCTGCCGCGTGTGAAGGGAGGCAGGGGAGAGGTGAATCCATGGATAGAGGCGTGGAGGAGGCCAGCTAGGGGCTTGTGAGCAGGTGTCACCCAGGAGAGCCTTGGCCCTGGTCTGCTCGCCCTGCCTGGCCTCCAGCTGCACCAGATGTGCAGCACAGACCACGGCAGGGAGCATGCCGGGGCTTTGGGAATCCTGTGGCTTTCCCTCAGCTCTGGGACCATCCCAGCAGGCATTCCTCTGGGACCTGCAGCAGGCTTGGCCCTGGGGAACATGCCGTGTCCCAGGGAGCTGCTCCACGAGGAGAAACCCTTCCCAGGAAGTTCCCATGGCAGAGGGCAGTGCTCCCCCGGCTGTGGGGAGCAGAGGCGAGTGTGTGATGCACACAGGGTGCTGTCAGCAGCACACGGGGTTCGCTGGGCCCCTAGCGTGCCCCCCCTGCTCCCTGCAGGTGTGCTGGGCAGGAGGTGCCCACCTGCACACACAGCCCTGCCGAGGGATGCGGGTTTTCCATCAGGGTTGGCTGCTCTCCAGGAGCAGCCAGAGATTTAAACTCAGTGGCTGCAGAAGCCTTGGGACCGCAAGTCAAAACATCCCAAAATAGATTCCAGATGGAGATGAAGACTAGGATGAAACGGAACAAACCCTAGGGGAGGGATGAGGGGCTTGGGGCAGTGTGGAGGCAGCAGGACCTGCACTCCCAGCTCACTGTCTCCATTTAGGGTGGTGGATACAAACTTCCCTGCACCACAGCAGCCAGAACCGCTTTGCCTCTGTGGTCGTGCTGGTGAGCCAGGCCCCCCATGTGCTGCTGCAGACACTGGAATGGTTGCAGGGCCCTTTTTTTCCCTGGAGCAGGGCAGACCCGGCCGGCAGCAGGGTGGGGGCTGCATAGGGCAGTTGTGGAGGAGCATGGGGTAGCTGCAGCCCTCCAGCTTCTGTAGCATCAACAAGACGTTGTGCTAGAGACCCCAACAGCCAATGTGACCCCCAAAGAGATGCCGAAGGTGGCCCAGCGCGGGCTTGGTGTGTTCGTAGCAATAGGGTTTTTGGGAACGCGGCTGGGGCAGGGCTGGGGGGGGATCTGTGTCCTCCCAGAGCCGCGGTGGGTCGGGCCGTGCCCTCAGGCTGCTGTGAGGCTCAGCCGTGGGGTCCCCACTGCTCCTTGGCAGGCAGGGCAAGGACCCCGCTCGGCTGGGGGGGCACAGGCACCGATTGCTGGGGCTGTGCCAGGACACTCGAGCGCTTGTCGAGGCGGAGCCGCCTCCCGGTACCCGGCACCACCTCCCGGTACCGGCACCGCCTGCAGATGGGAGCAGGACGCGCTGCAGCTGCGGGGGTGACCGTCAGGCCTCCCAAACGTGCCCCCCACCTACCTCTGGGGCCCTAGAGCATCCCCCGGGCCAGCGCGGAGCCTGCCCACGGCCGAGCGCTGCCTCCGGCTCCGGAGCCGCCTCTCCCCGCTCGGCCCGGGCGGAAATGCACTTTTTGGAAGCGCGGGAGGCAGCAAGGCACGGGACGAGGCTCGCAGCCCTCCCCCGCCAGATGTGCGCCCGCAGCTGCCTTAACCATGTGTGCTCCCGGGACCGGCCGCCTCTCCGGGACCGGCCGCCTCTCCCGTCCGTGCTCGGGGCCGCCGCACCGGGACCGCAGCCAGCACGTGTCCCCCAAGTTGCTGGGGTCCCGGAGGGTGCAGCTAGCCCCGCTTACAGCCCCGAGGGCACCCGGCCAGCACAGCCCCACCGGGCTCCAGCCTTTGGCAGCCGAACACGCACACGGGTCCCAAGGCGCGGGCTCGCTCTACCCCGGTCCCGCACCCCGAGGAGCGGCGAGACATAGGGGGCAGCCAGGACAAGGACAGAATGTGTTGGAGCAGGGCAGCACTGGGGTCATGCCCGCCGGGCAGCCGGGCTGTGCCCATCCCGCGGAGCCGCCTCGGGCCCCGCACTGTCCGCAATGGCTGCAGCCGCCCAGGGCTCCGGCGGGCCCTGCGGAGCGCGGACCACAGCCCCCGGCAGCCCCCGCGGTGCAGCGGGCGGGGCGGTGGGGGGGGGGGGGTGCGGTGACGCGCGGGGGTCTCCTGGGAGTTGTAGTTTCTGCGGCAGACGGGGAGGCCTGGGCGCTGGCGGGCGCGGCGGCGGCGCGCGGGGCCGCCGGGAGCTGTAGGCGGCGGCTGCGTGCGGGGGAGGCGGCGCCGCGGTGAGCGGGGACACGGGCGGGGGGCGCGGGGACGGGCCGGCAGGGGTGGGAGGGGGGTCCCCACCGGGCGGGGGTACCCCGGATCTCGAGCACCCTGCCCGGGCGGCAGCGCTGGGATCCTCGGGGCCGTGCCCAGCGCGGGGGGCGCGGGGGCGCGGGGAACGGGGCCCCGCTCGGTCCGGGCGGTGCCTCGGCTGCTCCTCAGCTCGGCCGGGAAGGGGGCGCGGGGCGGAAGCGAGGGGTCGCCGTGTCCATAGAGAGGCGGCCCGTGTCCGTGCCCGGTGGTGCTGCGGGCTCCCCGTATCCATCCTGGCGGTGCTGCGGGCTCCCAGTATCCATCCCGGGGGTGTTGGGGGTCCCCGTGTCCATCCCGGGGGTGCCCGTGACCGTGCCCCGGTATTTTGAGGGTTCCCCTTGGCCTCTCTCAGTGCGGGCTACCAACACGGTTGGGGTCATTGCCCCGAGAGGGGTCCCGGGGCTGTGCCCAGGCCCACGCTCCGGGATCCCGACAGGACCGGAGGCGCTCCCGGTGCGTGTCCCGGCCCGCGGGCTCCTCGCTGTGCCCTGTCCGGGGCCGGCCCTGCACGCTCAATGCCGCCTCTGTTCGCCACCATGGCTGTTGAAAGGCACATTGAGACCCCGCGGGACGGGCCCTTGGGAGAAAACCCTGGCATGGCAGCTGGGAGCTCTGTCCCGGGATGGGGGTCTGTGCCCCGGGATGGGGGTCTGTGCCCCCGGCTGCATGTCAAGGGGCGAGCACGGGTCCAGCGGTGGCTGCTTGCCGCCCGGAGTGCCCGGCTGCGGGAGCCCGGGTGCTGCCACGTCCTCTGTGCCGCAGGGAGGGAGGTGGCCCCGAGGGGACACTGCTGGCACCCCGGGCCCGCGGGTGGGCACAGCCCAGGTGGGCTCACGTGTGGACACGCTGTGAGCCTGGGCAGGGATGAGGGGGTCCCGTGTCTGTGGGGCTGGGCAGGTCAGGGTGTGTGTCCCTTGGGCCCTGCGCTTCCTGCTCAGGTGTTGGCATCCTGCTTGGGCGGAGCTGCCACGTGTCTCCCGGTGTCCCTGTGTGCCTGGGGACAAGCTCAGGGCTCATCTCTGGGGTTGGTTCTCAGGGTCACGGGAGCTGGGCCAGGCTGCCCAGCCACTCTGGAGGCAGCAAGGGTCATCTTTGCCACCCGAGGGCAACCTGCTTCCTCCCAGGACTCTGTGGGGATGTGCCCCAGGACACTGTGACACGGGGCTCACCTTGAGCCAGCTGCCTGAGCTTCAGTGACCATGGCACAGGTAGAGGTGCCGGGCGGGTCGTCCAGTCCTGCCAACTCGCTGGGGCTCCTGGTCAGGGGGTGCAGAGGGAGCCAGGTGAGAGGGGCTGAGGGTGGTTCCAGCAGCAAACAGCCCCTGGGCAGGATGGCTCTTACCTGCTTGAGGTGAGAGCGCCTTCTGCTGCAGGAGAGGGGACGGGGCCCCTCGTGGCTGTGTTCTGCTGCCCCCCGAGCTCAGTCAGCACCAAATCCAGCTCTCTGACCTTCTCCCTCCCTTCCTTCCACCAGGTTCTCCTCGCCCCCTCTCTGATGCCAGTCCCGCCCTGCCATGAGTCTATGAGCCCCCTCCGGATCAGCGTGGGTGGTCTGCCCGTGCTCGCGTCCATGACCAAGGGTGCTGACCCTCGCTTCCGACTGCGCTGGAAGGCCATCGTGCTGTCCTCAGCCTGCCTGGGGCTCGTGCTGTTGCTCTTCTGCCTGCACCGCCCCTCCCCAGCACGGCACGGCCCCCCCAGCCCTCGTGCCTGGCAGCTCGGGCTGCAGGCAGGGGACCGCTACAATGACACCTACCCGCTGTCCCCACCCCAGAGGAACCCCGAGGGCGTGCGCTACCGCATCGGCCTCATTGCGGACCTGGACACACAATCCCGGGGCTCCCAGGAACACACCTGGTTCAGTTACCTGAAGAAGGGCTACCTGGTACTGTCAGACAGTGGGGACAGAGTGACGGTGGAGTGGGACAAGGATGAGAGCATGCTGCAGTCCCACCTGGCTGAGAAGGGCCGGGGCATGGAGCTCTCAGAGCTGGTGGTGTTCAACGGGAAGCTGTACGCAGTGGACGACCGGACAGGTGTGGTCTACCAGATCGAGGGCAACAAGGTGGTGCCCTGGGTGATCCTCCCAGATGGGGATGGCACTGTAGGGAAAGGTGAGCTCCCGTCCTGCCTTGTGAAGCCCTTGGCTCTTTTCAGCTTGCTGGGGTGGAGTGCACCTTTCCTGTGAGCTCTGAGCCCGGCCAAGACAGGGCAATTCCTGCCCAGAAACCAGCTGGCTGCATGGGGGACACTGTGCCCCACAGCAGGCTCGGGGCTGTAGGGTTTGGGGTATGTGGGACAGTCTGATGGCCGTGTGCTGACTGAGTCCCCCTTGTGCCATTCTTTCCACCACAGGCTTCAAGGCGGAGTGGCTGGCAGTGAAGGATGAGCACCTGTATGTGGGAGGACTGGGCAAGGAGTGGACCACCACGACAGGGGAAGTGGTGAACGAGAACCCCCAGTGGGTGAAGGTCATTGGCTACAAGGGTGACGTGAGCCACGAGAACTGGGTGACAAACTACAATGCACTGAGAGCTGCAGCAGGAATCCGGCCCCCAGGTATGGAGCAGGACAACCTCCTGCCACCCCATATCCCACACTGTTGATGGCTCCAGAACCATACAGCCACCCTCCCCAGGGATACTGGCACTGGGTGAGATTTAAAGGCTGCTGGAGGCCAGAGATCTCCCCTTGTCCTGGTCATTTTCCTCTGCTGCCTGTGCCAGGAGCAGCTGAAGGGTGGCTCAGCTGGCACTGGGCCCCCAGGCAGAGTGGGGAGTGCTGGGTGCCCCTGCCTGGCTCTGGGATGAACCGGGGCAGAAAAGGTCACAGGTCATGCCTGTGCAGGGCTGTGGGGTGTTTTGGAGGGGAAGGGGCAGGGGGAAGGTCCCGCCCCAGCGTGGCTGGTGGCCCTGTGGCCTGCGTGGTCACACTCCACTTCCTGCCGCAGGGTACCTGATCCACGAGTCGGCCTCGTGGAGCGACACGCTGCAGCGCTGGTTCTTCCTGCCGCGCCGCGCCAGCCACGAGCGCTACAGCGAGAGGGCGGACGAGCAGCGCGGCACCAACCTGCTGCTCAGCTCCACCCAGGACTTCGGGGATGTCACAGTGGGCCGTGTGGGCGAGGTGGTTCCCACCCACGGCTTCTCGTCCTTCAAGTTCATCCCAGACACAGACGACCAGATCATCGTGGCGCTCAAATCAGAAGAGGACAACGGGAAGATCTCCAGCTACATCATGGCCTTCACACTGGACGGGCGTTTCCTCCTGCCCGAGACCAGGATTGGCAGTGTGAAGTACGAGGGCATTGAGTTTATTTAACAGACACCTGGAGCGAGTGGAGGCGCGGGGGGCAGCCTGGGGACGTGCCCTGCTGCTAGCCCGGGCTCCATGAGGGATGCCAGGCAGCGCTCCCAGCTCTGTCCTCTGTCTTGGGCTCTCCTGTAAAGTGTTGACTGAGCTGCAGCAGGTGTGGTGCAAGTGTTTCGGCAGTGGCACCTGGTGGCAAGGGACCGCCACCACAGGGTGCTCCCGGCCCCGGGACAGTGTCCAGGTCCTGCAGTGCTGGAGCCCAGGCAGGCCCCACTGCAGCCCTTAGTACCCAGCCCTGAATTGTGACAGAGCCATCTATGGTGGGTCGGTGGCTCTGGTGACATCCACGCTCTGGGTCTGCAGCTCAGCCCCAGCTTTGCAGCTCTGTCTTGTGTGGCCTGGGGTTCCCTGGGTGGAGAGGGGTGTGCAGCCATGGGGAGCGGGTCAGACTTGGGGGATTTCATCAGAGTTTTTCTTCAGAAGCTGCTTTTACTTCCCTTTTCCCATAAGCTGGGTGAGGTGATGGCTGGGGTCTGGTGTTCTGCTTCAGAGGAGAGTTTCACATGGAGCACAGTGGTTGTGCCTGTGGGGCAGGGGGAGCAAGTGTGGGTGATGGGGCCACCAGCCCCAGATATAAAGCAGGTCCATCCCAGTGCCATTCCCAGGCCACACCCTCAGAGATGTGTGTGTGTGCTGGCCGTGTGTCTTCTCCATGTCCTGGCTGCACACGGCTCCAGCCCCAGAACTGTCAGCTCTGGGCAGAGCTGAGCCCTGGACAGGAACTGGGAGCTGGCGACAGTGCAGCCATGCTGTCCAAGGGCTGCTGTGCTCGGTGCAGGAGCGGGGCCAGGAGCTCCAGTTCTGCTTCCCAGAGCCGGCAGCAGCTGAGGACTGTTCACAGCAGCCCAGGGCTTTGGCCAGGAAGCCCTCTCCATGCTTGCCAGCATGTTGTGAAATTGCAGCCACAGCCCGTGGCCCCCAGAAGGAACTTGTGTGGTTTCAGGAGCCACAAGTGTCAAAGGGGCCTCTGCTGGTCTCGGGGCCCTCCTGACCCCTCTGACCAAGGGGGCTGTGGCTCCTGGCCTGGCTCAGACCTGCCCTGCCCTAGGTCACAGGGCAGCATATCCTCACACCTGGACCCATGTTTGGCTCTGTGGTGCCCCTGGTTTGGTCCCCTTTAACACTGTCACTAGGGCAGGTCTGCCAGCAAGTAGGGCTTCAGAGAGCTGGGCCTGGCCGCTGTGGTTTGGGGAGTCCTTGTGCCCCCTGTATCCCTCTATCATGCCCTGGCACTGCTCTGCTGCTGGGTGCAGCCATGCTGGGGGAGGGAGAGGGGCTGTTATGCAGCAGCCAGGCTGTGGTTGGGTGGAAGGATCTGCAGAGTGGATGGGGCCCTCCCAAGAACGCAGCCAGGCTGCTCCCCCCACCCCTGTTTACAGTGTCAGCACCTCTGTGAGCCATGCAGAGCAGGGACGAGGCCAGACATGTGTTTCCATTTAGCCCAGACAATGACTCGGCCAGTGCTGAGAGCGGATGCGCTTGTCTGGAGACACAGACCTGTCCCCATGTCCCCGGGGCTGTGACAGACCTGCCTTTGGCCCCTGCACGTGGCCTCGGGACCGTGCAGCACCTGGCCCAGGGCACCCAGGATGCATTTGCAGCCCACACTGGGTGCCAGCTGGCCACAGTCCATGATGGCCACTCAGCCATCCCTTGCATTTGGGTTGGCAATCTCTCCTGGCCTCGCTCACCCTCCCACCCCAGCACTGGCAGCTTCACAGCACCTGTTGTGGCCCCTGAGCTGTGCCAGTGGCTGTCCCTACCTGGTCCCTTCTTGTCCTCTGGGCTGAAGCATCCCTGAGCCCCTGCCCTCAGCACTGCACTGCCCTCAGAGCAGCAGCACCAATGCCTCAGGCAGCTGGACCAGCTGGGATCCTGCTGCTGCTGGAGCTCTGCAGACCATGAGCCCCACGGTGGAGTTGGCAACCTGGGGCCCCGTCTCCAGGTGCCATCCAGCATCCCAGTGCTGTTGGTGCTGTTACCTCCCGTGTGTTCCCTGCAGCTTAGTCAGGGTTTGGGCCAGGTCCAGCTGCCCAATTTTGCTGTTTCTTCTCACCCTGGAGGCTGAGCATCTGCATTACTTCCCTCTGCGAGTATCCATGGCAGTGCTGTGGCAAGAGGCTGGCTCAGGAGCATATTTTGTGGCCATGGTGATGGCAATCTTGCCAACACACACCCGTGACACCTGGCCCAGCTGTGTTCCAAAGCTGTGTCCCTGCCTGCTCCAGTGGGACAAAGGCACTTCTGAGGAGATGGAGCGCTCTGAGCACCCAGCCAGGCACAGAGTACAGGTACAGTGACAGCAGCAGCATCCTGACACCTCCACAGTGACAGTGTGTGGGTGTGGACTGGGATAGAGTCTGGTTTTTCCATATTAGATGGTGTAGGGCAGTGTTTTGGATTTGTGCTGGGAGCAGTGTTGATAACAAGGATGTTGTCATTACTGCTGAGCAGCATTTGCACAGCTTGAGGCCCGTTCTGCTCTTCATCCCACCAGTGAGGGGCTGGGGGGGCACAAGGAGCTGGGAGGGGACACAGAACAGCTGACCCAAGGGATATTCCACACTGGAATATATGGTATGGAATCATACTCAGTGTATAGAGCTGGGGGAGAAGGAGGAAGGGGGGGACATTCGGAGTGATGGCGTTTGTGTTCCCGAGTCACCGCCATGTGCTGGAGCCCCGCTGCCCTGGGGATGGCTGAGCACCTGCCTGCCATGGGGAGGGGTGAAAGAATTCCCTGCTTTGCTTTGCTTATGTGCGTCTTTTGCTTCTCCTGTAAAACTGCCTTTATCTCAGCCAGCAGTTTTCTCACTTTCCCCTTCCCAGTTCTTCACCACCCTGCTGGGAAGAATGAACCAAAAGCAGCTGGGGGCTGAGCTGCCCTCCGGAGTAAAACAGCATAGAGACAAGGTGGGGTTTTGGAGCAGTGCTCCAGGGCAGGAGCTGCTGCCTCGGGGAAGAGGCCCGAGGCCTCGGGCAGGTCGCTGTGGCACAGGACACGCAGCGGGAGCAGGAAGGGGAACTCGGGAGTGGGACAAGCTGGGCTGGAGGGGCTGAAGGTGGGGAGGAATTCTCGGGCACGGCCAGAACTGCTGCTTGTCCGGCCATCCACCGCTCTGCTTGGCGTGGCGGGGGCAGCACGGAACGGGGGTTTCGGCTCCGGGAGCGCTGGGGCCGAGGGGCGGCCGGGATGCAGCGGGGCGGGGGCGGCCGGTGCCCGCGGCGGGGGCCGTGCCGGGGCGGGGGCAGCGGTCGCGGCGGAGCCGCATCCCGCGGAGGGCGGGCGCAGCCGGGCTGGCCCCGCGCCACGCGGAGGAGGAGCAGCAGATCCCCGGAGCACGTTAAAGAGCGAGGCCGAGCGCGGCGGGGAGGAAGCGAACGGCTCCGCGAAGGCAACGGAGCGGCGGCCGCAGAGCGCCCGCCCCGGCCGGACCCAGGTTCCCGGCGGCGGCTCGGCCGGGCCCGGCGGAGGGTGCGGGATCGGGGCCGGGTGGCCGCAGCCCCGCACCATGCCCGCCGCGCTGCCCAGCCTGCTGGCCTGGCTGGCGGTGCTGCTGCTCGGCAGGGCCCGCCCGGCCGACGCCTGCAGCTGCTCGCCCATCCACCCGCAACAGGCCTTCTGCAACGCCGACGTAGGTGAGCGCCGCGGGCAACCCCGCCCCGAGCCCCCCGAGCCCCCGCCCGGCCCCGCCCGCGCCAACTTCCCGGCGGGGGAAGCACCGCAAAGTTGGTGCGGGGCGGGCGGGGAGCGGGCAGAGCCCCCCGGCACCTGCCCGCAGCGCCCGCCCGGCCCGGCCCGGGGATGTGTGTGTCGGCTGTCGGCGGCTGCGGGCGCGGTCCGTCCGTCCGGGCTGTGCCCGTCCCACCCCGCGCCTCCTCCCGCTGTCCCGGGGGGGCTCCCGGGGGCTGCGAGGGGCGAGCGGAGCGCGGCTACGCCGGGGCCGGGTGCTGCCTGGCCGCCCCCCGGTGAATGACACGGGTGGGCCCGGCCTCCCCCGCTCCGATGACACCGCCGAGGTACGTGGCAGCGCGGGGCTGGGGCCCGGCAGCGGCCGGGACCCTCCGAGTGCGGCCGCGGCACCGGCCCGGAGCCCGGAGGAGCCCCCGGCCCCGGCAGCTGCCGCCAGGGTTCGGTCACCCCTGTCTGCGCCTTATTTCCAGGCATTTCCTTTCCCCCATCCCATTTTGTTCGGCTTGGATGCTGCTGAAAGGGAGGGCTTGGCAGCGCCGGGATCTGGATTCCTCTTTCTATGAATAATGCCCTTATTAAATTTTAACATATGAACCGAACAGGCCGGCCCCAGTTCCCGGCGCTTTCCTTCGCGGGCCCGTTCCCAGCCTCAGCTGGAGAGGTAACATTCCCAAACACTGAGGCAGCTCCAACCTCTGGATGGCCCTGCCCTGTCCGCTGCTCCAGATCCAGGATGTTCCTCATGGGCGTCCCTTCCAGACTCTGCTCCCAGTGATTTCCTCCGTGAGGGCAACTCCCGCAGCACCTGGCTGCTGCCCCGAGAGCCCAGCCTCACCACGGGGCGTGTTGGGGACAGGGAGGTTTTGAGACAAAATGGAGCAGTGGATTTTTGGAGCCGCTGCTGGAGCTGGTGTCCCTGGCTCACAGGATGCCCCGTGCCTGCTCGGGCAGTGCGGCTGTGGCTTCCCATCACGTTGCTGTCAGGATCAGCTTTCGGGGCACTCGTGACTCACGGCCCATCGTGGGGTGCCGGCTCAGCCCTGACTCAGCTGCTGAGTCACTGTCTGTCTCGGCAGCCCTGGCTGTCTGCACCGTCCCCTGGGCGGCCACTGCCTGGCTGAGCTTTGCTGTCCAGCTGCCCCGCTGCCCTCAGCAGGTGCCCGTCCTGCCGAGGCAGCATTCTCCAGCCACGCCGCCGACAGCTCTGGCACCGCCCGGCTCCCAGCCCGAGCCTCTTGTGCGGCTCCTCTGTATCAAACGTGCCTCGCGTGGGCCTAAGTGAAAAGAGTGCTGGGCTTGGGGACAGAGCGAGGCACAACCTGGGATGATCCTGTGTCTCCTGGCCTTTTGCCTCTTCTGATCTTCCCCCTGGATACTCTCTGGAGTTGGGACGTTCCCCAGCCAGTTCCATCCCAGCAGGTGTGTGGAGCCCAGGGAGAACCTGGGGCCCCCGGTGCTGCTGGGACCTTTCCCAGCTGCTGTGGCTGGAGGGACCTGTGTCCAGGCTGGGCCCTTGACAGGATGTGGTGGGGATGGCTGATGTCCTGCAGTGCTGGGTGGCTGCACCCGAGCTGAATGGGCCCCAAGGCTCATGCTCAACTCTCAGTATGGGGTATCAGCGTGAGCACAGTGTGGGGTCCTGGCCCTGGGGTCTCCTCTCCATAGTCTGGGCAGCACTGCCACATCCCCATGGCCCCTCTGGCCGTGCACCTGCCCCTGCACTTGCTCTGCCCTGCAGGGACTGGAGCAGCCGCAGCCCAGGGCTGCACTTCCACGTGGTGCAGGGGGAGGCAGATGCAACTCTGCATTGGGTGGAGGGTGCCTGAGGGGCTGGGATCATGTCACTGAGGCTAGTGACTTGGAACCTGCCAGCCTGTGCTTGCATGTCCTGGCTCAGGAGATGAGCAGGGGTTTTCTGCAGGACCCAATGGCTTGGGGCTGCCCCATCAGCCACCCCTCACTGGGGCTGGTGGGATTCTCTGCTGCAGGAGATACTCAGCTGCCCAGTGGTGCCACTGCCAGACCAGAGGCCCCAGCAGGAAACTTGGCTTCTGCTCCATCTCCTCTGGATGATGGAGCAGCATGGAGATGTGGGGTGTGAGGGGGTGATGCCCTTCCAGGCAAAGCTGCGGCTTTGCCCCTGCGAGGCAGCAGGCCGTGGATGGGGCAGGGGAGGAGAGCAGGGGCTCGGTGCTCCTTGGGGCGGCGGCAGCCGGGATGCAGCTCCTGACAGCATCGCACTGATCCCAGCGGTGCCAGCGCTCGGTTCCTCGGGACAGGCACGGGGAGCGGGGGACTGCCAGCAGGGACGGGCAGAGGAGGGGATTTACGGGACAGTGGTGGGAGCTGTCCCTGCGGGGATGCAGCTGCCTGCAAACCCGGCGGGGCCGGTGCCCGGTGCCGCCCTGCCCGGCGCGGCAGCCGAGCCCTCCCGTGCGGCTGGCGCAGAGGGGCCGTGGGCTGACGCGGGGGCTGCCGCTGATTGGGCTCCATCCCGCTCCCGTCAGCGGCCGGAATGACGCACGCGGCCACGGCAGCGCTCAGCCCGTGGCTCCCGCGCAGCCCCGGCGGGCGAGCGGGACCCGGTGCCCCACGGGCACTGCTGGGCACCGCGGAGTCTCCGCTGCCGGGCCGCCCTACTCAGCCCTGTGTGCCTCCGGCCTCAGCATCCTCAGAGCGCTGTGCCAGGGTGGGATGATGCCGCTGGCCGCGGGCGGGCGCTGGGATGCCAGCGAGCACCTGGGAGGTGGCTGTTGCCTTTGCGCCGGGCAGGGCTGGGGCGGATTCCTGCAGGAATCCCTCCCAGCGTGGTTAGCTATCTCCCCAGCTCTACCGGCCTCAGGCAGGGCTGGAGTGACCGCAGGGCTGCCCTCATCAAGGGGTCAGGTGCCTGGGCTGGCAGTGCCAGGCAGGCAGTGGGCAGTGCTGGCCCTGGCAGCCAGCCCCTCTGCTGCCAGCAGCCCTGGAGAAGGGAGCTTTGTTCTCTGGGCATCCAGCCCAGCAGTGGCCCCTGCTGTCCGTGGGCAGCTGCAGGTGGGTGTGGGCAGGGTGGCCTGGTGGGGTTTGGGGTGGGATAGCAGAGGAAGTCTTGGGCCAGTAGGGGGGTCCCATGGCCAAGGGTCCTTGTGTTGCCCTTCTTCCCATGGGGCACAGGTGAGCACAGGGGTGCCCTGAGGTGGGGTAGCCCCACATGGGGCCAGGGAGGACAAACCCCAACAATGGCAAGCCCAGAGAGATCACCTGGTGGTTTTGTGGCACTGGGTGACTCTGTGAGTCCCCAGCTTTGCTCCTGGAGCTGCAGAGTGGCCTTGGTGCAGTGGGACTGATGCTGGTGGCAGAGGGCAGCAAGGGGACCTGCTTGCCTTGCAGGGTCTCTCTGTCCCTGGAGGGTCCAGAGTCCTCACTATGGGGAGGCCACAGTGGCAGCCCTGGGGATCTGCACAGGAGATGTCACCAGTGACAGGGGACCCTCTGCTCCCACAGAGCACTTTCTTGCTTGGCCTGCCTGGGGAAGGAGCATTTCCAGCATTTCCCTGGTCTGACTTGGTAAGCCAGTGCCAGCTGTGTGCTGTGCCTGCCGTGCACCCCAGGAGCCACAGAGCCTTGGCTCATCTTCACAGAGGCTCTGGGCTCCCTGGCTGCTGGTTGCCCAGGCTGGCAGCAGGAGTGGTGGGTGAGAAGGCCAATGGGGGCATTGGCATTTGGGGAGGCGTGACTGCTGATTCTTGGGCACCTAGGAGTTTCTCCATCCCTCGCCCAGCCTCCTTGTCCCAGGCTCTCCTCAGGGCTCCCTCCGCTGCCCCGGTTCCTGGCGGGCGTGGAGCAGCTTGGCTGCGCTGCGGGGTCTTGGCGGGGAAAGCACAGCGCAGTCGTCCCCTCCACAAAGCCGCACTGTTCAGAACAAATCCACCCAGAATCGGGCTGCATTTTTGTCAAGTGATTCATCAGCACGTGAATGGAAAAGGCTGGAGCCCACTGAACCAGTAACCATTCCCCACACAGGAGCCACGGGGCCGGCACTGGTTGCACTGGTGGCGCAGGGTTTGGCACACGGGGATGTGGTGGCTGCAGGGTGAGGGCTGGCCTGTGTCTGTGGTGAGCCCAGCACACTGCTGACAGAGGAGTGGGCGCTGTCCCCAGGCATGGCTGAGGTGCTGCCACTGTGCCTGGACAGCCCAGCCCTTCCCAAGGGATGGGAGCAGTTGGGAAAGCGCCCAGTGCAGCCATGGCTTCCCTCAGCCCCACACTGAATGAGTGCTGCTGGAGACTGGGGATGGCCATTCTGGGAATCCTCTTCCCTAGTCCCTGCTCGTGTTGGTGCCACTTTCACCTTTCCAGAGTAAACTCTGTTGGCACTTGCTGGTGCCCACGTGGGCACCACGCCCCCCTGACCTTCAGTTTAAATAGCCTGTTCGCATGCCCCCACACCCCGGTATTTATAGAGTGCGGTCAGATTCCCTCTCCTGGCCGTGCCAGGTGGGAGAAGCTCCTCTGTGCCAGGCAGTGGGTGACCTCTGCATGTCCCTGGCTGCTCCCAGCCAGCACCTTTCAGTGGGGACATGAGCCAGGATGAACTCTGTGAGAGTGCCCAGCTCCTGTTCCATGCCCTGCAGTGCTCAGGGGACTGGCAGGGCACGGGGGAGCCCTGCAGGGTGGGGAGCTGCCTGTCCTGTTGGATGGGGCAGAGCAGGGAGCCCTGCCAGCCACTGCCAGCAGCCAGGCCCCCTCCATACTCTGAGTGCTGAGCAGGAGCTCTGGCTTCGGGACTGCCACTGTCCCCGTCACCATCAGCGTCCCTGGTGCTGCCTGGGAGCTTCAGTCCCTGCACTGGTGGAGGGAACTGGGCACAGCTGGGGGGCCGCAGGTCGCTATGCAGGGACCCAGGCAGCCTCACAGCATGAGCCAGCCCCATGTCCCAGGCGGTGAGCAAGGCTGAGCTGGCTGCCCTGCCCGCTGGCCCCCTGCAGGTCACTGCCACGTGCGGGGCACTCACATGCCAGACCGCACCTCCTGGCTGTGGCAGCAGCATGACCGCAGGGACCCTGCCACAGCAGAGCTGTCCCCTGGCTCCCAGTGCCACAGCCTCAGCAGCCCTGGGGCCAGGTGATCCTGCTGTGAACTTTCCTTATCACCCGCCTTGAGGGTGCTGCTGGTCACTGTCCTGCACGTGCCAGAGCCCCATCCCTTTGGGGACAGCGGGTGACAGCAGGGCAGGCAGGCAGGCAGTGGGGTTTGCTGTGGGCAGCAGTCCTCTGTGAAGGTGTGAAACCCTGTGAGATGCAGGGCTGAGTGGGACCGGTCACCCCCACTTACCTCACCTCTCCCTTCCAGTGATCCGAGCCAAGGCCGTCTCTGCTAAAGAGGTGGATTCGGGGAACGATATATACGGGAATCCCATCAAACGCATCCAGTATGAAATCAAGCAGATCAAGGTAATGGGGCACATCAGGTCAGGAGGCTGAGGGGCTGGGGTGGGCCCTTCACCAGCCACTCACTCCTGCCTCTTCTCCCCAGATGTTCAAGGGCCCCGACCAGGACATAGAGTTCATCTACACGGCTCCATCCACTGCCGTGTGCGGCCGGCTGCTGGACACCGGCGGGAAGAAGGAGTATCTGATTGCAGGTGAGCACTGCGGGAGGGCTCGCAGGGGCGTTGGGACAGTGCTGGCCCTGCTGCCTCATGTGCCCTGCAAGATGCCGAATGTGTGCCTGCTCACTGGGCACATTCTGCCCTTGCCCCTCCTGCTCCTGCCCCAGCCCGTGTCCTGGCTGTGCTCAGCAGACCCGAGCCGTGGTGGGGGCAGCTGGGGACAAGCCTCTGCACCCCAGAGGTCACCAGGGACACAGTGAGGGGCCCCAGGCACCATGAGGGTCTCGAGGCCCTGGGGGTCCTCCTTGAGTGGTCTGTCTGGCCTCTCCCCAGGCAAGTCAGAGGGCAATGGCAAGATGCACATCACGCTCTGTGACTTGGTGTCCACCTGGGACTCGCTGACCCCAACCCAGAAGAAGAGCCTAAACCAGCGGTACCAGATGGGCTGCGAGTGCAAGGTGAGCAACCAGGCTGCCTCCCACATGCCCCATGCCCCACACCAGGGAGGGTCTGCAGCCCCTAGACAGGAGTGGGCCCCACAGTGAGATGCTGTTCCCTGTCCTTCAGGGGTGATATTGTGAACCCGTGGCTGAGCAGACAGGAAGGGCAGCCCTCCCTCTGTCTTCCTCCAGCTGGGACCCAAGGCCAGCCCTGGGACTGGCAAACAGGGGTTCCCCAGTTCCCTGTACTGGGGTTGCATCCCCACCGTGCCCCACAGGGCAGGGTTAACCTGGCATCCCTGCCCAGAGCTGGGAGGGTGGATGAAGCAGAGCGTGCACCCCCCCGGCCCAGTGCCCCCTCGGGTTGGTGGGTGACGAGTCTCTGTTACGCACAGATCTCGCGCTGCCTCTCCATCCCCTGCTTCGTCTCCTCCTCGGATGAGTGTCTCTGGACAGACTGGGCGATGGAGAAGAACAACGTGGACGGGCGGCAGGCGAAGCACTATGCCTGCATCAAGAGGAGCGATGGCTCATGCGCCTGGTACCGCGGCATGGCCCCCCCCAAGCAAGAGTTTCTCGACATCGAGGACCCCTAAGCCAAACGAGCGCATTCCAGTAGCCAGTAGAAAAAACCTGCGAGATGTTAGACTGGTCCACGCTGATATCAAATCCTGGAAACAGCATGAAAATCCACTCGGCTGCAGGGGGTCCCGGTGGCTGCCACACATGTGTCAGGGACAGGGACTTGCTCTGGGTAGGCTCCTGGGAGCCCGCAGCCACACTGGGCATCCTTTGCTCGTGGCAGGGATCAGCAGGGTGTGGGGACCTCCCTGCCAGGGTCGCGATCCCCCAGCCATGCTTGGCTCTGGCAGCTGTGAAGGAATGAAGCCCTTGTGAGTGGTGGGAGCTGCCCTGGCTGCGTAGCAGGTCTACCAGTGCCCCGCTGCAGGAGCCTCCCCCACAGCTCCAGACACACAGTCCTCCCCACTGCAGCACCTGGCAACCCTGCTGCACCCCCCCACCTCCTACCTCTCCCTTCGGGGTGCCAGAAGGGTACCCCTCTGGGCAGGGGCTCTGGGAGGCTTTACCATGTGGCAGAAACCCCAGCAAGGGGCTCCAGGCCTTTCACAGGGCCAGATGACTCCTGCACAGGTGCCTTGTCCCAGACAGCTGGAGGGGCAAGTTTGCACATCTGGGGTGACCCCTGACATGCACCTGTGCACTGTTGCCCCTCTCTCCAGATGGTCCTCTCTCCAGGGGTCTCTGTTCCCCTGCAACCTCCTACAGATCCTTCTGCAGCTGCTGCCATTGGACAGGCTTGGCCTGGAACCCTTGGCAGGGCACCAGGGGCCGGAGCTCTGGCTGCACGGGCACAGGGTCCATCATCGCCCCGTGCAGATCTGGGCCATGCCATGGCCCTCAGCACCACTGCAGCCAGGCAAGCCCCCTTCTCTGCAGTGTCGGGAGTGGGGCCTGCAACTGGCAACAAGGCAGCTGCAGGAAAACCTGTCCCTTCCAGTGCCCCCCTCACAATCCCTCGGCCCCGAATTCTCTGAGCCATCCCCATGCCCCAGCGATGCTGGCGTGTGCCACGGAGCTGTTGCGGCACTGCCATGGGAGCGTGCCGGGAATGCTCCCTGCAGCCCTGTGCCAGTGGGGTTTTCATGCTGTGCGTCCCTGTAAGGTTTGAGATGTCGTACTGGACCAGTCTGGGCAATTTCAACGTATTAAAGAGAAAAATTAAAAAGAAAGAAAAAGAAAAAAACCCCCAACCTTTACTCAGTCCCGACCGCGCATCCCGGGCGCTCTGTATGGCTGTACCCGTTGTGCTCCTGTCGCTGCTGCTCCTCTGTCTTTGACTTCAATATCGCCACTTGTTTTGCCGCCGGCTCTGTCGTCCCTGTGCCGTGATTTCCGTCTCCTCGTCCGGCGCTGGAGCCGCCCCGGTACCCGCAGAGGGTCCGTGCCGGGAGCTCCAAGGCAAGGGGGAAGAGGGGCGGGGAGCAGCACTCCGGTTCGGCCGGGATCCCCCCGGACCCAACCGGACCCCCGGCCCTCCCCAGCTGCGGAGAGGAGCGATCCCCGCGGGGCCATCGCAGGGAAAGGAACGAGACGGGGCGGGGAAGAGCTGCTGCGGGCCCACCTTGGGATGCCTCGGCAGCGCCGAGGGCGGGATCCGACGGGAGCGGGACCGGGGCGGGGCCGCGACCCGGGTGCCGCATCGTGGCCGGTCCCGCTTGGAAACGTCCCCTCCTGGGACCGTCCGCCGTGGGAGCGGCGTTACCGGCCACTTTTGCCTCGGAGCCGGGACTCGCAGCGGGCGGGCGGAGCTCGTTGGTCCGCCGGCTCCTCCGAGCCAGGGGCGGAGCGTGCCCGGCTCCGGGCCGTGCCCAGCGAGCCGCCGCGGCCGCGCACAGGCAGGGCGGGGCGGAGCGGAGCGGGGCCGGCCCTCAGGCCCGGCACGGAAGGAGTTTGTGCCGGCGGCGGGCGAGTGGCGGTGTGGCGACACGTGCGTGCGGTGGGACCCGGATGGTGAGCGCTGCCGGCACCGGGCGGGACGGGCCCGGGGACACCAGGACCTGCGGCCCGGTCCCGCCGCGCTCCTTTGCCCTGCCGGCGGAGCGGCCCGTGGGCAGCGGAGCGCCGGGACCGGCCGGGCCGCATATGGCGGCGGGGGGCCGCGGGTGGCGGCGGGGGCCGAGGGAGCCGCTGAGGGACCCGCTGAGGGGGCCGAGGGAGCCGATGAAAGGGCCAAGGGAGCCGCTGAGGGGTCCGAGGGAGCCGTTGAGGGCGTCGTGGCGGCGGCCGCTTGCTCGGAGAGCCGGAGCGCGGCGGGAGCGGCCGCGCCGGGCCGGTGCCCCCGGCTCAGCCTCCCCTCTCCTCCCTGTCCGCAGTCGCGGCCGCCGGGCCCGCCGAGCCGGCCTCCCACGGCCATGATCGCGGAGAAGCTGCGGGAGGCGCTGGAGCCGGGGCGGCGGGAGGCGGCGGCGGAGCTGGGCCGGCCTCTGGCCGCCGCCGCCCGCTCTGTGCTGCTGCAGCGCATCGAGTTCGCGCCCGCCCGCCGCGGCCTGGCCGGGCAGCTGCAGCGTCTGCGGGGCAAGTACGAGCACATCGGGGCCGAGGCCCCCCGCCGCCCGCTCGGCACCACCGGCAGCCTTCCGGAGCGGCCGCAGAACCCCTCGGGTAAGTGGAGCGGGTGGAGGGTCCCCCCCGTGTTGCTATCCCCGCTGACTCTCTGCTCCCCACAGGACACAGCCATGCCCTGCCCGGTCCCACTGATGACGGCATCCCCGCCCCGCAGAAGGTGCTCTTCCCAGCCCAGAGCCTCTCCATGAAGTGGGAGCGGGTCCACCGTGTGGGTGCCGGGCTCAGTAACTTGGGGAACACCTGCTTCCTAAACTCGGCGCTGCAGTGCCTGACCTACACACCACCGCTCACCAACTACCTGCTGTCCCGGGAGCACGGGCGCACCTGTGAGTGGGGACCTCGGGTCCAGGGGCTGGGAAGGAGGAGCAGCATCTGCCTGTCCTGCTCACAGTGCTGCTCAGCACCTCTGTGTCTGTCTCTGGTGAGGGAGTGCAGAGATCAGGATGCACCTTCCCTGCCCTGCTCCTTTCTGCCTGTTTCTCTGTCAAGAGGCTGTCCCTGGGTCCTGGGTCCTACTCGTTTTTCCTGGCTGTAGCAACGTTCCCAAGTTTGGCATCTTTATCTCTGTGAGACTTTGTCTCTGCTGAGTGTAGTAGCCAGGACAAAGATGGGCCCAGTGGCGCCTGCTGGCTTCTTGGGGGGTCCTGAATAGCCCCTGACTGTGGGACACAAAAGAGCAGTGTGGCAGTGCTGCTCTGAGCTGTCACATTGGGAACACACAGGCCTTGCAACCCCATCCATAGGATTCCCAGTGGGATCTGCCCCTCAAGGCCACCCCATGGGCTTGTCCAGAGCTTACCTGGGACCTGTTTTCTATCAATGTGAATGCAGTCTCACCTGGGGAGCTGCCGTGGCTGGTGCTGTAATGGGCTGTGCTGGTTGGGATGGCACAGGATGATCCCCATGTCCTGGACTGAGCTCATAGGGAAAACTGAGCGTGGCTGAGCTGTATTGGACCAGAGATCCCCTGTCCTGCTCCATCCCTCCTGGGTTTGTCCCCAGCGTCATGTTGTCTCTCCTGCTGCAGGTGCCCACGGAAGCTTTTGCATGATGTGCACGATGCAGAACCACACGATACAGGCTTTTGCCAACAGCGGCAATGCAATAAAGCCACTCTCCATCATCCGAGACCTCAAGAGTAAGGAGGGCTGCCTCCCCCATGACTAATGTGGGAGCAGAGCTGTTGGGATTGGGGCATGTTTTGGCAAACAAGCTCCACTGAGATGACTCCTGGAGCCTCAGAGTGCCTGGAGACTTCTTGGGCTGCCAGGGGCTTTCTCTGTGACATGAGTCTGATGTCTGGTTTGGGTTGAGGGGACTCAAACCCCAGAGTCCTTGCCCCAGGGAAGGCAGGGAGGGATGGCATCTGTTGCAGCATGTGCTAAGTGCTCCCTCTCTTGCAGAGATTTCCCATAACTTGCGCTTCGGCAGGCAGGAGGATGCACACGAGTTCCTGCGTTACACCATCGATGCCATGCAGAAGGCCTGCCTGAATGGCTACACCAAGTATGTGGGGCCTGAGGGCCCATCACTGCTCTTTGCTGTTCCCTTGCTGGTCCCCTGCACTCACGGGAGTGGACTGTGGAGTGAACATGTGCCCCAGGTCAGCCTTATTGTGGGGAGGTTCTCACTCCAGGGGCCTCGGGTGTGGGGTCCAGCTCTGCCTCTCAGGGACAGGGCTCTGGGCTGTTGTTCACCTTCTGCTGACTCCTCCACTTCAGCATAGCTGCAGTCCTGCCCCCAAATCCTGAGGCTGCTACAGGTTGGGGTCGCATCCCAGTTGCTGAGGGACACAGGCCTACTTGCTAGCTCAGTCCCAGCCCTGTGGCTGTCGAGGGCAGCTTCCTCCAGGCCCTTTGTCCTGGTAAGAGCTGCCTGAGCTCCAACCAGGAGCTTCTTGTTCTTTGAGAGGAGCCTGGCGTCACCCCTCAGCTGTGACACAGAGAGAGTAGTCTGGCAGGGGCTGTGCCTTCCCTCTGCCCTTGGGGCTCCACAGCCCAGCCACTGGCCAGAGCATGGAGGGGGCTGTCCTGAGGGGTCCCACAAGGGTGGCTGTTGCAGTGTGAGATCTGGTGCTGCTGTCTCTGTGTAGGTTGGATCGCCAGACCCAGGCCACAACTCTGGTTCACCAGATCTTCGGTGGTTACCTGCGGTCCCGTGGTGAGTACCACCAGTCTGAGCCCGGGCTTGAACAGTAAAACCCTCTGGGAAAATGGCTGAGCATGTTTAACTTACCCAGAGCTGCAGTCACTCCGTCCTGTAGTACGTGTGGGCCATGACCCTGTTGTGGCAATGGGAAAAGCCATTGGCTTTGGGTCCCCAGCTCACTGCCATCAGCAAAAGGACCCATGTCCCCAGCAGGCAACACCTGCCAGCCCTCCTCCCTGCAAGGCTGCCAGTCCTGGTGCTGGCATCCCAGAGCCCAGACCTGGACTGGGGGGACACTGCAGCTCGCTGTGCTGTGCTGGGGTGTGGCAGGTGCTGGTGCCGTGCCAGGCTGTGCTCATGGCTCTTCCTTTTGCAGTGAAATGTTTGGAGTGCAAGACTGTCTCGGATACCTATGACCCTTACTTGGATGTGACACTGGAGGTCGAGGTACTGCTGCAGGGTTGGGGATGGGGATCTCTGCTCCTGAAGGGGGTGTTCCTGCTCTGAGGCTCCTTTGCCTGCAGACACAGTGCTGGTAGGAGGGAAGGCAGCCCCTGCTGTTGCACCTCCTTCCCTGTCTCAGAGCAGTGCCTGTTGCCCAAATGTGAGCCGTGACTCCTCCGTGCAGGCTTGGCAGTGTTGTGGGGCAGAGCAGCCACCACCCCATACCAGGGGCAGGCTCAGGACTTTGGGGCAGCCTGCAGCAGTGATGTGTGCTCTTTCCTGGGGCCTCTGCAGGCAGTGGGGCTGTGGTGTGGACAGGCCCCCATGCCCTGACCTCCACCCTGTCCTTGCAGCGAGCCGCAAACATCGTGCGGGCCCTGGAGCTGTTTGTGAAGCCAGAGCAGCTGGGTGGGGACAACGCTTACAGGTGTAGCATGTGAGTATGGGGTGCTGGGGGAAGGCTGCCACAATGTGGGAGGGCTTCTGTACCTTTTCTGTAACTAAGCCATGAGGTACAGGGCCATGGAAGCGTGTGATGAAGGCTGCTGCTCCTCAGCTCCCTTGTGTTCAAAGGAGGAGCTGGGCCACCGGGCATGGCCATGGGCAGGTGTCTGGAGCAGTGCCTGGTGTCAGCAGCACCATTCCCACCGGGTTTGCTATTGCTGCATGGCCAGGGTGGGCAGCTGTCTGGATGTTGGAACAGCTGGAATAGCTTGAGCTTTTCCTGGGCAGGTGCAGGAAGAAAGTTCCAGCCAGCAAACGCTTCACCATCCACCGAGCCTCCAACGTTCTCACGATTTCACTGAAGCGCTTTGGCAGTTGCAGCTCTTCAGGTGGAAGGAAAATCACCAAGGTGAGTGTCCAGTGATCCACAGCCAGGGCTGTGTCCTGGCCCAAGGTCCTGCCCGCTGAGCAGGGCTGGAGGTGGTTCTGGTGCAGTCCTGCAGCCATTCCCCACTGCTCCCAGTGGGGGAAGTTGGGCTCATCCTGGCGTCTTCCTCACCACAGTCTCTGCCTGGGCAGTGCATGTCTCCTCCCTTGAGAGATGGGACTCGTAGCACAGCAGAGCTGCTCTTGCTCTAGCAAGAAAGCCGTGCCAGCTCCTGAGACATTTTCTTTGTACAGGACGTGGGATACCCTGAGTTCTTGGACATCCGCCCTTACATGTCTGAGCCCAAGGGCGATCCCATCACCTATGGACTCTATGCAGTGCTGGTGCACTCTGGATACAGCTGCAATGCAGGGCACTACTTCTGCTACGTGAAGGTGAGCCTGGGATGCTCCCTTGTCTGGGCTGGGGCCTGGTAGGTGCTCGTGCACCTTTAGGGTGCAGAAAAGAGGGTGCGTAGCAGGGTGGGTGGTGTGGAGCACTGGACATGGGGCACAGACTGTGCTCCACTGCAGGAAACGTGAAGGTCTGCCCTGACAGAGTTCCCTGGCCTGATCCTGGGCCATCTGTGGGTTTTGGAGAGAGCAGCTCTGATGATGGGTGCTGTTCCTGCTGCTCTGCAGGCCAGGAGGGTCCCTGGCCAGGGCCTGACCCTATTCTCCTCAGACGCAGCCTGACAACGTTCCATGTTCTCTTTCCACAGGCCAGCAATGGGCAATGGTATCGAATGAATGACCATGAGGTCCGCCCCAGCAACATCAAGGTGGTTCTGAACCAGCAGGCCTATGTGCTGTTCTACCTGAGGTAAGAGGCACCCTGTGCCTCCTGGACCCCACCCCTGCCAAGCAGCCCCAGTGCCCGTGTGTGTGCTGGCTCAGGGTGGGGCTGGCGGGGGGGTCCAGCCCCTTGTCATGGTTTGCTGTAGCACCTCACCTCCTCAGAGCCTCTGGGTCGCCTCCTCATGTGTGTCTGCTGCTCACCCACGTTCCCATGGCTGTGCTTTGCCTCCCCAGGCTGTGCAGCCCCAGGAAGAGCTCAGCAGGGCCCATGGCCACGGCTGCCCTCAGCCTGCCCAGCTGCACTGGCAGTGACTCCAAGCTCATGAAGAAAACTGAGATGAACGGGGCCCTGTCTGTGCCACCGATGGGCCTGGTGAGTGCTGAGGGTTGGTGCTCCCAGGAGCTGCTGCTCCACGGGCACTGGGGGCTGCAGCCGTGCTGGGAGGTGGATGAGTGGGGAGTGTTGTGCAGGAGAGATCCTGATCCTGCTGAGCCCAGGGATCCTGGCTGGACATGGGGAGGGCAGTATCACTGTGTGGCCCCTTGACTCTCGCCACTGAGCTTCTCTCTTTCTCCTTGCCTAGAAGCAAGACAAGCTGCTGGGGAAGGGGCTGCCAGGCCCAGGTGATGTTGGAGTGCCTGTTGCCCGCAGCTTTCCTGGGATAGGATCAAAGCTGACAAACGGAATTGCTCTGTCAAAGCTGCCCTCTCAGACGCCGTCATCCAAACTGCCCCACAAAGCCACCCCACTGGGCTGTGACACAGTCCAGAGGCCCAAGAAGCCACAGACACCTGGCATGCCCAGAGCAGGCTTCCATGCCACCAGCACCATGAGTGGGGCCAAAGCAGGGCTTTCCCCACAGGGCTCAGCCAGTGAGAAGCCACCTACCTCATCCAAGCTGCTGAAGTGCAGTCAGGATCCCAGTGGGGCAATGGCCAGGAGCCTGCAGAAGGATTCCCAGGGCAGCACAGTAGGGCAGCTGCCCAACGAGACCCACAAGGCCAGGAGCAATTCCAGCAGCTTCTGCACCTCTCAGGGAAAGGACTCTGGCACCCACCTGCCCACTGGCCTTGGCACCAAGCCAGCTGTCCCTAAAGACTCTGACCTGGCTGCCCCCAAAAGCTCCGGGACAGCCACGGTGAAACCCTCCCTGCTGGGCAGTGCCACGCTGGACTGGGGCAGCACCACAACTCCACTGCTGGCTAAGAAACCAGTGCTCTCAGCCAGAAAGGTGAGTCTGAGCTTCCAGAGACTCCAGGTGACATCTTGTGCCTTCTGAACAGGTTGTGTAGGGCTACTGCCAGGCACCTGCTGGCCGTGGGTGGGTGGGGAGAGATCCCCAGCTCCTAACCCAGGGCTGTGGTGGCTGCTCTCCTCGGCGGGTGGGGTGTGGGACCAGCCCTGCTGTTGTCCACATCCCTGAGTGATGGAGGGGATGGCTCCTGCCCCCTTGCTGGACAGAGGAGTGACTGCACCAGTCCCTTTAGTGGAGGGGCCTTGGCACCTTCTGGGGGTTGCCTGTCCCCTGGGGCAGTGGTAGGGGGTGATGGCACAGCAGGAGGGTGTGTGGGTGCCTCCTCCACAGGCAGTGAGTGGGCTCAGGAGAGTGCACTGGGGTCTTTAACTGTCTTTATTTTCTTTTTTCCTTTGTTCTTCTAACTGAACACACTTCTGATTCTTCCACTCCCCACTTTCCTGTCCCTTCCTGTGTCTTTTCTCCTCCCCTTTCTCTGGGCTCCCCTTTTTCTCTTGGCTCATGGAAACCTCAGCGTTAGACCACACGTGTTTATTTATGTCAATAACTGCAGGGCAAACCCGCTCAGAAGGTGAGCATGAGTGACCACGAAGCACAGTCCCAGCCCTCAGCCACCACCCATCCTGACTCCACTCCTGGACCTCTGGACAAGTCCAGGTAAGCAGTGCTATTGCTCCCACATGGCAGAAAAGCCAGTGACAGCCTTGGGTGCTCCACGGGGTATCTGTGTGGCCTTGCAGCCAGCTTTTCTGTTCTCTAGGGCTGGCAGGGCTTGCTCCAGATCTGAGAAGAGCTGACTTCAGCACAGAGTGGGAGGGAGCTTTGCAGGCCCTGACCCCGTACTAATGTCCCATGGGATCAGGAGGCACCAGCCTGGTCTGGATCTTGCTCTGGGTCTCCCTTGTAGCCTTCAGCAGCAGCATGTGCTGCAGCAGCACCCACTCTTTCCTGGTCTGCTGTGGGACCTGTGAGTGCTTGCAGAGCAGCATCTGATTGCAGTTTTCTGGACAAGATGGCAGCAGTTGGGTGTTGTGCTTCTGCACCTCAGGGGAGGAAGAGAGAGGTTTCCAAGCTTTGGGATCAGCCTCTCTCCCTGTTCTTCAGCCTGTCTTCATCTGCTCTTGAACTTCCCAGTCCTGGAAAGTCTGCCTTCAACTTCATGCTCAACTTGCCTGCTCAGCTCCCAGCCTCCCTGTTGGGGAGGTTTGGGAGGTTTTGGGGAGGTTCCACTGCCCACAGCTCACACCACCATCTTTGTGGCAGCAGGGACACGGGATCTGGCCAGCTGGAACCAGAGCGTTCCTGCAGAAAGAAGCGTCGGAAGAGGAAGCATCGTAGCACGGACAGGAGCCCTTGTGCTGTGGCTGTGAAGGACATGGATGAAGTCTCCAGTCCTCCCAAGAAGGAGAGAATTGTTTCTCCAGAGGGCTTCAAGGACAAAGACTCCAGGCCCCTCAAGAAGGAGGACGTTGGCTCTCGGAAGGACTTCATTGATAAAGACTCCAGGCCCCCCAAGAAGAAAATTGTCTCTCCAGGAGACATCATGTCTGTCATGGGGAAGGAGGTGGCAGACAAGGGTCCCAGCCATGGCCCAGTCTGTCAGGACATGAAGAGTGGGCCCAAGCAACATGTGCCAGAGCCCAGTATTGACCTGGCCATGGAGCCAACTTTCCTTCTCAAGAGGAAGAAGAAGAAAAAAAAGAATAGAAGTAAAGACAGGCCTTTGAAGAAGACAGAAGAGTGCAGCTCTGGGATGCTGTCTTCAGACAGGTGAGGGACGAGGGGCATGTGAGAGCCTGAGGTCAGGCTCCCTGGGCTGTGGCTGGGGGCTTCTCACCTTTCTGCAGGTGGGATGAACCTGAGCATGCATCCAGCTGAAGCACCCACCTGCTGTGGGTGGGTTCACCTGTCCCTGAGTGCAATGCGGGTGTCTGTCCCCTGCTGCTCTGTGGGAAGCTCAGACTGTCCCACTCTGGTATGGCTGGAGTGAGCTGACCCTGCTGCCTTCCCCAGCTCCAGGACAACTGAGGCAGAGCCCTGTGAGACACATCAGAGCGTGGAGGCTGGAGAGCACAAGCACCGCAAACGCAAGTGGATGGAAAGCCTGGCTGCCAACACTGTCCCTGCCACCACCACCAGCACCCCAGGTGTGACCTTGTGCCCTGTCTGCTGCCTGGCAGGGCCAAGCCAGCAGCTTGTGTGCCCAAGACCCCCTTGGAGCACTGCTGTGCCATCCCCAGTGCTTGCTGGTCCTACAGCTGCCTGGTGGTGCCTGTTCTCCTGCCCTGTCCCAGGCCTGCCTGCTGCTCCTGGGGGAGAGCCCAGGAGCCCTTGACTGTGCCCTGAGGGAGGAAGTGGGGACAGGCCCCTTGACTGATCCCCAGGATAGGCACTCATGTGCCCAAACCAATCAGGACCTTGTATGTCCAAATGGTGTTTCCTGGAATGAGATCTGCTTTGGAGAGGGAGGGACATGGTAGCTCCCCTTGGCTCATCCTCACCCTGCCTGTTTCTGCAGTGGCAGCACATCCCAGTGACAACCAGACCGAGGATCAGAGGCATTCCGTGGCTGCCCTGAGCCCTGTGGCCAGCAGTTGGGCTGGCACAGCCCCTGAGGGCCAGGAGTCCAGCGTGGTGGACAAGCTGCTCCAGAATTCCTTGGACAGGGCTTACGGCAAACAAGGTAATCCTGGCTCACCTGGGTGGGCAAACAGCCATGCAGCCCCCCTGCCCTAAGCCCTGGATGGGGACAGAGCCCCCCAACTCTGCCAGGGCCTGAGCTCCCCCCACCCCAGTGCAGGCACGGGGTGCTCTTGGAACCAGGCAGGTGGGCACGGGCACGGGACTGATGGGGTTTGCACAGGGTGGGGAGCTGGAGCAAGGGGCTCCAGCCTTGGGTCCTTCTGCTGATTTACCTGCTCTGCAGTCCTGACCTGGCAAGGTGAGATTTCGGCCGTGAGCCAGGATGCCATTCGAGACACAGCACTGGCCCAAAGCAAGACCGTCATTGATGAGTGGGACCAGGAGTTTGACAAAGGAAAGGTGGGTGCTGGGCTGGGGCAGGTGGGACGAGGCTCGGGCCTCTGCACTCAGACCTGAGTGCTCTCCTACCTCTGCACAGGTAAAGAAAATGAGGAAGATGAAGCAGGAGCGGAGGAGAGACTCCAATCCGTTCCAGAAGTTGCAGAACAAGCGCAACTTCTGGTTGATGTCACATCCTGCCAAGATGGCCAGCTTGGGCCACCGGCTCTCAGGTAAGTGAGCCAGGGGGCACAGCGAGCCTGTGGGACAAAGGTGGTGACAGCCTGGTGGGGGCTGACACCGCTCTTTGTCTTACAGGGTGAGATCTGCATCCCCGACTGCTCAGGGAGCAGTCCCAGGTCAAGGACCGAGGGCAGCACTGTCCTGGGAGCTGTTGGTGGACCACGCTCAGAGGGGAGGGAACACAGCTGCAGCCCTGGGCTTGTGCCTTTTCCACCGGGGAGCTGCTTTTCCAGCTGCAGAGGAGCCTGCCCACTCTGCCTTGCCTCCAGCCTGCCTCGGCCAGGCTCCTGGTCAGCGTCTCCGTGCCTCTTGCCCTCCTTCCCCCAGCCCGCACCTGCGGGGGCTCCTGGCAAGTGCCTCAAGCCCATCCCTGTTGCTCCGTGCTGCTGTGCCTCCCCTTCCCGGCGTTACCGACCCTCACCTTCCTCCCCTCCCTCATCCATGACCCCCCTTCCCTACAGGAGCTGCACTGGAAGCCTCCCCCACGCCCCCGCCGGTCCGGCCCCGCGCTGGCGCGGGAGGCACCGGGGGGTTCCCAGCGGGGCCGGAGCGCTGCCGCCAGGGCTACGGGCATTGAAGGATGGAATGGAACGGAATAAATCCTGCTCTTTGTCACCCGGCCGGGATCGGCTGCGATCGCCAGGGGCGAGCGGTGGGGAGCGGGGGCACCGGTACCGGCGGGTGGGGGGGGCACCGGGACGGAGCGCGCAGGGGGCGTGGCTCCCTTGGCCCCGCCCTTTGCGGGTCACGTGGTGCCGGCCGTGGCACCGCGGCGCGCTCGTCACGCGGGCGGGGCCGGAGCGGCGGCGGCGGCGGGATGGAGGAGGAGGAGGGCGGCGGCTGTGGTCAGTGCGGGCCGGGAGTGGGCGGGGGGCTTTGGGGCACCGGGACACCCACCCGGCCTGGGACGAGGCGCCGGGCTAGTCCGTGGTCCCCGGTGGGCGGCGGCGGCTCTTCCGGGCGGGGCGCGTTTGGGCCGGGCCGCTCCCAGGTGCAGGACCGGGGGCGGTGGCTCTGGGACGGGCGGGGATCTGGCGGCGGAGGGACCGGTGCCCGCAGGTGACAGAGCGGCCGCGGCCTTGGCGGCATCGTGCGGGCGGTGGCGGAGGAGGAGGAAGCGCCGGGCGGAACTGGCACCTGGTGCGCGCCGCCAGCGCGGGGGCCGGGCGAGCGGCGGGGCCGGCGAGTTCCGGGCCGGGCGAGCTGCGGGGCCCGCTGCCCGCACCCCTTCCGCCGGCTGCTCGCCCTCGCTCACATGCTCCCATGGCACTGCCGAGCCCCGGCCCCGCAGAGCTCAGCGCGGGTCCGCCTCGATGGCGCCTGCTGAGTGTCACAGCCCCCCCGGTCCGGGAGCTCCTGGCCTGTGCCCTAGACTCGCTCAGGGAGTGCAAGGTCTCCCCTCTCATGCCCGTGCATTTTCCTCTCCCTTCTCTCTGCCCTCCGTGCCCGCAGAGCGTTCTCTCCCGGTGCTGAGGACCAGAAGCGGGCAGGGGTACCTTGCCTGTGCCAGGCAGGTTTCCGTGTGTCGGCAGGTGGTTTTGCCTCGAGCAGGGACTTTGCTGAGAGGAGCTTGGAGTCTGGTGAGATCTGAGGCCATGGCCCCGGTGCTGGAGCCGTGCTGGTGCCCATTCTGCCAGGGAGCAGCTGGTTCCAGCGAAGTGCCACTGCCGGCAGTGCTGGTTCAGGACCGGTTTCCTGCCCAGCTGTGCAGCCGATTAGGAGCTGCTGTTCCACCCCAGAAGTGACTGTGCTTGGCTGCGAGGACTTCGCTGTGTGAGATAAGGAAGGTGCCGGCGGCTGCGGCCTGGCTCGGGTGTTGTCAGACACAGCCCATTAGCAGGAGAGCGCTGTGGGGAGCGGTTCTGCCAGCAGCCTCTCTTGTGTTCCCGGAATCACCTGGAAGACATCCCGGTCATCCCGCCGTGAGGGATACAGGGAGGGCACAGCTGCCTCCAGCCCCACCACTGCTCCTGTGCTGGGGGCAGCACAACCCACAGCTGCCCTGGAGCCCTTCAGCCGAGTCGGTTTAGCCAAGGACGTTGTGCCGAGGCTGTAGCGTGGTGGGAGCCAACGGGGAGACTTCCTGGTGCGATTGTGTTGACGCCAGTGTCTGCCCCATGGCTCACGGCCTCTCTCCAGCCGTCTGCCTCAGCAGAGAGCAAATCCCGGGGTGAGCAGCTGGTGGCACAGATGTGTGCTCCCCCTGCTCCTGCCGGGGCGGGGGGCTGCACTCCCACCCCCTTCCCAGCATCTCCCCGTGGGAGCAGCAATGAGAATCCATCCCAGACCGAACTGACCGAGAGCAGTGGTGTGGGTCAAACGCCTCTGGACCATAGGGAAGAGGTGTCCTGGTGAGGAACCGTCCTGGCTGCTCCTGCCTTGCCGAGCTGCAGCAGCGGTGAGAGGATGAGGGGAGCACAGTCCTGTCCTGGCACCGTGTCCTGAGCTGGGCCCCAGGGAGAGGGGGATTGGGCAGTGCTGTAATCCCACTGCACCCGAGGGATTACCGCTCCCTCTGGCCTGGGGATTAAGGGATTTCTCTAAGCGAGGTTGATGCAGCCTCCAGCAAAGCAGCTTGTGCCTGGGAGGCCTTGCTGTCTGGGGCAGGATGGGTGTGTGATGGCAGGGTTGTACAAGGTGTGGGGATCCCCTGTAGCAGGCTGGCTGAGGGGCTCCTCATTCAGGTAGTCCCTGCCCTCCTCGCCACCAACCTGCAATGTCCTGTTGTGCCAGTGAGTGCTGGCAGCCCTTTGGCACAGGCTTAGCTGTTTGGGAAGCATCCTGAGTCCATGGCATGTCCCTGAGGACCAGGAACTGGGCACCAGGGAACACTGCTGGGAGAGCTGCTGCTGAGGCCCCAGCCCCTTCCCTTGCACAGTGAAGGTCAGCCTGGGCAAGTTGCTGGGCCCAGCTTGGGGAGCAACTTTTGCACCGAGCTTAGGGGATGGACTCACAGATCAAAGGCAGAGAGGGAGTGCAAGGGTAGCACCAGGCTTGGAGAGCACAGCAGAGGGCAGAGGCTGTTGTCCAGTTGCTCTCCTGAGATGTTTGGAGCAGAGAACAATGAGCTCTGCAGCTGACACTTGCAGTCATGTCAGGACTGTAGCTATGGTTTGTGAACACCCCACCTGGCCTGGACAGGCTGCAAGGAACGAGGCAGGCATCCAGGTCACTCTGTGTGGGATTTGCCACCTGGGCTTGCCTCATCCCAGTCACAGACCCACGTGCCTGTGTCACACAAGGGTTTCTCCAGGTGCCAGTCCAGGCCCTGGCAGGAGGCACGTGCCCAGCTCAGCCTCCCCTGTGCCCCCGGCTCCCTTTGCCTGCCCTTTTGCCTCCTGGTGATGTGGCAACCGCTGCTCTGGCCCATGGGAAAGGGGAAGTGCTGCTGAAAGCAGAAGGTCAGTCACATCAGCAGTGAGTGCCTGGCTGCCCTCGCAGCCCTGGCAGCTGCCCTTCTCCCCTCTCTCCTCCTCTCTGCAGCCACTCTGCTCCTGGGATCAGGGACTGATCCTGCCAGGATGCCCTTCCTCACTGCCTGCCCCGTCTGGGCTTCAGCCTGCCCCACTCGAGTTACTCCTGGCTCAGCGTTCCCAGTGGATGCAGGGGTGGGGGAGCAGAGCTGTCGAGCTGCTCCTGCCCTGACAGGCCCTGGGGTTTGTTACTCATGGCCATGCCCTGTGCTCAAGATCACTCCTGCTTTGAGGAAAGGAGCTGTCAGTCCGGTTTGGGTTTGCTCAGTGCCTGTGGGGTTGGAGGGTGGGAAGGTTGTGCATTTCCCATCTCCACAGCTGTCCCCCAGCCCGGGATCCCAGGACACGACCCCGTGGTTCCTGCTGCAGGAGCCCCCCGCACAGCAGGGCCGCAGCAGAGTGGGCTTGGTGTCCGTGCTGGCACACAGGGCTGGCTGAGCCTGTCAGGCTGGGTCAGGGCTGGGACTCGGGCCCCGTGCCCCACGAGTGGGGGCCGTGCTGGCACACCCACACTGGCACCGCCGCGCTTCTCCGGGTGCACCTTCCTCCATGCGGCGCTCGTTGCTATGCGACCGCCGGCTCCTGATGCTTAATGCTCTAATACGGAGGGATAAAACCACTCTAAAAATACCCCGCTGCCAGCCCCCCGCGGGGCCAGGGGGGCTGCCGGGGGGCAGGCGGCCTGGCCGGGGGGGCTGCTGGGAACTTCCCAAACTCCTCGTCCTCTAAGTGGCTTTGAGGCGCCCGCTGGGGCTCCGGCGGTGGCACGGGCTGGTGTGCCGGGGATTGGCTGGGACTGGCGCGTGGGCTCCTGCGGCTGGAGCTCCCCTACCAGAGCCAGCTCCAGCCAGAGCCGGGAGCGCTCCGGCTGCCCTGCCTGCGCCCTGCTCCACCATACGGGGAGCTGCCCTAGGTACTGGCTACCTGCCCAGTACTGAGGAGCCACTGCTCAGCCACACACACCTACCTGGCCTCTGCCTGCTCCTGCCTCATCTCTGCCTGTCCCTGCCTTGCCCTCCCGGAGCTGGTGGCATCCTGCGTGGGACCCCCGCAGCATGGGGACAGTCAGCGAGCTCTGCGCCTCCAGTTTCCAGGCATTCCTGTGCCCCTCGGTGGCTGCCAAGGCAGGTAGGCACTGCGTGCCCCTCTCCCCTCCGTGCCGCGGGGTTCCCATCCCTCAGCAGACGTGGCATGCCCGTGGTTGGTTCCAGGTCCATATGGCTCTGGCTCCATATGGCTCCCTCTGAAAGCAGGACAGAGTGTCCTCGCCATCTCCTTCCTCTGCCTCCTCCCTCTTCCTCCTTCTTCTGCTGGCCTTTCGAAGCTCGGGCCTCTGCAAGCACTGAGCCCCTTGCCTGGCATTGCCCTGCGCTGGAGCTGGTGCCATGCTGGGACAAGGGTGTTTGGGAGCCAGGGGTGGTGGCTGGGAGGTCGCAGGCATGGCCATTGGCCATGGCATATCCTGCCCCAGCCCCTCATACCTGCCCTGGAGGATGTGTGAGCACTCAGTCGCCCTCATCACAAGTGCCTGTGTCTACAGAGGAGAGGGTGGCACTCTCCAAAGGGAATTCTGTGTGGGAAAGCCCAGCTCCTGCCACGGGTGGGTGTGCTGAAGGTCAGCCACTGCTGTGACCTGCTGCTGTCTGCTGGTTCCTGCCCAGCTGTGGGACTGGGGGGTTGCAGGACTTCCTCGGGCAGCCCTGTGGCTGAGCACCAGTGGGCTCTGCTCCTCTCAAGGCCTGGCACCATAAGCAGTGCTGGGAGCAGGTGAGGGGCCTGCCTGGCTGCATTCCTTGCACATGCACAGTGTCTATAGACGTGGCTGAGCTGGTGCTTACCCAACCATGCTGGAGGCTGGGGGTCTGTGCACGGGAATGTTGGAGCCTTGAGCCACCAGGAGCGAGGTAGTGGCTGTGGAGGGGGTTCCTTGATGGGCTCTGGGTCAGGGAAGCGAGGTTAGTGGGTTGATGGGCAGGAGAGTGTCCTGAGCAGAGGGTCCAGCAGCCTAGGAGCGCCTGTCCCCAAACCCTCCTCCTGATGCACCTCAGCTGCCGGTGGGGAAGGATGGGGCTGACGCAAGCCAGGGTGTGCACGCAGCCGTGGTGAAAACAGGATGTGGTATGAGGAGACAGGCAGGATGTTTCTGGGGGCCCCACGGGACCCCACCAAAGGGCACAGTGTGTAGCCGCACCCGCAGCACACAGAGACCCTGGGTCACCCCCATGGCCTGCCTGACCCCAGGGCTGTTGTCCCTCTGGTGTGGTACAGCGTGGGTTGGCAGCAGGGCTCAGGGGGCCGAAGGACCCCCCGAGGCTATTGAAGCCCACCCTCGCCTTACTCCAGAGCTGGCATTCTGGGTGCTGTGTCTCCATCTCGTGCTGCTGGGCAGGATTTAGCTGAGTCAAGGCAGCCGAAGCTGGTACAGCCTCTCCGGGCGACTGACAAGGAGAGGGACGTGCTGGGGGTGCTCCCACTGCAGGCACGGCCCCGCAGCGCCCGGACTCATCACACAGGGGTCCTGCACAGAGCAGGGGGATCCCTACAGACACCCCATAGCAAGGGGGCAGGACCGTGGGGAACAGCATCCCGTGGGGACTGGTGTGGCTCCTGGTCCTTCTCCTGATTCCAGTTCTGTGGGAGATGCCATGGAGCCTGCAGAGAGGAGCAGGCACTGGTGGTCTCCAGGGCCAGCACAGGGCCTGGACCTGCCATGCAGGAGTCTGGCAGAGATGGGGCAGCTGCGGGGCTGGGAGGGGATCTGCTGGTGCAGGGGAAGGGAGGGGACCCCAGCGCTGCACACTGAGCTCGAGATGTGCCGGGCCCGGAGTCCTGGCAGGCCCCGAGGAAGGAAGGGCTGGGCTAGCCCGGGGCCGGCCTGGCTGGGACCCCAGCACATCGCATCCACCAGCCCCGAGCCGAGGAGGGGGAGCAGGGCCGGTGCCCCGTTCCCAGCCAGCCGGGAGCACAGGAGTTAAGGTGCTGGCGGCTCATGGCGGCAGGAACTGGGTGTTGCTGGTGGCGGCTCCTGGCGAGGCCGGGATGACGGCCGGCAGGCCCCGGAGCTCATTGGCACAGGGGCCCTGAGTCACGGCGGAAGCACCGGGGCTGCAGGTGCCGCACCCGGCACGGCCGCGCCTCTGCTGGGCCCCGGCAGCTCGGGCACGGCCTGCGGGGCCGGGACAGGGCCTGGCACCATGGTGCTCCGGGCAGAGGGACACGGTGAGCCGGGTGAGGGTGGCTGCTAAGGGTGGCCGGTGGCTCCGTGTCCGTCCTGCTGGGGGCCGCGCCAGGACAGCGGGCGAGGAGGCGAGCAGGGCCCTGTGCCGCGGGGCTTTGCTTTGGGCGAGTGCGGAGGGGGCCCATGTACTGCCACTGCTGCTCTGGGGTGCCGGTGAGCCCCGAGACAGAAGGACAAATCCTGCTGTGGGAACCCCCGGCTCGCTGTGCTGCTGGGGAGGCCTGACCATGGCGAACCGTGCTTGGGTCCCTCTTGTGTCCCAGGCTGGAGCCAGGGGAAGTGTCTGTTCCGGCCTCCCGTCCCCCAGCATTGCTCTGCCTCTGGCCAGGCTCACCGGGGCTCTCCAGGGCAGTTGCTCTGCAGAGCCAGGGAAGGGTTAATGACGCCTTCCTTCCCCAGAAAAGCTCCTGCGTCTGGGGTTTCTCTTCCTCTGGCTGCTGCTGACATGGCTGGGCTGCTTGTCACGAGTGCTCAGCCTCTGCCGGGGAGGGACCTTCCGGGGCTCAGGAGCAGCCCTGACGTCTCTGTTGCCCTGCAGCGTCTCCTCCTGCACCACCGGGACCCTGGCTGGCACCCATGTCCTCTCCCAGGTGGGCAGGAACAGGCAGAGCTGAGGGCTTGCCTGAGGCCAGCTCCAGCCCTGGCATGAGTCTGGCTTTCCCTGCGGCCAGGCCGGGGGGGTCTGTCAGCTGGACAAGAGGGTCCTGCAGCTGGGCAGGAGGGTCCTGTGGCACATGAAGCAGCCCAGTTTCTCTGTCTGATGAGCGGGTGTAACACAGCTCATCTCTCTCGCTGCGAGCCTGGGCTTGCTGGGCGCCCTGGGGGCTGGCAGTGCGGGCTGGTGCCGGTGGGAACGGCACTGGGGCACGCGGAAGGTGCATCGGCACAGCTCTGGTACTGTAAGTAACTTTTAACCTGGTGCCACGAGCCGACTTGTCTGGCTCAGGCTTCCTGACACGGGAGACTGAAAGTATTGGGAAGTGTTGGCGTTGTGTCTGACTGAGGGACAGTGTCGCAAGCCGAGGCGCCTCAGCTTTGGCAACAAGGGGTTGCGAAGGAGGAAGCTCATGAGAGCCCAGAGCAGAGCTGGGGAAGTGCTGAGCTCAGAGATTCGGGGTGCAGGGTCGCTGTCACCCAGGAGCTCCCACTAAGGCAGCGTGGGGAGAATGGATGCACGGCTGAGGACAGTGCTGGTCCAAAGCACTGCTGTGGGGCAGGGACTGCGCTGGGGACACTCTGGTGAGTCTGGGCTGGTGGCAGCGGTGGCTGTGTACATGGTGGCACACCCTCAGCGGGGCTGGGGGTCATGCTTGGGGCAGGGGAGGGTGGTGACAGCCCTACAGATAGATGCCTGTTCCCAGCACCCCAGGGCGGGAGGTGGGGGTGACACAAGAGCTGAGCTGGCAGATCCTGCTGCCACCTCCCCTGGGAACAGTGCTCTGGAGGCATGGTGTTTTGTGTCCTTGCAAGTGACCTTGGTGCAACGCACAGAACCCGCTGGCAGAGGTGGGAGATGTGGGTATAGTAAAAGGGCTGAGAGCACTCTTGAAGGAGCGGGTGACCTTGGGGACTGCAGGGAACAGCAATGGGATACCTTGTCACCGTGAAGCAAGGAGGTCATGTGCCAAGGAGCACTAGGAATGCTTCTGGAGCGAGAGGACCATGTGGTGGCCTTGGGCTTGAGCCTCTGAGATGGTGTTGGACAGGGGGCATCTGGCTCCCCAGGGTGACAAGAAGGTGTAGGTGTCGTGGTGTGCAGGCGAGGTCTGTCTGGAGGGTGCACCAGCTCCAAGCTCTCCCCCAGAATGATGAATCCATAGAGGGAGCTGCAGGGGTGGCCAGGAGCTGTTTGGAGCTGACCTGGTGTGGCAGAGCAACCTGTCGGGCTGCAGGTCTGTGTGGAGCCTCTGCTGCAGGGCACAGCAGAGCTGCCCAGCCACGGGGAGTGGAATGAGCTCCCACACCAGCCTGGTTGGGGTAGAGCAGAGTGAAATGGGACTTGGTGGGGGCAGCAGGGCCAGGGCTGGCAGAAGCAGTGCTCGAGGTGATCCAGGGAACCGTGTTGGTTCTCACTCTGCAGCTGCCACAGTCTGAAGGAGTAGATGCCCTGGCCCTCAAATTCCTTTCATGCCGTTGGTGCCATTTGGCCTCAGTGTGGGGCTGGGGACGCCACTCGCCAGCCCAGCTCTTCCTGCTGCCCAGCACCTCCACGTCCTGCCTCCAGCCGTGCTCACAGCTGCTGCCTGGGAGCAGAGGTGGTGCCAGGAGCCTGGCAGACTGATTGCCAGGACCACACATGCTGACCTGTTGGTGTGTCTGCCCAGTGCCCAGTGACCTGACCCCAGAGGAGTGCCAGGAGCTGGAGAACATCCGCCGCCGGAAGCAGGAGCTGCTGGCTGACATACAGGTGCGATGCCAAGGGCCCCACACAAATCCCCCTGTCCCACGGACAGCAGGCTGGGTGGCAGGACACAGTGTCCCTGCTTGTGTCACTGGCAGAGTTCCTGGAGCCCCATCCAGGATCCCTCACACTGCTGCCCCACAGCTCTTCCTCCGAGGGTCTCTGGGGACAGGGACAGGGTCCGAGCTGGGATGTGATCACAGGTGACAGCCAGCTGTCCCTGCCCTGCCAAAGCAGTCATGCCTTTTCCTGTACCCTGCAGAGCTCCAGGCTGTGCAGTTGTGCCAGTATGTGCCAGCCTCTGCCTGGCACGGGCAGGGACCATGTCTCTGGGCCAGGCCACTGCCCTGGCAAGTGCCTATGAGGTCGTGGCTCATCTGGGACACTGTCAGTCGTGTCCCTGATTAAGGCAGCAGAGGCTAATTACTGCCATATGCTGGGCATGATCTGAAGGGATTAAGGGTAATTCTGTTAACCTCTGAATCTCTTCCTTCCTGCATGCTGGGAGCGTGGCAGAGCTGCAAGGATTAGCAGCGGGGGGCAGCCAATGCCACTGCCAGTGCCCTCGGAGCTGGTTCAGCCCCTGGGCAGCGCCTCGGGGGGAAGAAGGGAGGGAGGGAGGGAGGGAGGGAAGGAGGGGCTGTGGGGGCCTCTTGAGGGAGCGGGGCTGGAGGGTTTGTGGGGGAGGCACCTCCTTGTCTCAGTGCCCCCTCTCCCCACAGCGCCTGAAGGATGAGATAGCAGAAGTGACACATGAGATCGAGAACCTCGGCTCCACGGAGGAGAAGTGAGTGCCCAGAGCCCCTGCGCTGTGCAGGAGCCGAGGGCAGCTGAGCCCTGGCCCACGAGTGCGGGTGTGAGCAGCTTTCCCAGGCGCTGAGCTCCTGGGAGTGGGATCCCAGACTGATCTGCTGCTCCCAGCTCTGTTTTTCCAAGCCCCAGCCCCTCTGTCTGGCCACAGCCACTGGCGGGCTTTGTTATTCTGAGCTGATGCAGTCAGTGCCAGCCAGGATTAGGGGGGTCCCAGCAGCCGGTGGGAGCCGACTCCCAGCATCATTCCCAATTCTCTGCTGGGGCATGAAGACTGTCCCCCTCTGCCTGCCCCACTGCTCTGCCCAGAGCCACAGCCAGCCTGCCCAAGCCTGCCGGTGTCTGGGTGCCCTGACAGGTGCTGTGCCTGCACCCCCTCTGCTCAGGGTGACCCCAAGGACGTGGTGCAGCAGCTCTGCACTGTTCCAGAGCCTGGCAGCCAAGAGCAGCCCCACGGCGTGGGGCACACACGGAGCAGTGTGTTGGCTTTGCCCTGCGGGGTTCAACATGAGGGCCTGGGTGCCCTCGGTCCAGGCTGACCCTCCCCACAGTGCACTGCCCCAGGGGCTAGACAGAGGCAGTGGGGCCCTGCCAGGTGCTCAGAGCTGCTTCATGCCTTGCAGGAAAAACATGCAGAGGAACAAGCAGGTGGCCATGGGCAGGAAGAAGTTCAACATGGATCCGAAGAAGGTACTGTGGGATGGGGAGCAGGGCTGGTTACCTACCTCTGGGGGTGTGCATGGCTCTACCACCTCCCAGTCCAGGTTCCTGGGGCTGGGGCAGAGCCAGCAGCCAGGGCAGGGGCTGGGGGCAGGGGGCAGGCTGGCAGGGGCAGCCACAGATCCCCAAACATCTCTCTTCTACCTCTGCAGGGCATCCAGTTCCTGATCGAGAACGACCTGCTGAAGAACACGTGCGACGACATCGCTCAGTTCCTGTACAAGGGAGAGGGCCTCAACAAGACGGCCATCGGCGACTACCTGGGCGAGAGGTGCACTGGGCTCAGCTTTCCTGGGGTGTTCTGGGCTCCTGCCACCTGGGAGATGGGACAGTGCAGCTCTGAGCTCACAGGGCAGCTGACTGGGGGTACCTGGGGTGCTGGGGGTATTCAGTTCATGGCTAGCACTTGCACGTGGCTGATTTGTGCAGACCAGACCACAGATCAAGCAGGGGGTAGCTGCAGCTTTCCCCGATGGATGAGTAGAGTCTGGAGAAGGGCAGGGGCAATGGAGCCACTCAGCAGTCACAGGATTGCTGATCATGCATCCCTCGTGCTCTGGCTTTGTTCCCACAGGGATGAGTTCAACATCCAAGTCCTGCATGCCTTTGTGGAGCTGCATGAATTCACCGACCTCAACCTTGTGCAGGCCCTGCGGTGAGTGAGGGGCTGGGAGCGGGGCGTGGCCTTTTGGGGGTGCTGGGGACCTGGAGCCCCCAGATGAGTAGCACGACTTGCTCTCCACAGGCAGTTCCTGTGGAGCTTCAGGCTGCCAGGGGAGGCACAGAAGATTGACCGGATGATGGAGGCCTTTGCTCAGCGCTACTGCCAGTGCAACCCTGGCGTCTTCCAGTCCACAGGTGAGCTCCTGCCCCACACGGTCTCCCTGGCACCCTGCCCTGCAGTTGACTTTCCCCTCTGCCCCTTCAGACACCTGCTACGTGCTGTCCTTTGCCATCATCATGCTGAACACGAGCCTGCACAATCCCAACGTGAAGGACAAGCCCACGGCAGAGCGTTTCATCGCCATGAACCGCGGCATCAATGACGGGGGGGACCTGCCTGAGGAGCTGCTCCAGGTGAGGGCCAGGGCCAGGCTGCAAAGCTGGCCCAGAGCAGGGCCCACCACGGGGCTCCAGGGCAAAGCAGGGCTGATTCCATGTCATTGTACCAGAATCTGTACGAGAGCATCAAGAATGAGCCCTTCAAAATCCCTGAGGATGACGGCAATGACCTCACCCACACCTTCTTCAACCCCGACCGCGAGGGCTGGCTGCTGAAGCTCGGTGAGTGCCAGCAGCAAGGGAGGGCAGGGTGCAATGCCTGTGGGCTTCTCACAGTGCTCCTGCTGGCCTGGCTCTTCAGAGCATGAGGAGGCTGCAGAGACAGGCACAGCCTTCATGGGGAAGGCATCTGTACATCCAGCCCTGCATCTTCCCTTGGCTGGGCAGCAGGAGCAGACTGAGAGCTGATGAGGCCCTGAAGAGTGGCTGGGTGGGTGTCCTGGGGGATTGTGCCTCTCGTTTGGGCAAGCCCTTGGGTGCAGAGCTGGTACCAGGGTCTGGTGTCAGAGCACAGAGACCTCGAGGCCCTTGAGGTGACCGAGTCCCAGCAGGATGTGTCGGAGCAGGCCCCGGGAGCTGCCCCAGGCTGCGTGCGTCCCCCTCCATACCACAGACAAGCCCTGCCTCACCCTCCCACGGCATTACCACCTCTGCATCCCGGCTCCACATGCAGGCAGCATGCATGGCATCCCTGCTGCACCGCCCGGCTCCGCAGCCGGAGCCTCCGCGCCCTGGCTCCTGTGGCTTCTCTTCTTGGCACCTCTGGGAACCCTCTGCCCGGGTGTAGCAAGGGGGAATGGGGTGTTGGCAGATTCGGGGTCTGGTGAGCATTTCCCCAGGGTTCTGGCTGTCGTCAGAGCTCCTGATACGTGGCCAAACCCTTGGGAGGGGAGAGCGGGAGCTGCCTGCTCCCTGCCCTGGGGTGGGGGGCACAGGAGGGACAACCCAGGCTCTCCTGTCCCTGATTGGCAGGGCCCTGTGCCCCCAGGTTCAGGTTGGCACCACCAGTGGGGTGGTGGAGAGGCAGCAAAGGACCCCAGCTGTCTTGAGGGGCAGGGAAGGACCCTGCCAGTCAGCCACGGGGTGGAGGGAGCCAGCCCTGTCCCCAGCAGCCCCATCCCACAGAGCCACAGTGAGCCAGGGCAATGAAGCCCCCACGGCCCCGCCGCTGGCCCGACCCCTCACAGCTTCCCTGCTGCAGCCCGGCCCCACTGACCCGCAGGGCAAGGGGGGGCTTTGGGGTTCCTCTTTTTATTTTTTTTCCTTTTTTTTTTTTAATTTTCTTTTCTCCCTCATTTATATGTTTCCATGATTTTGGCTCTTCCTTTCCTTGCCCCCAACTCCAGGAGGTACGTACCCCTCTTCCCTGCTCTGCTCACACTGCTGGGGCTTCGTTTCCTTTGCGTTTTTAATTGCTGGTGATGAGTCTCATTGCTGCTGCTGTTGCTGCTAACCCCACATGCCCGGGGACCTCGCCTGCTGCAGGACAGCCCCTCTCCACCTCCAGGCAGGGCCGTGGGGTGCTGGCCCTGCCAATGCCATATGTTCCCCAAGGCCTGCGGCCTCCTCTGCCACCCTGGGCGAGGACGGGGCCACGGTGGCACCTTGGCACCCGCCCAGCTGTGCACCCCATGTCTGCAGACAGCTCAGCCTGGCCGATGGGTCTTTGCCTCCGGTGACACAAGGGATGGGGACAGGTCTGGGGCCTCCTCAGGAGGGGCCCCAGCCTGTGCACGGGTGGTTAGGGTGTGCCAAGTGGCTGGAGCTGGATGGGAGCAGGAAGGATCGGTCTGTGTGGTGCCCTGTGCTGTGCTAAGGGCTCACAGCAGTCTCCATGAGGCACCAGCACTGCTCCAGTGCCTGCACTGGGAGCATTGGTGCTGGCCCTCAGAACTGCTCTGGGCAGGGACAGGGATGGGCTGCCAGCTGGCACAGGGGAGCAGGGGCCACAGGCCCTTCCTGGCGGGGGAAGGAGGTGAGCAGGACCCCCAGTGTGCACTGTGGCTCCTCGTGTCCGTGCCAGATCCAGCCCGCAAGGGTGGGTGCTCATCCTGCATCCTGCATTCAGCACTGCTGCAATGGCTGTGGTGGAGGGGAGCTGGGCCGGGGGGGGAGCAGGGCCTGTGCCCAGGGACCAGCTTGTGCTGTGCTGGCAGCTGGGGAGCTCGGCCACGGCCTTGGGTCCAGGACGGGCCGGGGCCCAGGACGAATGGGACCATGGTCAGTCCCTGTGTCCTCCCCGGGAGCTGCTGGCCGCAGTTCCCTCTGGCTGTGCTCGGTCCGTGTTGGGGTGGGAGCAGTCAGCGCTCCCAGCCCGGCAGTCCCGCCCTCGCCTCCATCCTCATCCGTGTGCTTCCTGCTCTGGCTGGGGCGGGGTGCGCTGCCTGCTGCTCTGCTTGGCTCTGTGTGTGCGCCCGGGCCCCGTGCTGCTGGAGCCCCCGTGTGCCCGCAGGGCTGTGCCCGACTGCCCTCTCTGCTCCCAGGAGGCAGGGTGAAGACGTGGAAGCGCCGCTGGTTCATCCTGACTGACAACTGCCTTTACTACTTCGAGTACACAACGGTGAGTGGGCTCCGTGCAGGGTGGGCTGGGCTGGGGGCGTCCACCCCTCAGCTAAACCTCTGCTTGGCCACACCAGGATAAGGAGCCCCGTGGCATCATCCCCCTGGAGAACCTGAGCATCCGTGAGGTGGAGGACTCAAAGAAGCCCGTGAGTGCTGTGGCAATGTCCTCTGGGGTTTGGGGGCAGCTTTGGCTTGGGCAGGAAAGGCTGGGAGGTGTTGCAGCACCCTGGGATATGTCCCCAGGAGAGGCAGGGGGCCCCAGAGCAGTCACTGCCTTCACCATCAGAGCTGCTGGGTGCAGACCTGGGGCACCAGAGGGACACGTGCAGGGCCAGGGGGTGACAATCACAGTGTGTCTGTCCCTCTCTGCCATGCTGGGGGAGGCTGTGCCAGGGGTGTGTGGCTCTGCTTTTCCCTCCCAGTCTGGGCTGCCCTTTGGCAGTGGGGGCTGCCTCTGAGCGGTCTCTCCCTCCCAGAACTGCTTTGAGCTCTACATCCCTGACAACAAGGACCAGGTGATCAAGGCCTGCAAGACAGAGGCAGACGGGCGTGTGGTGGAGGGGAACCATACCGTGTATCGCATCTCTGCCCCCACGCCCGAGGAGAAGGAGGAGTGGATCAAGTGCATCAAGTGAGTGCTTGGAGGAGAGGAGCACGTGGGGGCACGGTGCTGGGCAGGGCCACGGCAGGGACCTGCCTGCTGTCCTCAGAGGGGAGAGTGCCTCCCAGGGCATCCTGCAAGGATAAGGGAACAAAACTTCCCCAGGTTTATGAGGGGACCTGCCCAAGGCCAGGCAGGTCACACCCATCTCTGCAGCAGTCTCGCCTGACCCAGCCCTTGTTCCCCTGCCAGGGCAGCCATCAGCCGGGACCCCTTCTACGAGATGCTGGCTGCCAGGAAGAAGAAGGTCTCCTCCACCAAGAGGCACTAGCAGCCAGACTGGCCCTGCGAGGCCCTGTAGCAGCCCGAGTGTTCCCCTGTCATGGGGGCATGTGGGGCAGGGGCCACGCTGCAGGCTGGCCCTCGAGGCCCAGGGCCCAGCTTCAGCTTAGCCATTTCTTTACTGTGGGGGGAGGGAAGGGGCATCTGGCCCCCCATCACTGCCTCATCACTGGACAGCATCTTCACGGGCTCAAGCTGGACAGAGCACCCCTGTGCACCCCTGGGAGCCCTGGCCTCAGCACCACGGGCATCCTCTCTGCCCCCGACCCCCAGGAATCCTGCAGCCACGTGGCTCTGGGTCCCCCCGGCTCCTGTGTCCAGACACTCTTGGGGTGTTCTGTCAGGAGGGGGAGCAGCTGTGGTGGTTTTGGGGTGTCACAGGTGCTGGGGTGCAGGGTGTCAGCCCCAGGGGGCTCCTGCAGAGATACAGCTCCTGGCCCTCGTTGTAGCGGGCCTGGGTCTGTCCTGGCGTCCCCATGCTGCTGCCTTGGACCTTCCCAGCCACCCCCTGCCCTGGAATGGTCCCCACAGACAGGAGGGATGAAGGGCAGGGACTCGTGATGAGCAGTGGTGCCACACAGGGCAGAGATGTGCCCTCACCCAGCCATGAGAGCTGTGGTTTGGCTGTGTCATGGCCCTTGTGCCAGGGTGGTGTGGTGCCATGGTGAGACATGGCCAGAGCTGGAGCCTGCCCTCGGGATGGCTGCTGGTGGGGATCTGGCTGGGTGGGGGCTGTGACCCCCAGCTCTTTCTGCCTCACAATCGCCTGTGTCTTGTCTGCCCCCATCCCCACACACGGTCTGGAGGCGCCTGGATCAGTATTAGTCTATTTATCAGAGGTGTAAATAGTCCACACTGTATAGTTTTCTCCTTGTAGATTATTTTGTATGTGGGTGGTTGAGTGCAGAGGCCTCACAGGAGTGGGGCGGGGGGGGCAGGATTTTTTATTCTAACCTCTTTTTTTTTTTTTTTTTTTTAAATTTGCCATGGCCTTGTAAACTAGTGCTGAAGATCAGCAACAAATAAATACTTGCACCACGCTTCTCTTGGCTTCCTGCGCTCTGTGCAGCTTGGGGTGGGCAGGAGTCCCCTGCCACTGTAAGCCCTTGCCCTGTGCCCAGCCTTGGACTGGGCTCCTGCTCCTCCCAGTCTGAGCTCTTGTTGTGCTGGGGGTGTTGGTGAGCCCTGTGCCTTGCCCAGCTGTCCCTGGCCACCAGGACAGTGCCTGGGGTACCTCACTGCAGAGCACAGGGTGGCTGTTCCAGCCTGGGACAGCTCCTGGTCCTGCATCCTGCTGTGGGCACCGAGCTGGGCTGGGCAGGGCTGGGGTTACCTGCTGCAGGTGGAGCACCTGGGGAAATGGGGGTGTGGGGAACCCTCAGGTACCGTGTTCTGCAATGGGACTGAGGGATTCATACCCAGCTGGTACCTGGAGTCAATGGGATCACAGCCAATCTGGGCTGATGGCAAGCTGGGAGCACCAAGCCTGTGCCAGCTGCGTTGGTGCCATCAGGGCTGGAGGGGAGGTTACACACTTGTGCCATGGGGGGGATCTGCCAGAGCATTCCCTGCTGCAGTCCCTGCCCGTCCTGTGCCTTCGGCACTGCGGCCTGAGGCTGGCCAGGGTGGGCAAGTAGCCCTTGCTGAGGGATGGGGGCAGTGCGGGGGGAAGGGGAGCCCTGCAGTTGGGCTGGTGCACGGCCGGTTGGGGCACACACTGTCAGTTGAACTGTGGCACTGTCAGTTGGGTGCAGACAGAGTCTGCAGGCTGCTGGAGGCTTGAGGAGTGCCACAGGGAAGCCACAGAGCCAGGTAAGATTGGAGTGAGCCAGGGCAGCAATGGGGCCAGGCAGGAATGGATGGGTCAGGGGGCAATAGGGCCAGGCAGGAATGGGGTAGGCTTGGGGCCACTGGGACCAGGCAGAGATGAGACTGGCAGCTTCCCCTAAGACTGCATGTGCAGAGGGAAGGCTGAGGGCAGCGGGAGGGGCAGTGTCAGGGTGTGGGGTTTGCACAGCCCCTGGCTGAGCAGGGTTTTGCCCACTGGCCCACCCCAGGTGCTGGCACGATGGCAGCCCCACAGGACGAGCGCTTGGAGCTCCTCGAGAGCTTGGCCACGGCGCTGCTGCACGTCCGGCCGGACAAGTGGGCCAAGTTTGTGGCCAGCGAGGAGACTTCAGTCATGCTGGACAAGTTCTTCAAGCTGCCAGAAATGCAGGAGCTGGTGCTAGTGCTGAACCCTGCTGGGCAGATGCTGCCCACTACCTGCTTCCCACCTGCCATAAAGGGCAAGGGAATCTACTGTGTGAAGAAGAAGGGGGACAGCGTCACCGGGGAGAACTGTCGGGGTTCTCTGCTGCTGGGAGACATCGGCCCTTCGCCCGTGGAGCAGCTCATCACCGTGCTGCTGGAGGTGGGTTGTACCCAGAGGTTGGGGGTGGGCAGGGTGAGCTGAGCTCCCTGGGTACACTGCTGCACTGGGACCCCTGCTGTGGGCTGCTGTAGCCAAATTTCCAGATGGGCTCCAAAATGAATTAAAATTCACAGTGCAAAACGTGTCCCAGGCCCTCGCCCTGACCTTGCAGTGGCTTCCATCCTATGTTGAATGAGTCCCACAAGGACAAGAGCTGAGTGAAGGTCACCATCCCAGTTTTCTTCTGGCCCCAGCTGGATCACTTCCTCACTGCAATTGTAGAAACTCATAATAATGCCCACTTACCTCTACCCTGCAGCTGGGAAATGTCTAAGTGGATTTCTCTCAAATTTCCCATAAATATTCCTGCTGCCAGTCCACAGCACCCAAAAGCTGCATCAGCTCCAGGAGCCCCCACTATTCCCCCTCACTGCTGGGGGCTCTTGCTTGTGTGCTAGCCCCTGACTCCACTGGATGCATTCACTGTGCCACTTCCTGCACTTCCCAGGCCATGAGAGCTGGAAACCCAGAGCAAGGGGTCTTTTGGTCACACTGATGAGATAAAGATCAGCAAAACCCATCTGTGGCCAACAGAGCTGGGGCTGTGCTTCAGTGGGCAGCAGAGGGGACCCTGGGGTGCCACTGCCCTGTGTACAGGAGGCCATGCCCAAGGGCCTGACCCAGCCCTGTCTCGCAGGTCGTGTCCCCTCTTCTCCTGAGCCAGGATGAGGGGTCGAGCTGGCCCAGGATTGTGGTGGAGGACATCGTGAGACAGACTCACAAGCTGCAGAACAAGCTGTTTGTGATGAGTGGGAAGATCCAGGGGAAGCCACTGCTCCCCTTGCCCGAGCACCTGGTCAGCTGGGATGATGCCGGTGCCACCATGGACTGGTGGGTGCTGCTGGCACCACTTGGTGCCAGAAAAGCCTGGCAGGGGCCTAGGACAACATAAATCACTCAGGGAGAGACGGGAGCTGGGACACTGGCTGGGTTCCTGCACAGCCCTGGGCACAGCCATCCCCTGCAGCAGCGTTTGAGGGGTGGGTTCATGCCAGGAACCTGCACCAACAGAGATGCAGGCATGACAGACTTCCCTAGGGCTGTTTGGGGTTCTCCTGGGGCAGTTCAGGGCTGCCAGGGGCCATAACCCATCTGCCTTTCAGCCTGGTGGAGCCCATAGATGGTTCAGTGCTGCACTCCATCGAGACTGTCGTCATTGAGTGGTTCCAGCAGGTTGAAGAGATCTTCAGCCAGGACCCAGCACAGCAACTGCTGCAAGGGCTGCACCCCCTGCCCAGGGTGGAGTTTGATTTCTGGCAGACCAGGATGACCAGCTTGGAGTGCATCACTGAGCAGGTACTGTCCCACCCATGGTGGCTGCACGTCCCCGTGCTGAGCCCCCCGTGCTGAGCCCGGTGCCTCTCCCCTGCCAGCTGCGCTCGCCCCAGGTGTCAGTGCTGGCCAAGGCACTGGAGAAGGCTGACAGCTGCTACTGGCCCTCCCTGCAGAACATGTTCAGCGCCGTCACTGGGGGTGAGCTCCATGACATGGTGGTGGCTGCCTCCAACAGGGTGTCCTCACCCCAACACAGACCTTGTCCCTGTCCTAGGTCTGGAGGAAGCCAACGATGTCAGCCTCCACCTGCAGCCACTGCAGGCACTGCTGGAAGAGATGGAGCAAGCAGATTACTCCCAGGTAAGTGATATGTGGCAAAATAACCAGGCACAGCCTGGCGGCCTCATCTGGGCAGCAGCAGAGCCCTCGAGGCCTCAGGGGGACACATCCCCTGGCTCTGCTGCAGCCCCTGACGAGGCTCTGCTCCCACAGCTCCGGTCCTTCGTGCCCAAGGTGCTCTGCACTGTCTGCCTGCTCCGGGCTCACTGCGTGCACTACCACTCACCTGCCCACATAGCCCGTATCCTGCAGGAGATCTGCAACTTCTTCATCAGCCTGGTACAGCCCCAGGGCCAGCACCCACCCTGTCCCCTCCAGCTGCCTCTGTGGGGCAGACGTGGAGATGCAGTTGTGGTGATGGAGACACCCTAGACAAGGGAACAGCAGAGCCCCACAGAGGGCTGGGGAGAGTCTGGGGCAGGCAAGGGCTGCAGGGGGTGAGAGGGGCAGGAGGAGCCTCCACATCCTCCTGACAATGGCCCCTGCCTGTGCGTGTCCCAGACCTACAAATTCCTGAACCCGGAGGACATGCTGAAGGGGCTACAAGGAGAGCCCCAGGAGACCCTGGAGGGACTCAAACTCGCCATCTCCACCACAGAGAAGTTCTTCCAGTCCTACAGCACTTACTGCTCTGACCTAATGCCCACGCTGTTCCCGGTGGGTGCAGGGATGGTGCAGGAACATCTGACCCCCTGCACACCAGCACCAGACTCACAGCCCCTCTCCCCTCCAGGAGCAGCCAGAGCTCTGGGAGTTCCCTCCCACTCAGCTCTTTGGGAGGATGGACGCCTTCTTGCACAGGCTCGAGGCCATCAAGGTGACAGCCCAGCACTTCAGGGCACAGTGCCAGGCTCAGCCAGGCCTGGGCATCCCGGGGTGGGAGTGGCACAGGGTGAGGTCCCACAGCACTGGGAGTTCAGTGCCACCATTCCCAGCCCTGAGCCCCCATGGCACGATGGGCTCACCCTGGCCAGGCTGGGGAGCACCCCTGTGGGGATGCTGGCAGGACACAGCCCTGTGCTGGAGTCCAGCCGTGTAAAATGGGGTTTATGTTTGCCAGGAGTTGTTCCAGGCAGCTGTCGACTTCCTGAAGCTGGAGAAGACGGTGCTGGGAGGGGTGCGAGGAAACTTCCTCGGGGCCTGGGTGCTGCGGATCTCTGAGGAGATCTGTGAAGCCACCAAAGCTTTTGCTGAATGCAAATATGATCCCTTGGATCCCGATGAAGAGGTGAGCAGATGCTGGGGTGGAAATGTAATGGGTGCTGGAATGGAGGTGTTAACATTGGCTAAGTGAAAAGAAAAAAAATCTCTTTGTGAGAACATGCTGCAGAGGGACACATGGGACTGTCCCACAGCAGCACAGGGCTGGCTTTGGAGCAGGTCATGGGGACCCTCTGAGTTCAGCAAATCCTTCCTGAAGGATTTGGGAAGGAGGCACAGGGGTTGTGCCACTTCAAACCATTTTGGTCTCAATGGCAGCAATGGAACAAAGACTTTGAAGAGTTCCAGAAGAAGGCTGAGGATGCAAACAAGCAGCTGGCTGCCATCTTCTGCCAAGGCTTTGATGACTGTAACCGCCTGACAGCTGCTGTGAAGGTACCCGTGCCCAGCTCAGCAGTCTGGCACAGCTCCCGCAGGAACTGGGGGTCTCACCCACCCTGGGACTGCTCCAGGGTGCAGGAACCAGTGCCTGCCTCTCTCCTGCAGCTGGTGCACATGTTTGCCTCCGTGCTGGAGCGGCCTCTGATCAAGGCTGAGGCTTCCCCCTGCTACACGGCCCTGCTGGGAATGTTCGAGGCAGAGCTGGAGAGCGTGAAGGCGCTGTATGACACCCGGATGGTGTCCCCACCACCCCACGGGGGGGCCCCAGCCATCCACAAGAACCTGCCACAGGTGGCCGGGAAGCTGAAGTGGGCTCTGGAGCTGCAGCAGCGCCTGGAGGGGCCACGCAAGGACTTGCTGGCCATGGACCACCCGTAGGTGCAGGTCCCCTGTCAACCCACGGGGACACAGGGCAGGACCAGCCTGGAGCGGGTCCCCTCCCGTGTCCTGCTGCCGCAGCTCTGTTGTGGCTCTGACAGTGCCATGGTGGGTGCTGAGGCTGACACGGTGTCCGGGAAGTACGAGGAAATGATGGAGATGCTGCAGAGTTACAGCAAGAGGATCTACGAGGAATGGGCAAGGGGACCTGGCCAGGACTGCCACTTCAGCCTGGAGCAGCCCCTGCTCCAGAGGGACCCCGAGTCCGGGCTCCTGCACGTGAACTTCAGCAAAGCGGTGGGTGCTGGCACGGGCAGCACCTGCACCCCTCCCTGGGGTGAGCCCGGGGCTGTCTGAGCTGCACGGGGGCTGCTGACAGTCCCTCCTGGCCCTGCTGTCCCACAGCTCTCTGCTGTCCTGAGGGAGGTGAAGTACCTGCACATCCAGCAGAAGCCCGACATCCCCAGCAATGCTGAGAGCCTCTACGCCCAAAATGAGACTTTCCAAAAGATAGGGGACAACTTGGAGCTCATCGTGGGCTGGTACAATGAGGCAGGTTCTGAAGGGGAGACAGCTCAGCTGCTTTTCCAGGCTGAGAGGGACTGGGGGGGGTTTGGGTACCACAGGCACATCACTGGCACCTCAGCTCCCTGCCCACCCTTGGCTAAGCCAAGCCGTGGCTGCTGCCATCCACCCCCAGCCCCCATCACTGTGTTGGTGGGGCGGGGACCCTGTTCCTCGGTGCTCACTGAGAATATGTTGGCTCAGGTGAAGCAGCACTCACCTGGGGATGTGCTGGCTCAGGTGAAGCAGCACTCACCTGGGGATGTGCTGGCTCAGGTGAAGCAGCACTCACCTGTGGATGTGCTGGCTCAGGTGAAGCAGCACTCACCTGGGGATGTGCTGGCTCAGGTGAAGCAGCACTCACCTGGGGATGTCTTGGCTCAGGTGAAGCGGCAGCTGATGCCAGTGGAGAAGCCACTGCTGGAAGAGGAGCTGGAGGCCCTGGATGTCCGTCTGGCCACTGCTGAGAAGACTCTGTTCTGGAACCATGAAGGTACAAACCCCCACTTTGGCCGTCCAAGACTGGGGATCCTCCTTGTGCATTTTGGGGGTCCCTGATCCCCAGGACCAGCCGACCTCCCACTGCCCTGGGGGATGTCTCCACAAGGTGCTCGTGTGCCCTTTTCCCTCCCAGGTGTCATGGAATACATCCAGGAGATGAGGAAGAGCCTGTATGACCTGCAGAAACGGGTCCAGAGAGCGAAGCTGAACCTACAAAACATCAGCCAGCTGATGGAGGTAATGTTTGCTGGCACTTCACAAGCCGCTGTCTGGGACACATCCAGCCGGGGTCGTCCTCTCCCTGGCTCCGCAGAGCAGCCCATTCTCTCCTCCCTGCAGAACTGTTCAGCCACTCCCTTGTTTGGAAGAAAGGACAACAAGGAAACTGCGCTCCTGGACCTCGATGGGAAAGAAAACGTTTTAGCTCAGCGCCGCGCTGTCATCGGGAGCACAGGAGAGAAGATCCAGGGCATGGTGAAGGTGAGAGCTGGCCCTGCAGCACGGGATGGCTCCCGGGGGCACGAGGAAGGACCCGAAGCAATGTCAGGGTTCACTGACAAGCGCTGGTGGTTTTCTCGTGCAGGAGAACGCAGATCTGTTTAAGGCTGGCTTGTCCTCGAGGATATGGCTGGACTACGTGGCTTACATAGACAGAATCGTGTTGGATGGGCTCTGCAGACTCGTCCACAGAACCCTTCAGCTGCTGCTCACCAACATGGACCCTGAGGTAGGTCCTGGTGTTCTGGCAGTGCTGCGTGTCCCTGTGCTGGGTTAGGGTTTGGGTTAGGGTTTGGGTTAGGGTTTGGGTTAGGGTTAGGGCTAGGGTTAGGGTTTGGGTTAGGGTTTGGGTTAGGGTTAGGGCTAGGGTTAGGGTTAGTGCTAGCGTTAGTCCCCGTGCTGGTTGTCCCTGTGCTGTCCCACTGCTCTCTGTCAGTCTGGTCAGTGACCAGAGGTGATGTCCCTGTGCTCCCTGCAGCTCGGGGGCTGTGGGGCTGTGGGACATGACCCCCCACAGCTGGCAGTGCCCTTTGCAGGCCCAGGTGTCCCCGCTGTTCGAGGTGCGCATGGAGCTGTCCGAGGGCAGGGTGCAGTACCAGCCCTCGCTGGACGCTGGCGCTGGTGACAGTTTCCTGGTGCTGGTGGAGGGGCTACTCGGGGACACGGAGGCGGTGGCAGCGTCCATGCCACGGCTGCTGGAGGGGGCAGTGAGTTACAAGGTGAGTTCATCACAGGCACAGCTGTCAGCCAGCAGGAGGTGGGTGAGGTTGGTGAGGGTGGGTGAGGTTGGCCATGTCCCCAGCTTGTCCCCAAGCTCTGCTGTCCCTTCAGACTGCCCTGGAGGAGCAGGCAGAGCTGCTGAGGATGCAGGAGAAGCTGATGTCGCTGGTGGTCAGCACCATGGCAGAAGGTGAAGAATTCAGTGCCAGCTTTGAGGAGCTCTCCTACCTGTGGCAGGAGAGCCCCGAGGAGTTCCTGCAGCGCTTCCTCACCATGGACAGAGCCCCTGTCCCTGAGGAGGGGGAGCCCCAGCCAGGCACAGAGCCCCAGCCAGGCACAGAGCCACAGCCAGAACCAGAGAAGCCCTTGGCACCCGGACTACCACCCCTCCAGTTCTTTCAACAGGAGGTGTGGGATGGGTGCCTGGAGATGTGCTGAGTGCTTGGGGTGCCCTGGAGGACACTGGGTGCCCAGTGAGGTGCCAGCCACAGACTATGGCCCATTCCTGTTCCCAGATCGACGCGCTCGAGGCACTGCATGAAGATGTGCTGGGGTGTGAGGAAACCAGGGTGTTTGGGGGGTGGCTGCAGAGTGACTGCCGCCCCTTCAAGAAGGCGCTGCTGGATGCCATCAAGGGCCATAGCCTGGTGCTCCGGCAGTTCCTCGCCCACCACGTCACCAGCAGGTAAAGTCTGCCCAGCCCTGGCACAGGGACGGGGTGGCTCCCAGTGACTGAAGCTGTGGCACAGGCACCACTGTGTGCCAGGGCAGGGCTGACCCATGAGAGACAGCCCTGGAAGTGCAGGTTCCAGGTTCCAGACACCTTCAGGGCTGAGTTTCTGGGGGGCATGCCCTTGCAGAGTGAGCCCCAGGGACACCTGGTGAGCACCACTGTCCTCTCAGTCTCCAGGAGCTGCAGGATTTCATCCAACAGTCCACTGCTGGCTTGAGCAAACCTCTGGAGGAGGGAGACTACGAAGGACTGGTGGCAGTGATGGGACACCTGGCGAGGGTCAGGGAGAGGCAGGAGGCGACTGACGTCATGTTTGAGCCCTTGAAGGAGACAGTTGCTCTGCTCAAGACTTACGGGGACAAGATGCCGGAGGAGATCCACCTGCAGCTCCAGGTGGGCTGCTTGGGGTGTGGGGGGCTGGGCAAGGGCTGGCTGGGGCCAGCCTGGTGACCCCACACGGTGCCCACTGCAGAAGCTGCCCGAGCACTGGGACAACAACAAGAAGCTGTGCCTGCGGGTGGCGGAGAGCGCGGCGCCCCTGCAAGCCGCCGAGGCCGCCGTGCTCCGCGACAAGTGCCAGGACTTCGAGGTGCCTGCCCGGGGCCCTGGGTGGGAGACAGCTCCGAGGCAGCTTTGGGGACACTCTGCTGCTCTTCCCCACTGCCAGGTCCTGGCTGTCCCCATGAGCCCCCCTGTCCTCCCACACAGGTCCAGCAGCTCGCCTTCCGGGAGAGTTTCCTGGGAAAAGCCCCTTTCTCGTACACAGACCCACAGCCCTACAAGTCACTGAACAGGGTAAGGAAGGGGAGGACACCAGGGCCGCTGCTGTCCCCACTGGCACTGCCAGGTGTGGCTCCAGCTCCCAGGCTGACAGGGAGGGTCTGGCCCTGCAGGAGGGATGGAGCCACTGCTGGGATAGAGACACGTCCCTGGCACACAGTCCCTGGCTGACACCTTTTCCTTTCCTCCATCCAGCAACATAGAAACATCCTGGCCTTGGAGCAGGAAATGGCAGCCCTGGCCGCCTCAGCTGCGCTGTTTGAGGTGTCAGTCCCAGAGTACAAGCAGCTGAAACTGTGCCGCAAGGAGCTGCGCCTGCTGAAGGAGCTCTGGGACATGGTGACCCTGGTATGGGCTGGGCTCTGGGAGCAGGGCACACTGCCCAGTGCTGCTTCCAGGCAAGGGCTGGACAGCAGGCTGCTTTTGGCTGGCACGGGCACCTGGTGCCAGCCGGCCATTGCCAGCCCAAGGTGCAGAGCTGTTGCAGCCTCTGAGAGAGCTCATTGCCATCAGAGGGAGGATGAGACACGGGGCAGGTTGTCACACTTAGAGCAGGTCTGCATGGTGTGTGCAGGTGTGGGGGGCCCGCTGGGCACACAGGACATGCAGGCACTGCGTGTGCTGCTCCTCTTCCTGGGCAGGAATGCTTCTGCTAATCTTCTGCTAACTGTGAAAATGTATCCTGGGGCCAGGTGAACTTGAACATCGCCACCTGGAAGACAACCAGGTGGGCGGACCTGAACGTTGAGGACATGGATATCGAGTGCAAGAAATACGCTAAGGACATCCGGGGTTTGGACAAGGAGGTGAAGAGCTGGGACGCGTTCACGGGGCTGGACAGCAGCATGAAGAACATGATGACATCCCTGCGCGCCGTGAGCGAGCTGCAGAACCCGGCCATCAGGGACCGGCACTGGCAGGAGCTCGTGCACACAACCAAGGTGCTCCCACCGCCTCCTGCCCACCCCTGGCCCAGGGGGGTCCCAAGAGCCACACCCAGCGAGGGAAGGGTGCCGTTAGGTTTAATTCTGGCCACGTGCAAATATTTGTGTAGGGTCTCTGAATGTGGGTGTGAATGAGCTGGTTTGGGTGAGCTGCCTCTCTGTGGAGGAGAATCCAACCAGGCTGGTTCTGCTCCAGGTGGAATTCACCATGTCTGAGAACACCACCCTGGCCGATCTGCTGCAGCTGAACCTGCACAAGTTTGAGGAGGAGGTTCGGGGCATTGTGGACAAAGCATCAAAGGAGGCTGGGATGGAGAAGGTGAGTGGGGCTCAGCCCCTCCCTGCTTTGCTGAGACCCCTGTGCCAGTGTGACTCCGTGGCTGTCACGGGCTTGTCTTCCTGGGGCTGGAGTCCACAGGGAGCACACGGAGCTTGTGGAGCCCTCTGCCCTCCTGGGCCCAGCGCCAGCTGGCATCCAGCTCATCCCCACGCCCCACCTGCAGGTGCTGAATGCCCTGGACACTACTTGGGCATCAATGGAGTTTGAGTACGAGCCCCACGGCAGGACCCAGCTCCCACTGCTCAAGATGGATGAGTTGCTCATCGAGACACTGGAGGACAACCAAATGCAGCTGCAGAATGTGTTGGCCTCCAAGTACCGAGCCTTCTTCCTTCAGAGGGCACAGGACTGGCAGCATAAGCTGTCAACCACTGACACTGTTATCAACACCTGGTTTGAGGTACAGCGGAAGTGGAGTCACCTGGAAACAATCTTCATAGCGTCTGAGGACACACGCAGTCAACTGCCAGAGGAGTCCAAGAAATTTGATACCATTGATGAGGATTTCCGAGTGCGAAGCCCATTCCCCCTCTCCTTTTCCCTGCAGCTCTCAGCCAGTTCAGGCTGACTGAGATGTTTTTCCTCTTCAGAAACTGATGGCTGATGCAGTGCAAACCCCCAACGTGATTGAATGCACCAACAAGCCCGGGCTGCACACCCAGCTGGAAGCACTGCAGGAAAGGTGAGGATGGAGTCACATTGGTGAAGAGTTTGGGGACCAAAGGAAGGTTTCTCCAAGAAAAGAGTAAAACCAATATATGGGGGTTAATGGCAGGTTCTTCTGTTTTCTCCAGGCTGGCAGTCTGTGAGAAGGCCTTGGCTGAATACCTTGAGACCAAACGACTGGCTTTTCCCCGGTTCTATTTTGTTTCCTCTGCAGACCTACTGGATATTTTATCAAAGGGGACTGAGCCTCTTGAGGTATAGGCTGTGTGTGGGCCTGGGGATGAGTCCTGTGCCATTTCCATTGTTTGAGCAGTTTTAGAACATTTTTTACTCTCATGGGCAGAACACCATCCCTGTTCCCCCTTCCTGGGGGTGCAGAGCCCAGGGAGCACCCGGGGTAGATCCAATTGCTGATCCCACACGTGGCAGGGGTCCTGACAGTGGCTGTGCCTCTGCTCTCAGGTGTCCCGGCACTTGACGAAGCTCTTTGACAGTCTGGCCAAGCTGGAGTTCGTGCAGGGCTCAGACAAGAAGCCTCTGAAGGTGGCCCACGGGATGTTCAGCCGGGACGGGGAGTACGTGGCCTTCGATGCAGACTGTGACCTGTCCGGCCAGGTCAGCTGAGCTCTGGGAGACTCTGCAGGCTGGGGATGGGGATGGGGATGGGGATGGGGATGAGTCTTTTGCTGGTTGTGCTCCAGCAGCCTGGAAGGAGTATAAAATACAATTACAGAGATTTTTTGGGCAAAAACCCCAGAAACGGCACCTGCACTGCAGGTGCAGAGCAGCACAGTCACGGAACCTGCTCAGCCTCTCAGTCCCTCGAGGGCTGCAGGGTGATTCCCCCGTGGGATGTGCCCTGCAGGAGCAGCAGCAGCCCCTCTCCTGCAGTGTGCTGCAGTGTGCAGGAGGGGTTTGTGCAGCCTGAGGGGTGGGATGCCACACTCAGCTCTGCTGGCTGTGCCCCTGCAGGTGGAGGTTTGGCTGAACCGGCTGCTGGGGCGTATGCGCTCCACCCTGCGAAACCTCATCCCCCAGGCCCTGGGCACCTACGAGGACAAGCCACGGGAGCAGTGGGTGTTTGACTACCCAGCCCAGGTGGGTGCTGCTGCCAGGGCCAGGCTGAGCCGGCTCTGAGAGGCACAGGAGCCCCGGGAGGCACAGGCACCCGCCCTGAGCCATAGCAGGTTCCTCTTTATGGCCGTGCTGTCCCCATGGTTGGCTGCAGGTCGCTCTCACGTGCACCCAGATCGCCTGGACCTCAGAGGTTGGTGTTGCCTTTGCGAGTCTGGAGAAAGGTTACGAGAATGCCCTGAAGGATTATAACAAAAAGCAGGTTGGCACCATCCACACCTGACCCTCTCTGCCAGGCCAGGGGTCATCGAGAGGTGGGCAAATGAGGGCGTCACCTCCCTGCCCACGATTCCTGTCCTTCCCCAGATCGCTCGGCTGAACGCCCTGATTTCACTGCTCCTTGGGAACCTGAGTGCTGGGGACAGAATGAAGATCATGACAATCTGTACCATTGATGTCCATGCAAGGGATGTGGTGGCCAAAATGATCCAAACAAAGGTATTTGGTACCAGAGGGAATTTTTTGCTGCAGCATCTCTCAGAAGTTTGGAGCACAGCTTTTCCTGTCATTCCATTACTCTCAGGCTGGGTGGTGTGGTGTGGGCTGGGCTCTGGGGAGGGATGGTCCTCACCCACCCCAGGACAGCCCTGGGACCCTTTGCACACTGTCGTTGTGCTGGGAGGTGGTGAACGGCCCCAAGGCAGGGAGTGTCACTGTCCCAGGGGCTGGGCAGTGCCAGTGCCCACCTGCCCTCCACAGCCACCTCTCTGCAGGTGGAGAACTCGCAGGCGTTTGCCTGGCAGTCTCAGCTGCGGCACCGCTGGGACGAGGGGGACAAGCACTGCTACGCCAACATCTGCGACGCCCAGCTCCTGTACGCCTACGAGTACCTGGGGAACACCCCCCGGCTGGTCATCACCCCCCTGACAGACAGGTGGGGCTCCCCACACCTCCCTCTGCCCCTGGCACTGCGGCTCTGCCTCGCCACAGCTCAGCCCCGTGTCCTCGCTGGGCAGGTGCTACATCACCCTGACACAATCCCTCCACCTCTACATGGGGGGAGCCCCCGCTGGCCCCGCGGGCACCGGGAAAACTGAGACCACCAAGGACCTGGGCCGGGCTGTGGGCATGATGGTCTACGTGTTCAACTGCTCCGAGCAGATGGACTACAAGGTAGGGCACGGGGCAGCAGGAGCTGAGAGCCATGGGGTGTCCAAGACACGGGGATCCTGGGTTTGGGTCTATGGAGCCCAGGGGCAGGGGGGCTTTATCACTGTGGCGAATTTCCACAGCACAGTCCATAAGGCATGGGCAGCTCTCAGCACTCGAGTTTTGTCACCAAACCCCCACTGCAGCTGCTGTGAGGTGTCACAGTGCCCGAGCCCTGTCCCACTGCTCTGTTCTCTGCAGTCCTGTGGGAACATCTACAAAGGACTTGCCCAGACAGGCGCCTGGGGCTGCTTCGACGAGTTCAATCGCATTTTGGTGGAGGTCCTGTCGGTCATTGCTGTGCAGGTGAGTGCTGTCCCCACAGACCAGTGGCACTGGGTGCCAAAGAGCCTTCCCAGCTCGTGTCCTGGATGCTGCCCCAGTTAAACCTGGCTCACAGGACAGTTTGCCACTGTTCTCTCCACTATTTTGGATCTCTGTTTGGACACAGGGTGGGGGCTGGAAGCACAGCAGTGCAGGTGATTTGGGCACAGTTAAACCTCACAGCCCAGCTGTGTCCCTTCCTGGTGACCTGTCATCCCCAGCTCTGCCACCACCTGGGACAGGGAGTTGGGGTGATGAGGAAGGAGCAGGTTTAAGGCCAGCTCTTCTGCTGCTGTGGCTTCAGCTAGATCTCAATATTACTCCTGGCACAGCCAAGCCCTCAGGCTCACCCTGGGGAGCAGTCAGGGCCAGGCAGAGCACTGGGCAGAGAGCTGGGAACTGCCAGCACCAACACCTCTGCTCACCTGGTAGGTCAAATGTATTCAGGATGCAATCCGTGCCAAGAAGAAAACATTCAACTTCCTTGGGGAGACCATCTCCCTGGTGCCATCGGTTGGGCTGTTCATCACCATGAACCCTGGCTATGCCGGGCGCACGGAGCTGCCCGAGAATCTGAAAGCTCTGTTCAGGTGGGTCGGTGTCACTGCAGCACTCTGGGCCACACCCACGGTGTGACCTCAGCCCAGGGTGTTTGTGTGCACTGCTGGCCCTGGTGAGGCAGCCCTGGCAGCACAGGACAGTCCTGTCACTGCTCAGCGAGGGGAGAGGATGCTCGAGTGGGCTGCCGCCCTCAACCAAAAATCCAGTTGAGAGGAGGACAAAAAGGCGATGAAGCACTGGAAGGGGAGGCACAGAGATGCTGCGGGACCCCTGTCCTTGGTGAAACTCAGCCTGTGACTGCACAAGGGCCCCAGTCCTGTGGGACACGAGCCCCACTTGGAGGAGCCTGGGCAGGAGACCCCAGCCAGTGGAACTGCAGCAACTGACTGCTGGTTACACTGGAAACTTGGGGCAAACCTCGGGGGCCGTGGGAGGGTGAGGACGTGGTGAGCAGCCCTGACAGCTGCAGCTGCTCCTCTCTAGACCCTGCGCTATGGTGGTCCCCGATTTTGAACTGATCTGCGAAATCATGCTCGTGGCAGAGGGATTCCTTGATGCCAGGCTCCTGGCAAGGAAGTTCATCACTCTCTACACGCTCTGCAAAGAGCTGCTGTCGAAACAGGTAATTAACAATATTACATAGTGCTGGCTGTGAAAGAGTCCAGTTGATCATCAAGCCTGACACGCTGTAGTGGGACTGCTGGTGGTGACACAGAGAGTGACAGCTCTGCACAGCTCAGGCCTAGGGCCGGGCAAGATCCACTTCTACCTGGTGCATCATATGGCACCTTTCTGCCTTAAGGAAGGAATCAGGAAGCCCAAAAGTAGAACAGCATGGAATTAGAATTAGGCTAGTTAAGGTGAGATCATTCAGATATTATTCTTCTCAAGAGAGGTGATTTACACTATAAACCTGTCTCCAAGAAGGAAGTCAGATTCCCAGTTCCAAACCACGTCCATGACTGACAGAGGCTTCTCCTGTAAATAAGCTCAGTTTAGGTGCAGCCCATGGGTGCCCTGTGGATGACCCGGCTGGGGGCTGATGGACAGGGTGTCCCTCTGCAGTGCTGTTTGAAGCAGTTCTTCCTCACCAAAGTGAAATGGTGATTCTCTGCTTCCTGTCACAGGACCACTATGACTGGGGGCTGCGGGCCATCAAGTCTGTGCTGGTGGTGGCAGGCTCCTTGAAGAGAGGGGACCCCGGCTCTGCAGAGGACCAGGTTCTGATGAGAGCTCTGCGAGACTTCAATATCCCCAAGATTGTGACAGATGACTTGCCTGTGTTCTTGGGGCTGATTGGAGACCTGTTTCCAGCACTGGACGTTCCCAGGAAGAGGGACCTCAACTTTGAGAAGGTGCAAGCCCAAGCACGGCACCATTGCCAGAGACGTCCCAGTCCGGGCAGGATCCAGAGGCTGATGGTCCATTCAGCGCTCCTGGGGGCAGCCAGCTCATCTCCAGGGCTGGTGGTCAGTGCCTCCTCTTCCTGCCAGGTCATCCGTGAGTCTGTGCTGGAGCTGAAGCTGCAGGCAGAGGAGAATTTCGTGCTGAAGGTGGTGCAGCTGGAGGAGCTGCTGCAAGTGCGACACTCCGTCTTCGTCGTCGGCAGCGCCGGCTGTGGCAAGTCCCAGGTAAGTGGCCAAACCATCCTGAGCACATGGGGTCCCTCTGGCCTCAGCCAAGCACATCCCAGGGCCTCCCACAGCTTCTGGTGAGGGCCCAGCTCTGCCAGGGCAGTGTTTGGGCAGCGCAGCCATGCCAGGCCCTCAGGCACTGTGTGTGCCAGGCTGAGCTCCTGCAGCTGAGCAGGTTTGGGATGCACAGCTCAGGGGCTGCCCAAGGCACCCACGAGCAGAGCAGGGACAGAGAGCAGGCAGGGCACGCTGTCAGGGTTGATGCTGGGCATGCCGTGGTGTTGGCAGGATGGCAGGACAGGGCTGGCTGGCAGGGCTGGGCTTGCACAGTGCCCTGTGCAGAGGCTGGATGTGCACAGGGAGGGCAGGGGCTCCAGCCCGGGTGGGAGCAGGGCTCTGTGCCCCCTAGTGCAGCAGAGGCCGTGGTTGCCCTGTGGGATCACACCTGTGGCTGCACCGTGCTCTCCCCACAGGTGCTGAAGTCTCTCAACAAGACGTACCAGAGGCTGAAGAGGAGGCCAGTCACCGTGGACCTCGACCCCAAGGCTGTGACCTGCGATGAGCTGTTTGGGATCATCCACCCAGCCACACGGGAATGGAAGGATGGTGAGACACCACTGCTGTGAGCTCGGTTCATGGCATGTGAGATGGGATGAGAAGACTTTTCCCTGGGGCTCTTTCCTGGAGTGGGAGGGAGAAGAAATGTGTTTCGTGGGAGCAGCAATCCCACGTGTCCTCCAGCAAATGGCTGTGTGGAGAGAAACCCGAGTGTCTCTGTGGGGCAGGTCTGTTCTCCACAGCAATGCGTGACCTGGCCAACATCACACACGATGGGCCCAAATGGATCATCCTTGATGGAGACATTGACCCCATGTGGATCGAGTCCTTGAACACAGTCATGGACGACAACAAGGTTGGTGCCATCACACCCCAGGGCCTTTGCTCACTGCTTATCTCGGGGGGATCAGCTCCAGACATCCCCCACAATGAGCCCCTTCCCCCAGGTCCTCACCTTGGCCAGCAACGAGCGCATCCCCCTCACTCCCACCATGCGGCTCATCTTCGAGATCAGCCACCTGCGCACGGCCACGCCGGCCACCGTGTCCCGGGCTGGCATCCTCTACATCAACCCCACAGACCTGGGCTGGAACCCGTGAGAGGGCTGGGATGGGATGGGGATGGGGATGGGGATGGGGATGGGGGGATGGGGATGGGGATGGGGATGGGGATGGGATGGGATGGGATGGGAATGGGATGGGGATGGGATGGGATGGGATGGGGATGGGATGGGATGGGATGGGATGGGACGGGACAATGGGACGGGACAATGGGACGGGACAATGGGACGGGACAATGGGGATGGGATGGGATGGGATGGGATGGGATGGGATGGGATGGGATGGGATGGGATGGGATGGGATGGGATGGGATGGGATGGGATGGGATGGGATGGGATGCTCGCTGCAGCCCTGCTTGTCTCTCCCCCAGCATTGTGACCAGCTGGATTGAGACGAGGACAGTGAAGTCTGAGAAGGCTGCTCTGATGATCCTCTTTGACAAGTACCTGCCACCATGCCTGGAGAAGCTCAGGTCTGGGTTCAAGACAATCACCCCTGTTCCTGAGGTCACGGCCATACAGACAGTTCTGTCCCTGCTAGAATGTTTCCTGACACCGAAGAATGTCCCACCAGACTCACCCCGGGAGCAATACGAGCTCTTCTTCGTCTTTGCCTGTGTCTGGGCCTTCGGTGGGGCCTTGTTCCAGGACCAGGTACAGCCATGGGGCTGCCCAGCACCTGCCACCCCTCTCTGCACCCCATCGTGTGGCTGGGCTCTGAGTGTCTCTGTTTTGCCCTCCAGCTGGTGGATCACCGCCAGCAGTTCAGCAAGTGGTGGCTGACGGAATTTAAAACCATCAAGTTTCCTAATCAGGGGACAATTTTCGACTATTACATTCATCCAGAAAAGAAGACATTCAATCCCTGGGATGAAAGAGTGCCAGAGTTCGAGCTCGACCCCGATGTCCCCTTGCAGGTATTACCCACAAGCACTGTGTTTATATGGTTTGTTTGTCACTCCACAGTCTCCCCCTCAGCAATGCGTGGAGCATCACCAGGATTTGGACTGGTAGTACCCATCAAAGCCAGATTAACCAGGATTTGGACTGGTAGTACCCATCAAAGCCAGATTAACCTGCAGCTTCAGAGAGTCTCACAAAGCAGCTGTGACTATTGCCTGAGTGCAAAATGTCCTTTAGTACTCCATTTGTGTTTCCTACAGTGGCATCTTGGGGGGGTTATCTAAGCTGTCAGGGAAAAGGGTGAGGAGCTGTGGCTGCGTGGCAATTCCAGGAACTGTCCATGTTGTTCTGTGTAATAACTTGGTTTTGGTCTCAAAGTCTTTAGAATAATAGAGCACCCAGGATGTGCTGTAGAGAGGGACCGGATTTGGAGCTGCCAGGAGCGCTGTGCAGGGCTCTGGCACGCTGCCCCAGCACAGAATCCTGGCTGTGCCAGTGGCAGGGCAGTGCAGGGACTGCCCGTGCCTCTCCCCAGGCTGCCGTGGTGCACACCACAGAGACCATTCGCCTCCGCTACTTCATGGACCTGCTGATGGAGAAGCAGCGGCCGGTGATGCTGGTGGGGAACGCAGGGACAGGAAAGTCAGTCCTGATGTGGGACAAGCTGGAAGCACTCGGCACAGATGAGTATCTGGTGCAGTCTGTGCCCCTCAACTTCTACACAACCTCAGCCATGCTGCAGGGTAAGGCTCACAGAGCCAGCAGCTGGCCCCACACTGGGCTGTGCCACAGGGTCCTGCAGTGCTGACCCCCCACCCACCTACTCCTCTCACTGCAGCCGTCCTTGAGAAACCCCTGGAGAAGAAATCAGGAAGGATTTATGGCCCACCTGGCACCAGAAGGCTGATCTATTTCATCGATGACATGAACATGCCAGAGGTGGACAAGTATGGCACTGTGGCACCACACACGCTTATTCGGCAGCACCTGGACCACGGGCACTGGTGGGTGCTGGAGGGACACAGGGTGATGGAGGCAGCCTGTCCCCATCCCCGGGGGAGTGTCACAGTGCTGGTCCCTGCACAGGTACGACAGGAACAAGCTGACCCTGAAGGACATCCGCAACTGCCAGTACGTGGCGTGCATGAACCCGACCGCGGGCTCCTTCACCATCGACTCTCGGCTGCAGGTGTGCAGGGCCTGGGCAGGGCTCTGCCTGGCACAGCCACTCTGCAGTGCCCAGAGGGTGGGACGAGGCAGGGGACCCTGCAGGGCCAGCTGGCTGTGGGGCAAGGCGCCCACGTCGCTTTGTGCCCCTCTGTGCAGAGGCACTTCTGCGTGCTGGCCGTGTGCTTCCCCAGCCGGGAGGCTCTGCACACCGTGTACGGCACCATCCTGCAGCAGCACCTGGCCCGCCACAACATGCCACTGCTGCTCCAGAAGATGCAGCCCCCGCTGGTAGCAGCAGCGCTGGGTGAGCCTTGGCCACGCCGGGGTGGGACCAGCCCTGGGGGAATGAAGGCTCAGGGATCTCTGGGGACCTGGAGCCTGCTGACCCCCCTGTCCTGCCAACAGCCCTGCACCAGAAGGTTGCCGCCAACTTTCTGCCAACAGCCATCAAGTTCCACTACATCTTCAACCTGCGGGACCTCTCCAACATATTCCAGGTTGTGGGAGAGCTGTTTCTTCTAAAATATTTTTATTTCTCCCTTTCCTCATCCCGTATCCTTGCAGCATACCATGTCCCTGAAAAGGGCCTTGGCCTCTTCCCAGAGCAAACCTTTGCTATCAGCTCTGAGCAGCACTAAAATAACCCTACGGGCTGCGGGGTTTGTTTGTCAGGGGCTGCTCTTCTCCACCCCTGAATGCCTGAAAACCCCAGTGGACTTGGTGCGTCTCTGGCTTCACGAGGCAGAGAGGGTGTATGGAGACAAGCTTGTCGATGAAGAGGATCAGTACAGCTTCAAGAAGCTGCTGGCTGACATCTGCAAAGCCTCTTTTCAAGTAAGTTGTGCTGAAAAGCAGAGTGCTGCAGCCCAGTGGTGCCCCCAGGTGCCCCCAGCTGAGCCCCAGGGCTGGAATTGCCTCTCCAGGATCTCAATGAAGAGCTGATGTTCGCCAAGCCCAACATCTACTGCCACTTTGCCCAGGGCATGGATGAGTCCAAGTACATGCCAGTGGTAAGCTGGGCAGCTCTGAGTGACCTGCTCAGGGAAGCCCTGGACAGCTACAATGAGGTGAATGCAGCGATGAATCTGGTGAGTGGCTGTGGCAGGCAGCTCTGCCCTGAGAAGATGGGACTGTGGCATTGCACTGCTTGGTTGGGTTGGTGCATTATTGCTTGGTTGGGTTGGGCACTCACTGCTCCTTCTGCCCTGATCCAGAACACCAAACCTTTCCCTCCTGTTCTCTTCAGGTGCTCTTTGAAGATGCAGTGTCTCATATTTGCAGAATTAGCCGGATCTTGGAGTCTCCTCGGGGCAATGCACTGCTGGTGGGGGTGGGAGGCAGTGGAAAGCAGAGCCTGGCACGGTTGGCAGCTCACATCAGCAACCTGAGCGTGTTCCAGATCACGCTGAGGAAAGGCTACGGCATCCCAGACCTGAAGGTGGGAGCAGCCTTGGGCCCTGGCTCAGTGCCACCTGCTTGGGGATGGGTCCTGCACCTGCAGCAGAGGTGCCTGGGGTGGGCTGGCGAGGCTCTGCCCTCCTGATGACACTGAGCACACGAGGATCCACTCAAAGGTGACACCACGAGTCCTGCCCCAAGGGGCCACAGTGTCCCCCAGCCAGGCATGGGCAGGAGCTACTGGTGACAGCAGGGGTGGTGGTGTGGGCAGCCCTGGTGCTGTGCCTGGGCAGAGCACCCAGCACCAGCACCTTCCCAAAGGCTCCTTCCCTTCCATCTCTCCGGGGCAGCCCAGGGCTGCTCCAAACTGGTCATTTTGGAGAACAGCCCATGGGGTTTGAACTGGGGAGTGACAGTTTCTCTCTGTCCCAGCTGGACCTTGCATCCCAGTACATCAAAGCAGCTGTGAAGAATATCCCCGGCGTGTTCCTGATGACAGACTCCCAGGTGGCTGAAGAATCATTCCTGGTTGTGATCAATGATTTCTTGGCGTCTGGGGAGGTGCCAGGCCTCTTTCAGGATAATGACCTGGAAGCCATCATCGGGTCCATGAGGCCTCAAGTGAAGTCCCTTGGAATGGAGGATACAAAGGAAAACTGCTGGAAATTATTTATAGAAAAAGTCAGGCGCCAGTTAAAGGTGGGTGTTTGCTCTCTAGGTTGGTTTGTCTGCGCCCTTGATTTGCCTCGTCCAAAACCTCTTTACAACAGGCCACAGAACACTGAGGTCTCATCCTAGGATGGTGGGTTTAGGCAAAAGGTGTTTTCAGAGACTGCCCAGGTGCCCCCAGCCCCAGAGGCTGAAGAGCCCTGTATTGACCTGCCTGGGGGCAGAGGGGGTCAGTATTTGCATGGCCACACACCATGCTGGGCACTGCCAGGGGCACCCACACGAGCACTGTGCTCAGCTGCTGACTGCAGCCACCAAAGGGAAGCCGGTGCCAGCCCTGGTGAGAGGCACAGGGCGCACCACCACAGACCACTGGTGCACACTGGTTGTTAATGGGAAGGCAGCAAATCTCAGGTCTGCAGCAGAATCCCTGCAGTCACGTGGAGCCCCCAGAGACACTGTCCCCAGCCTGGCAGCCAGGACACCCCACTCAGGCACTGCTGTCCTGCCCCAGGTTGTCCTCTGCTTCTCCCCTGTGAGCTCAACCCTGCGTGTGCGGGCCAGGAGGTTCCCAGCTGTAGTCAACTGCACGGCCATCGACTGGTTCCACGAGTGGCCAGAGGATGCTCTCGTGTCCGTCAGCAGCAGGTTCCTGGAGGAAACACCAGACATCGAGGTGAGCTGGGACCCCAGCACAGCTGCTGTCCTAGGGACTGGGGATCCCGGGCTGCACTGGGCAATGAACTGCAGCTCTGCTGCTCTCTGTGTTCAGTGTGCCCAGGGATGGGGTCTGGCACTGGGAATAGGTCTGGGATAAATTTACAGCTGGTCCAGTGTCAGAACCTGCAGCCCTGTGCTGTGCTGGTGGGGATGAACCCTCCCTTTCCATTCTGTCCTTAAAATACCCCCACAGGCAACAGCCTGGGGACAGCAGTTCCTCCTCACACAGGGGTGTCAGGGACAGAGCTGGGCATGGGTGCCTGTGCCACCAGCATCTCAGCCCTGCCTTGTGCTGCTGATGAGAAGCTTAGCTCTGGCCCCTATGGCTGGACACAGAGCCAGCATTGCAGCAGGGCTCAGCACAGCCAGCAGCTCCCTGTCTGTGCTCTCTGTGCAGCCAGAGGTCAAGGCCTCCATCAGCCAGTTCATGTCCTTCGTCCACACGAGCTCAAAGGAGATGTCCAAGATCTACCTGGCCGTGGAGAGACGCTATAATTACACCACACCAAAGACCTTCCTGGAGCAGATAAAGCTCTACCAAAACCTGCTGGCAGATAAAAGGAGCAAGCTCTCTGCCAGCATCGACAGGCTGGAGAAGGGGCTGATGAAGCTGCAGAGCACAGCATCACAGGTACCTGCCATAGTCTCTCTTGTGCATCGTGCCTGTACTGGCACAGGGGGAGGGAGCAGGCACATCCCTGCACGATGGTGACAGTGGCTGTGAGCTCCCCAAGCCACACCAAGACACTGCTGCTCCACGAGGCAGGGCTTGGCAGGATCAGCCCTTTTATCTGCTCTGTTTCTTCCCTCCTTGAGGTGGATGACCTGAAAGCCATGCTGGCAGTCCAGGAGATAGAGCTGAAGCAGAAGAATGAGGACACGGACAAACTGATCCACGTGGTGGGTGTTGAGACAGAGAAGGTCAGCAAGGAGAAAGCCATTGCTGACGAGGAGGAGCTGAAGGTCGAGGCCATCAACAAGGTGCAAAGTGCTGAGCTGGTGTCCAGCGTGGGACAGGGCAGCGTGAGCTCGGTGGTCCCAGCCCCTCACCCCATCCCATGTCCTCCCTACCCAGATGGTGGCTGAGAAGCAACGAGCCTGTGCGAGCGACCTGGCAGAGGCAGAGGTGGTGCTGTCGGCCGCCCGCGAGGCCCTGGACACGCTCAACAAGGTGGGCAACCTCTCCCTGGGGAGACCCAGCCAGTGCTGGCAGCCCTGGGCCAGGGTGATGCTCAGTGGCCCTGTGGTCCCTCCCCAGTACAACCTGACGGAGCTGAAGTCCTTTGGGGCCCCTCCACCAGAGGTGGTGAATGTGATGGCAGCTGTGCTGATTCTGACGGCCGAAAACGGCAAGATTCCCAAGGACAAGAGCTGGACAGCAGGAAAAGTCAAGATAGGAAAAGCAGACACTTTCCTTGCAAGCTTAAAAAACTATGATGGGGAAAACATCCCTGAGGCCTGTCTCAAGGCATTTGAGTGAGTCCATGGCTGGTTCCTGCTCCTTGACAGCCCCTGGCACCAGCTGCCCCGAGCACGGAGGCCAGGGGGGACCCTGACCCCAGAGCACAGCAGGGTTTGGGGACGGGAGCAGGATGCAGGTGCCACCCCGGGGCAAGCCGTGGCCCGGGAGGAGCGGCACAGGGTGCCAGCAGTGCCCTCCCGTTCCAGGCCATACCGCAAGGACCCCAGCTTTAACCCGGAGTTCATCAAGTCCAAGTCGACGGCGGCGGCAGGGCTGTGCTCCTGGTGCCTCAACATGGTGCGGTTCTACGAGGTGCACTGCACGGTGAAGCCCAAGAGACAGGCGGTGGCCGACGCCGATGCCGAGCTGGCAGAGGCACAGCAGAGGCTGAGTCGCATTAAGAACAAAATTGCGGTGGGTTTGTGTCCCCCAGTCACCAAATGAGCCAAACCACCCCTAAAGGGAGACCCCACTTGGCTCCCGTCTGTCTTTGGTGTGATTTAGCCTTTTTCCCCATGGTATTTCTTGCTTTGCTTCTCGCTATACCTCTCCGTCTATTTTTCACTTTGCTTTTCTATTTCTCACTTTGTTTCTGTTTCTAACTCTGTCTGCCTGTCTGGTTCTCTAACTCTATGACCATTTCCCTGTAAGTCTATTTCTTTTTCTCTGTTTCTCTAATCCTATTTTACTATTTCCCCTAACCCTAACTCTACTTTGCTTTTTCTATCTAACTCTATTTTTTATTCTCTCTAGCTTTAACTCTGTTTCTTTTTCTAAATGTATTTCTATTGTTTTTCTTTATAACTCTATTTCTTTTTCTCGCTTTTTCTTTTTCTCTCTAACTCTATTTCTAACATAGTTTTCCTTTCTAGCTTTAAAATAAAAATGCAGTAATGGAAACTTTCAGGCTCCCTAGGAGTAAAAAAAACAAACAAACAAAAACTTTAAATAATATTTTAAATAAAAATATTTATTCCTGAGAGCTTGAAATTTTCTACTGATGCACAGACATATAGTTTTTCTTCTTTTTTATATATACAATTTAGGGCCCCTAAATAGTACTCCAGACGGGAGTAACTAATAATTACCTTGATTAAACATTACATCCCTACTCCCATCTGGAGTACTAAGTAAATTAGACAATTAATGAATTACACAAATATTGTTTAATTGGACGATTACTTTTTTAGCTAATTAGCAGATTTTTTCCCCACACGATGCGGATCCCTCATCAAAAGTTGAAACTCTCACACGAACCCCGCCCCGCGCCCCCCCCACGGCCTCAGCACGGCAGCGGTGTTAGGTTGCCCCGCCCTCTGTGACGTCATCGCGACGACGCGTCGTTTTGTCACGCCCCAGTGGCGTGGCCTTGCTGAAGTCATTTGGCCCCGCCCCTCGCCCGCATACGTCATCACTATGTCATCACTACGTCACAGCACCCCCAGTCCCGTCCGCCCCCCGCCACATCGCAGCGCCCCCCCGACCCCAAACCCTTTCCCCTGACCCGAATGCCGTAATCCCAGCGCTGACCGCGCTCCTGCCCTGGCACTGACCGGAGCGCCATGGCCAGAACCGCCCCGGAGCCGAGCGCCATGGCCAGAACCGCCCCGGAGCCGAGCGCCATCCCCAGAACCGCCCCGGAGCCGAGCGCCATCCCCAGAACCGCCCCGGAGCCGAGCGCCATGGCCAGAACCGCCCCGGAGCCGAGCGCCATCCCCAGAACCGCCCCGGAGCCGAGCGCCATCCCCAGAACCGCCCCGGAGCCGAGCGCCATCCCCAGAACCGCCCCGGAGCCGAGCGCCATCCCCAGAACCGCCCCGGAGCCGAGCGCCATGGCCAGAACCGCCCCGGAGCCGAGCGCCATGGCCAGAACCGCCCCGGAGCCGAGCGCCATCCCCAGAACCGCCCCGGAGCCGAGCGCCATGGCCAGAACCGCCCGGAGCCGAGCGCCATGGCCAGCGCTGGCCTCACCCCCGGTCCTCCCCCAGTGTTAACCCGAGTTCCATTCCCGCAGCGCCGTCGCCGTCCCTACTCCAAACCCCACCCATGGCTCCCTACCCCACCCTAACGCCACTCCTCACGCGCACACCGGGGTTATGGTCAGGGTCACGGTTAGCTTTAGAGTTGGGGCTGGGATGGAGATGCTGCAGAGCTCTGGGACCATGGAGCTCCCATCCGGGTAGGGAATAACTCTGGGGGCTCTTCCACAGGCCTTGAATGCAAATCTGGCGACTCTCACTGCTCAGTTTGAGAAAGCCACAGCAGAGAAGATCAAATGCCAGCAGGAGGCTGATGAAACCAACAAAGTCATCACCTTGGCAAACAGGTACCGTGCAAACGCTGGCTCTGAAGCTTCAAGGCAGGCTGCTGCTCCCTGGCATCGCCTGGTGGCCCAGATGGAGCAGCAGAGTCCCCTATACCCTCCCCAAATGAAAAATTTCTGAGATGAATTGGGCCAGACGTTCATGGGGACAGCCATCCGTGGAAATGTTTGGTGACAATGCCCAGATCACCCTGGCTGAGTCCGCAGCCACCCCACAGCAGCCACATCCCCTGTAACTCCACAGGCTCGTTGGGGGGCTGGCATCCGAGAACGTGCGCTGGGCTGAGTCAGTGGAGCAGCTCAGAGAGCAGGGGAAGACGCTGTGTGGGGACGTGCTGCTGGTCTCTGCCTTTGTGTCCTACATTGGATACTTCACCAAGAAGTACAGGGCTGAGCTTCTGGAGAAGCACTGGGTGCCCTTCCTGCATGGGCTGAAGGTGAGAGGCCCCAGGTTCCATCCCAGCGTGCCTTCCCCCATGCCCACCAGCCCGGGGGCTCCCACACCTCTGTGGGCAGGCACCCAGCAGCCCCTCTGTGCAGGTGCCCATCCCCATCACCCCGGACCTGGACCCCCTCAGCCTCCTCACGGACTCTGCCGACGTGGCTGCCTGGAACAACCAGGGGCTGCCCAGCGACCGCACTTCCACCGAGAACGCTGCCATCCTGTGCAGCACCCAGCGCTGGCCGCTGCTCGTGGATGCCCAGCTGCAGGGCAGCAAGTGGATCAAGAACAAATTTGGGGAGGACCTGCAGATCGTCCGTCTGGGCCAGCGAAGGTGGGCCAGGGGCTGTGGGGTGAGCACAGGCTCAGGCTGCACCATCCCCCTTTCCCTGCCACTGAAGGGTGCAGAGTCAGGGCAATCACATCCCTTATCAGATTCAGGGCAGCAGCCCTGATGGTGTACCTGACACCTCCAAAAGCTCTGTGGGGGCTGGGACTGGCAGAGCACAACGGGGTCCCGATAGGGCACAGTGGGTGAAAAGCTCTCTGTGAGCCCCCCAGAGCAGCCCAAACCCCTCACTGTGCACAGACTTGCCAGATACGCCTTCCCTGTCCCCCCTCAGATACCTGGACATCATTGCCCAGGCGGTCTCTGAAGGACAGACACTGCTGATCGAGGACATTGGTGAGACGGTGGAGGCAGTGCTGGACCCACTGCTGGGCAGGACCGCCAAGGGCAGGTCAGCACTCCCCAATGCTGAGGGGTTTCACCTGCCCCAAGCAGCCACTGCTGCCCCAAAATGCTGGCAGATGCACCTTCACTGTGGGCAGCTCGGGAGCCTGTTCTCCAGTGTCCCATGGAGGACACCTGTACTGAGTGTGCTTTTCTGGCTGTTCTGGCCCTTGGCATCCAGTTCATTTAGCGATTCAAGGACACTTTCCCTGGGACACCTGCCATATGGCACGATAAGCTGGAAGGGGAACTGCACCCCAGAGGCCATGGGGGGATGTAGCAGGGCAGTCTCCAGCTCATGTTCCTCCATCCTTGCCCTGCCAAGTCTGGCTGAGAGCATGTGATGAGTTACTGCCCAGCGTGTGGGGATTGATTTGTTTAATTAACTGAACAGATACATGAGAATTGGAGATAAAGAAGTAGAGTATAACCAGCAGTTCCGCCTAATCCTGCACACCCGATGTTTCAACCCACACTACAAGCCAGAGGTGCAGGCTCAGTGCACTCTCATCAACTTCCTGGTGACACGGGAGGGCCTGGAGGACCAGCTGCTGGCTGCTGTGGTGGCCCGGGAGCGGCCGGACCTGGAGGCCCTGAAGGTACAGGGGTAGAGGGGCTGCTTAGGGGCGTGGGAGAGGCAGGGGCACTGCAGAGCTTTTGGGCAGGGAGCAGGAGAGCTCCCCTCCGTGTGCCCACTGCTGTTTGTTGAGAGCCAAGGAAGTCCTGACCAGACCCTGCAGCTGCAGGTCCCCACTGCCCCCCTAGCCAGCACTGTCTGGGCACACTCATCACCTCACCGTGCAGGTGATGGTGGCACCCAGGAGGGGACACATCCACCTTCCTGTGGCACCAGAACGCTGGTGGCCGTGTGACAGAGTGACTGGTGCCAGCAGTCTGTTGTGATCTCTTGAGTGACACATCCCTGGGTGCTGCTGTCGCAGGCAAGCCTGACCAAGAGCCAGAACGAGTTCAAGATCAAGCTAAAGGAGCTGGAGGACTCGCTGCTCGCCCGGCTGTCGGCTGCAGGGGGAGATTTCCTGCGGGACACGGCACTGGTGGAGAACCTGGAGATAACAAAGCGCACAGCCAAGGAAATTGAGGAAAAAGTAAATGTGCTCCCTGGAGCTGGTGCTGCAGGCAGAGAGACAGCTCGGCTGGGCACCCAGCAGGAGGGTGGGCACTGCTTTGATGTGTGACAGGGTTCTGGTAACACCCATCCCCCTGCACCTCCAGGTAAAAGAAGCTAAAGTCACTGAAGTACAAATAAACGAAGCGAGAGAGAGCTACCGGCCGGCAGCAGAGCGTGCATCCCTGCTGTACTTCATCCTGAGTGACCTTTGCAAGATCAACCCCATCTACCAGTTCTCTCTCAAGGTAGATGGGGAGCGAGGAATGACAGAGTTGGGGGAGCACGGAGATTCAGTGTTTCAGCTTTCATGCTGCTGACAAGACCCCAGCAGCCACATGCTGATGCCTGCTGGGATCTTCCTCAGGCCTTCAATGGGGTTTTTGAGAAAGCCATCCAACGTGCCATCCCCAGCGAGGACACCCAGCAAAGGGTGATCAACCTGACGGACCAGATCACCTACTCGGTCTATGTGTACACTGCACAGGGTCTCTTTGAGAGAGACAAACTCATCTTCCTGGCCCAGGTTGCTTTCCAGGTAATCCCTACAAATGTCTGAGGCATTCATGTGGCTTTTAGGCAGCTTGTTCTCTGGTGCTGCTGTGGATGCACAGAGCCTCTTGCCCCTCATGCTGGGGCTGTGGGCAGGATGTGATGCTAGATTCCCAACTTTCAGGTCCTGGCCCTCAAGAAAGAAGTGAACCCAGCAGAGCTGGACTTTCTCCTGCGTTTCCCTGCCAAGACTGGTGTCACGTCCCCTGTGGACTTCCTGCAGCACCAGGGCTGGGGTGCTGTCAAGGTGGGTCTGTGCAGTTGCCAACTGTGCCAAGGCAATGCCAGCACAGCCCTAGGGCAGCGGGTCTGGGGTCACCTGCAGGGGGTCCCTGAGGAGGAGCAGAGCGCAGGAGTGATTTAGTCCTTCTCTGTGGGACCTGAAGGCACTTTCAGAAATGGAAGAGTTTACCAGCCTGGAGAACGACATCGAGAGCTCAGCAAAGCGATGGAAAAGGTTTGTGGAGATGGAGGCGCCAGAGAACGAGGTGTTCCCCATGGACTGGAAGAACAAGTCAGCCCTGCAGAAGCTGTGTGTGCTGCGGTGCCTGCGCCCTGACAGGATGACCTATGCCATCAGGTATCTGGTGCCCAGCACAGGCTTCTCCTGCAAGAGCCCCAGTGTCACCACTCCAGCTGCAGCCAGTAACTGTTCCCATCTCACAGGATGGATGGTTCTGTTTTTCTGTAGGAAATTTGTGGAAGAGAAGATGGGAAGCAAGTATGTGAAAGGAAGGAGCATTGATCTGTCTGAGGTGTACAAGGAGAGCAGCCCCTCCACGCCCCTGTTCTTCATCCTCTCCCCCGGTGTTGACCCGCTGAAGGACGTGGAGGCTCTGGGTGAGGCACTGCCCACGCCAGACTGGCACCAGCCCTGCTGGCCCAGTGGCCAGAACTGCATGGCCCCAGGTGATACTGACAGCAGACATTCCCCTCCCAGGCACCAGGCTGGGTTTCACCATTGACAACGGGAAGATCCACAACGTATCCCTGGGGCAAGGCCAGGAGATTGTGGCAGAGCACGCCATGGAGGTGGCAGCTGCAGAGGGCCACTGGGTCATCCTGCAGGTGGGTGAGGGCAGTGGGGCACAGCACAGGGTGCACAGCTCTGATGGCAACAGGGCACACGAGGGCACAAAGTCCTGCCAGCGCCCATGCATGGTCACCCCGCTGGCGATGGCAGTGCCAGTGCCTGGGCGAGCTGCAGTGCCCAGCCCAAGCACCCTCGTGCTGTTCTGCACCTTCCCCTGTGGAGCCACAGTAGGAATCGGGGTGTGGGGGGCAGGAAGTGAGATTCACAAGGTGCAGAGAGTTTCTTTTGCAGAACATCCACCTCGTGGCCCGGTGGCTGGGCACGCTGGAGAAGCTGGTGGAACACCACAGCCTGGACAGCCACCCTGAGTACCGACTGTTCATGAGCGCCGAGCCAGCCCCCAGCCCCGAGACACACATCATCCCACAGGGGCTGCTGGACAACTCCATCAAGATCACCAGCGAGCCACCGACAGGCATGCGTGCCAACCTGCATGGAGCCCTCGACCTGTTCTCCCAGGTACCCCCCTGTGCCACCCCTGCCCTTCCAGCGCTGCCTCCTTGGGGTGTTCTGGTCAGCAGGTACAGCTCATCCCCTGCCAGGGCTCCACAGGCTGAGCACCTCGGCGTGTCACTGCTGCCAGGGACACTGCACCTGGAGCCAGCCCTCACTAGCACATCCTCCTGGAGTGCCCACAGTCTCCCTCTGGCAGGGGTTTAGGGGTAACCAGAGCTGCCCGAGGCTTTCCAACACAAGGCAGTGCCAGGTTGCCAGTGCCTTTCCTGAGGGTGAACCTGGAGCTGCTGCAGCTTTGCCATGAAGAAGCTGTCTCAGCTGTCAGCATTGGGATGTGAACTCCTGATTCCTTCATGAACAAATGAGTGCAAACATTTCCAACTAGCAAATCATTAAAATACAATTGTATGCCTTTTCTTTTCTAATTAATACTTTCAGTTCTCTTTTGCCTAGGAATGTTCTTCACTAGAGGGGCATCTGATAGCAGTAGTCAGCTGCAGCCCAGCCTCCCTGTTCCTCTGCAGGAAACACTGGAGCAGTGCAGCAAAGAAACGGAGTTCAGGTGCATCCTGTTTGCACTTTGCTACTTCCATGCAGCAGTGGCTGAGCGGCGCAGGTTTGGGACCCAGGGCTGGAACAGATCCTACCCCTTCAACAACGGCGACCTGACAGTCTCTGTGAACGTCCTGCACAACTACCTGGAGGCCAACCCCAAGGTGAGCATAGCAAGGTGACTGCTCCTCAGCACAGCACACACTGCAACAATTGGCCTTCCTTAGAACATTCACCAGTTTGCAGTACAAACGTTGTCTCGTGAGGAAGCCCAGGGCCAGGAGCGATTCCTCCCCTGCTCCCTGCACCCTCAGGCAGGCCAAGGGGATGAGTCCTCGGCCTGGCTGAGCTAGGTGGAAGAGGCAGAAAAGTGCCTGCCCTGATCCATGCCTTGGTGATTGGTGGATGGTTCCACCTAAAAAGCAAAGCCCACCCCAAGAATGCAGATGCAGTGAGCAGGGCTGCGGTCTCACCTTTAGACCTGCCCTCACAGATGTGATCAGTGCCAGCTGGAAAAAAGATGTGATTCAAACCACAGATGGCTGTGTTCATACTGGGACAAGGAGCAATCTGTGGGTGATCAAGAGACACCCCTCTTCCCAAGCCTCTGTGGGTGCAGGAACTGTCACCTCCCTGCAGAGGTCAGTCCTGGAGCCATCACTCTGGGGTTGCATGGGGAACTCCCGGGGAGGTGCTCAGGAGTCCCAGCCTGAGCCTCTCCCTGCAGGTACCGTGGGATGACCTCCGGTACCTGTTTGGTGAGATCATGTACGGGGGGCACATCACCGACGACTGGGACCGCCGGCTGTGCCGCACCTACCTGAGCGAGTACGTGCAGCCCGAGATGCTGGACGGGGAGGTGGCCTTGGCTCCAGGGTTTATGATCCCTCCCCGCCTGGATTACGAGGTAAGAAACACTGCAATTTGCTGTACAGAACACCCCTGCTGTGGGTAAATGTGCACGAGTGCGTGTTCCCTCTCGCTCACCAAGGGAATGCGGGGAGAGTGTCAGTCCCCTGGGAATGCACAGAATTGTTGCAAAAGTAAATCCTGTGGTTGAGATGGAAAGGGAAAAACTTGGCTGAGACACGAGTTAAAAAAGAGCCTCCGTGTGCACAGGCAGGTGCTGCCAAGGGCCCCGGGAGTGGTGATGGGTTTGTAAGGTTGCCGAGAACTTTGGGCTCTTTTGCCTGCCCTTCCAAGCTAACACTGGCCCTGACCCTGCGCCCAGGCCTACCACCAGTACATCGATGACAACCTGCCAGGGGAGAGCCCCCACCTGTATGGCCTGCACCCCAATGCAGAGATGGGTTTCCTGACCGTCACCTCAGACAGGCTCTTCCGCACCGTGCTGGAGCTGCAGCCCAAGGAATCCGAGGCTGCCGGAGGCACAGGTGCCTCCCGAGAGGAACAGGCAAGTCAAGTCCTGTCTCTTTATGGTAGAAATTAACTGATTTTCCTTAAGGTGGTGGGGGGAAAACCTCTTAAGGGTGACAATTGAGAGGCTAGAGAGGCTAGAGACAACAGAGAGAGCAGGCCCCATGGCAGTAAGGAGGGGGTGGCAGAGGGAAGTGGTTCCAGCCCAGCCACTCGTGGTCACCGGCCCAGGGATGGTGGCACACATAGCACAGAGGCAGCTGGCAGCATGGTCAGGAACCTCACACCCTCATGGGGCCAAGATGCACCACTGGCAACACATGGCTTACATGGGGCAGGTAGAGCTGGCTGAGGAACCTCCATTCATGAGGGCAACTACTAAAAACAGAGATGTAAAGTAAGTTTTTGTAAAAGTCTTCTTCTTGACTGCCTAGACTTTACAATTGAATTTCACAGCCTCCATGGCCTCAGGTCTCTTACCCTGGCTATCAAAAAAAACCCCAAAACTACAGCTTTTTAAGACCCAAGAGCAGTTAGTAACAGAATGGAGCATTAGTAACAGAGGAGGAGGTACAAAGAAACACCAGGGCAGAAAAAGAAAAAAATCTTACCAACTTAAATGGAACCTGCAGCATTTTTCTCTGGGCAAGAGCAGTTTATGGCATTCTCATTTCAGGTGAAGTCAGTCCTGGATGAAATCCTTGGGCAGCTGCCGGAGCCGTTCAACATGGAGGAGATGATGGCAAAGGCAAAGGAAAAAAACCCATACACGGTTGTAGCCCTCCAGGAATGTGAAAGGATGAACATCCTGACCAATGAGATCAGGCGCTCGCTGAAGGAGCTGGACCTGGGACTGCAGGTACACAGCAGGCAGCAGCCTGTATCACTCCCAGCATTTCCAAAGCTCTCTCTGCCCTTGCTGCAGCTCTCACCCATGTGCCAGGTGCAGCCAGGCAGCCCCAGCCCTGCTCCCCGAGCCCGGGCACAGCCCTGGGCTGCCCCTCCACTGGCTGCAGTGACACTGCCTGGGCTCTTGTCTTTCTCAAAGGGAGAGCTGACGATTACATCTGAGATGGAAGAGCTGGCCAATGCTCTCTTCTATGACAGCGTTCCAGAATCATGGACACGTTATGCCTATCCCTCCCTCCTCAGCCTGGCAACCTGGTATGCAGACCTGCTCCAGCGGATCAGGGTGAGCAGAGTGTGTGTGACAGTCAAAGCTTGGGGGGCCCCAGGACTCTTCCCACCAGTGCACTGGTTTATTTCTCAGCATCAATTTAACCAGTCTGATGTACCTGAAAAGGGCTGTTCCTCCAGGAATGGGAGCACAAATCTGACCAGGGTTCCCATTACAGTACCTCACTGCAGATCAGCTCCCTGCCTCACTACAATTCTGAATGTCCCATTGAAAAAAATTAATAAAACTGGCTTTGTTAAAAAAAGCAGCAGTATTTTCTGCACTATGAATTCAGGGATTCAGCTTCATTGCTGCAGGGGAATCTGCTGCTTATTCCTCCCACACCACCTCCAGCCAGTCCCCAAGCTGAAGCTTGGGTTATACACAGCAAAGCATCAGCTCTGTCAGTGTCCTGCAGCTCACAGCACATCCTCCACCCTAAAGGACTCTGCTGGTTTATTTTCCAGGAACTGGAAGTCTGGTCAACAGATTTCGTGCTGCCTGCAACAGTGTGGCTGGCGGGTTTCTTCAACCCCCAATCCTTCCTCACAGCCATCATGCAGTCCACAGCCAGGAAAAAGCAGTGGCCCCTGGATAAGATGTGTCTGGCAGTGGATGTGACCAAGAAAACCCGTGAGGAGATAACGTTTCCCCCTCGAGAAGGCTCCTACGTGCACGGGCTGTTCATGGAAGGTAAAAACTGCATCTCTGAGATGTTTCAGACAGGGAGGAGGCCCAGCTCAGCCCTTCTGCCTCGTGCAGCCCAGCAGTGTCAGCGCTTGCTGGCCGGTCTGCTCTGCCCCGTGCCGGTGGCAGCTCAGAGCAGGGAGCCCTGGGTCCGGCTGGGTCCGGCTGGGTCCGGCTGGGTCGGGCTGGGTCCGGGCTCAGCCGCCAGCTGAGGGCAGCACTGCCCGGATCACACAGCCTTTCCAAACCAGAAATTCGTGTTTTAGCAATTCGGGTTCCAGCTCATGAACCCCAGGGCTCCTGAGGCTGCAGGGCTCTAGTGCATACATATGTCACGTTCTTAGCTGATGCTCGAGTAAGACAAATTGAGAAAATTAAACCCATGATAATTACTGCTAATGAGAGGGAAGGAGGCAGTTCAGCAGAGCAGCTGAGGGGTCCACTTGGACAAAAGCTGAGAGCACAGGGGACAGCATGTGATAGATTCCACCACGGCCAGTCCACCTTAAACTCTGCAATTCCCATACAAAGCCGTGCTGAAGGGAGGGGTGGGGACAGAATTTATTCAGACATCCCACACACAGTAAGGCAAATGCAGTCCTGGATCACAGTGAGATGAGAACATGTCAGACCTTACCACCGTGGTGCCATTCTACCCAACCCTAACCTTTGAACTCCCCCCACCAGCAGCTCTGGAGCCCCGGGGAGGTGTCTGTCAGAGCCCCAGGGAGGTGGTAGAGCCCCAGGGAGGTGGCAGTGCCCTGAGGAGGTGTCAGAGCCCCGGGGAGCTGTCTGTCAGTGCCCAGGCAGGTGTCTGTCAGTGCCCAGGCAGGTGTGTGGCAGTGCCCAGGCAGGTGTGTGGCAGTGCCCGGGCAGGGAGGTGGCAGTGCCCAGGCAGGGGTCAGTGCCCAGGCAGGGGTCAGTGCCCAGGCAGGGAGGTGGCAGTGCCCGGGCAGGGAGGTGGCAGTGCCCGGGCAGGGGTCAGTGCCCAGGCAGGGAGGTGGCAGTGCCCGGGCAGGGAGGTGGCAGTGCCCGGGCAGGGAGGTGGCAGTGCCCAGGGAGGTGGCAGTGCCCGGGCAGGGAGGTGGCAGTGCCCGGGCAGGGAGGTGGCAGTGCCCGGACAGGGAGGTGGCAGTGCCCAGGGAGGTGGCAGTGCCCGGGCAGGGAGGTGGCAGTGCCCGTGCGTTGCAGGCGCGCGCTGGGACGTGGCCGCGGGCTCCATCGCGGACGCGCGGATGAAGGAGCTGACTCCAGAGATGCCGGTGATCCTGCTCAGAGCCATCCCCGTGGACCGCATGGACACCAGCAACGTCTACGAATGCCCCGTCTACAAGACACGGACACGAGGGCCCACCTACGTCTGGACCTTCAACCTGAAGACAAAAGAGAAAGCTGCCAAGTGGGTCCTGGCTGGTGTGGCTCTGCTCCTAGAGGCCTAGACTTTAATGGCAATGGAAAACAGCAATACTTTTACTTGTAAAAACCTCCAAGTTGCATAACTTAGTCTGTGTTTGATTGTAGCAGAACCATTTTAGCAAAGTATGGATAAAAGCAGTGCTGGAAGCGCTGCCATGTGGGGCCTGCTCTCGCAGCACGCGGGGTTCTCAGGGCGGATACTGGTTTTCCACTGGTGGTTTCTGACGTGGAGCTGGTGGGGAGCCAGACCACCGTGGGAAGCCAGACAGAACAACTGCACACAAGTGCCTGAGTCCTTTCCCTCTTCTGGCTCTCCATCTTCCCACAGCTGTGTGTGATGGCTCAGTGGGAACTGAGCAGAAACTCCTCATGCTCCTGCATGTGTCTGGCTGGAACAGAGGGGACAAGGAAGGGGCAGATTTGGTCCAGCTCACCCACACCCAACCTGCACAGCCCAGAGAAGATCCAGCTCCAAACAGGTTCCTCATTGAAGTATGTTATTTCTATTTCTAGGGTGCAGAACCTACTCAGCCCTTTCTTCACAACAAATAATTTGTATCAGCAGTAACACACATTAAGGTGAGTAGATCTGCCAAGGCTGGTCCCTTTGGCATAAAACAATTCACCAAAATCCCACTCTGTGAAATATTTGAACAATTACTTCTGAAATACAGTTACCTCAAACTTCCCTCACAGTCAGTCAAGCCCCAAGGGCAAGCACAGAGAACAGCTCATTTCTTTATAGAGCAGCAGTATTTATTATCAGTTATGACTGAGTTTCACACTTACCATCAGCTTTTTTCAGGTGCCAGAAATCCTGTTTGTGGCACTGCCAGACCAGAAACTCTTGCTCACACCCTACCCTGCACTCACACACCTTTTTACCTGGTTCCAAACACCTTCTTTGCAGGATGTTATGGTTCAAGCCTCCTACTTGCAGCAAGTACCATCCCAAACCCACACCAGCACCAAGTCTTCCCCTGCCCTTCCACAACTCATGAAAGACACCTGTAACACATGTAAATGTGAAGGAGGCAGGCAGGCCCTGCTGAGGGGGAGGCCATAGTTAGGTAAGTACAAGGGATATGGGAACACAGCACCCTGGGCACACGTACAGCACTGCCAACTGCAGGGACTGTGCATGGCACAGAAACAGGCAGGAGTCATGGCCTGAGCTCACAGGGGCTCGAGTCATGGGCCAGTGGAACCACCAGGAACCCCAGGACATCACAAAACAGAAAAGCAAAACCAGCTGCCCCTGTTAACTAACACTACAGGGGCAAAGCAAAGCCCTGACTAGATACAAAGACAAAACATTTTAAATATTCCAGCAATGTTTTATACTGGCTGGTCAAGATAACACAAACACAGTCTATGACTGCAGAACTCTGAAAGGCACATTTCAGAAACGGGAGTTTTATTTCCATGCATAGAAAATACTACTGTATGGCTTCTCTGTCAGTGGCCCTTACAGAAATTCTAGTAGACAAAACCCAGTCAGGACCTGAGCACTGATCCCAGTCCATGGCAGCCAGTACCCCAGAGGAATCAAGAAGTGCCTGGTTTTCCCCACATCATCTGCATGTCCATCATCTTTCTTTCATGACAGAGCACTGCAGCTATTCACTGCAGTCAGTGCAATATAATTCCCCATAATGGCAGCAAACTCACCCAAAGCAGCCATTTTTGTTCTTTCAAAAGAAATTCTTGATCAGAGGTACCACCAGCTTCACCCACAGTTTCACATAACGATTTGGCTGCTCAAACGTTGATGTTGACACCACACCTGAGCAGAGGTAAAGCTGCTCTTGCTCCTGAACAGGGAAAGAAACATCATCTCAGTAAATCCCAAGTGTTAAATTATATAATGTTCTTCCAGGGAAGCAAATTCTCAGATCAAGACGAGGGATCTTTACCACAAGTATGCACCATCTCTCCTCAAGAATTTGCAATTTAAACTCTACAGAGAACAAGGGTAGAGGGTTTTGCCTTTTTGTGCCCCACAGTTGCATGAGCTGAGCTTCAGTTTCAGAAAACTCCTCAAGGCCAGGCTGTGATTGCCAGAAAAGGAAACCTCACCCAAAGCTCCTGGGACTGGCTTACGCGGCTCTCTCCAGCCCAGGCGCCGCGTTTGCAGATGAATGTGCAGCTGTGATCTCACTGAATTACCAGAAACACTCGGGCCCCCACGGCCTGCACCCAGTGCAGAGGGAGGAAATGAGCCACCCTGCTGATAACACACTCACAGCACGTGAGAGCAACACTTTGATCACAGGTAAGCAGGGTTTTGAATACAAACAGTAGGGTTTCAGGATCTGCAGGCAAACAAGGAGCAGAACAGCTCCTGGAAGTTTGTTCATCATCTTTTTTTGCAACTGAAGCTGTCACAAACAGCAGAAAATACTCAGCACTATTTAAATTCAGGGTGGAACAGGGAAGCAGGAACCAAGTACTGGAAAGTAATACCAAGAAGATGAACAAAGACATTAATCTGCCAATTCACTCTAATTTGAGAACCCCCAAATGCTCCAAGAGCTATAGTCAGTCCTGTGTGAGGATTCTGCTCCATAACCATGCAATATGATGAGATCTGAGCACTGGAGGCAAGGCCAGTTCCCTGAATCAACCTCAGTTCATTCACAGAAGCACCCGAAGTCACCCAGACCACTCACATTTCTTCCCAAATCTCAGCACACATTTTTAAAATGGAACTGAACATTACATAGGCAAAGTGATTTCATGGCAGCATCCCAGGAATGGATTAAGTCTTCTAAAAAAGACCACAGAAAGTAAACACCCAGCCCATTTCAGAATCAGCTTCCAGCAATCGGGAATGGTTTAAAGCCCTTTGAATGAGATCACTGCAGCCTTGTGTGAGAAAATTCCTTTGTGTCACATTTCCATTGATTTTCCCCTTCCATTAGAAACAAGCAGAGGCAAGATATGAATTGAAATGCTCAAGTAACTCTTCCAGTAATAGAATTGTTTTTGATTAGATACATTCTGACTCATCCCAGGGAAGAGCCCTGATGCAAGAGGGCAATTCCCATTGATCTTGCAGACAACTCTGCCAGCACCTGCCTCACACATTGCATTTCTGAGGTCTCCAAGTCACACAGAGGCACCAAACTGATCTGCTTTGGAACAGAACACTGCAGGAGAAATGACTTGGGACAGTCAGTTCCAGCAGAAGATTCGGTAAAGACAGCTGGAGAACCAGGCAGGATTCAGAGCAGCAGCAGAACTGCTGAGCATTCCAAGCTGCCTAATTAAAACAAAAACAGCACAGAAAAGCCCTGGGACATTGAATATCCAACCACTTACAGATGTTTGTGTCAAAATTATGTAATGTCATATTATTATTCAAGATAAAGATTTTCTCATAGAACTTCATGGTTATCCCAGCCAGTCCAGAGACCCTCTTCCAGTCCAAGCTCAGCCATTCCAAGGGCATTCCTCATTACCCCAGAACCCATCCTGCCCTGGGCAATGCCCAAATGCTGGGGTTAAGGCTCAGAGGTGCAGCATGGTGAGCAGAGGAGTCAGCAAGGCCTCCAAGGCTCTGTGCACATCCAGCCCGGAGCACTCCGAGGTCACTGGGGACACACATTCCTTCCCGTTATGGCCTCATTTCCCAGCACTGGGTACTTGAGCAGGCAGCTCATCAATAGTCCCTTCACTGACAGCTCCTCAGGACTCCCCATGCTCCAGCAGCTTTTGACTTATTGTAGCTGGAGGTTTTTATTGCCACTGTGTCATCAGCACTCCCTGTGTGACCCACAAGTACAACACCCCCAGCATCTGCTGCTTACCTGGTGGAGCTGCTGCTGCAAGGCTTTATTTTCTGTCACTATTGCAACCTGAGCTTCCAAGTCACGATGGACTGATCGATATCCGAAATTCGGAGAGCCAATCAGGGTCAGGCAGGGCAGGTCACTCCCTGCCAGGTACAGCCAGAGGCCTGCAGGAAAAATGAGGAAGAGAGGCAGTGTGACAGCCAGGGGAGCCGGGGGGGCTCACATGGTGCCGTCCCTCAGAGTGAATGAAATGTTTTAAATGTGGATTACAGACTCTGTGCAGGACCTGGAGAGCAGAGAGCAGCCCAGCAAGGGCTGCAGGGCTGTGTGGGACTGGGGTGCCCTGGCACAGCCCAAACGGGATTGCAGCACCCCCAGGAACGCACTGCTCCAAAACAACCCTACAGCAATTCCTGTCACTGCTTTAGAGGCTGTTTTGCACCACAGTGAATTCAGACACGCTGAGAGAAGACAAACAGGTTTTCAGTGAAGCTACCAGCCCCAAAGCCCCAGGCGGACAGGCTAGGTCTGTCCAGCCTGTCCCAGAGCCAGGGACCAACCCCCATCCCAGGACCATGACATGAAGAGGCATCTCCCAGCTTGGCAGGTGAATTCACGTGCCATGAAGAGACACAGAAGAGAAGTGCAAATTATTTCACTCCCTCACTTCCAGAGGAGCCACCAGGGATGAGATCACTCTTGCCAGGGCACCTGGCCCCCACTGCCACTCACCAGCACAGAGAGCAGGCAGTTCAGAGCCCAGGACAGGTTTTCAAGGGAAATATGGAAACATCACATTATTGTCAAGCACACCACTGCAGCAGGGCAAGAAGCAACAGCCACAAGACAGTCAGGACTGCTGCCAAGGAGAGGCTGTGTGGCCACTCTGCACAAATGGAGCCAGAAAGCCTTTGCTCTCCTCAGCAGAGCCCTGGGTGAGTCCCTGGTAGAGGCTTAACCCCATGGCTGGTCACACACAGACTGCAACAAAGAACCCATAGCATAAAAACCACCTCGGCCTTAAAATAGCAGCAGGTTTCCCAACTCAGCCCCAGAGCAGTTCCAAGAATGCCTTGAGTAAGATGCTGCCGATTCACTGCCAGTTCCTGTAACCTCCTCCCCGCCCCCACAGCACACAGCACAGAGCTGGCACTGCCCTAATGCCGTGGCACCTCCAGCCCCCACGGGCTCACCCCACCACAGAAGGGCTGGGCAGCCCCCTCGGCCTCTGGGAGCCACAGCAAAGCATCCACATGGCACAGTTTTGTCACCTTCTGCCACCAAACAGGACCCTGCCAGGGGCTGTCTGGTGTCTGACCAGCCAAAGGCTGGACTTCTGCCCAAGCAGCAGCCAAAAGGAACAGATTCCTTGCCTTCCCAAGTGTCCTGTGGCAGTCCCACAGCCTTTACAGGTCTCTGGTTTCATGGCCATCTGGCAGGATCTGCTCTAACAGTGACTCACCTTCCAGCAAGGGGAAGTGCAGCTTCCCAGTGCCAGGCACTAGAAGTGACAGGGTTTATGTCACAGTACACAGCCCCCTGCCTGGCATCCTGCCACCACAACGTGCTTGGAAGGGACCCTGATCCCAAAGGATGTGCCCTGTTACCCCCAACAGCACAGCCAGGAAAGTGGCAGGTAGGATTTGGGATGTTCACCAGGACAGTGCTGGCAGCCCTGCTCATGTGCAGCCCATCTGTGCAGAGCTCTGCCACACCTGCATGTGCTGAATGCACCAGGAGAGACATCCCTGGGAACACCACCTCAGGCTGCATGCAGATACAAACATTTTAAGGGGAGCAGAAGGGGCATGAGGCACAGCCCCAGTGTTTGGGGTACATCAGTGAGGGGACTAAAGGGTGTCCCATGTCTCAGCCCAGAGAGGAAGCACCAACAGGCTGTTTGCTGCTGGGAATCTCATGTCCTCAGGCAGGAGCTAGGCTCCATGTGCTCCTTTGTGCACATGCCCTTCACATCTCCAAGGCTTCCTCCCTCTCCTCTTCTGTCCCTGTCCTCTCTGCCACACCACGTGACTCCTGCAGAAGGAAACGAGGTGAATCCAACGTGTGCCAAAAGGGCAGAGCATGCCAGAGGAGGAGCTGCATGCTGGTCCTCCCAGCACTCTGAAGGGGAATGGAAACAAGGCAGCAAATGTCTCCAGCTGTCCCTCCTGCTAGGCATGGGAGCTCCAAGCAAACACCACACAGCAGAGAGCCTAAAGCACTGTCCCACAAGGCCCAGCTGGTCCAAACAGGACCCATGGCCATCTGCACTTGGGAAGCTGGGAAAAGCAGCCCCTGCTTCTGGGCTCAATTTATGCCAAACCACATCCCACTGGGAGCTAGCAGTGCTCAACAAAGGCAGGACCTGGGAACCACAGATCGCTCAGCACGTGCATCCTGGAAGACACAGGACAGCCCAGGAAGGCAGGCAGGGACCTCCTGGGGGGAGAGAAGGGTTCTCCTGTATCCCAACTGCCTGGGGAGGGGCACCCTGAGATCTGCTTGGCGTTTTAACACAGAGGCAGCCAGTAGCACCCAGGGATTTTCCACAGTCTAGAGAAGGCTGACTCTGCAGCTTTCCCTCCCCACCACCTCTGAGCACCCCTGTGAGAGGCAGGGAAATGGAGCCATTCCCACTAACAGCTCTCCTCAAAACAGCAACAGCCAGAGCCCAGTGACCCAACACTCCAGCTGGTGCACCCTGCTGTGCCTGTGGGAGCTGGGCAGTGTATCCAGGGTCTCCCTGGAAGACCTCGAGGGCAGCATCCATTAACTCATATTAGTCCATATTCCTTCCTCAATCCCTTGCCCTCTGGCTGCCCTGACTCCCATAAGCACAAGCTGCAGCTCCTCACACACTGCATCCCCTGGGAGTTATGAATGGGAGCTGGTGAAAATCCCCCAACACTCACACTGTCCTCATACAGACCTGCTGCTGGGAAGGCCCCAGGAGCAGCTCCCCTCTGGAACTTGCCCCAGATATCCCTGCAGGGTCCCCAGCAGAGTCAGCACTCCTGCCTGCTGCTGAAACCAGCCCAAGGGATTCAAGAAACTGCACCACAGCACTGACTGTACCATAAACACATCCAGATGCTCCCTGTCCTTCACATCACATTTCTCATGCAGGCAGTGCCCCAGTGCCAGGGCAGGGACAGCTCTTACATTATCCCTGTGACTGTATCAAAGCAGAAATCCAAAGGCAAGGCATCCCCCAAGTGATCCAAACCTCCCAGGTTTACACAAGCCAGTTGTTGGAACCTTAGAGGAGTGCTCTGAAGGTTAAACCCAGCCTGGCACTCAGCCAGCCCCTTACTCCTTTCACAATCCTAACCCACAGCTCTCACACACTTCTGAACAAAACTCCTTGGCACAAGGGCATCTTACCTTTGGCATGGAACGTCCAGCCAGCCCGGGAGTACTCCTGCAGCTGCACTCTCTCCTGCTGCTGCAGGTAGCAGACCTCACTGTAAAACTGATGTTCAATGTAAACATAGGCAGCAGGGATGGCACCTGCCACCCCTTTGGCACCAAAAAACCCATTGACCTCTGGCGAGGCCAGGAGGATCCGGTACTCAGCCCTTGTGCCCAGGATGAGGTCCATGTAGGCCTGTGTCAAGTTGAAGTAGCCAGTGGTGAGGTATATCCTGGCATCCCTCTCAGCCTCTGTCAACAGTGTCTCTGTGACCATCTCGTCTATTTGAATCCCAAAAGGTTTCATTTGGATTAAGGGATAGATCCAGGTGTCAGGTTCTGGTTTCAGACTCCCAGATGCTTGAGAGCCTTGCTGGGATAAGAGGGAGCTGCCTGGCTGGCTGCTGTGAAAAGTCTTTGCATGAAGACGCTCTTGCCGTGTGCGGGCAGAGTTGATGACCTCCATGACCCTTCGGTTGGCAATCTCACAGTAAGCCACTTTGTCTCCTGCAGGAAAAGTCAGAGAGGTGGTGTCTGAGGTATGCAGGCACAGAGCTACATGTCATCTATCACACACCAGGAAAAGCTACTGACAGGACATGGATAGAGGAACAAATAGGAGCCAGCACAGCGTGCACATGACTCTGTCTCAAGGCCCAAACCAGCTGTTTCAAGGTCAGCAGATCTATGTTACAGAAGAGAAATGCTCAGCAACTGGCAGCAGCCCGAAATATCCTCTCTGAGAGGGGAAAGGACAATGACAAGGCTACACTAACAACCAAGAATGAGCTGGAACACACAAATAAATTCCCACCCCCAGCCTGAACTTACATCACCCAGGAGTGCAAGGCCAGGACAAAAACTGATGACGCAATCAGCCTGGCACATCACTGCCCAATTTTACGCTTGTTCCCAGTCTTCCTGAACTGATTCCCATTTGATTCCCAGAACAAACTCTACTACAAGAGATTAATTATCAACAGCAGCAGCACATTCATAAACCCTTCAGAATACGCACACCCAGAGCACCTGGAATTGCAGCTGCTAATATCAGAAAAACTTCTCAAAGGATTGAAGTTCTTGTTTAAGGCCAAAAGCAGCACATTTATGAGGCAGTATTGAGACGGCTGCAGAGTTACTTCCAGCCCCTGCACGCCCTGCCAAATTAGCCTGTGATAGACACTGTGGTGGGAAAATTCCAACAGATCCAGTCCTGAAACTCAACCAATCTTGATTTTAATACTGGATGGCATAAAACAGGACACCCCACAGTCTGAACAATGGTCAGACACCCAGCAACTCCCATGTGGATGGAGTCTAAGTCATCCTTAAACCCTGGCTGTCACTCCTCTCCTCTGGATCCATCACCCAACCAGGTGAGACAACTCCCTCCTACCCTGGTAAGGGTGTACCATTCCCTCCATCATCTTCACTGTGTCATCCTGCTGTAGCTGCAGGGACACGTCTCCAATGGCATCCACGAGCTCTGTGAAGAAGTCTGCGATCTCGGGAGAGTCCTGCAGCAGGACGTAGCGGTCCTGACGATTGGTGAAGTACAGATGACTCAGGTTTGCACTGAAGGGAAAGGGAAGAGATGGGTTCAGAGACGGACACAAGATTCTCAACCTCCCAGCCCAGGCTACAGGCCTCACTCTGGAATAGCTGCACTAAAGCACAAATTGGCCATTTCCTTTAGAATCTCAAAATATTTTTCCCTTTAAGAAAGACTTGTTTTCATCTGAGAATCTCATGTGCAGGAACTGTGGTTGCTCTCCCAGCTCAGAAGAGCATTGATAGGATCATAATGGAGTCCAGATGTTCACACAACTCAGGCAGCACAGCCACCCTGCCCAGAGCCCAGCGAAACGATGCCCACAAGGGCAGGCACAGCAGAACTCACCCGCTCACGATCACGTTGTCATCAAAGAGATAGACCTTGATGTGCTGCAGCCCAATGGTCTCATTGAAACGCTCGGGGATCAGCAGCCGCAGGAGCCCACGCAGGTTTGGGGTGTGGAACAGGGACACACGGACTTGCTCAGGAAATCTCTGCAGCAATGGGATCAGCATTGTTCGAGAGTTCTTCCTGCCTGGGAGAGAAAGGGAGCTTCACACAAAGATCACACAGTCAGGACACATCATGACACAGCTCTTCAGCTGCTTACAGGGTGAGCACCCCTCCCATCCACTAGCACTTCACATGTTTTCCTTTTTTCTTTGTTTTTTTAAAAATCACTTTCATTTGCACTATGTCAATATTGAATCTGACATCCAGAATCAGTCCCAGGGCAGGTCTGACACTTTCAAAGCATCTTAACCAAGCCTCACCAGCACTGGTAACATATCTACAGGAGTCACTGCAGATGACCACAGGTTCCTGATTCAGTATGCTGCTGCTTCCAACAATTCCCATTCTCCTTTCAAAATGATAACCTAAGTGAGCATGATGGGTTAAGGGCAAATGCACTAACAAATGAACCAAGCAAGACTACACAAGTTGCACAGAGTAGTCTGGCCCTTCTTGCTCCCACCACCTATTTTTGGAAGAAAAGCTACTCAGCTTGAAGATTTTCTGGGAATATGCAGTTCTGGATTACAAAAGACCAATCCTGAAAGGTGCATGCTTTAAGCAAGTAGGTCCAATTGGCCAAGAAACCCCCTCTGCTAAAGTAAAATCCGGCTCTGACAAAAGCAATGAGCAGCAATTCCTACCCCGGGAACCCCTGGTGTAGTCGAGCAGAATGGAGACTTTGAGGTCGGGTGAGCCTTTTGCTTGCAGTGATTTCTCCAGTGTTTCTTCTAAGCAATATACCTGCAGAGAGAGTTCTCTCCTCATTACAAAAGCAAATACACTTTCCAAGAGAAGTGCTCAGCAGCAGGAGACCGTGGCCAAGACAGCTCCCACACCCTGGTGCGAGTCCTTGCTCCTTGTGCCAAGCACAGCCAGTTCAGCCTTTGCATCTGCCAGCCTGGCAGCCTCCACCAGCCTAAAGCCACAGATCAAAGGGCCTCAGTTTCACGTGTCCACATTCTTCAGGTCTCACAAGAGCAATTAATGCTAGCAGAAAAATATCATTCCCAAATCACAGACTTGCATCACCAAAGACAAACGTTGTTAGGAATTCACTGCAGTTTTATTCTTTAACTACAAGGTTGTTTGTCACATGCATATTCAAATCCTATGTGCAAGCCTAGACAAAGTTGGGCACAAATCCTATGCAGGCTCCATCCACCTTTATCCTGCCAGGGCATTTGCTTCCTAACATCAGAACCTGGCCAAGGCCAGGCTTCTCCCTAAAGCCCTTGGGCAAAAATGCTTTTGTTTCCAGAGGAAAGAACAAAAAAAAAGGCAAATACCATGAGGCAAAGGTGACCTCGGTCTCAAATGCAGAAAACCAATCCTTCATCTGTGTCCTGCACCTGGAGCACCAAACACAGCACTACATACCTACAGCTCGAATCCCATTCAAGAAAAATGTAGGGAAAAATAGATTCCTGTGAAATGACTTTTACAAAGCCCCCGTGAGCACTCTGAACACCAGGCCAGTCCCTTCAGACAGGTCCAGGCTAACTATTCCCTGAAGAAGTGCAGCAGTTCCCTGGCTCTATACCAGACCTAAATCAGAAGTGCCACGTCCACACCCCTCCCCTGCATTCCCTTCCTGGCCTCCCCAAACCCTTGCACACTCACCAGCTCCTGCTCAAGGAGTCCTGTTCCCAGGTACAGTGAGGCCATCACCACCCGCTGCTTGGCTGCTTTTATCTGCACCTGGCAGCAGCAAAACACAAGCTCAATTTCACACAGGGTGTCTGGTCCTGGGGAGCCACCAGCCCAGAGCTGGCAGTGCTGCACTCCCCTAGGAGGATGCCTTCAGCCACAGCTCTGCACTGGCTCCCTGGCCTTGAGGGAGGAAAGGGGAACATGGAGAGTGGCTACACAAAACACAGGGAGCTCTGCAGAGCCACAGCAGCACCATTGCTGCATCTAAAACTCAAGGAAGAAGCTAGTGCTTTCTGGGAAAGTGCAGAACACACTCCCTGCAGCTAAACCTATTCCACATGAGAGCAGTTACCAGGCAGCAGCTGCAAAACTGGGATTGTATCAAAACCATTCCCACACCTTGGAGCCCACACCTTACCTTCAGGAGTTCATAGAATTCCGCTGGGGACGAAAGCACCTTGACATGTGAGCTGGAGATCCCAAACTCTGGGACCAGATTCCTGATCCACTGGAACCTGTGTGCTCCTTCTGGACAGAGGGAACATGGTGGGGCTGTGACCACTGGAACAGGAGGGGTGAGTAGTGGGGCTAGAAGGAGCCATGATGATCTGTGCAAAGAAAGATGGAGAAATTCTTTATAGTGAAACCTTTGCTTCCCAGAAATATTCCAAACAGGTAAAGGAAGAGCTGCAGCCAATACATGGCAGGGATCCACAATGCCTTTCCCTTTCCATAATCTGATCTGCATCACCAAAGCCAAATGTAGGAACAGAGAAACACAGGCAAAATGTGGGAGAAGAGATCTGAACACCACCAGCTCCTTCCCTGAGCTGGCATGGAGATGAGGGGAAACAACTCCTCTGTCAGGACAACATGGGAGAGGAAGGAGGCTGGGAGCTGCAGAAGATGAGAGTGTGGACACTCAGGTGTCTGGCAGTGCTCTGGTGGTACCACCTGTACCTGTAACCAGCCACTTCTGAATTATCTCCATCTCACACATCAGCTTGGCCATGGCCAACACTCCCTTCATGTCAAGCTTTGTTCTCGGTTGGGCTGAAGTCATTCACATTTCAGGTTTAAAGATCACGCTACTTTAAAGTAGTAGCCTCCATCCCTCAATCTTACCCAAAAATAGATCTACAGCACAAAAGGTGGCCAAGTGCAAGCCCCAGCAAAGGCACAGCAGTCACACTCCAAGAATGACCCACAAAAGGAACGATTCTGTCGAAGCAGGAATGAGCCAGGAGCCACGATGGGGATCCATCCCTCTTTAGCAATGCCACTGGCATTCCACAGAAGTATGAGAGAGGGTTACAACTTCCCCTGAAAACCTCACAAAAGCTGTGAGGGAAACGTCAGGAAACTCATTCTTCAAAAGAAATTTCAGAACAAATTTAATTTCTTTGAAGCCACTTTGGGAAGAAACCAGCTTACTGCCAGCATCACACAGTGGGTGACAGGAAGCAGGCAGCAACTTCTCCTCTGGAGGTTTCACACATGCAAATTCATCCAGTCACAGAATTACCCCCAGCAGGAGTCTGTTTGCATGACAAAACCACATTTCAACACAATTAGAAGCAGCAGCTCCCATGAGATCCAGGAATCCATGAGCATGGGACTGAACTGCATCCCTGAACATGACAGGAACCGTTCCAGTCCGCAAACCCAACTCACGGGAGCCGGGCTCCTTGGGATGGAACTGGGGTGGCCAGTCTTACCCTGAGGACCACCAAGTCCTCGGGCCAGCAGGCAGCCACTGTCCTGTGGTCCATCCTGATGATTCCACCATCACCAGACACCAAGAGGAAACTTGATCACAACCTTTACCAGAATTTGTTATGAGGAACTTTTGGCTTTTACCACAATCCAGAGCCCAAATGAACACAGATTCCAGGAAGATGATTTCACTCATCTGGTTTATGATACAACCCTGGATCTTCACAAGGTTTCCAAACATCCTTACAAGGAAACCAGTTCATAGTGGCGTTTCCTGGAAAATCCAGAAGTTTGTCACTGACTATTCACGAACACTGAAATCTGAGTCAGTCAGTGCAGGAATTCCTGGGATGGCAAGTTTTAAGAGATTATGTGGACTGGGCTCAGCCTGAATACTCAGAAGTGACAGAGATCACCAGCACGAGCTGTTAAAAACAATGCAAATATCCCTTGATATTTTCTGCACTCAAAGGTGCAGAAAAAAATTAAAGTAGGAAAGAAACACGAGAAATGCCACTTTTCAGGCACATTCTCATAAGTCTCTACAGAACCTGAGCATAACCTCCATACACCTTTGCTCACCTCAAGCCTCACAGGCCACACACAGCAGATTCCCACTGTTCCATCTCTGCAAGGGAGCGCGGCACATAGAGGTACAGGAATTCACACTGGATCCAAAAACACAGGGTTCTAAAACCCACCAAATCTCAGCCCACAGAGCAGTGGCACAGCTGGGCTCTAACCCAGCCCTGCAGGTCACAAACAACATCCTCTGGAATTATTCCCAGGGAGGAAGCAGTGGCAAATTTTATGTATTTTACAACAACAATCAACAGAGATGAATGTTGTCCTCATTATCTCATTGGCCAGCCCAATTACACTTCCAGAAGCCAGACTAGCGGCCAAGCAGACACTTTCCAGAAACATGATTCCCAGAAAGCCATTTTCTAGCAAGGACTGTTGGAATTGTGAGTCCAACTGCACCTGCCTGCCTGGAGCCAGGGCAGCTCCAAGGACAGCTCTGAAGGCAGCAATGGAGTATCCAAACTCTGACTGGAACACCTGGAGGAACATCAACCTGCAGCACCAATACTATTTGGTTTGATTCAGATTAATTCTGTATAGGTCAATTTATCCGCACTAACTGCATCCTCCAGATTTTTCACTGTCTAAGTAATTTACTGTGTCAACATCATTTGATCTTTCAACCCAATAGTGAAACTTAAACCTTATTCAGCATTGAGAACCTATGGCTTTTAAAATTATCAAATAAATCCGTATTTTGCTCCAGCCACAGAGCCACTGGCTCCCAGAGCAGCAGCTTCTACCCAGCAGTGACTGACATCAGCTCAGTGATTATCCAAGTACAACCAATCCCTGCAACCACGCACACACAACTACCAGAAACCATGTAACGTTATGAAGAAATCATCAAAATTCCACACTGTGACAAACCAGGTTTCAGAGGAACAGAAAATGAACTAAGGGGGAGCCCTTTCCACGTACTTCACATCACTGACTTAACCAGAAAGAGAAAACGGAATCAAAAGGAACCACCTCAGACCCTTCTGAATAAAAAGTTGACCCTAAATAGAAACAACGGATTTTTTGGGGTGTGTTCTATTTTTAAAAACGTAGGTTTGGTACAGAAACTCACAACAGAGCTGAAACTCTTATTCACTGTAAAACTTCATCTTCACAGCCAGAGGTGAAGTGAAACTGCGTGGTACAGTGCTGTCCTTCGCACACACATCACGACACAGGGGGATCTACAGGGCTGCTCTTTGAACTCAGTGATTGCTTTCTAGGGCTCAGCCTAATTTATCTGCCCCAAAAACACTGATGAGACCAAAACAGAAGCGCGGAAAGAATTTCCTTGGTGTGAAGAATAACAGAGAGCAGACAGATGACAGCCGCTGGCTGGTCACCGCCGCCGGGCACAGCGTGCCCTGCCCCTCGTGTCTCTCTGCCCGGCACAGAGGGCACCGGCACCTGCTCCGGCCCCAGCCCGGGGGGCTGTGCCGTGCACCCAAAGCCGCCCCGAGGGCTGAGCTGCACCTCTGACACCCGAGGGGAGCCTGCCCTAGGGAAAAATAGATGTCGGATAGCGGCTGGTGACAGTGCGAGGCAAGGAAATGGGTAGTGAAGGGGAAATAACGCTCGGCTGATGTGCTGAGGGCGATGGGACAGTGGGGCGGGCTCAAGGGGTCTGCGAGAACAGAGCCGACCCCGGCCTGGGGGTACCGGGCCGCCCCTTTACTCCTACGCAGCTTTTCCAAGGGGCTGGGCTAGGCCGGAAAGGGGAAGCGGCGAGCGGGGATGTCCCGGTAACGCGACACCGACTGCGGGGGCGGCCGAGGGCTCCCGCTGCCTCCCTGCCCCGGGACAGCCGGCGGGGTCCCGGCCGGTCCTTACCTGCGGGCGCGGCGGTCGCGGCCGCGGGAGAGGCGGTCGGAGAGGCGGCCGAGCAGCGCGGCCAGGCCGAGGCGGCCCCGCGGCAGCCAGGCCGAGAGCCGCCGCCACAGCGCCGCGCCGCCCGCCGCCGCCATCGCCCGCGCCTTCCGCTTCCGCGCTGCCATGGCGACCCCGACTTCCGCTTCCGCAGTGCCCGCCCCGCCCGGGCCCGGCCGCGGCCACCGCCGACCCCGGCCCGAGCGCACGGCGTCCCCACCGTTCCCCGCCTTCCCGCCCGGCCTGCGAGTCCGCGGAGTCCGCGGAGGGCCGGGAAGGGTCCGGGAGGAGCTCAGGAAGGGCTCGTTGTCCGGCGGGGCCGGGCCGGGGGTCCTCTCGACCCGCACACGTGGGATGAGCTCACTCGGAGCCGGATCGCCTGCCCGGCAGTGTCACCCCCCGGTGTCTCTTGTCCCCCCTGGGCGAGTTCCGGCGAGGCCGAACGGCTCTGAAGTGATGTACACGACTCTTGCCCGCGGCGGAACTGGCGTTCGCTGCCCCGCCGGGCGAGGAGGAGTCCAGGCACCGCGGGTCCCCCCGCCAGGTCCCGCCGGGAAGCCCCGGAGCCGCGTGGTGCCCGTCCCGTCCCTCCCCCGCTATGCCCTTCCCGTCCCGGCAGCGCTCCGGGGCTCGTTTGCATTTCAGGGCAGCCGGTTCGCCGGCGCCGATTCCCAGAACTGCCGCACTGGGTTGGTCTCTGCCGGGCAGCGGCCGCTCCTCCGGGGCAAATTAAACTGTTTAAAATAAACCGACGGACAGAGCTCGGGTTGTGTGCGACCTCGGAACCAACAATTGCCAAATGGATGGGGAAGGGAGCTCCGGCGCCGTTCCTCCCGCCGGGCACCGTCCCCACCGGGGCTCCGGCTGAGGGTGAGGAACCCCCTCGGACAGAGCCCCGGGCGAGCGGCCACGGGCAGGGGGCCACGGCCCCGCAGACCGGCCCAACACCAACCGCACGGAGTGTCCTGGGGCTCTCTGAGCCACCGCCGCCCGAAGCGGGGCTCGGGCGCGGGGATCGGAGCCGGGAGCCCCCGCACAGCCCCGGGTGTCGATCCCCCCTTGTACCCCGAGGGTACCCCGAGGCCTGGAAATCAGGGCTGGGAACGTGGGATCGGCAGCCCCGCTCCGCTGTACCCCTCCGGTGTACCCACATCAGCCCAACCCAAACTCCCCGTCAGGGCGGGCCCCGGCCCGGCTGCCCCAGCACTGGCGGGGGACGGCGAAGGCGCCGGGGGGGTCGGACCGGGGCTCTCCGTTTCCCCGCAGGCAGAGGGGCGGGGGCAGCCCTGCCCAGAACGGGCTGCCGGGGCCGGAGCGGGAAGGGCCGGGGCTGGGGCCGGCGGGGCCACGCCGGGGGCCCGGGGCTGGCAGAGCAGGGGCTGGCGGGGCGCCGGGGGCCGGGCCGGGCCGGGCCGGGCCGGGCGGGGCGCGGGCGGTGCCGCCGCGTTACAAGAAGCCGCGCAGTTCCAGGAACCCGAGGGCGGGCGCTGCGCCTGCTATAAGAGACCGCCCCGGGCCGCCTCGGCAGCTTCGCCGCCGCGCACTGGCCCCGCTCCGCCGCCAGGACCGGCTCCCGCGACACAGGTACGACAGCGGGACGGAGTCCCGGAGAGCACGGGGGGACAGCCGGGGGTGCCGGGACCTTCGGGGGGGGCGATCGCCGAGGAGGAGCGGGAATGCCGGTGCTGCCCAGGGAAGGGGATCGCCGGGGATGTTGGTGCCTCAGCGGGGCGATAAGCGGTGGACTGGGGTAACGATGTGCCCCCGGGAGTGTGAGGGCAGGAGCGCATCAGAAGCGGTGCTCCTGCAGAAGGGAGAGAGCGGGAGGCAGCAGGTGTGCCAGTGCTCCCGGGGGTGCCGGTGCCGCGGGAGGACAGCAGCCGGGAACGGGGGCTGCCGGATCCCCCGGGAAGGGAGAGCCAGGGATGGGTGCTGCCGGTTCACGGGAAGAGAGAGAGCTGGGCAGGAGGGGCTGCCGGTTTTTCTGGGAAATGAGAGCTGTGGAAGGGGATTGCCGGAGACCGGGAGCGCTGTTGCTGCGGGAGGATAAGAGCGAGGGACCGGGGGTTCCCGGGAAGGGAGAGTCGGGGAACGGAGTGCCGGGGCTTACCGCTCTCTGTGCCGCAGGTGATGGTGTAGCAGCGGCTGCTGCTGGCAGCAGCATCCAGAGCACACGAAGCTGGCTCCCTGCGCCATGGTCACCCACAGCAAGTTCCCCGCCGCCGGGATGAGCCGCCCCCTCGACACCAGCCTGCGCCTCAAGACGTTCAGCTCCAAGAGCGAGTACCAGCTGGTGGTGAACACCGTGCGCAAGCTGCAGGAGAGCGGCTTCTACTGGAGCACGGTGACAGGTGGTGAGGCCAACCTGCTGCTGAGCACCGAGCCGGCTGGCACCTTCCTCATCAGGGACAGCTCGGACCAGAGGCACTTCTTCACCCTCAGCGTCAAGACGGAGTCGGGCACCAAGAACCTGCGCATCCAGTGCGAGGGCGGCAGCTTCTCCCTGCAGAGTGATCCTCACAGCAGCCAGCCCGTGCCCCGCTTTGACTGCGTGCTCAAGCTGGTCCATCACTACATGCCACCCACACCCTGCGCCGTCCCTGAGCAGCCTGGGGGGGCCCTGCACCCCAAGCGCACCTACTACATCTACTCAGGCGGCGAGAAGATCCCCCTGGTGCTGAGCCGCCCGCTCTCCTCGAGTGTCTCCACCCTGCAGCACCTCTGCCGCAAGACTGTCAACGGGCACCTGGACTCCTATGAGAAGATGACTCAGCTGCCGGCCCCCATCAAGGAGTTCCTGGACCAGTACGATGCCCCTCTGTAAGGGGCCAGCGGAGCAAGGTCACATGCTAGAAGCACAAGAACAGGGGACAGGCACAATGCCCCACCAGCACAGGAGCTGGCAGGGCATGCCAACCCTCTCCATGCGGGAAGGAGAGAGGAGGAACTGGGGCAAGCTGCCATGGGCTCAGGGCTGTGGCCAGCATTGCTGGGCACCCTTGGTGCTGGGGGGACTCCTCAACAAGCGCGGCACCTCCTCTCCACAAGGAAGGAGATGGCTCTGACAAAACTGTGGATGTTACAGTGAACCCAGTGGCAAAGCCCCTGTGGGCTTGGGCAGCCAGGACAGCTCCCACAGCACGGGGGAATGTGTGCCCCACCAGCCCCATCCTGGGAATGTCTTGGCCAGAGCCCCTTCCACCCTCAGAAATGGAAAGCACTGGAGCCCAGGAGTGCCTGATCACTTTTCCTCAGTTTTAAGGGGAAGGTGTTTTTTGCCCATACTGTACCTCTTGCTGCCTCCTTGTGGGTGAAAGCTCCTTTCACACCAAGACCCAGCCTAAGAGGTCGATGCCTTTGCCCCGCGTTGCCATTTTCCAGGGGACTAAGCCTTAATATCCTCCGTGCCCCGCGGCCGGGGTTAGTGCACGCCAGTTGGTGACACTGCGCAATGACGGTCCTGCTGATGTGCTGTGAAGCTGGAGGGGAAGCGTCGCGTCCCGATGCTGCTGAGTCCCACACAACCGCATCTGCAAGGATCACCCGAGGGTGCTGGGCCCTTCCTCCCGACAGTCACACCCCGCCTCTGCCCAGCCATCCCACAGACCCCAGCTGTGCTGCTCTGTAGGGACCATTCCTGCAGGAACGCAGCAGGACGGTCCCCTGGAGCGTGTCATCTCGTGAGTGCTTTTCTGTGTCCGCCCAGAGAAGTGGTTGGGTTTTCTGGCTTTTTTTAATTTTTATTCTTATTTTTTTAACCGAAGGGATGTTTACAGGCCAACGTGAATCACTGTCTTTTATAAAGATTCCATCTTCACCTCCAGCCTTGAGGGCTGAGCAAAACAATGCTTGAAAATTCAACCAAAACCAAACTCAGATGAAACTTTGCACATATTTATATTTATATTCAGAAAGAAAACGTTTCCATAATTTATAATAAAGAGCACTATTTTTTAATGAAAAACATCAGATCTAGTTTGATTTCTCTTGCACCCCTGAGGCCGCTTGGCCCCGGCACAATGCTGGGATGTGTTTACACCACGTAAGCGCCGTTTCCTGGAGCCGCTGTCCATGCCGGGTGATCCCGCCGCGGTGACTCAGCCCGGCTGCGTAAGCTCTGCCCCACACTCAGGTATGTCTGAGCCCTGCGACTGCTCCGCTAGCCAGGCCACCAGGACGGGATCTGCTCCTGGCTCGCGCACGTGGTACAACCACGGGACAGCAGACATGGCCCTGGGCACAGGAGGGGCCCAGCTGGTGGCCAGGGCTGGCCACTGGCACAGCTCCAGCGCTCGTGAAGGGCTGAGCGGGTCCTGCCTTCCCCAGCCCTGTTTTGGCACATTCCAGGGTGAGGAGCTGCGGGCACTGAGAGGCACGGGTAGGAAAGGGTCTGCAGGTGCCCCCTCTGGGAGTGTGGTGGGCTCGGGGTAGGGGGTGCCAAGGTACTGGTCACCCCCACAGCACGGAGAGAAAAGCTCTGTCGTGTGCAGAACCCCAGCCAGGCACAGATGCCCAAGGGAGAGGAGAGGATTCAATTATCTCCTGGGGATGTCCTTGCCCACAGAAGCTCCTATCTCCTGCTGCGAGGGGCGTGAAGTAGGCGTGGGGTTAAACCTGCAGCTGTGTCAGGCTGGTGTGCAGTGCAGTGCCTGGCTGAAGAGCTGAATCCAGGGTTGTGGGTGATCCCCTGGGAGCAGGTCAGCCCCCCCAGAACTCCCCCAGAGCCGCTGTCTCTGAAGAGCAGGCTGTGCCCAGGTGCTTTGTGCCCAGGTCCCAGTCTGCATCTCCACACTGTAGGCATTATGCCTGGCATCATGAGCAGTGCTCCCGCCCGCCCGGGGAACCCCGGCTGCTAGGAAAAGGATTTCCTTAGGAATCAGCCCGGACCAGAGGGATGGTGAGCATGCTGGCCCAGGCTGTGGGCATGGCACAGTCCCAGGGACTATTTTGGGGCCGCAACGTGGGGCTGTGGCACGCGTGCTGCCAGGAAGTGCCATGGCCTGCCCAGGCACCCGCTGCAGCTATGCCAGGAATGTCCACGCGCACGGGTGGCCGCCTGCCAGGCCCTGCCGAGGCACATCCCTGAGTTTAGGGCTCCCAGCAGCACCGGCGACTCCCGGCCCCATGCCAGCAATGGGGTGGGAGCAGCGGTGCAGGCACAGCAGCCCCCAGCTGGCAGTGGCATCGCCACTCCCTCGGGCAGGACGAGGTGAATCGGGATGAAAAACAGGGCCCGGGGGGTTTATGAGCACACCTAGCCCTCCTGGCAGAGCAAGGGGCTCCCAGCACCACATGGTGGGGCAGGGTGGGAAGCTGCCCCCAGGGACAGCAGCCAGTCCAAGTCCCCCCAAGTCCCCCCAGCCAGACCCCAGCCTTCCCATCTCTGTGGGAACAGCCCCAGCTTCTTCACTTCCCAGAAGGGCCCTGGCATTGCCGACCAAAGGGCCTCTTCCCTCGCTGTGCTGCAACCCGCGGCTGAATCAAGAATCCGGGAAGCTCCGCCAGCTCCACGGGTTTCTTGGAATAACGCCAAGCTCGCGGCAGCAGTGACGCGGCGGCCGGTGGGCAAATCCCTGCTGAAGGTTTCACAAACCTCTCTCTGCTCCAGAGCAGCTGAGCGGACTTGGCCCTGCATTTCGTAAGCAGCCTATCAGGCATGTCTCACAGGCAGTTCCCCTCTGCCCTTCACCAGGGCTGGGGCAGCTGAGCTCCCCCGGGAGGGCTCCTGGATGGGGAAGATGTTATCAGGGAGATCAGACCCTGACACCGTGTGATAGGGCCAGGAGCCAGACAGGAATTTGCACAGGGCTCCAGAAGCAGGGCTGGGACACTGGAGTCCTGCAGCTCTCCCCACCCCAGATCTCCTGGGTCTGGGCACCAAGCAGGACCAGCAGAACCCAGTGCAGCTCTAAGTGCATGGCCCCGGCGCCATCAGCTCCTCCATGTGTGATGGTGGCCATGCAGAGCAGGGTGAGAGCCTGACAAGGTGTTGGGGCACAGAAGAATGGTCAGCAGGGCCAGGCTGCTGCCCCACAGCCCCTGCAACGCCCTGTCCTGCCTCAGCCTGGCCTCCCCATGGGGTGCAGGGTTGGCACCAATGCTTCCCGTCACACTGCTGGCTCATTACTGGCACAAGAAGGAAGCGTCTGCTGGGATGGTGAACCTGAGCCCTGTGGGGTCAGGGGTGCAGGAAACCTGCTCTGGTGTGTACCAGCCTCTGCAGAGCCAAAACAGGAAACCACCGCAGCCGGAGATTGCGGCGGGGGGCTCGGCCAGCACCGCGGCTCTGGTGGCCACACCAACCATGCAGAAAATCCAGCTGGCCACAGGGAAGCAGGACAGAGCCATGAAGGCTCCCCAGCCCCACGCAGGACCCCAAGGAAGGGGCAGTGGGCACAGCAGCGCAGGTCCCTGGCGGCACAGCCAGGCTCGCCGTGAACACCCCGACCTCGCGGCACTCCCCTCACACACTTCTTCCTGCTTGGCTCTGCTGAGCCAGGACATTCCCACGTCTACCACTACGTTTCCCAGTAGAATGCAGGAAAGGGCTGTGCAGCAGCTGGGGACTTACTGTAAATGGCACCACCTGCTCCTTACGTGGCAATTCCTCTGCAGGCAAGGGCCATGGGGACACTCGGGAACAGGGACTGGGACATCTGCTCCCACTGAGCTGCCGGGAAGCACAAGCACGAGCTCTGTGGCACAGCCCAGGGCTGGCAGTGGTGGTCCCAGCTGCAGGCCCAGGACAAGACGCAGCTGCATGGGCTGGAGGAGGAGCAGGGCTGCAGCTCTGTGTCCCCAGAGCCCCTCATCTTGGGCCTCTGCACTCAAGCTACTGCTCGAAGTCCTTGTCCTGATGGCAGCTCAGCTGCTGGTGACCTGAAGCAGAGCATTGGTGGCTGAGAGAGCCACAGGGGCTGGCTTGGCCCTGGCTCTCCCTGGGCCAGGCAGGGAGCAGGGGGTGGCAGCAGGACCCTGTGCCCAGGCCAGGAAGTATTTCGGGATGCAGCTGAGCCCAGCAGGCTGTGTACATCCCCATGGAAACCCTGCTTTGTTGCTGCTTCCCCAGCCAGACCCGGCCAGCTCCAGGGAGCCAGCAGCTGTGGATTCCTCACTCCTTCCATCAGCAGCTCAGCGAGCTGCTCTGCCCCAGCCCCCAGCCCCTGGCCCCAGCTCTGCTCCCTGGCACAGACCCGGGCCCAGGGTGACGCTGCTTTTGCACCTGCCCTCGCAGGGAGCAGTGGTGTGCCAAGCACGGGCAGTGGTCATTCCTGGGCACATGGCACACCATGGGCACAGCAAGCTGCCAGCTGCCTGGGGTGTGCTTGCCCAGCACAGCAGCACAGAGTCCTTGGATGACCCTGGCAGAGCAGCCGTGGGCAGGTGCCAAACCCTAGCCTTGGAGCATCCCTTGGCCTCACATCAGTCCTGGCCTTGGCCACGGCACAGGAGCCAGCAGTGGCAGAGCCACATGTGGCTGGGGATGGAGCTCCTGGATGTGGGACCCTGCAATCCAGCCATGCCCTCCTTGCCTGCTCCCTCCTCACCACTGCACAAAGATGGGGGGCCTGAAGGTCCCCACCAGCCTGGTGGGCTCTGCCCATCCCATGGCTCTGGTGGCCACCAGCACAGAGCAACTCCAGCCACACCAGCTGGGTGAGGGTGGTGGGTGCCAGTGGCACCACTTGGGCAATGATGGGGTATGTGGCTGGCAGAGGGCACAGCTGGAGCAGATGCTCTCCAGAAGGACCCAGGGGCCCTGTCTCAGCATTTAACGAGTGGGAATGGGAGCGCTTTACTGTAATTCCAGTAATTACATTGTTCATCCTTGGCAGCCGACACCAATTGGTGTCCAGCGCCATGGGATCACGATAAGCCACCTGGCAATGAGGCTTGGCAACCCGCTGTGCTGCCGGGCAGCCAGCCAAGGCAGGGCAGGGAAGGGCTGCAGAGCAAGGTGTGAGGTACGGTAAGGGCCCGCCCCGGGGTTCCCGGCACCGCCGCGCAGGTGGCGGCCAGGAGGGCCCCGGGGCTGGGGCTGAGTGCTGAGCCCACACAGCCCGGGATCCCCAGCCCGCGGAGGTCCTGGCAGGATCCAAGCAGCCACCCATCGCTGTGGCATCCCCAGAGCCCACCAGGCGTGCTGGGCACCGAGCTGGAGCTGCCAGCAGCGGGATGTTCCAGCCACACGCACACTTGGGGTTTGGGGCAGCAAGTGCCAGCAGGCTGGAGGGGTTGCCCACCTGCCAGGTGCAGGAGGGGCCAGGGGAAGGGGAGGAGGCTGCTTGTCACCCCCAAGGGCCTGGTGTCCCACCCTGCCAGCACTATTGCAGCTTCCAGGCAGGCACTGCCCCTGGCTCTTTCCTGCTATCGCCCACCCACCCTGGCCCAGCTGTGGCATCCCGGGGTGGTCTTCACTGGTGCTGGGGCCAGTCAGGAGCAGGGACAATTGGCACCCGAGGGACGGAGTGGGAGCCCTGCTGAGTCATCACTTCACTGTTCTCGTTTTTCCATGGTGCTGTTGTGCATTTGCTGGAAGCCAGCTCAGAGCCATGACTAATCTGTTCTCAAAACAAGCACAAAGCAAGCGCGAGGTTTGTGCAAACCCACGGGGAGGAGGCGGAATCACAGCACGGGGCTGGACTGGGGAGGCAAGACGCTGGAGCAGCTGGGAATGTCCAGCCACGGAGCAGCCCTGCAGGCAGCAACCTCCTGTGCAGGGGGTGGGCACAGCAGTGGTGGGCAGGGGCACTGAGGACCCCCAACCTGCCCCCCCTGCAGCAGGGCTGGGGTGCAGGCAGCATGCTGGCACAGGCTGCAGCAGGCAGGGCAGGCAGGCGTGGGCCATCAGCACTCAGAGCCCTACGTACTATGGCCAGAGCTGGGGCTCTCACATGGGTTGTTTTGCCTTATGGGGAAGCCACTGGAGGGGGAGGCCAGGGAGGAAGCACATTGATTTGCTGTTATTAAAACCAGAGCTGCTGTCGGGAACTCCACAGCCTGGCTGCCCTCGCGTGCTTCCTGGAAAAGGCTGTCCCGTGTGCCCTCACCAGCGGGAGATGGGGCCTCCAAAGCACCTGGCAACAGCGATGGCCCGCGCCGGGTTTGGGTGGCAGCCGGGGCATGTGGCCAAGGATTCCGTTTTGCCCTTGGTGCTCACCGCTCTGCTGCCCAGCGCTTGGCTCCCAGTCGCCCACTGCCCCCCTGGCCCTGCTCAGCACCCCTGCACTGCTCAGGGAAGCCTTGTCATCCCAGGGCGGGTGGCAGGACCAGCAGTGGCACCCCGCTGAACTGAGGAGTGTTTACTGGAGAGGCAAAGTCATCGCTTCCAGTGGGGGATGAATCACCCCTGTCAGGAATTCTGCCCGGGGGCTTTTCTGTAAGAGCATGGAATTTCAACACTGGCCGCCCGTGCCCTCCCGGGTCCCCCCTTCTTGCACAACCTCTCTCCGGGGTTGCTGTTCCCAGCCCCGGCTTTGCAGCAACGGCTGAGGACTGCGGGCACGGGGGTCCCAGCACGGAGGGTCCCTGTCCCCGGCACGGAGCGAGCCCTGCAGCTGACGGAGAGGCCACAGGGCAGGGAGCAGCTGCCCACCCCCAGAGCTGCCCACCCCCAGAGCTGCCCTTGTGGCTAGTGGGTCCCCACGGGGCCGACGGCTCCCCAGAGCCCCCCTGCTCAGCGCTGCACTGATCAGCTGCCTCGGAGCCTCCAGCTGCCCTCGCACCCACGAGCAGGAGCAGAGAGGGGAAGTGGAGGTGCCAGCTGCAGTGGGGGCTCCCATGGAGCATTTCCCCTCTGCTACGACCGGGCACATCCCACTAGGGCTGTCGTTCCCCAGGGTGTGGGGAATGCTGGCAGGGTGGAGGCACAAGGCTGCAGATGGAGAGGCAGCTCCTGGAAAACCCCTGCCAGCTGCCACTGCCACCACCCTCGTGCTGTCCTGCTTTGGGGGGACACCACTGGCCCAGGGGCTGTCCCACCATGGGCCACGCTACTAGAGAGGAGGTGAGAAGGGGGCCAGAGCTTTCCCAGCAGGCTGTGGTGACCCCAAGGAGCCCTGCAGCCATGCTGGGACTGGGGATTCTCTCATTTTCCACACACAGCAGAAACTGTGAGAACTGAGGGAGTGCAGAGGTGTTTTTGGATAAGGGGGAAGCACACTCAGAGTAGGAAATTAAACATCACCTTTGAGACTTGTGGCTCCTCTCAGCCTGGCACAGCACAGATGGGCTGTGCCAGCTCCCAAACAAACCATCCCACAGGTGAGGAGAGCAGAGTGAATGGCTGAGGGAAACCAGAGATAAGGGTTGCTGCACACAGGGCTGCCAGGAGCAGCCATTCCCGGGAGACCCCTTGCAATGGGAACCTGCTCCCTGCCACACTTCAGGTGTCCCAGGATGGACATGGCCTGTGTCCCCAGGGACGGGGCAGCTTGGCAGTCCAGGAGCCGCAGGAGCTGCAGCCCTGGCAGTGACCCTGTGCCAGTGACAGCCAGCACACCAGGGCCCACACGCCAGCCCTGCCCCTGTGGCATTGCTTCCCAGCAGGAGGAAGTAGCAAATGCTTCCCAGGAGCCTGGATTATTTGCCTGCCCTACTTTGCATGCCTGAGGGTGCCCAGGGACACACAGCCACAGCCCCCCACCCCAAGGCAGGGCAGGATCATCATCCCAGTTCAGAGCACCCAGCAACCTCCCTGCATCTTGGTAAAAAAGGTGGGCATGTGAGAAAGATCAGGACAAAGCACCTCAGCTGTAGGAATTTGCTTTATTTTTTGCTTTGCACTTTCTGCCATTCCTGGAAATGTACAAAGTGGCTGACCTGCCTGGTGGGAAGCAGCCCCTTGTCCCACTCAGCCCCTGCCCCTCTCCACCATGCCAGATTGTTCCACTCCCAGAGGGGCTCCCAGGACCCATGAGCTCAAGTCCCATGCACCAAGATCGAGCAGCTCCATCCCAGCCCCACACATCAGCTCCAGGCTGATTTATAGAAATCCAATGGCTGGGGCTGACGGTGCCTCCTGCCAAACCTCATTAACGGCTGGCCCGGGAGAAGGCAAACAGCTCCTGCAGCAACAAGGAAATCCTTGTTTAAGCATTTCTGGCCCTGCAAGGCCCTTCACCCCATACCCAGGGTAGTAGGAGGAAGAGGAGGCGGTAAGGAGGAGGTGCAGGCTACAAGCCCCAAATTGGCACCACCCTGGCATTCAGGACAAGAGAAAGAGAAGAGAAGAGAAGAGAAAGAGACACAAAGGCACACATCCAGGTCTGCACAGGGAGGGAGCCCCCAGGACGGGATGCACGCCAGGGGGAAGGAGGAAGCTCCATGTGCATGATAGGGCAAAGGGCTTCCCCTCTGCTGCAGAACCCTGCCTGCCTCTCAGTGCCCCCTGCTCCCACCAACACCAGGCGCCCCACACAAAGTGCTGGCCCTGGTGCAGTGAGCTCTGGGCACGCCAGGCAGCGTGGGAGGCTGTGGGAGCCAGAACCAGGGTGCCTGTCCACGGTGGGCATGGGACAGGAGCACGGCTGGCCTTTGGACCTGGCACCGGCATGCTCCAGAGCAGCATCAATGACCTGCATCTGCCTGCTCCACGTGTGGCTCAGGATCTATTTCATCATCTGGAGAAAAGCATTTACTGCCAATAAACGGGCTAATTAATTCTCCTCAAAGACCTCTCAATTATTCATCTCGGGCCACAGAGAAAACAATTAGAGCACTTCCCTCAGCCCTGGCTCAGCCATGCAGCAGCTGGTGGCAGGCAGGGCACGGCGGGGACGGCCGGGCACAGCTCTGGGCACGGACCCCCGGTGCCTGCCCACCCCTGGGTGTGCCCACCCGCCCGCAGTGGCCCCAGGGAGCGCTGAACGGGGATATGGAGCGGGCACAGCCACAGCCTTCAGCCGTGACCGGCTCCAGAGCTGTCCCAGGCTGCCTGGAGCTCCCCAGCACCACCCGGGCTGTGCCGGAGACCCCCGGCTGCCCCGTCCCCACAGCCCCACCGGGGCACCCCGTGCAGGGCGGCTTTTCCCTCACGGTTCTCCGGCTCTTTGGCCATTGGGATATTCGTTCTGCCCCGGAGAACAGCCGCTGTCCAGGTGCACCCTGAGAAGGGAATCCCTCGGCATGCGGGACACGATGGGCTGGGGGGGCCGAAACCCCCCCGGGGCCGAGCCTGTCCCGGTGCACGGCGGGTCCGGCTGCCCCCGGCCAGCGGGCACAGTCCCCCGCAGGTCCCGGAGCCGCCGGGCCGGGCCGGGCTGAGCCGGGCGGGTCCCGGCTTGGAGCCGCCCGTCGGGCGGGCAGCCCGGGAGGCCGGGCCGGGAAGGGTTAAGGGCGGCCGGCGCCCCCCCGGCGCGGAGGCCGGGCCTGTCGGGAAGCCGGGATCTCTGCGGCGGTTTTACTGGAAAAGTCGCTGCCGGCGGAGGGGGGGGCACCCGCGGGCTAGGGACGGGGCACCGGCCGGGACCACGCGGCCACCGAGCCCCGGCTGCGGACGGGCCTCGCGCGGGGCTCCCGGCACAGCCCCGGCACCGGACACGGCCCCACGGCCCCGGTTATCGCACCGAACACGGCCCCGGCAGCCCCGGCACTGTGTCCGTCGTCGCCTGTCCCGGGCCGCAGCTCGGCCGGTGCCGCAGCTCGGGACATGTCACCGGCACCGGGACCCCGGGAGTGCGGCGGGTGGGACCCGACCCGGCTAAGCCTGGAGCCGCCGCTCCCGCCGCTCCCGGCAGCAGCGAACTGCTCGGCTCCGTGGCTCGGGTTCCCCGAGGGTGAGGGACGGCGCTGCCTCTGGCCGGGTGGGACCGGGCCCCTCCAGAACGGGCAGCGCCAGTGCCAGCCCGCTGGGACGAGCCACGGAGCCCAAAGGGCAGACGGCGTGAGCAGCACGGGCAGCACGGACGGTGTGGCCGTAGGGCTCAGGCAGCCTGACAGGAAACACCCCAAGCTCATGGTGAGCATGTTACGGTCACTGCCAGGTCCTGAGTCAGCCCTTGGCACTCAGCACAAGCCCCCCGGGGCATTGCCTGAGCCACTGACACCTCCATGGCCACAGCCACCGGCTCTGCTTAGAAGGCTGGGAGCTGAGCCTTTCTCCAGCCTGTCCCAGGGCAGCCATGAGTGCCAGGAGCAGAGGGCTCAACCCCAGCCCGGTGATGCCCCGGGAGCTGCAGCGCCGTGCTCCCCCATCCCACAGCCCCTCCTGAGCCTCCTGCAGCCGGGATGCACCAGGGCTCAGCCCTGGGGACGTGCAGATCAAGCTGCTGGGCCTGGCAGCCTTGGGATGGGGCTGCCAGTGGGGCTGGTAGCAGGGGGGGCCCAGCTCCGGGAATCGGCCCCAGTGGTTGCCAGGCCTGTGGTAGGGAGGGGGGAAACCCGATCCTCCGCGGTGGGATCTGGGCTCCACTCCCGGCTCCCCAGCCAGGCCTCAGCTGCTAATTTTAGCCCTGGGGAGGCACGACTGGAGCAGGAGCTGAGCCCAGCGGGGCAGGGGCTTAGCCCACCACAGGAGCTGGTGTGGGCAGGTGGTGACTGCAGTCCTGTGGTGCAGTGTGGTCCTGGGTGAGCTCCCTGCTAGTCCCCAGCTGCCAGCCAAGCCCCTGGCCAGATGCTGGCACTGCCCACCCTCTGCCCAGCTCCCATGGCCTCAGTTCAGCCGCTCCATGTAAGGCCACAAACGCTTCCATGGTCCCAGTGCTGGCCCCACCAAGACCCACCGTGGCCCTGCTGGGTCACATGCAGGGGCAGCTCTGTGGGTGCTCGTAGCAAGGGCAGACCCCCAAGGCAGGTCCCAGACCGAAGTCCCAGGGAAAGGCACAGGGCTGAAAGACAAGGGGCTCTGGAAGACACGCAGCCACACTGCACAGTCCTGCAGAAACTGTGGCTGCTGCCCAGTGAAAGAGCCCCTCCTTGGCTCCAGACCCTCACTGGGCTGGGGGGGCTGCCCACAGCAGACCCCTTCAGCTTTGGGCACACCAGGGCAATCAACTTCCCCATCAGGCGCCTTGAGAATGGATGGGTGAGTGGCTGGGAAGGCCATGCTGAGGGATGCTCCGGCCATCCAGCCCTTCCAAGCACAGAAAGTGGCTCCAAAGCCTGCCCTGCCCTACAGCAGCCTCCCCAGGTGGAGAGGGGGATCCGTGGCCTTGGGCCCCACAGCTGCTCTTCCCCCAGCCCTTCACCTGCGGCGTGACCGGCTGCACTGCCCAGTGCTTACGGGAAGAGGAAGCTGCTGGGAAGGCGGTGTGTGTGTGGCGGGGCAGCTTTGGGGAGGCTCAGCTGGGCTCAGCAGCCGGCACGGCTCAGCTGTCCATGCTCCCAGGTCCAGGGCCAGTAACGGGAAGCGTCTGCTCTCAGTGACGGTAAATCAGATCGGGGAGATTAGAGGCCTTTTTGCCTAATCATGAGCAGCTTGAAGTTGGAGGACAAGTTCCTGGAACAAAGAGGAAATGGAGGCAGTAAATAAAGAAAAACTGTTAACATGTGGCCCTGAGTGTGAAAAACGTCTCCTGAAGGACTGTTTATGGCTCACTCATCTGCGGGGCTGACAGCGCGGGGGGTGACAGGCGATAGTGAGGGAGGGGGCTCCATGGACAGGCAGGCGTATGAGCAGAGCAGGCACAGTGGGGCGGCTGCAGGGGGCTCAGGATAGGGCACCTGGGTGGCCAGGGCTGGGGGGACATGGCAGAGGGAGAGAGAAGGCACAGCATGGCACAGGTGGCTGGAGCACAGCACTAACACAGGTGGGCAGGGGCTGGGCAGCATGTGCCCCTGAGGGGAAGAGGCACCCTCATGCACCTGCCCTATCGGTACCCTGCAAATGCCCGGAGAGGCGCTGGGTGCTGCAGAGTGGTGCCCTCACCGTGCCAGCAGCAGGGAGTACGGGCCGGCTGGTCCAGCCCAACCGGGGCAGGTGAGGGGGTCTCGCTACTGCTTTGGACAAATGCCCTTCGCTGAGGGGCAGTGGGGGTTTCTGCCAAGAGGCTGGTGGAGCAGAGCAGGCAGAGAGTGCCGAGGTCTGTGAAGCTGCCCAGAGATCCCGGAGCAGCGCTGCAGTGCCAGCCCACCTGCGGTGCCATCCGACTGCCGTCGGTGCTGCCAGGGCCGGAGCCGGTTCCCAGCGGCCAGACCACCCTGTGCCGTGCCAGCCTTGCTGGCAGCAGGGCGCGGGTAATTCCTGCTCAGCCGTGGAAAGACTCTGGGTGATCCCCCTGTCGCTCCCTTCCGTCGGACACCCAGGATGGGATCCCGGCAAAGCGAGGGCAAAGCGGGACGGGACAGAGCCGGGGCAGCCCCCGCCCGTGTGATGGGAGATGGAGGCATGGAAGACTCGTAGGGACGGCGTTCCGAGGCAGCCCCGACGGGAGCCGCTGCCCCGTGCCCGCCCCGCGTGTGCGAGCCCCGTGTCCAAGACAGGCGATTCCGAGACGGGCGATCCCGATCCCAGGACGGGCGATCCCGCCTCCTCCCGGGAGCCCTTGCGGGGGGAGGTCCCGGCGATGCGGGCGGTGCTGAGGCGGGGGTGGCTGCCCGGGCCCAGGGGGGTACCCGGGGGTGTGCCTAGGGGCTCCCCGGTTACCGTGGACCTGCGGAGCGACACGGTAACCCGGCCGTGCGCGGGGATGCGCCGCGCCATGGCCCGCGCCGCCGTGGGCGACGACGACTACGGGGAGGACCCGACGGTGAACGGTGCGCGGAGGGGACGGGCCAGCCGCGGGGTCCCTGCCTGCCAGCCCCCGGTGCGGGGGCAGCCGGGCCCTGAGGGGTCCCCAAGCCCCGGGGACAGCCCAGCGCCATCCCCCAGGACATCCGTGTCCCCCCGCAGAGCTGCAGCGCCTGGCCGCGGGGATCCTGGGTATGGAATCGGCTCTGTTCTTGCCCACGGCCACCATGGCCAACCTCATCGCTGGTGAGTCCGGGGCCGCACTCGCAGCCCCTCGTGCCCCGAGGCTGTGGGGTGCTGCCTTCAGCCCCGTCCCTCACGGCCCTTCTCTCCCAGTGATGTGCCACTGCCAGCGCAGGGGGGCTCAGCTCTTCCTGGGCCAGGACACGCACCTGCACCTGTACGAGCACGGCGGGGCCGCGCAGGTGAGCGCGGCGGGCAGTCACGGTGGGCACTGTGGCACTTATGGCACTGGTGGCATTGGTGACGCTGGTGGCAGCGCTCGCAGGGCAGGAGGGTGGCCGCGTGCTGCCCTCCTCTGGCTGCCAGGGCCAGGCCAGGCGGAGGATCGCTGCCAGAGCATCACCGGGATTGCTGTGCCAAGCCACGGGCTGCAGCAGGGGTGGGACTGTACACAGCCGGTGGAGGGGACAGAGGGCTGGAGCCCCCGTGCTCCACCGCTGTCCCCTGCCAGTTCCATGCTCTGCCCTGCCCTGGGCACAGGTGGCCGGTGTGCACTCCCAGGCACTGCCTGATCTGCCCAATGGCACGTTGGACCTGGAGCAGCTGGAGCTGGCCATCCGTGAGGCCCACGGCAGCCGGTACTACCCGCGGCCTGAGCTCATCTGTCTGGAGAACACGCACAGCTCGGCGGGGGGCCGGGCACTGCCCCTCACCTATCTCAGCCAGGTGAGAGCCCATAGGTGGTGCTGGTACAATCCTGCCTGGCGTGGGCAGCTGGGCCCTGCACAGTGGCACTGCGGGGACACGGGAGCTCAGAGCATGGCTCGTGGTGGCACTGGATGCCCCAGTGTCCCTCCCAAACCAGCTGTCCCTCTGACTGCCAGGTCCGGGGGCTTGCAGACCGTTACGGGCTGCGGGTGCACATGGACGGCGCACGACTGATGAATGCAGCAGTGGCCCAGGGTGTGGAGCCAGCTCGGATTGCCCAGCACTGTGACTCTGTGTCCCTCTGCTTCTCCAAGGTCTGCTTGTGTGGGGAGGGGTCCCCAGGGCTGGCAGAGGCCAGCACAAGCTGGTGTTTGCAGATGTTGGGCTAAGAACACCCCTGGCAGGCTGGGCCCCAGCCCAGGAGGGGCAGCTGCCCTGGGACAGCTGGAGTGACCCTTCTGGTGGTTCTGCAGGGCCTGGGCGCCCCGGCTGGGGCGGTGCTGGCCGGGTGCAGGGAGTTTGTCAGCGAGGCCTGGCGTGTGCGGAAGCTGCTGGGCGGGGGCATGCGGCAGGCGGGAGTGCTGGCGGCCGCTGCCCGCCTCGGGCTGCAGCACGCACAGGTGACACTGCGCAGGGACCACGACAATGCCCGGCGCTTCGCAGAAGGTACCTCAGGGCGCCGAGTGTGCTGGGAGCTAACAGCACAGCTGGCACTGCCCGGCAGTACTGCCCTACTGGTGCCTTGGGCACCATCCCTGCATGGCTGCACTGGGTCTCCAGCTGGGTGAGGATCCTGCTGGGATCATGCCATCACTGTCCCCGTGCTGTGCTCAGTGACCGTGGTACCACAGGGGGGAGGAAGGGCTCTCCTTCATCCAGAACCTGGGGCGGGCTGGGGCAGGGAGCCTCTTCCAGGGCAATGCATCACCTCGGCCTCCCGCAGGAATCCACGTACTGGACTCTCCCCTCTGTTCCATCAACCTGGCAGCAGTGGAGACCAACATTGTGATGGTAAATGTCCAGGGGCCCTGGCCGTCCCCTGCCGAGCTCTGTGACCGCCTGCGTGCCGTCAGCGAGGAGGAGGAGGCTGAGACGGGGCAGGCTGTCAGCGTGCTGCTGCTGCCCTGGTCAGCACGGACTGCGCGCGCCGTCTGGCACCGCGACATCTCGGCCCATCACACCGAGCTCGCCAGGAGAAAGCTGGAATTTGTGGCCAGGAAGTGCCAGGAGGAATTGGCCTTGGGACTGCATCCAACGCCTCCAGGCACTGGGGGAGCCTGAGCATTCTGCCAGCATTCTGCAGCAGTCAGGCAGCCCAAAGCAAGGACCGGGACCAGCCCCTTTGTGCTCCAGATGTGTTCCCAGCCGTCTGAAACTTGACATCAGCCCTCACAGGCAGCCTGATAAACCAATGTCAGCCCAGCCTAGTGGAGATCTCAGCCCTTGAGGCAGTCAGTGCACAAAATAAACACGTTTTGGTGGTACTGTAGCTGTGCAGGGTGTTTTCCCTGAATTATGCTCTTTTCCTTGCTCTGCAGCAGGGACATCATCACAGCCAAGGAAGGACAAATGCTCATGAGGACATGGAAGCATCTCAGCCACAGGACCAAGGCTGCTGCACAGCAATGCCAAGGTTTGTGTCTGGCCAGGACTGTCCCAGGAGGATAAGCCTGGCCCAGATGGCTTTGTCACTCCCATTCACAGAGGCTTATGTCATTCTGCCCCACAGCAGCAGGTGGCCTCCCCAGGCTTCCCAGGCTGTCATGATCTGGGTCAGCAAGTCCCAGAACTCTGCACTGGAAGAAGGGATTCTCTCAGCAGCAGTTCCTTTGGGTGTGCACTCACTGGCTCCCTGGGAAGCACTACCCCCGGCAGCAGTAATTCCCATTTTATTTTGTATTGCCAATGTGCAGTTTAAAGGACACTGAGGGAACAAACTTCATGATCCAGCTGCCCAGACAGAGCCTTGCTGCCCTCAGTCCCCTGCACTCCAGTGGGCAGGAACACCCCAGGGAAGGGGCACCAGCCTAGACTGGGCTGAGAAGAGAGGGCACAATGGGGGTCTGAGGCAGTGGTCACTCTGTTAGACCGAGGAGGCAGCAGGCAGGGGGATGCCACCACACAGGGCCATGGTCACCATCTGTTTACTCCTGACATGCCGTCATGCTCTTGAAATCATGTTCAGAATCACCTGGGATGAGGAACCACAGGAACGCCTGTGAGATGCCCCTGACCCTGCACCTTCTGGCAGGTGATCCACCTTGGCACAGCCCTCCTACCTACCTGAGTGAGGATGTAGCTATCCTCTGACAACTTCTCAATAACATCAAAGTGATCCACACCAGCCAGATCCAGCAGAGAGACAGACCAGCCTGCTGCACGCAGGGCCTGTGGAGAGAGCAGTGCTGGCAGGATGGACCCCAAACTCCACCTGCCCTGGACAAGCAGCAGGAATAATGTGTTGGCAAGGACTGGTGTCCTCCAGTGAGCCAGAAACTGCTCTGGTTCAGCACAGAAGTCTTCTTCCAGGTTGGGCACGTTGGTGAGGGCTGCCTGGAGCAGTGTCCCAACCAGAGCCGAGCAGGATGCTGCTGGAGCTCACCTGGCTTCAATCCTGCGACTGCCTGGTGCTCACCTGGCTGTACTCCTGTGATTGCCGGCGAAACTCTGGGGAGTCATGCTGGGCCACAGCCACGAGCACCTCACAGGCTGCTGGCACTGCCGTGGGGACATGTCTCATGGGGCTGTTCCTCTGGGCCACCTCCCTGCAGGAGTCACGCCGGGGGCAGCTGATGCAGCCCTTTACTCCACCCGTGCTGTCAGCTGGACTCACCAGCTGGGGCAGGCAAGGATGGAGTGGCTGCAGAGCCACTGAGGTTGGCCTGCCTGTGCTGTGTTCCCATGGCTGTCCCCACAGAGTGTGAGCTCACCGGCTCATGTTCAGAGCATCGTTCACGTAGGTGTGCAGGATGGGCTCCAGGTCATACACGCCGCTCACCAGCACTGCTCCTGCAGGCAGAGGCACTGGCAGGTGAGGAGCTGCAGCCTGGGGCACTCCCACTGCCCTGGGGACTTCATAATCAGATAGCTGGGGTCCATAGCCCCACAGCCTTGTCCCAGGTGTGGAGATCAGTTCTTCTCCCAACCCTATTCTGGGACATGGCAACGCTACCTTTGATATCTGGCACCACTTGGAATTCAGTCCAGTCTGTGGACAGCACCATGGCCGCCAGGTGGGCCCCTGCTGAGTGTCCGCACAAGTAAATGCCTCTGAAAGGAGGGAGCGACTGAGAGGGACACCCAGGGACACCTAGGGACACCTAGGCAGGCTTTGCTCTGTGCAGAGGAGGTGCCACAGCCCAAATGCGTCAGCTCAGATATTTCCCAATCCATCAGCTGCTGCCTGTGCAGTGACAGGGGATTGTGGCCACAAGCACTGCCCAGTGCTTGGACCAAGGTGCCAAAGCCTTTGTCCTACTGCAGGCCTTGTTTGCCCCTCTCAGCCACTCCCAGCCTGGAGCTGCCCACCTGATCCTGGGGTACTGCTGCACCAGGAAGACGAGGCTGCGGCGCACCTGCAGCACCATGGCGTCCATGTGGCCTGAGCAGAGGACAAAGGGCAGGCTTGGAGGGCGCTGGGCCATGCAGGCAGCTGCAGCCTCTGCAGGGCAGCACATACCTTCAGGGGCTATGTCATACCCCACGGCCACCACTGCCACCCCCTGCGACACCAGCGGGGGGGCTGCAAATCCCGAGTCGTCCTTACTGAGGGAGAGAGATGCCGACAGGCTGCAGGGCCAGCTGGGGACTGCTCAGACCCCGCGTACCCAGAGCAAGTCCCAGTGTCAGGAGAAGGGGTCAGCAAGAGTTGGTGAGGGGGTCCCTTCCCGAGGATCTCTCACCGACAGCCCACCTCACCTCAAGCACTGCCAGTATCCGCCGTGGATGTAGACCAGAACCGGGAAGGCTGCGCAGCACAGCGGGGGGTGAGCACAGTGTCCACCTTGCCCACTCCCATCCCCGCCACCCCCGCCACTCACTTTCAGAAAGGTCCGTGGGAAAATAGATGTCCAGCTTCTCCCGGTCCCCGTTGCCGTAGGGGACGTGCAGCAAGGTCTGCACGCTGGCCCGCGCCCGTTCGGTTCCTAGGGGGGAGGCGGTGGAGCAAGGGGCCGTGGCACCGAGCGCAGCCGCTCTCCCGGCGCCGCACGTTCCGCACCTGCCGCCGTCACCGCGAGGTGCGCGTCGATGATGGTGTCCCGGTCCAGGCGGGGGGACCAGCGACTGGGAGAGTAATGGTCCTCCAGAGCCTGCGGGGAGGCAGCGGGGCTGCGGCGGGGCCCGGGCGAGAACCGCGCTCTGCCCACCCGCGGGCACTGCGTCGGAGCCCGTACCTCCGCGGACATATCCCGCCACCCGCCCATGGTGCGTCCGCTCCCGGTGCAGGTTCCGATCCCGGTGCCAGTCCCGATCCCGGTGCCAGTCCCGATCCCGGTGCCAGTCCCGATCCCGGTGCGGGTTCCGATCCCGGTGCCGCCTGCCCGCCGAGGGGCGGGGCCTGAGCGGGGGGAGGCCGGGCCCGCTCCCATTGGCCGCCCCGGAGGCGAGGCCCGAGCCCGGGGGCGGGGCCAGAGCGGGGAGGCGAGGTCCGGGGGCGGGGCCGTCGGGAGCAGGAAAATAAAAGTTTTGGCGCCCTTGGCCCCATTGGGCAGCGCTTCCGCGCGGGGCCACAAACCCTTTCGCGATTGGCCAGCGCGGCGGCGCGTGGGCGGGAGGCCTTCTCCAATTGGCTGAGGCGGCCGCGGCGGAGCGGCGCGCGCGGGCTCGGGCAGACAGTCCGCCATGAACTGCCTGACGGTGCCTGGTGTCCACCCCGGCTCCCCCAGCCGGCCCCGCGGGCAGATACAGGTACGGTGTGCAGGGTGGGGGTAGATACAGGTGCCACCCTGAGGCACCGGTGTGGGAGCAGATGCAGCAACGGCAACGCTCCCGCGCTTCGGGCTGGGGGGCAGATACGGGTACGGCTCTGCCCCGGGCACGGGCAGGTATAGGTGCCGCGCCGGGTCACCGGGCTGAGGGGGCTGCGGGGCCAGGGGGCCGCACCGGCACTGGGTGGAGCCGGGGCTTCCCGCTGACTGCTGTTGTGACCCCGTTGTTCTGCCCTTAGGTGATCTTCGGGCCCATGTTCTCCGGGAAGAGGTAGGCGCAGAGCGGGGGGCGCAGGGCGGGGGGCACGGGCCGGCGGCGGGCTGAGGCTGAGGCCGAGCCCCGCTGACGCCGTGTCTTGCAGCACCGAGCTCATGCGGCGAGTGCGGCGGTTCCAGCTCGCCCAGTACCGGTGTCTGCTGGTGAAGTATGCCAAGGACACGCGCTACAGCTCTTCCGGGGTCTCCACACACGACAAGTGAGTTCCCGGAGCGGGAGGACACCCCAGTTCCACGGGGCTGCCTGGCCTGTCCCGCTCACTCCCTCCCTGCCCACAGGAGCACCATGGACGCCGTGCCCGCCGGGCTCCTCCAGGACGTGTACCAGGAAGCGCTGGGCGCCGCCGTCATCGGCATCGATGAGGGCCAGTTCGTAAGTGCCTGGCTGGGGTGGGTGTGCTGGGCTCTGCGGGACACGCACTCCTCGGTACAACCTGTGCAGACCAAGGTCTGTGTCCTTTGCAGGAGAGGGTGGGAAGTAAGGCCCTGGGGTAGTTTGATCCGTGTGTTTCTAGTCAAACCCTCCTTCCGTGTAGTCCCTACAGAGGACGGTGGGACTGGAGCCCATTTCACAGACAGGGCAGCAGCAGGAACTCTGATCTTCCTTGTTCCTGGTGCTGCTGTCTGGGCATGCACTGTGGGATCTGGAGCCAAGTGCTGCCCCCTATCCTTCTTTACAATGTGCCTGTACCTCCCCCAGTTCCCAGACATTGTGGAGTTCTGCGAGACAATGGCCAACACTGGGAAAACCGTCATTGTTGCTGCTCTGGATGGGACCTTCCAGAGAAAGGTTAAACACTCATTTTGGTACAGCAGCTGCTTTGGGACCCTTGTGGAACCCACCCAGCAGCATCTTCCCTGCTGTCTCACACAGGCCTTTGGGAGCATCCTGAACCTGGTGCCGCTGGCAGAGAGCGTGGTGAAGCTGAACGCGGTGTGCATGGAGTGCTTCCGGGAGGCTTCCTACACCAAGAGGCTGGGAGCAGAGCGGGAGGTGAGTCCTCTTGGAACAGAAACTGTTTCTCCTTGCCAGTCCTGCTGGTACAGAGAAACTCCCTCCAGGGAGCTGGGCTCTGCAGTCACTCCCCGAATTTCCCTGCCAGGTTGAAGTGATTGGAGGAGCCGACAAGTACCACTCCGTGTGCCGAGCCTGCTACTTTCGCATGCGACCCCAGCAGGCTGGACCAGAGAACAAGGAGAACGTGCCCCTGGGCCTGAGGCAGCTGGAGACAGCTGTCACTCGCAAGATCTTCACTTGACTGCTGGGAAAATGGAGGGGAAGGGAGCTCAGTGCTGTGGCTCACAGGCACCGGGTCTGCCTCTCTCTACTTCAGCAACTGTGCAGTGCCTCAGCCCTCCCTACCCAACCTCCCCGCACCAAGTGCCACGCCTGAGGATCCACCAAGCCTGGTGCTGGTGGAAGCTGAAGTAAAAGCCTGGCTAGAGTGAGTTCCCATCTCAGAACAAGGAGAGACAAGCACAGTTACGGATGCTGCCACACGAGCCAGGCTGCAGCACTTCTGCCGCTCACCGTGGCTCTGGCTAGCTGTCCCCGTGGTCTAACTGTGCTCAGGCGGGCCCTGCTGCTGCTTCTGGCGCCTGTGAATGCAGCCTTTCTCTTATGCGCTGTTGCTAAATGCCAGGTTTCTCAAGACAATGTACAGCCGGTGTATACAATGTAATTATATTTTTAAATGTAAATTTTAGTTTCCTTTTGTAACAGTCTGAAGTAATTTGTTGCTTGTCACAGAGCTGTGACACAGCTTTTAAACTGACACGGGTGGCAGCCCAGCCCTGGGCAGGCCCCCAGCCTCTCTGCCAGCATGCTCTCTGGTGTTACTGCCTTGTCAATTTTGTTGAAACAGAAGAAGGTGAAGGAGGCCTCGCAGCTGACTCTTCTGAGGTGTTGAACCTCAAAGGGCTGGCTGTGTTCTAGCAGGCTGTGACAGACTCCTTTGGAGGAGCTGGTCCCAGGAAGAGCCTCCTTCAAATTCAGGGCAGTTTTTCAAAGCTGGTATTGCCACTTTGGTGCTATGTTACCTGTGAGGGGTTTAAAGGCCCAGAGTTTCATCTACCAAGATTGGACAGTTATTCCAGGGAAGATCCAGCTGCTTGGTATAGGGGCTCTCTAAAGAGCTGCTTTTTCGCTCTAGTCATGTCTCTTGTTCCTTCCTCAGCCTTCCAAAATTCTCGAGGCTAACTCTTAGTCTGCTCTAAGCTGACTGGAAGATCCTCTTCCCTCTTTGACTCGGATGCTGGAAGGTTGTTGCCTCCTTATTCCCTGCAAAAGTGTTTTTTCCTGGAAGCCAGCATCCCAGGCTCAGAGCAGTAGCTCTTTGTTCTGGCCAAGCCAGGCCTCTGCATCTGAGTCCAGGGTTGCTGTTTGCCTGTGCCCTGAAGGGCTCCAAGAGCTGCCTGAACTCCCCCTGCTGCCACCATGTTACAGGTGAGAATAACTACTCATGAGCACCAGGCCTGGGCTTTTCCCCAGGGCTAGGGAAGGCACTGCTGCCACTTCGTTAATAAATAACTTAATGATAAATAATCTGTGTGTGTATTTTCTACCAGAGCATTCTGCTAAGTCTTCCTGGCCGTGGCCACTGAGACAGCATGGGCTGGTCACAGGGCAGGAGGGCCACTCACAGGCCTGGTGTTGGAGCTCTGCTCAGACCAGGGAGCATGAGGAAGGTGGCCTAAAAATAGCCACCAGCATGAGTGTGCTGTTTGCAGAACAGCAGTTGGCAGGGGCTGCACGGCTCCACCTGCCACCCCCAGCCCTTGCAGGGCAGAAGGCTGGAGGCTTTTCTGCTTCCCCTGAGACAAAAAGCACGTGGTGGCTCACATGGTGGCTTGGTGAAAAAGTTTATTCCAACCCTACAATGACAACTACTTGAACACTGGCCCCAGCAGTGGTGGCCCACACGGCTGCTGGGAACAGCTTTACCACAGCACAGCAGCAAACACAACCTGAGACAACGGCCCACAGGCTCCTGGTGTGGCTGGAGTGCAGGTGGGAGCCATGGGCAGGGTGCAGGAGCTCAGCCTTGCAGCAGCACAGGCAGCACTTGGGCAGGCACGCAAGGGAAGGAAAGTGCTCCAGGACTATCCTCAGCCATGGCTCTGCTGAGGGATCTCAGTGCTCTCTGCTCCCACAGACCCCAAACCACATCATCCAAGCACCAGCTGCTCTAGTGCAGGCTGAGGGAAGGCACAGCATGGCAATAGAGACAAGGGAAGAGGGGCTTTGGCAACAGCTCACCCAGAAGCAGCCACTGGGGGAAGGCACAGAGCCGGCACAGGCAGAGCTGGGCCGGGCTGTGCTATGGCAGCGAGAGATGGCACTTGGGGAATGCAGCCAGCAGGGCTGAAAGGCACTGGAGACAGGATGGGGCAGGGCAACAGTCACAGGGGCAGAGCCTGGCCAGGGTCAGGGGATGGGAACTGCACCCCACCACCAAGGCACTGCAGCAAAAGCAGAGGCTCATACCTGCCAGGGCCACCCACACACCCAACCTCCTGCAGCTGCAGCGCTCACCCAGCAGCTGCACATCATCGTGAGCCGAATCACACAGTGCACACTGGGCTCTGGACCCTCCAGGGAGGATCTCAGCTCCGGGACCAGGCAGAAGCCCCTCCTGCACCCCATGAAAAGGCCCAGTCACCTTAAAACAAAGCAGCCATCACCCTCCCGCCCCACTGTCCCCTCCAAGTCTCAGACCCCTCCCTCCCACCCCGCGGAAGGAATTGCACTGGTACAGCCGTGCCGCGGGTGCCAGCCAGGGCTCAGTACACTGGTGGTGGCTGATAACCCTCCGGGGCCTCGGCTGTCTGCGTGAAGGGCGGCTGCTGGTAGCTCTCGTGGCTGATGTTGGGATAGCTGGAGTAGGGAGTCGAAACTCCCGGGCTGGGGTCGGCATAACTTTGAGCAAAGTCCTCCACCCCCATTTTGTACCTCTTGTAAGCGAAGGTGAGCAGGAGACCCTGCAGAGAGAAGGGGGCAACAAGATTAAGGCCATTCCAGGCTGTGGAGTGCAGGGGCTTTGTGCTCCTCCCAAGTGGGGCAGAGTGGTTCACTCACCCAGGAGAAGATGGAGAAGAAGCTGAAGGTGATGGCAGCACGGGCAGAATCCGCTCCGATGTACACATCCTCGGCCCGTGTCCAGGACCACTGGTTGGTCAGGAAACAGAAGCCGATGAACCACAGAAAAGTCCAGAGACCTGTGGGGGGAAGTAGCATGAGGGGCCAGGGCTGGTCCTGCTGCTGCTGGGCAGTCCCGGGGCCAGACCCTGCTCGCCCGTGCAGGCTGGCACAGGCACCCGGCCAGGGGCAGCCACTCCTGGGGCACTCAGCAGCAGCAGCAGCGCGTGGCCCGCGGGCAGAACGCCAGACGGGAGCGACTCCCTTCGCCAGGCACTGGCAGCCATGTCACGGGACAAGGCGGCCATTGTGGCGACGGGCACAGCCCTCCCCGCGCCCCTCGTACCTGAGAAGCCGAGGTCTGCCAGGACCAGGTACTTGCGGTCGGTAGTGTTGCTGATCTGGGGGAAATAGACGTCCACCATGAAGAAGAAGATGCAGGCGAGGAAGGCGAGGATGCCGATGCCGATGCCGTAGCGACAGGCGTCCTCGTTGTGGTTGAAGATGCAGAAGAGCTGGGGATTCTCGGGCTGGCTCATGTAGCCATCCCCGACCAGGCAGGCGAACACGATCAGAGCGAAGACCTGCGGGGCGGAGCCGATGTCCGGTGGGCGGCACCGAGGCCGGGGGGAGCCCTTCGGGGGCTCGCCCGTCCCGGCGAGAGAGGAGCACCGGGCAGGGCGGCGGGGACGTCCCGGTGAGGCTGTCCCGCCCCGCGCGCACTCACCGCGCTCACGATCCGCGCCAGCACCTGCGGCTGCTGCATGAAGCGGACCAGGTCGAAGGCACCGCCGGCCTTGGCCGCCCCGTAGGCGCCTCCGCCGCCTTCCATTGCGTTCCGCCGCCGATCCTGCACGGCACCGCCCCGGGAGGGCCGGCCCCTGCGGCCCGGGAGCGCCGGGGCGGGGCGAGAGGGCTCGGTCCGGCGGGACAGGGGCTCCCCCGCCCGGACACAGAGCGCCGCCTTGGTCCCGCACCGTGTCCCGGCGTCCCCGCCCGGTGCTCCGTCCCTCCTTCCGCCCCGGTGTAACGGGGGACGGGGAGCGCCGGCCCCACGCCTCGGCCGCCGACGGGCCCCGGTGAGCGCAGCCGAGGGGAAACGGGGGATTCTGGGGGGGCTCCCGCCGCCCCCAGCCGGTGGTGGCAAGAGGGACGGGACGGACAGGGCTCGGTAGGGTGGGTGCGGATCCGGACAGTGGACGGCGGGAGCGCCGGAGAACCTTCCATCGGTTCCCGGTGTCGGCTGGAGAGGGGCCTGACGGGGACCCCCAGGGTGGCCACCAGCCCCGAGCAGCCATAGCCCGCCCCGGGGCGGCTGCGGAGCCCGAGGGCGGTGGAGGAGGGAGAGCAGGGGAGGAAGGAGACAGCGCTGGGCGAGGAACACGGTGGACGGCGCAGGGATCTGTCCTCCCATGTGCCCTCTTAGGACCAGTCCGGCCCTTCCCGAGCTGAGCTCCGGTACCGGTGCTCGGAGCCTTCGAGCCTGACCCGCGGGGTCCCGGGACAGCGGGCGGAACCCGCTCGACGGCGGCACCGCCCCATCCGCCGTCTCTTCCTTCCTGACGCCCGCTTGGGCTGGACCCAGGGTTAGTCCCAGTTTAGTCCCGCGGACTCCGCCTGCCTCCGACCCCGCAGCAGCGGCTCCGACTCCATCCCCGCCCCGCAGCGCTTGGGAGCCGCGGAAACCGAGGGAGCCGTCTGCTCACCACGGCAGGGCCCGTGTAGGAGGGACCCGGTCGGGCTTGCAGCATGTCCCAGCCGCCCTCCATCACCCTCTACGTCCCCGAGGGCACCGAGAGCGATGGGTGAGGGTGACACCCCCCACCGCTGCCCTGCCGTGCTCTGGGACCTGCATCCCAGGGGCTCTCTGCAGGCACCGGCTGTCCGTGCCACCCTGTCCCTGTGTTCCTGCAGCCAGGAGCTCAGTCCGGACAATGAGAGAGCCCTGCACACCTCATTCCACCAGCTCATCCTGGAGCAGAGCAGCTTGATCGAGGCAGATCTGGAGCTGGAGTTGCAGGAGAGGAGCAGAGGTAAAGCGCTGCAGCCTCAGCTGGGGCAGGCTGGGGACAGTGTGTGTGCCCAAGGCCGTGCTTCTGCCTGGGCCAGCTGTGTCACGTGTCAGTGCTGTGGCCAAAGCATTCGTGGGAGCCTGCTGATGCCTTGGCCAGTGCAGAGCAGGGCAATCTAGGGCAGAGCAGAACTTGGGGACACAGAAAGTGTCCCTGGAGAAGGGAGTATTCTGGGAAGAGCACGCACCTAGCCTCTGTGCTGGAGCAGAGCTGCAGGGACACAGGGATGAGCCATGGGCTCTCTGCATCCTGCCTTACCCCTCCCAGAGTCCCCAGACTCCTTGGCTACTCGAGATGCCTGTGCGGTGGCCTGGGCAGAGCCCGGGCAAGGTGAGGAGCACCCCAGCTACTCCTCTGCCTCCCTGCAGATCTTGGCCAACATGCCCAGCCGCACCATCGGTAGGTGCCAGCCACGTTCCCACCCTTCCCCCGGTCCCAGAGCCCCTTGGAGAGCTCTCCCGCCCAAGTCCTGCTCTGATCCGCAGGACGCAGCCTCGGGGCCATCATCTCCCAGTACTGCAACCGCACGGCGCGGCTGCGGCGCCGCAGCAGCCGCCCAGCCCTGCAGCAGCTCTGCCGCGCGGCACGGCCCAGCCTGCGCCACTACAGCCTGGACACTGACCCTGCCAGCGCCACGCTGGAAGGTGAGGGGCCCCCAGACTGTGGGAAGGCAGTGCTGGCCTCTGGCCCCCCGCTGGGTTAGGGACAGGCATGCCGTGACCCGGCCGGCCGTGTCTCACTGAGCCCCTTGTGCCCCAGAGAAGCGGCGCCTGCTGGTGAAGGAGCTGCTGAGCCTCTCACCCAGCCAGTGCAGCCACATGCTGCTCACCATGCCCCTCAGCCTGGCGGAGAAACGCATCCTCCGGTAGGAGCCCTTCCGTCAGCGCCAGCTCGGTGGGACACCCGCAGCCGGAGCTGTCCCTGTGGTACCCTCTGACACCCCTCTCTTCTGGGCAGGCGGCAGCTGAGCGGGCAGAGGGGCCCCCTGGGGCAGCGTGCCCATCACTGGGCCCCCTGCTCACCCTGTGCTTGGCCCAAGGTCTGCGTCGTCCTCGTAAGTCAGGGGCACAGGTCTGCACAGAGGCTGTGAGGGCTCCAGTGCAGGCTCCAGCCCCACTGCTCTCCCCGTTTTCCTCTCTGCAGGGCTGCCGAGGTCTCTGGTACAGGCTCCTGTCCCTGCTCCGCACTGCACAGCCCTGGCACTATGCCCTGAAGCAGATTGGTGGCCGCTTTGGCTCCAGTGTCCTCTCCTACTTCCTCTTCCTCAAGACACTCCTTATGTTGAACTTCTTTTCATTCCTCATCCTCCTGGCCTTCGTGGTGGTCGTGCAGGCTGTGTACCCCTCTGCACCAGTGAGCCCCCAGCCCTTCACTGGCCTCGAGCTCCTCACAGGAGCGGTAAGCACGGCCCAGGCACCCCAGGTCAGGGGCTGCACCAAGCCCGGGGGCAGCCCCACTTCCCCACTGTAACTGTACCCCAGTTCTTGCTCTCCTGGGCTCCAGGGCCACCGGTGCTGTGGGTGCACAAGGTGGTGCTGCCCCAGCCCAAGGCTCTGTGTCCCTGAGGCTGGCACAGAGGTGCCAGGCTAAGCAGGAAGCTGCGAGCACTGCCGAGATCACCGTGGGGCCATCGTGTGCTTTCCTGCAGGGCTACTTCACACACTCACTGCTGTACTACGGCTACTACAGCAACGTTACCCTAAATGACCCCTGCACCTCCAGTCCTCAGGGCAGCGAGTGCCCCCTCGCAGCCCCTTCACTCCCCTACAACTTGCCACTGGCCTACCTGTACAGTGTTGGGGTCTCCTTCCTTGGCACCTGCATCCTGCTGGTGTACAGGTGGGTCAGCAGCACCTGTGGCACTCCCAGCCTTCCCTTTCACCCAGCCCCAATCCCTGATGCCCTTCACCTCGCTGCAGTGTGTCCCGCTCTTTTCGGGAGAGCGTGGGAAGCTCCACAGGGGTCTTGGCCATCAAAGTCTTCTGTGCCTGGGACTTCAAGGTGATGCAGAGGCGCTCGGTGAAGCTGCAGTGCGAGAACATCTGCACCCAGCTGAAGGTGGGTACCTGGGCCATGCAAAACAGCCCAGACGCCAACGTTGCGTTTTACTTTGTCCATCACTGCTGCTCTCTTCCAGGAGCTGCTGGTGGAGCAGCGCTCCCGCTCCCGCTCCCAGAGCCGCTGCCAGTGCCTGAGGCACTGCCTGGTGATGCTGCTGGCCTGGGTCCTGGCTCTGGGCTCGGTGTCAGGCTGTGTGCTGGCGCTGCACTACTTCTCAGAGCACATGCACATGGTGAGTACACCTCTCATCTGGGATCCCCTGTCCTGGGGCTGGAGGGACAGGGCTCGGATACTGGGGAGAGAGGCAGGGACAGCCCCACTGCAGCTCTGCTCCTGAGCTGGGCATTTGCTGCTCTCCCCAAGGACTCTGCACCTGGCTGCCAACAGCTGTGTGCTCACCCCAGTACCTGCCCACCAGGTTCGGCAGGAGCAACTAGCACAGGGCAGTAGCAGATGGCAGCAAGAAGCCATTCTGCTGGTCCTGCCCCTTGTGGTGTCCCTCCTCAATGCCTTGATGCCCCACCTGTACAACCTGCTGGCTATGTGGGAGAAGCAGGACTCCCCAGTGACACAGGTCTACGTGGCAATCGTCAGGTGGGCTGGCTGGGGCTGTGGTGGAGGGAGCATTCCGCACCTGTGGCAGGCAGGGAGGCTTTGGGGCCAGGCACCCCATCTGTGGGGCTCAGCCCCTCCATCCCCTGGGCTCAGGGACTTCTGGCACTGCTCCTGCTCTCCAGGAACCTCATCCTGAAGACGATGGTTCTCATCCTGCTGTGCTACCAGTGGCTCAGCCGGAGCGTTATCTGCTCAACAGAGGAGGTCAGCACCACTGCCTCAGGGCCATGGAGGGCTGGGCTGAGCATGGGGTTGTGTTGGTGGCATCTTCTCCATTAGATATCAGGAAGAAATTCTTCCCTGTGAGGGTGGTGAGACTCTGACATAGCTTCCCAGAGAAGCTGTGGGTGCCCCATCCCTGGAACTGTTGAAGGCCAGGTTGAACAGGACTCAGAGCAACATGGTCTAGGGGCAGGGTGGGGAAAGAGATGAGCTTTAGAGTTCCTTCCAACCCAAACCATTCTGTGATTCTATGCCACACTTGATTGTCTCCTCAGTGCTGGGAGACGTGTGTGGGGCAGGACCTGTATCGATTCATGGTGATGGATTTCATATTCACCTTGCTGGATACACTCTTTGGGGAGCTGATCTGGAGGTAATGTACCCCAAGACATGTCCTTCCACCAGTGTGGTGGCATCCCTGCATGGCCCCAGCTGTCTGGTGCACCCAGGCTCTGTGCCATCAGAGGGAGAAGGTGGGGTGTGAAGTCCCCCCAGGCAGTGTGGGAGCAGAGTTCCACTTCTACCCAGGCTAATCCTGGAGAAGAGGCTGAAGACAAAGCAGAGGCCAGAGTTTGATATCGCCCGAAACGTGCTGGAGCTGATCTATGGGCAGACCCTGACCTGGTGAGAGGTTTCTGCCTGGTGTCACTCCTTCCTCTGCTGGCAAATGCCCTGCAGTCCCCAGGAGTCCTGTGGGTGCTGTAGCTCTGCCCACCACTGTCTCCCCTGGGGCTCAGACTCAGACAAGCTTGTCTTTCCCCTGCTCCAGGCTGGGCATTCTCTTCTCTCCGCTCCTGCCAGCTGTGCAGATGCTGAAGCTGCTGCTGCTGTTCTATATCAAAAAGGTGTGATTCCCCCACCCCCTGCAGCTCCCCATGGAGCTGTGCCCTGTTGCCATCAGCCTCTGCTGCAGCGGTGCTGCCACGTGGAGCAGCCTCGTCCTTGTGGAACTGAGTGGGGGCTTCTGGGGACAGGATATTTCCGAGCTCACGGCTCCCAGTGGGAGGGAGGGAGGGGACAGCAGGGTGCAGACAGCTCTCCAGGAGCAGTGTCCATGGCAGCCCATGGGACACTGCTCCCTATCCACAGACCAGCCTGATGCAGAACTGCCAGTCCCCCAGCAAGCCCTGGCAAGCATCACGCATGAGCACCGTGTTCATCACTCTGCTGTGCTTCCCCTCCTTCCTGGGTGCAGCTGCCTTCCTCTCCTACACCATCTGGTCGTGAGTACCCACGAGGCCACGGCTCAGGGCACAGGACCCCTGGCTGCTGGGAGAAGGAGGGGCTGGGGAGACCATGGCCCCCGTCCCTGGCATCCCCAGGCATGGGATGAGCCCCCCAGCTGCTGCCCCTGCTCGCTTCCTCCAGCTGTTCCTGGTGCAGGAGGCAGGGACGAGGACTCCCTGGGGATGCTGGGGACAGTGAGGCTGGGTCCCTGCGGGGCTGGACATCTGAGACAGGCTGTGCCCTGGGCTGGAGCCAGTAATTGCTGGGCTGCTCACTCTGAATGCCCTGTTGGTCTGTTTGCTCAGGGTGCCACCATCAGAAACCTGTGGTCCCTTCCGGGGACTGGAAACCATGTACAAGTCAGGGAAGAGGTGGGTGCTAGTGCTGGAGAAGTCAAACCCCAACATCACCTGGTTTGCCTGGGTCTACCAGCATCTGTTGGAGAACACCTGCCTCCAGTTCTTCATGTCTGTGGCCCTGATGTGAGTATGGACCCGAGCCCAAGGCTGAACCCCGGGTCCTCACTTTGAGGGTGCTGCTCACCTGAGTGGGGCTGGGAGCCAAGGTGTCCCTCAGCTTCCTGCCTGGCTGCCACCATCCCATCCTCTGTCATTGCAGAGCTGTGATCTACTTCAACATCCAGGTGGTAAGAGGCCGCCAGAGGGTCATCTGCCTGCTGCAGGAGCAGATTGCCAACGTGCGTGAGCACTGCCTGTGCCCATCCCACTGCTGCACAGCCTGCTGTAGCCCCAGCCACTCTGGGCTCTGGCCCCAGCACTGCCACTCAGCCACCCCACTGTGCTCACTGCACACTCTCTGATGTTGCAGGAAGGGGAAGATAAGGTATTTCTCATCCAGAAGCTTCACTCTGTTTATGAGCAGAGACACAGACGTTCCTGAGTCTCAGGTGAGGCCAGCATGAAGGGCAGTGGGGAGGGGCTGCCAGGGCACCCAGAGCTCAGCCATGTGCACAGGTGCTCCTCTGCCTGTCCCCAGGGATGCAGGATCCTTGGTGTTACTGAGGCCTGGGGACAGGGAAGAGGATGGAGGCAGGTCTGGGACAAGGACCTGGAGAGAGATGACATTAAGAGCCCCCTCTCCCCTATGGGATTTTAGGGACTCTGTCCTCTTAGCTCCACAGGAAGGAACAGGATGGAACAGACACTGCTTGCAGCTGGGACTGAATCTGTCCATCACAACACAGCGCTGGAAGCTGGGGAACCGTGAGTGCTGGGGAAGATCCTCCCCTCTTGCCATGGCCAAGAACCCACTGTGGCATGGCACTGGGAATGCTGTATCACAGGGATGCAGTAGGTACAGGACCAGGACTGCTGTCACACCCCAGGGCACAGCTCCATGCAGGACTGTCTCACCAGCACAACCCTGCTCTCTGGAGGCTCACTACCTGCAGAGAACAGCTCTTCAGCTCTCTGTCCTGCTAGCGTGCCCTGGGCTGTTTTCAGAATCCTTTGGGAATCAGGGAACTTTCTCCACAACCACCTTCACAGTGCCTAGGGACAGCAAGCATGGACTCAGCTCCAGCCTAGTGCCTGGCTCACCAGGAGAGCAGCTGACCAGCTCCAGTCCCACAAACAAGGTCACTGGGCCACCCCCAGCAGCCCTGCACCCACTGCACTGGCTGGTGGGATGGACTTGGAAGAATCACCATGATGCTGAGTGCTGGGCTGGGCAGGGAGTCTGGGCTCAAGCTGACCTGGCCCATTAAAGCTCTGCTGTGCAGGAGTGCTCTGCCTGGTATCTGGACCTGCTGGGTTGGAAGCAGGCAGGTAGGGCTGGTGTGTCAGTGCTGTTCATGGTGGTGACTCAGCAGCAGTGTCAGGGTGTGTTCGGGCTCCTTGGCACCACCGGCTTTCCCGTGGGGCTCCCTGGGGCAGAGCCCAGCTCAGCCCACACTGCTGGAGCAAAGGCCACTGCCACCCCACTACCATCACAGTGCGATAGCTGCAGCCCCCAGCACCAGGAGCCACTCCTCTCCACGTCATGCTGTTGGCAGCTCCAGGCCATGGGGTGACAGCTGCCTCAGTGCCACAGCAGCGACAAGCCCAGGCCAGGGTGTGCTGTGGCACATGCCAGGCAGTGCCAGCATGATCTGGCCTCTGTGGCTTCTGCTTGTCCCTTCCCCAAAAGCCCCACAGGGCAGCCATCAGCCTAGACAATTTGGTGGGAGTTTTACTGTGAAGTCCTACAGAGATGCAGTCCATCAACAGCCCGCGGCACTGTCCTGGGCTCTGCTCCCAGCCCCAGGCAGGGCAGCTGCTCCTTTGCCACCTCCTTCTGTGACAGGATTGTCTCGGGCTGCCACGGGCACCTGGCAGGGCTGGGATCAGCAGGGGTCTTTGAGGGTGGTCCGAAGCCACTGCAGGACCTCGGCCAGGCCGGTGCCATCGCGGGCGCTGGTCTCCAGCATCGTGATGGGCTGCGTAGCACAGGACACGATGTCCTGCATGCGGAACAGTGACTTCATCTCCACCAGGGACATGTAGCAGGGCAGGTCACTGCGATGGGGAGACGAGCTGTGTCAGCCAGCCACGATGGCTCCCCTGCCCTGCCCAAGGCACAGCCGCTGCTCCCTGGCACCCCCACCCTCCGGGTGACCCTCCTCACATCTTGTTGAAGAGGACCAGGACGGGCACAGAGGCGAGCGGCGCTGCAGAGAGCACAGAGAGCAGCTGGATGCAGGACGAGGAGACCTGGGTGGGGTTGGAAGCATCCACCACGAACTGGAGGGAAGAAGGGAAAGAGGGGTGCGGGTGTGCTAAGAGCAACCCCAGGCCGGGCTGGGCAAGAGCAGGGCACGGAGGAGGGAAATCCCACTACGGGGCGAACCCGAGGGGACCGACCGACCGACCCCAGCCCCGGCCGCCCCTCTCCCCGCGTCCGTGGCCCCGGGAGGGGTTCCCGGTGCTGCTCACCAGGAGAGCGCTGCACTCGCTGTAGTAGCTGGGCCAGATGGGGCCCATGCAGCCGCCCAGCTCCCGCACGGTCACCTTCCGCGGCAGCCGCAGGTCCGTCAGGTTGGTGCCCACCTGCGCGACAGGCGCCCGGCTGGTTGCGGCCGTGCCCCGGAGCGCCCACGGCCGTGCCCCGGAGCCCCTCGGCCCCACCGGGCCGTACCTACCGTGGGCAGCGTGGCCGGGGGCTCGCCCAGCTCCGCGGGCTCCTCAGCGCTCAGCTGTGTCTCGCGTTAAGGACACGGTGGCTCCGGGAACGGGCCGGAGGTGCGGTCCTGGCCCGCCCGGTCCCCGGCCCGGCCCTCCCCTCCCCATGTCCCCGGTGGCCCGGTGCCCCCGTGCCGCACGGATATGGCGCAGCCGCCGCACCAGGAGGCTCTTGCCGCCGCCCGCCGCCCCCAGCAGCAGGAGTGTAGGGGGGCAGCGCCCCGCGGCCATGGCGGAGCCGCCCCCGGAAGCGACAACGCCCGGCGGAAGCCGGAAGCGGAAGTGCCGCGGCGGGGCGGGGGACGGACCGGGCCGGAGCGATCGGAGCGGGCCGGGCCGGCGGCGGGCGGACACCATGGGGCGCGGCGGCGGCACCTTCGAGCGGCTCCTCGGTACCGGCGCGGCTCCCTCGGCGGGCGGGACGGGAACCGGGTCGGGGTCCGCAGCGCTCGGCCCCGGGAACTGGCGGGCCCAGAGCACGGACCCGGTTGGGCCGGGTCGGGTCGCGATGCCGCAGCCCGGTGGCGCCCGGGAGGAGCGGCAGCGGCGGGGCCGAAGTTCCCGAGCGCCCGGGGGTGCCTGAAGCGGGAGGGTCGGTGCTCTCCGGTGAAATCGGGGGTTTGTCCCCGAGCCTCGGGGCAGCGCCACGCCCGGAGCGCTCGCAGGGACGCGCCGGTGGCGGAGCGGAGCCGCGGTACAGCGCGGCTCACGGCGGCCTGGTGGGTTCGTTCACTGCAGATAAGGCCACGAGCCAGCTCCTGCTCGAGACAGACTGGGAATCCATCCTGCAGATCTGCGACATGATCCGTCAGGGAGACACCCAGTAAGTGCTCCTGGGCTTTTGGACATTCTGTGGGCACAGTTCTTCTGTCTGTACAAGGAAGGAGACCCTTCGAGCATCATATACCGTTCCATGAGAGCATCCAAGGGGCTGTACAGCATACTTGATGTGCTGGCGTGCTTCCAGATCCTGGGAGCTGCAGGTTACCCTGGCCTGACACCCTTAGGGAAACTGAAACTTGAATGCACTTATTCCTTCCCAGTTTCACTCAGTGAATCCTGTACCCCATGTCTAACTGTGCCTCCGTGTCAGGGTGAGGATTGGTGGGATGTCAGCAGCAGGTGGGATGTCCCCTCAGATCCTTGATTCCCCTGAGAACATGTCCCCTCTTCTCCCCTACCCAGAGCGAAATACGCCGTCAACGCCATCAAGAAGAAAGTGAATGACAAGAATCCCCACGTGGCCCTGTACGCGCTGGAGGTAACAGCACCTGGCTGGGAGCGCAGCAGGGGCTTCTGACTACCTGCTTCAGGCTGCACAGCGTGGAGCCAGCCTCTTCCTGACTCTGGCACAGAGGATTTGGGGTGATCAGGCCAGGACCTTCATGCTTTAGTTCCACCTTGGTTTTGGAACAGGCAAAGCTGAGACTTGAGGTGCTCTCCCCGGGGTTGGTTTCCACAAAGCAGAAGGCCCCCAGCCCCCCACAGCAGTGAAGGACAGCTGGCTCCCAGTGTAGGGAGTGGGTTGACATGGCTCCAACACCTCATTGCTTCAGTAGTGCCCCATGTTCAGCCTGTGTGCTGGGACAAGTGCAGGGGAGGCAGGAAGCTGTTGGCTGATGTTATCTTGGCCCTTGCAGGTCATGGAGTCAGTGGTTAAAAACTGTGGCCAGACAGTCCATGATGAGGTGGCCAATAAACAGACCATGGAAGAGCTGAAGGAAATACTCAAGGTAAATAAATTTATTTTACTGGCATTTTTTTCCTATGGAAAAACAGCAGCAGCAGGAAGAAGCGTATGTGTTCTCTCTTGTGTCCTCTTTGGGTAAGGAGCAGAAGGGAAACTGGAAATGCATTTCAGAAAAGAGCAAACTATCGTGTGGTGTGAAAGGGTGAGTGTAGGCAGTGAAGGAGGGCTTCTGGGAAGAGCAGAGGTTTGTGCTGTGAAATGGCAGGAATGTGCTGCAGAGGCCTGGGCCATGCCACGGTAAATGCTCCTGGATGCAACACTTGGGTTGAGACAGCAAAGGAGAGCAGATGGTGGCCTGGCACCTGTACCAAGGACCTGGGCAGTGGCAAGGCAAATTCCCTCTCGTGGCACAACGAGAGATACATAGGCAGGTAAAGCAACAAAGGGAAAACCAGCTGGAGCTGCCTCTGTGTCACAGCCGTTTCATTGGCATGTGGAGTTGTTCCGGAGCTCTGCAGGATGTGACCGTGGCTGCTGGCACTGACAAGTTGTTGTTACAAGCTATCACCAGTCTGGTGCTTCCTGAAGCTTCTTGTGTCCTTGGAGTGGGGAATTCCATTAGTGAAGTGGAAATGAGAGCTCCCGTCTGCAGCTCCCAATTCAGAACAGAAATGCCCAGACAAGAGCTTATTAGCATCATACTGTTCCTTCCTTACAGCTTCTGTGTTCCACCAGAAATAAATTATCAGGTGACCCAGATCCTTGGAGGACGAGCTGTGTGAGTCCTGTCACCTCGCACAGCAAGCAAGATGTCTCTCCTGTCACATTCCTGTTAGGGCTGACTCAGTCTCCATGCAGGATCTTCTCCCGAGGCAGGAACACTGCCATAGCATGACAGGTATGGTAGCACAGCTGCTCCAAGGGCTGAGGAGATCGAATCGGATCCAGGGATTTTGTGGTTCTCTCAGTCCTTGCCTGCCTCAGGAGTTTCACAGCTGCCCCATTCTCCTCCCACACTTGGAACTTTGCTGCTTGTGAACACCCAATGCTGGTAAAACAGTCCAAGTTCTGATGAGGTTCAGGGCTGTAACATGTATGGAATGCAGGATTTTGCCAAATGTTCTAGAAGTTGGAGCTCCAGGAATTGTCCGTAAGTGATGCTGTGTGGGCCGAGGTCTTGGCTAAAATCAAAGCTTGACAGTGCTCCTGTGCTTCCTGGGGATTTCTGGAACAGCCAGTCATGTGGGTGTGATCACTTGGGCAGCTGATGACAGCGGCTCTGAGGCTGGCTGAGGTCACAACAGGCTTGCCAACTTTTCTCCAGTTCCTTGAAGTGTGATGCAGTTGCCCCTGCATGCAAAGGGCAGCTGTCCCAGCTGTCCTCACTGTGTCACATCCTGAGATGCCTTTGAGTACTCCTGGAGTGGAGGTGCTGACACTCTCCAGGCACCCCCCACACTGTCATTGGGCAGGCGAGGTGGGCTGTGCTGTACTGGCCAGGGGCTCCCACCGTCTTCTGAATGTGGGATGGGTGGCTCTGGTGAAGGGTTGGACAGAGCTGCCAGGCATTTGCTCTAAGCATCAAGGCCACAGCTCTGTTCAGGTGGTCTGTGCCGCTCCAAGGACATTCTGTTGTTTGTACTGGAAGGGGCAGTGGGGCACTGGAGGGGTTTGTTGTCTGTGCTGTGCATTGTCTTCACTGCAGGTTTCTGACAGCTCTTACTTCTCCCAAGTACTCTAAAGTCTCTCTTTCCTGAGTGATATTTCTGGCTTCTCTTCAGGGGATTCACACCATCCTTTGGGTTTTAAGGACATGTTCTCAGATGTTTTTTTCTCCTCCCTTCCTGTGCAGAGGCAAGTGGAGACCAGCGTCCGCAGTAAGATCCTATACCTCATCCAGGCCTGGGCTCACGCCTTCCGCAACGAGCCCAAGTACAAGGTGGTGCAGGACACCTATCAGATAATGAAGGTTGAAGGTGAGGACTGTGGCCACAGGTGAGGGGACACCTGGTGAAGCAGCTCTGCTCTGCAGAAGCCTTGGCAGTTCTGTGCCTGGTGTGAGAAAAATCTGGACTTGCAGCACTGAACTCTTCCTTGGTTCCTAAAAACCAATTAATCCTTCAGGGTGACTAAATCCTTCTGCAGACATGGGACAATCCAGTGGTCCCAGGACCAGGGCAGCCTTGCTCTGGGCCTCCAGCCCAGCCTCAGGGCTGGCAGGGACACCTGAAAAGCAGGAGCTGCAACTGTTCTTGGAGAGACTGGCAGCGAGTCATCATGTCCTCTGGGAGGGATTTGCTGTGGGGCAGTTCCTTCCTTACAGGCTTTTGTTCCTGCTCCCAGGATAGTCCGCATTCCCACTTGCCCACACAGTGTTGGTGTGACATTTTCCCTTCTGTCCCAGGACAGCAGTGTGCTTCAAGGGCAGGGACATGCTGCCGCCTGTGCTTCCTTCTGTGCACCACAAGCTCTGCAGACAGTGGCACAAGCTTGGATGGTCAGTCCACCATCCTGAGCTGGTGCTGTCAAACTCTGGCCCTTCAAGGGCTGAAACTAACAGCCCTGCCTGCCCATCCAGTGGGCTTTTTATCCCCCTCACTTCAAAGTACTGAGAAATAATCAACCTTATCCAGAGGCCTGTGACCCTTGTGGGTGTGTAAGGAAAACAACTGGGGATTGTCCTCAGACCAGGGCTGAGGGGAGTCAGAGGGAGGTGCTGGTCAAGACAAGAGGTGGTGCTGAGCTGGCACCTATAGCATGAACTTGCAGGCACATGGCCTCCCTGTGCCAGAGGATTCCTCTCACAACAGGGCTCCATTTCTCCTGCAGGTCACGTCTTCCCGGAGTTCAAGGAGAGTGATGCCATGTTCGCTGCAGAGAGGGTGAGCTCTGGTGGGGGGGAGCAGCTGGGACTGTGGGATAGACTTGCTTTCCCATGCCCTTCCTGCTAAACCTGCAGGTCTGGCATCCCTCTGTTTTGTGAGGCTTGGAGACCTTGCTGGGAGAGCTGAGCGGGACAGGGAGTCAGACCCATCATTCCTCCTGCTCGCTGGCCTTGTAGCAGCTTGGCAGGCTGGACGTGACAGCAGGGCACTGCTGAAGTGATTGCTGTGCACTTTCCTAGCGAATCTTGTACAGACTAGGAAAGCAGCACAGTCTATAAGGAACATGAGAGGCGATAACTTGGAGGAATTAATATTTCCTGTTGAGCTGCAAATGCCTCCAGTCTCCCCTGTGAGACATGAGAGCCCCAGTAGCCATCAGAGCTCCTGAAAGGCCCAGTGCCAGTGCACTCCTCCCTCCTTACACAGTTTCCCTTGGTCCCTGCAGGCTCCAGACTGGGTGGATGCAGAGGAGTGCCACAGGTGCCGAGTGCAGTTTGGCGTTGTGACACGGAAGGTGGGTGCTGCTCCTGCCCCTCTGGGCTCCCCGCCCCACACAGCCCTTGGGACTTGCAGAGCTCCCTGCAGGACTTGCTGTGTGGAAGTGTGCTGGGGACAGACCGTGTTTCCTGCTGCTGGCAGGGAAATGACAGGAGTGTCTGGGTGATGTTGGCTAAAGGAGAAGGATTGTCTTGCCACCGCACTCACATCTCCTCTCCTTCACAGCACCACTGCCGGGCCTGTGGGCAGATCTTCTGTGGAAAATGCTCCTCCAAGTATTCCACCATCCCCAAGTTTGGGATTGAGAAGGAAGTGAGAGTCTGTGAGCCCTGCTATGAGCATCTCAACAAGTCAGTACCCTTCGTGGTGGGTTTCTTTGCCTGTGACAGCCGGGACTTTGATGGGGGAAGCATGGTGTGGAACTGCTCCCTGCAGAGCACAGTGAGGGCTTCCCAGGCTGTGCAGGCTGGGCTGGGCCCTCTTCCTTCCTGGGAGTGGGGCTGGCCGTTGGAACATTGTGCAGAGCTGGGCTCTGGTGCGGACAAGGGAGCATTCAGTCCATATTGTCTCCTGTCATTACAGGAAGACTGAGGGTAAAGCTGCTGCCACCTCTGAACTGCCCCCTGAGTACCTGACCAGCCCCCTCTCTCAGCAGTCCCAGGTGAGTGGCTGCCCCATAGATGATCTGGTGATCCTGGCCTGTTTGTTGATCCCATTATTGACCACCTCTTCATCTTTCCACTTCCAGCTGCCTCCAAAGCGTGATGAGACAGCTCTACAAGAGGAAGAGGAGCTCCAGCTGGCTATTGCCTTGTCTCAGTCAGAGGCTGAGGAGAAGGAGAGAATGGTTTGTTTGCTCCCGGGATCTGGGAGGGGTTCTTGCTCTTCAGCCCAGCTGTGCTGGGCTGTAACAGAGCTCTGGGCATATCCTGGTGTGAGCAAGGCTCAAAGCCTGGGGAAAGAGAGGGTGAAAACAGAGCCAGGCATAGTGTCTTGTAGTTGGTTTGGAGAAGCCTGGGCTCTCTCTGAGTTGGCATTTTTCTCTTTTGCAGAGGCAGAAAACAACCTACTCCATGTACCCTAAGGCCGAGCCCACTCCTGTCACGTCGTCAGCTCCCCCGGTCAGCACACTCTACTCCCCGCCTGTGGTACGTCCATGGCAGTTCCTGTACATGACTGGCTGGGCACAGGCCACTTCCTGAGCCCAGCTCTGCCTTGATTGTGTCCAATTTAATCCCCATACTGAGGGAAAAGATTTTCCCATTTCAACCCCTTGCTCATTCACTGTGTTTTGGGTAAGAAGGTGTGTTCTCAGCCAGGACTTAGGTGCCTCCACTGCCTCCCAGCTTGTGTCCCCTTTGAGGCTCTCACTGGTGCTCAGCACTTGTGGTCATACGTGGCCAGTCTGAGCTGAACATCTGTGTGGGACCTGGGGATCTCTGGTTTTGCTGAACTGTATTTCTCCAATTGTCTCTTTCCAGAATTCCTCTGCTCCCTTGGCCGAGGACATTGACCCAGAGGTAAGGATCCTGGTCCTGCTAGTCTGCAGCACAGGCTTGCTTCTGCAAGGCAGTGATTCTCATCTTCCTTCTCTTCCTGGCAGCTGGCTCGGTACCTGAACCGCAACTACTGGGAGAAGAAACAGGAGGAAGTTCGCAAGAGCCCCACACCGTCAGCACCCCTGTCCCTGACAGAGACAACTGTGCAGCCTGGGGAAAGCCACCCTGCTCCTCTTGGGGTGGTTGAGGTAAGAGGGGGCCTGGGCCTGCATCTGACACCTACCGAGGGGCAAGAAGCACCCGAATCCTGGGCTCTGCAGGCTCTCTGCTGGCTCTTGGCGTGGGAGATCACAGCTGACTGGCTGCCCCATCCTTCCTTCCTTCCTTCCAGCAGCAGTACCAAAACGGTGAGTCCGAGGAGAACCACGAGCAGTTCCTGAAGGCGCTGCAGAACGCAGTCACCACATTCGTCAACCGCATGAAGAGCAACCACATGCGAGGCCGCAGCATCACCAACGACTCTGCCGTGTTGTCCCTCTTCCAGTCCATCAACAACATGCACCCGCAGCTGCTGGAGCTGCTCAACCAGCTGGACGAGCGCAGGCGTGCGTGGGAGCTGAGGGAGCTGCTGGCCCTGGGTGGGGTGGGCAGCAGCCAGGCCTTCCACAGTGTCCGGGTCCAGCATTCCTGTGACGCAGCCTAACTAGAGAGAAGCTGGTGTGGAGTGCAGGGGCAGTCCAGGTGCTCTGTCCCCACGTTCCTGAGGCTGTCCCTTCCCTCCCCAGTGTACTATGAAGGTCTGCAGGACAAGCTGGCCCAGATCCGGGATGCTCGTGGGGCTCTGAACGCGCTGCGGGAGGAGCACCAGGAGAAGCTGCGCCGTGCAGCAGAGGAGGCAGAGCGGCAGCGCCAGATCCAGCTGGCACAGAAGCTGGAGATCATGAGGCAGAAGAAGCAGGTGAGGCAGGGAAGCATGGCCAGGGTGTTCCAGGCCTGCCTGCACTGTGGCCCAGCGCAGAGATGGCTGCCCTGGTAGGAGGGGTTGTGTGGAATCGTGGCCACCGCAGCCCTGTTTCCACAGGAGTACCTGGAGATGCAGCGTCAGCTGGCCATCCAGCGACTGCAGGAGCAGGAGAAGGAGAGGCAGCTGCGCCTGGAGCAGCAGAAGCAGACCATCCAGATGAGAGCTCAGATGCCAGCTTTCTCACTGCCTTATGCCCAGGTACAGCTGCTGGGATAGGCTCCCCCTGCCAGGTTCCAGGGACTGTGGCTTTAAGCTGGCTTTCCTTCTCCCACCAGCTCCAGGCCGTGCCTGCAGCCAGTGGGGTGATCTACCAGCCCTCTGGGCCCACCAGCTTCCCTGGCACCTTCAGCCCAGCTGGCTCTGTGGAGGGCTCTCCCATGCACAGCGTGTACATGAACCAGGCTGCACAGGGGGCAACTGGCCCGTACACTGCCATGCCCGTCACCGGGACTGGTACGTTGGGCAGCTCGGCCTCTGGGGATAGGGGTGAGCCCAAGGTGGCTGCTCCAACCTCTGCTCTCTCCACACAGATCCCAGCATGGTGAATGCCTACATGTACCAGCCGGGTGCCAGCAGTGCACAGGGGCCTCAGCAGGGGCCGGCGGTGCCCACCACCACCCCTGCATATTCATCCTATCAGCCCACACCCACACAGGGCTACCAGGCAAGTGAGGCAGTGCAGCCTGCAGCCAACTGGGACAAGGGCTGGGGGGTTCTGTGGGGTTGGGCAACGTACCCAAACTCAGCAATGGGATCTCTGAGCAGGGAAGAGGATGGGCTAGTTGGTTCCAGATCTCCAGATCTGCTGCTCTTGCTGTGGAAGTGGGCTGGAGTCAGATCCAGTTCTGGGCTCAAGGGCCTTGTCTGGAGATGTGAGCCACTGCTGCCTGTGCCACCTCTCACCAGCCTCTCCCCACAGACTGCAGCCTCACAGTCGCAGAGCATCCCAGCCATCTCCCAGGCACCCCAGTCGGGCACCATGGGCTACATGGGCAACCAGTCTGTCTCCATGGGCTACCAGCCCTACAGCATGCAGGTGAGTGCTCCCTGCTTGGGCTTGAGGGAACAAGGCATGTCTGGGCTCCAGCCCATGGAGCCATCCTGGGGGAGGTCGGATGGAGGCTGGGGGCAGTCACACTGCCCTGTGGGTGCTGCAGGTACCCCAGCCCCTCTGACACCCACCCCCTCGTTCCCATAGGGTCTCATGTCTGCCCTGCCAGGCCAGGACACAGCTTTGAGCAGCCTGCCAGCCCAGCAGTCCTACCTGCCCGGGCAGCAGCCCCTCTACCAACAGGTGAGTGCCACCAGCCCAGGGGCTCAGGACCCAGCGGGGCACGTGTGCTAACGAAGCCACACACTAACAAAGGTGTTTCCTCTGCTCCAGGTGGCTCCAGCTGGCGGGCCCCCCCAGCAGCAGCCCCCAGCGGCGCCTGCCCCCGGGCAGCAGCCCCCGGGCAGCGGAGAGGCCCAGCTCATCTCGTTTGACTGATGGCAGCCACAGGGCACAGGGGTCTCGGGATCCCGCGGGTCCAGTGTAACACTACTCTTCATCCGAAATCACTCTGTACTTCGACTACTCCTCCTGCCCCCCGGCCCCGGGCCCCAGGGACGGTGGGGCCAGAGGCTCCTGCTGCCGGCTTTGGGGACCAAGGGGCAGGGCTGCAGCCCCCCGTGCCCTGCAGCCCCTGGCTCACCCACCCGCCCTGGGCAGTGGTGGCCCCTGGGCCCGGGCGGGAGCTCGCCCTGCCCCTGTCGTTGCCCCGGGGCTTGAGGCGCAGGCCCCAAGGGCGCCGCTCTCCAGCCCCGCCCGGTCCCCGGTGCCAGCTTTGCCCCATCCCCGCTGAGCCCCGCTCCCTGCAGCGCCCGGGGCCCTTGGCCGGGCCTGTGAGCGCTATCGGTGACAATAAAGTGTTGGAACCAACTGCGGTCTCGTGTGCTGTGCGGGGCGGCGCGGCGCCCGCGGGGGCATCTCGCCAGCGAACCGGGCAAATGGTAGCCAAGGGGTGGCAGCAGCTCCGGGGTGCAACTCCGGTTCCCCCACAGTTGTGGCCAGTATCAGCTCAAATTGAGCTTTGGCCACATAAATTTCCTTCCTACAGTGTCTAGAATGTTTCTGCTGTAGATGCATAAAAATTATTAAGCTTTATGGAGGATTTGAATGTATTACTGCAATTAGGGAAAGTCAAAAAATGACAAGGCTTTCGGACTTTATTTTTGTTTCTTTTAATTTGCATTCATTATGATTCAATTCAACCACTAACCGTGGTGTACAGTGTAGAAATATAACCAATTCTCCTTCCAATCATTCCGGATAGGAAGTAATTTCTGTTCCTTCAGGCATGAAATTTTTTCTGCTCTCATTTAGGAATGATAAACAGTAATGTATTTATTATGATTTATTTGCTTTTCTGCTTTGCCTACATCTCCCATCGCACACCGCTTCGCTGCCGCTCTGTCCCGATTGGCTCCCGGCCGGTCTCGAGCGCCGCGCGGGGCCCGCCGGGAGCGCGGGCGGAGCGCTCGGTGTCCTGGGGCCGCCATGCTGCCCGCCGCGCTGCCCGCCGCCCGCCGGGCGCTGCTCGCGCTGCCGCCGCTCCCGCTGCCGCCGCGCCCGCCGCTCCCCGCGGCCCGCGGGCTCCCCGCCGGGCTGCGGGCGCTCGGCACCGGGCCCGCGCGGCGCTCGGAGGCGCTGGCCGGGGCGCCGCTGGACACGGCCGCCAAGGAGTACTCGCCCAAGGTGCGGCAGCTGGTGCGGGACATCGCGGGGCTGACGCTTCTGGAGGTGGCCGATCTCAACGCGCTGCTCAAGGTGGGTGCAGGGGGCGGCCCGGCCCGGCTCGTCCCGGCCTGGCCCGGCTCGTCCCGGCCCGGCCGCGTGCGCCGCCTGACCGGTCCTGGTGCCGCTGCTCTTCCCGCAGGAGACGCTGAAGATCCCGGACGTGGCGGTGATGCCCGCGGCGGCCGCCGCCTCCCACCTGCCCGCGCAGGCGGCTCCGCAGGTACCGGGCGCTCCGGGAGGGGCGGGAGCGGGGCCGCACGCGCGGGGCCGGGCGGGGTCGGTGGGCGAGGCCGCGGGGCTTCACCGCGCTCCGGCTGCTTCCAGGAGGAGGAGGAGGTGGTCCCGCTCAAGAAAGAGAAAACTCATTTCACCGTCCGGCTGACGGAGATGAAGGCCACTGACAAGGTGAAGCTGATCAAGGAGGTGAAGAATTTCGTGCCGGGAGTGAACCTCGTGCAGGTGAGGAGGTGCTGCCCCAGGCTCTGCTCTGTTGCCCCCAGGTCTAGCAGCCTCGGCTCTCTGTTCAAAGGGAGCCGGCATTTGTGCATTCAGAAGCACAGTCTGCCTGTGTGCATCTCAGTGCAAAGACGTGGGGAGCAGGATTTGGTTGCACCTTTGTCTGGCCTTTATCCTTGTCAGAAGCAGGGGAAAGAAGGAGGAGGCTCAGAGCAAAGGACTCGGAGATGTCTGGGCCACCCTCAGCTTCTCCAGACCTGAGTGCTGCTGTGAGCTTTCTTGCAGAGCTCAACAGTAGCCAGCATCTCTTGCTACAGCTGGGTTTGGCTTGCCTTTCCCAAAGCCAATGTATTTCTGAAGTTAAATGAGCCTCTCTAATTCACGCTTCCTGCAATCCAGGCTTCCAGCTCTTTTCAGGGCTCTTCATTTTATAGGTGGTGCTGCTGCTTTCCTTGGAGGAGATGGGCCCCAGCCCTGGGCAGTGTCTGAGCTCAGGCTTGACCTGGGAAGTGGGCTCAGCATGTTGGGTGATCAAGCTGCTACTGCTGAAGCATGTAATGTGCTGCACTTCACAGTGATGCTTTCATATCACTTTCCAGTATTCCAGCTGCAGTGTTGAGCATTGCAGTGTCTGCTCCTGTTGTAGCCCAGGAGAGCAGAAGTGTTTGAAGATAATCTTCTGACCATTTTTAGTGCTGTGTTGCAAAGCCAGCAGAGAAAGTCAGTGGCACAGGTACAGGTTTGGCTGTCCCATGGGGATAATTACCTGACTGTCAGTGTGATTCTTCTGGAAGTTGTTCATCTATTATCAATCCCAAGCAAACATGAAAATACCAAATCCTGTAATGGACACAATCAGCAGATAAAATTAACTGGAGAGCTGATGCTAACTGAGCTTGGCTTCGCATGTGACACCTGCTGGATGAGCTGTTCCTAGGTTCCATTTATTGCAGGCAAACTCAAGTGTGATGTACCCAAGCCCAGTATGTTGAGTGAAACACACACACAACACAAACAGTTGTGGAGGTTCTACCTGCAGAGAGGTTGTGTTCAAAGTGGAGCCAAAGCCCTTTTATTGTCAATTTGACTGCCATCCAGTCAAGGTGTTTTTTACAAGGTTTGCAGAGGGATCTGCCCATGGCCTCTAGGGCTGCTGATAGTATGGAGGGAAGCACATATAGTGATTACCTTGGGCACTGTTGAGACCCAAACATCAGTCCTGTGTCAACAACTGCATGATGAGACAGGTGCATGATCAGCACACTGGACCGAGGCTGGCTGCACCTGAGGAGGCTCACTGGGAGCTGCCCAGCAGATGCTTACCCTCTGTCACCACCACCCCTGGGAGCATGCTGCCTCTGCCCTATGGCTGCTGCTGCATGCATCCCACTTGTCTCGGGCTCTGCTCTTCTTACCACTGAACACCAGGAGCAGCTGCTTCTCTTGACCAGGGCTGCTTTAGAATGGAGTCACACCTTGCTAAGCAGAGTTCAGAAATCAATAACCTGTGTTGTGTTGCCTGTCCTCATTGCAGTGAGCCTGAACAGGCTCCTGTCCAAATCTTGTCCTGGTGAGCAAAGGCATTCCTGCCCCACCGACAGCTGCCCACACATCTGTGCCTTCTAACCCCAGCAAAGAAAGCATTTTTGTGCCAGCACAGTGGCCAGTCCAGTGGGTGCTAAATCCTTCAGTGCTGTTGCCGAGAGGTGCTGCATGTGAGAGCAGCAGGGGCTTGTCCCCCTGGGCTCACTTCCTCTCTACAGCAGCACTGCAGTAAATTCTTTAAATCAGCTCAACAGTTTTTCAGCTTGCCTTAAGTATTGCGGTGCTGCTTAGTTCCAGTAGTTTCGCTTTAAAAGTCCCTAAAAGGTCAAAATACTGTGTTGTTAAGTAGTCTGTGCTGGAGCTCTGTTCTAGCCAGTGCAGCTGTGTCCGAACCCTGCACTGGCCTCACCTCCTGCTGGTACAAGAATGTGAACCAAAACATTGTCACTGAGCAGAGCCAGCCCAGTGCCTCAGCAGGTCACTGCGTGGGGCTCTGCCTGCACCCGCACCTGTACAGGCTGGGGTGCACATCTGGGAGCGCCGTGCACAAGGTGGAAGAATTGAAGAGCAGTGAATCGCAGGAAGAGGTTTCCCAGCAGATGTATCATCACTTGCAGTCAGGTTTGGCTGCCTTCTGGTAGATGTTCAAGTGTGAGTCTCGGGGTTTGTGCTGGTCAGTGAGTTTCCATGGTTGGCTTAAGCAGAGGTCAGGATCATGGCTCTAAATCCAATAATCCAGTTAGTGAAAGCCTGTTTACAAGACTTGTACTTTGTCCCTCTTGCAGGCAAAGAAGCTGGTGGAGTCCCTTCCGCAGGAGATCAAGGCGAACGCCTCCAAGGAGGAAGCAGAGAAGATCAAAGCAGCGCTAGAGGCAGCAGGAGGGACTGTTGTTCTGGAGTAGTCCCACCATGGAGAGACTGGTGCTGCAGCTGCTGCCCAAGCCGGGCTCCGGACCCTTCTGAGTGCGTGTGGCACAGTGGGAGCACGCTCCCCAGGAATGCTGTGTGGTTTGGTGGAGCTGCTACTTCCTGCCATCGCCATGAACTCTACCTTATAAATATCAAAAAAAAAACTGTAAAATGACTCCTCTTTCTCAAATGCCGATTATCCCAATTCCATTTCATGGAGTCAGAATGGTTTAGGGTGGAAGTGACCTTGAAAGATCATCTTCTTCCAGCCCCTTGCTATGGCCAGGGACACATTCTACCAGGCAAGGTTGCTCCAAGCCCTGTCCAGCCTGGCCTTGAACACTTCCAGGGATGGGGCAGCCACAGCTTCTATTCACAGCAGCCTGTGGCAGGGCCTCACCACCCTCACAGCCAAAAATTTCCTGTTATCTAAACTCAGCCTACTCTGAGTTTGAAGCCATTCCCCCTTGTCCTGTCACTACATGCTCTTGTAAATAGTATCTCTCCATCTTTCTTGTAGGCTTCCTTCAGGTACTGGAAGTTGGTACCAGCGCATCACCCACCTCCTTTCACTGCCTTTTGCTGATGGTCTCACCTCCCTGTTAATTATTAACGAGAAGAACACACTTGCACAGGTTGTGGAGATGCGTGCGGGGTGGGAAGGTGTATTGTGCAGCCGCTGATTCTCCCTGCGCTCAGTGTGTGCACGCTGGTAACGCTGCCGTTTGTACCTGTGCCTCCCCGCCTTCACTCTGCGTGTTACTGATGGCTTCACCTCCCCATTAATTAATCCCTGTTCATTATTAACGGGAAGAGCCACTTCCCCGGGCGGGAAAACGGGGATTCCGGAGCCCGTGGTAGCCACGTTCGCCGCACGCTCGGAGATGCGAGCCCCGGGCCCGCCCCACCCCCTTCCGGTACCGGGAGGGGGCGTGGCTTAACGGAAGGGGGCGTGGCCTGGTCCCGGTGAGGGCGTGGCTTGTGGCAGAAGCGGCGCCCATGGCGGAGCAGCGCGTTTCGCGCTGGTACTTCGGCGGCCTCGCGTCGTCCGGGGCCGCCTGCTGCACCCACCCCTTGGATCTGCTGAAGGTGACGGGGGGACAGGGCGGGGGGCGGCTCTGAGGGGCGGCCTGGGGCGAGTGTGAGGAGCTGGGAGTGATTGCGGCGGTTTGGGGGGGGCTGTGAGGGGATGGGGACACGGCTGGGGGGGCTGGTAACTGTGAGGGGACGGTTATGGGAGCTGGAAACTGTGAGGGGACGGTTATGGGGGTTGGAAACTGAGGGGATGGTTATGGGGGTTGGTGGTGGTCGTGAGGGTTCCGGAGGGGTGGGAGAGGATGGGCAGGAGGTCAAGGGGAGTTGGGATAGGCTGTAGGGCTCTGGAGAGTCTGCGATGCAGCAAGGAGTAGGTCTGAGGGTCCTGGAGCAACTTCGGGGGGCTGGAAGTGGCTGTAAGGGGATGGGGAGGCACTCCGAGCGTCCCGGGACCGGCTGTAGGGTCCCAGAGCAGCATCCCCAGCGAGGGGATGGAGAATGGCTTAGGGGGACTCGTAGTGACTGAGAGTCCCGGAGTGGCTGCGAGGGGATGAGGAGCTGCTCTGAGAATTCCGGAGCAACTGAAGGACTGGCTCTGAGGTACTGGGGAACGGCTGCCAGAGGAGGGGAGAGCGTGGCTGTGAGGGTCCTGGAGCAGCTTTGAGGGGATGGGGAGCTGCTCTGGGGTTCTGGGAAGCAGATCTGAGGGTCCTGGAAATGTTATGAAGGGATAGGGAATGGTTGTGAGGGTCCCAGAGCAACTGAGGGAGAACAGCGTAGAGGTCGGGAAACAGCTGCTGGGGGTCAGTTCTGAGGAGCTGATCCGTGGCTGTGCAGGGACATGGCTGAGGGGTCACAAGACCCAGCCCAGGGGTAGATGTGTGGCTGATGGGTCTGGGGAGCTCGGGGTGCCAGCTCTAGGAGCTGTGGAGGGTGCCTTGGCCAGCCCTGCCTGGATATGGCAGTGACTCTGGGGCCGGCAGTGCTGGCCACTGGCCCACTGGGCTCTGAGCCCTCCGGCCAAGATGTCACCTAGGCGCCGCAGATGACCTGGCATGCCTGCTCCTGCACAAAGGGCGCCGCGCGCAGCCTGTGCTGCCAGCACCCACGGATGGGGCAAATGCCAGCGCTGCCCAGAGCCTTGTGCACCGGCCAAGTGGCAACAAGCCTGGCAGCAGAGCAAGCTGCGGAGGGGGAGGGAAAGGCAGCCCAGGACAGGGCCTGCCCTTTCCAGGGCCATGCCTGTGGGTGAGGCTGGGACAGACAGCCCCTTCCCACCCCACAGCATGGAGGGAGAGGAAGATGTTCCAGGCACAGGCCCAGGAGAGAAGCCAGCCCTGGCAGGGCAGTGCCACCTCCCCAGTGCTCAGCCTGTTGCCTTGTCCAGCTGGACCTGTCTGCCCATTGGAGGTGGCTGCCAGCCCGTGGGAGCTTGTGTGGGGTGCCCTGGCAAGGTGCTAAGAAAGGGAATTAGTCTGGCACCTGCCTCTAAGTCTGTCTCTGAGCCAGTGAGATGGCTGTGACGTTTGGGCTGCATCCCCATGCTGTCCTGTGTGAATGTGCAGCCCCTGCATTCCTGCAGTTGTGAACAGCACAGCCTAGCCAGCTGTTTTTGCCAGAGGGTTCACGCCTTATTATTGAATACAGATCTGTCTTTGGCCACCAGTTCCCCCACAGCAGAGGCTGGTGCCAAGCCTGGGCAAGCACAAAGGGCCTCAGGTTCTGGCAGGGCAGGGGACGAAGGGCACTTCCACTGCACCTCTGGACTTCGGCCTCAGTGAGAGGCTCTGGCCAGCCCACCTGCAGAGTGCTTGTGCCCTTAGACCAACTCTGTGCAGCCGCTGGCTACCCACGGGCTGCTGGCCCTGCAGCGACCAGCAGTGACCACAGCCTGGCTGGCCTGGCCCGTCCCATGCCTGCCTGCCTGCTCTTCCTGCAGACCTGGGACTGCAGGCAGTGGACTGTATCCTGCAGGCTCTGCCTGTCCTTCATCTGCCCCAGGCTGTGAACAGCCACAAGCTCTAGTCCTTGACGTCCAAAATGCACCTGTGGGGATTGCAAGCAGGCCCCTGCACCCCTGCTGCTGCCCCATATGGGAGACAGTGGCTGTTCCCAGCATCCTGCAGTGTGTCCCATGACCCCGCTGTGTCACAGCTTCTGTAGTGGGAGCTGGGCCTGATCTCCTGACAGCAGCTGATCTCCTGACAGCAGCCCTTTGCTCTCCTTATCTCCTGGGCCCTTTGACCCACATGTGGTCCCCACAGTGCTCAGAGTGTGCTCCAGCACCAGCCCACATGGCTTCCCTTCCCAGCCAGCTTCCGTGTCTGTTGCCCCTGGTGATGGTGGGAAGCAGGCTGCTACAGGCATGAAGGGGAGCGCCCGGCCAGCTGTGGGGTTCTCTTCCTGCCTATGTGATTCCTGCACTGGGGAGGAGGAGAAGTGGCTCTGCAGGCCTACTGTATTGCATGGCCATGATTTCAGCAGCCCAGCTGCTGTTCCTTTGAGCAAACCCACACCGGGCACTTGCTCACTCACGTCCTGCTGGATGCACAGACATACACATACACCTTCCACCCTGAGGTGGCCCGGAAGAGCAGGTGCCACCCTTCACCTTGGGGCTGCCTGTTGAGGGCAGGGCCTGGGAGGTGGTGCAGGCAAGTGCCTGGGAACTCCTCTTTCCTTCACTGCCTCCACCCCTCTGGTGCCAGGCCGGGCCAGTCTGGTGTGGAGTGTCCAGAGCTGTTGCTGTTGGCTCCTGGGCAAGTGCTGTTAACCTGACACGTGCTCAATCCACACCTGTTCAGTGCACTTCTGTCCCTGCCCAGCCCGGCGCTGGGCTGACGCTGCTGCCCTCTGCCCCAGGTTCACCTGCAGACACAGCAGGAGGTGAAGATGAGGATGATGGGGATGGCGATGCACGTGATTCGCACCGACGGCTTCCTGGCTCTCTACAACGGGCTCAGCGCCTCACTGTGCCGGCAGGTGAGTGTGTGGAGCTCTGCAGCACGTGCTGCAGCTGAGGAGCAGCCCTGTGCCGGGGATGCAGTCGCTCATTTCCCCCTCATCCAGATGACATATTCCTTGACCCGCTTTGGCATCTATGAGAGCGCGAAGAAACACCTGGGCCAGGGAGGCCAGGGGCCTCCCCCCTTCTACCAGAAAGTGCTCTTGGGTGCAACAGGAGGTGAGCCAGGCAGTGGGGTCCTTGGCTCTGTCTCCCTCAGGGTGGGTAAGCCCCTGACCCAACACTTCTTTGGCCACAGGTTTAGTTGGCGGGTTTGTGGGGACCCCGGCGGACATGGTGAACGTCAGGTCAGTTCTGTCTGCACGACCAGGGCTTTTGACCTGTGCATGATGGCATTTGGGGTGGTGGGTGGTGCCGGGGTGCTCCCGACATCTCTCCTGGCCAGCCTGCCCCGCGGTAAGTGAGCCAGGAGCTCTGTGCCCAGGATGGCCAGAGCTGTTCTGCCTTTCGGTGACAGCACCCAGCCGTGTGTGACCCTCAGGGGGAGTGGGACGGAAGGCGACTTTCTTGGCCCTTTTGTAAACGGGCAACACAACTCCACTACCCTGTGCTGGGGTCCCCGGTGCTGCAGGGGCAGTGGGGCACCGGCTCCCCCCTCACCTGCCGTGCTCTGCCTTCTAGGATGCAGAACGACATGAAGCAGCCGCCGTCTCAGCGGCGCAAGTGAGTGTGGGGCAGGGCGGGGAGGCGGGAGCGGCCGTTCCTTGGGACGGCGCGGAGCCGCTCGAGGGGACCGGCGCTCCCGGGGCCGGGGTCGGCGTGGCCGCGGGGGGGCAGCACCGCACCGGCGGCGGAGGGGTCTGGGCCGGGGCCGCGCCCCGGGAGCCGCCGGTGCCGGCGGGAGCGGCGGGGCTGCCGCCGGGCTGGGGAGCCTCGGGCCCTGACCCCTTCCCCTCTCGCTCCTTCCAGTTATGCCCATGCCCTGGATGGCATGTACCGTGTCCTCCGGGAAGGTGAGGCTGTGCCAGCCGTGTGGGTGAGCCTGCTCCGGTGTCCTAGCAGGTGCCGGGTCAGGGCTTACCCTGGAAGTTCACTCAGCCGGGGAAGGGAGAGGGGCCGGGGGATGCCCTTGATGCTGGGGGAGTCCACGGGAGCGCAGGGTCTGGCATCTTCACATTGTCTGGCTCGGGCAGGGGCTGGGCAAAGTCTGTTAAGGCCTGGCAGCCTATACATGCTTGGTGGGAAAGGGTGACCTGCTGGGAGCTGCAAAAAGCACAGGAGGGTGGAGCAGGTGGAACAGAGAATGAGCAGAGGCAGGGAGGATGTCATGCTGTTTGGAGCTCCCTACTCCTTCAGCCTATTTGCTATGGTGTGCTTCAAGCAGGGCTGTGTGAGGAGTTGGGGATACAGGCTGGGCATGGAAGGAGGCTCCCGGGGTAATGGAGTGTGAGTGATGGCAGAGAACTGTGCTGATCCAAATCTGTTTGTCCGCAGAGGGCGTGAAGAAACTCTTCTCAGGAGCATCAGTGGCATCATCCCGTGGGGCCCTTGTTACTGTTGGGCAGGTAGGACAGCTCTGCTGGGCGCTAGGTGACTTGGATAGGGACTAGGATGGTCCCTGGTGTGGCAAGGAAGGGGGAACATGTCACTGATTCACCATGTCTCTGCAGCTTTCCTGTTATGACCAGGCCAAGCAGCTGGTTCTCGCAACTGGATTGCTGTCAGACAATGTCTTTGCTCATTTCCTGTCCAGCTTTGTCGCTGTGAGTAGGGCTGGGGTCCAGGGGGCAGAGCTGGGTCTGGGTTTGCCTGCAGCCAGGTTCAGAGTGTAAGGCTGGGGCTGCCAGAGCTGCCACTCTGGGCTCGGCAGAGCAGGGCTGGGCACAGCGGCTCCAGGAGGCTCCTGGCCTGAGGTTGGGTCCCAGCGTGGTTCTGAGTCTCTCCAGTTGCTGGCACGGAGGTCTCCTGACTTGGCCGATTCTCTGCAGGGCATATGTGCCACATTCCTGTGCCAGCCCCTGGATGTGCTCAAGACCCGCCTCATGAACTCCCACGGAGAGTACCAGGTGAGTACCACCTTACCCACCTTGCTGCTGCCTCTCTATGTGCCACCTTCTGCCTCTCAGCCCCTCCCACATCATCTCTCACCCTCTCACTCTAGGGTGTCGTCCACTGTGCCATGGAAACTGCCAAGCTCGGCCCGCTTGCCTTTTACAAGGTACGTGGCTGGGGGTGCATGGGGTGGGCCAGGCTGGGCCGAGCTGGGAGCAGAGGTTGTGGTCCAGAACAGTCCTGGGGCAGGGGACTTCCCAGGTTCTGCTGTGGCAGCCCAGCTGCTTCCTGCATCAGGCCTTTGTCTGCCCGGCCCAGGCCTGGCCCCGAGGTATTGTAAGCCCTGGCCTCAATGGGACTCAGCCTGGGCCCAGGCACCACAGCTGTGCCCTGTTGACCCCAACAGCAGTGCAAGTGCCAGAGGGGTTAGTACATGGTGTGCACCGTGCTGGCCATGGTGTGACAGCGCCTGCTCCACAGCCCAGCCAGTGCTGACCCACGCCTGCCCACTTGTGCTTCTTCCAGGGTTGGGCTGCTGGGACAATCAGTGGCAGGCACACCCTGACTCTTCCCCTTCTTGCTGTCCCCTTCCAGGGCTTCGTTCCTGCTGCTGTCCGGCTCGTTCCTCAGACTGTTCTCACCTTCCTCTTCCTGGAGCAGCTGCGCAAATATTTCGGGATCAAAGTGACCAGCTGAGTCCAATGGACTGGACCCTGCCTTGCCCCAGGGGGGTGAGCGTGTGGGTCACCTCCAAGATCCCAGAACCCCTCTCTGCTCTTTGGGGCCAGTACCATTCCCCCTCTTCTCAACTCTACTCCTGTGCCTTGCCAGCACCTGTGGCCAACCCCTCTTTTGCAAACTCACTTCTTACCCCCATTCTCAGCATCTCCACCTCTTCATTACTGCTTCTGGGTTTCTTTTGTGGGGGGGATTTCTATCTTCCCACTTCTCTACTGGCGCTGAGTTCTGTCCTTGCCCCCCCCCAGCCTTGTCCCTGATGTGCCCCAGAAGCAGGACTGTGCTGTCTCAGGGAGTAGGGAGATCAGATGCCTGGCTCTGTACCTCATCACAGAGCCCATGGGGCTGGGGGTGCTGCTGACCCTGCAGCTGTGGGACTGGGGCTTGGGGCAGTGTGTGTGAGACCCTGTCCTCACTCTGCCTTTAGCTCCCGTGCTCCTCCCTAACCCCAGCACAGCTTGGACCTCCTGCCCTGCTCCTGGCCTCCCACTCTCAGCTTCTGCTTGGCCAAAACTCCTCAGCACCGCTGGCTGCTGGGCTCTTCAGGGATTGTGCCTCATACCAATGATGGTGGGGAACATGGCCTTGCTCTGGCAGGGCCTAGTAATGCCTGCTTGGGGACCCAGTACTCGCTTACCACAGTGCACCTACTCCACACTGGATCCGGCCTCTGTGGGGGCATCCTCCACCACCACTCTGCAGCCTCACTCACCTTGGGGCTGGGTAGACCCCCACCCCTCACAGCCCCTCACCCCACACAGCCCAGTGTGTGGGGGCTGTGAGCAGCAGCTCCTCCACTATGTGCACCTGTGTGTGCTGACCCCAAGAAATCTAAGAACTGGAATATCTGAGACCTTGATGTATAATAAAGAGTGAAGGTGGCACAGGGCCTGCTGTGCTATTAGGAGGGGAGAGATGCTGCATCCCCTTTTCATGGCTGAGGGCATCGGCTGAGAGCTGAGCTCCCCAGAGCTGAGAGAGGGTAGCAAGGCTTGGCCCCTGGCACCGTGCCAAGTAGGGGGTCTTCACCCTGCTCTGTGGCCAGCAGCCCTGGCCCCGTGTGCAGAAGGAGCGGTGGGCAGGCTCCACAGCCAGGCCTGTGCCAAGCTGTGCCCGGTCTCAGCTGGACAGCAGCTCCAGGGTAGGGCTGTGCCAAGGGCGCCCCCACCTCTGCGGGAGCTGCCTCCTGGATGTGACACTAATTGGGCTCCGGCAGACTCAACAGAGGCAGACTGGCACAGCAGAGCAGTGAAAGCTCGTCACCTTAACAAGGCCTAATGATGCTGACTGGCATCACCACTCTGGGCTTATGCCCAGCAGCAGCAGAGGCCATGGGCAGGTGAATGCTCAGGGAGCTGGGTTGCCCTGCCAGGCTGTGCTTCCTCATCCCCCACGTCCTGCAGCACTGCTCCTGAGGCTGACGAGCTGCTCTGTGTCATGCAAAGGGCCAGCACGGAGCAGGAAAGCGATGGAGCCCCATGGCCCCCCAGCAGCACAGAGCCCTGCTCAGTCCCACGATGGCCAGTGGCAGGGACATTCCAGCTGGGCTGTGGTCCCACCAGCTGTGCCAGCTGTGCGCTCCCGGTGTGCACTACCCTCTCACCACATGCCTGGTGGCAGCTGCACTGCAGCAGCCGCACTGGCAGGACAGCATGTGCCAGAGACAGCCGCGAGCACAGCGCCCACAGCTGCAGTGCCAGGGCACTACTTATCTCCTGAGCATCGGAGAACATGGGGCTGGCAGCAGCCTGTGCCATGTCTGTGCTGGCTGCAGGGCACATCTCTGCCACCACCAGGCAGGTCTGGGGGCTGCCAGTCCTCCCCAAAGTCCCCATCCTGGCCTGGAATGGTGCCGGGACCATCTCCAGGGGGGCAGCCGTGGGTCCAATCCTTGCAATGGCAAGACACCCGCAGGCCCCAGCGTGTGCCCGGGCTCCTCTGCCCACACCCACGGGGGCTTGCAGCCAGCGGCAGCCGCGTAGAGTGGGATCCCGAGAAGGCAGCTCTGGGGGACCCGGTGCTGGGCTGCCAGCACGGCCAACACGTCCTGCATGGCCCAAGGTAACTGTGCTCGTGCCGGGAGGCTCCCCTGGATCCCTCTTCAGGCCCAGCCAGCCGGTCCCGGTGCGTCGCTCTTTCTAGGCTGTGTTTACCTGTAGCGGGACAGCGGCGGCAAACCCTGACCCGTCACCGCCGGCGGCGGCCGGGGCGCGGGTGTCGAGGCGGTTCGTGGCGGCGCGGCCGAGATCCGTCCGGGTCCCTGGGAGTCCGAGCCGCTCCCGCGGCGGGGCCGCCAGCTCGGGACACGGCAGAGCGGGCGGCGCGCTGGGACCAGGGAAACCTCCCGAGGAACGGACCCCCGGCCCGCTCCCTCGGGGCTAGCGCGGTCCAGCTGCCCCCGCCGTTCCGCCCGTCCCCGCCGCCGCCGAGCCGAGCAGGTGCCCCGCCGCAAGTGGCGGCGCTCCCGCAGCTCCCGGGAGCGACCGCCGGTGATGCAGGGGGCAGCGCCAAGCACTCGGGCGGGGCCGGGGCACCGAGCTGCGCCCCCCTCGTGCCGGCGGGAGGAGCGGGGCGGCGGGACGCGGCTCCGCGCCCGTGGTCCCTCCCCCCGAGCCGGTCCCTCCCCCTGAATCGCCACAGCCGCTGCCGTCGCGGCTCCGCTAAAGTTTTCGCCGAGCGCGCCGGACCCGGTCCCCGCCGGTCCCGAGATGCGTTCGGGAGCCGCCGCGAGCCCAGCCCCGACAGGTACGGGGAAGGGAGGGAGGAGGGCAGGGAGCGCTTATAGCCGCCGTGTCGGAGCTCGGGATGTCGCGCGTCCCGTCGCGGGGATGGGGATTCGAGTGACGACTGCGCAACCCCGGGACCCCAGAGCAGCAGCTCCCGATGCTGGCGCCGGCCCCGGGGAAAGCGAGCCCTTGGGAGACGGGTGTTCTGGGGTCCCGGCAGGGTTGTGCCCGCTTTCCGTCCGACCGCTGCCGCTGGCGTCCCTGGGCAGGGGCGCTGCCGTCAGACCCCAGCACCCCTGGGTTGTGATTCCAGCTGAATTCCGTGGCGTTGGGAGCAATTCCCGGGGCAGCCCTTAGTCGAGGCGGGACGCGCGTCGTCTCCCTGCTGTGGGCACAGCAGTGCCCATCGGTGTCCTGCCGAGGGGCCGAAGCGGGGGACACTTTGCCAGTTCCCAGCTCTCCCCAAGCTCTCTGGGTATTACGGGGGCCTGGTGCGAGTGCCCTTTGTGACTCTGTCCCGAGCTCTGCTGTGTCAACACGGTGTTGGTAAATGGCTTTGTTTAACCAGGACATGTCGGGTATGTGACCTTGCCGTCCTCCTGGTTGCAAGTGCATCTCCAAAGCTGCTGCAGGTCCCCTGTGCCCGGCACTGCACTTCCCTCGGGGTGGTGAGGGAGGCAGGGACCGCGGGGTCAGCCTGCTCCCCTTGCACAGAATGGCCTGAGGACGGAGCATCTGCTCTGCTCAGCCCTTGCCGTGCATCCCGCGGCACAGCACCCTGCCCCATGCAGCGCCTGCCACGAGTGTCCTGACCCACACCAAATTCAGTGATTGCCCCTGCGATTTTGTCTGTGCATCAGCAGGAAAATTTAGGGCCTGCAGGACCCCTCGTCAGCGTGTTAGTGCTGCCCCAGCTGCCAGCTCCTGTGGCTTCCCACCAATCCTGCTCCTTTCCGCACACTGTGGTGCATTTTTTTTTTTTTTAATGTTCTGTTGCCTAGAGAGGGGAAAAAAGAAAAGGCTGAAGGGAGAATAGGCAAAATGTGGATTAAAAATAGTTAATGAAAAAATGTGACCACAAACCCTGATCAGCAGCACAGGGCTAAAACCAGCCACCAAGCACAGCATGATGCACCTCGCTGTGTAAGGGCAGGGGCAGGGGAAGCTGGACAGGGGGGAGATGGGATGGCTGCTCAGCTCCATCCCCCTGTGCCCCATCACTGCATCCTGCTTTGTCCTGAATCCTCATGTCCAATGCTGGGGTAGATAAACAAGGATAATGCCTGTGCACAACAGGTGCCAGTGGAGGGCTGGGTGTGTGTGCACCCCGCAGCACCCCTGCCTTGCTGGGGCTGCTGTCTGGCTGTACCTGGGGCTGCAGATCTGCTGCTCGGGTAGGCGGGTGTGGAGCTCCCAGTGCAAGGGAGTGTGCACACTAGCCTGTCTGCACTGACCTTTTCCTAGGCTTTTCCCAGCCCTGTGCCTCCCCTGTGACATATGTCACACCGTGCCTCTTGTGCCTTCCTTCTGTGTTTCATAGGTTTTCATGCAACGTGATGAACAAAAACACCCCTTTCCTTGAGCCAGGGATGAGGTGCTGCGTGGCTCAGCATCCCCAGGCCAGAGCCAGCTGGGCAGCAAGGTAATTTGGCTGCTGCCAGGCTGTAACATGGTCCCTCTTTGGTACAGGGCAGCTGTGCAGGTGCCCCCTGACCATGCTTTATGGTGACCAGGTATTAGTGGAGGTGATGCAAAGAGCATTTGTCCCCTTTGCATCCTATGCTGCTGTTGACGAAAACACTGTCAGGGCTGGTTCGGGTTTTCTTGGTCCAAAGTGACACAGAATCCGACATCACCAGTGCCTGGTGACGTTGGCTCTCTCCACGTGCTGCCGCTCAGGGCTTCCACAATCGTGTAGCCCTGTGCGAACAAGTCACAGCCTTGCAGCACAAGGACTGTTGGGGCTGCTCAGCTGCTCCTCTGCTGCCAAAGTTCCTTGTACTTAGTTCTCAAGGAAAAAATGGAGAAGGGGAGTAGGAAACATTCCCGAGCTTCCGGCACGGACACAGGGCAGGGACGGTGCAGGACAGACCTCCTGGGCCTCCCTGCCATGGCCATCTCCTCTAGCCTTGCCGTGGTGGAAAGTGGAGCAGCATCTGCAGGGCCAGGCTGGCATTGGCACCACATCAGCTCTGGCCCAGCACCATCCCCTCCCCTGCCAAGTGCCAAAGCCCCTGCCGTGCTGGCATGTAGCTCCAAGCTCAAAGCCAAGCCAGCCGTGGAAAGAACCGCATTAGCACCGGGGGCTAATCCCTGTGTCCAGAGCCCGCACAGCCCCCACAGCTGCCCCCAAGCCAACGGGGCTGTGCTGGGTGCAGGGCTGTGCTCACAGTGCCCACCCCACCGGGGAGGCAGAGCCCTGTGGGACCAGGCTCTGGGGGCTGCGCCAGCCTCACAGCACTTGTGCAGGGTTGCGGCTGTGACAAGGTGCTCCCAGGTCACGTTGCAGATACCCATGAGTGTCCTATGGGGACTTTACCAAGCCACTGATCCACATGACTGCTGGCTGCAGTGATCCCAGATGTGGAGCTCATTCTCTCACATGTGCAATGGCAGCAAAGCCAGAGAGGCTGGGGTGGGAAAATGGCCATCCCAGTGCTGGCTTCTTGTTCTTGCTCTCCTGGAACAAGGTCCCTTCTTCATGTCTCTGGCTCCAAGTGGAGCCATTCTGGGTGTCTGCAGCCTGAGCTCCATGAAGGCCAGCAGCCACAGAACCCTGACACGGGAACATACTGCATTGTCCAACACCAGCACAGGGCAAAAGTCCCCTGTGCCTCCGCTGCCACGCACTGCAGCCCCTCAGAGGCACCAGACCTGGCACCCTCCACCCGCTGCTTATGACTTGGTGTGGTGGAGGATCCCCCAAAGCCTGGCCCCAGCTAAGTATGAGGTGCCAGGGCAGGAAATGTGGCACTGGAAGCCCGTTGGGCATAGCAGAGTGAGAGGAGGTGGTGAGGATGTGGGGCAGGTCCCCTGTGCAGTGCTGCCTCTGGCAGCCAGGGCACATCCAGCTGGTAGAGCTGCTACCCAAGGCACTGCAGGCACTGTTGCTGGGCAGTGCCAGCTCTGGGGAAGTGCTTGTGCTGGCCACCCTGACCTTGCTGTTCCGCCACACAGAGCCACTGCTCCCTCTCTGCCACTGCCCATTGGCACCAGACCAGAGAGAGCTGGTCCACGGCTGTTTCTGCATGCCCACGTCTGCAGGAAACAGCCCCCAGTCTGCAGGGACCCCTGGTCCTGTGGGTAACGGGGATCCAGCACGGTGCTGTGGTTGTGCAGCGCCTCAGGCAGCTAGGACAAAGGGCCTGGGCAGGGTGAGGGGGAAGACCCGTGCCGGGGTGAGGAGCATGACTGGCCCCCGTGCCAGGACCCCTCACCCAGTGCAGTCTGCCCGGCTTGGCCACAGTGGGGCCAGGCCCGGGGAGCGGCTGCCAGATGGGGGGAGTCCAGGGCAGAGGCCTCCCCGCTGCTAAATCCCACTGCAGCAACTAAAAATAGCGACACCTCTGCCCCAAAGTTGCTCCCCGGCTGCGCAGAGGGGCTGACAGCAAGTCACTGTGACCCATGGAGCTGGAGGAGCATTCCCAAACAGGGCAGGGACTGATGCTTGGCCAGGGACAGGCACTGGGATCTCCCCGTGGGACTGGGACATAGGTGGCAGCAGCATGGGATGGGTAGGGATGATGTGGGGCTGGAGGGGGGCACAGGGATGGTGGGATCAGGCTAGCAGGGGACAAGAACAGGGATGCTGGCATGGCGGTGTGGGAGGAAAGAGACAGAGATCCTGAGGTGGGTGGGATACTGGTGGGTCAACAGTGTTGCTGGGGTGGGGTGATGCCAAAACCAGGAATTCTGGAATGGTCAGGTGGCTAGTGGGCACCCAGCAAAGGTCTCTATTCACAGAGCCCATCCAGTGAGAACTGTCCCAGGAGACGCTTCCCTCTGTCCTGGGACTGGCTAAATAAGGCCATTGCAGGTTCTGCTCCCCGAGCTGCATCTGGAGCCCCATGCGCTGATTAATGAGCTCCTCCGGCAGCCACTTGCGGCATGGCAAGTGGGTCTGCACGGATGGAGGAAACACGACTTTCCCAGGGATAAAAATAGGCACAAGCAGAGCAGCGAGCCCTGGGAGCAGAACTGGTCGGGGAGCACGACACTCTGGCTGGTGCCCAGGGGCTGGGGGTGATGCCACAGTGCCTGTGGTGGCACTGGCACTGATGTCCATCCCATCCCATTCCCCCCAGCTTGGCTGCCCTCACCCACACAGCTGGGCTGTGCCGTGGGGCTGCTGCCATAATGGGCCCTTGTGGGAAGAGCTGAAATCCTGCTCAGGAGCCCCATAACCGGCTTAGGGGGATGGAGGGAATTATGGCACCTCGTGAGCCATGGTCTGTGGAGCACCCGGACACCATGTCAGGCAAGGCCCCACGTCACTGGCTGGAGCTGGGAGTGATGGACCCACAGGGGCAGAGCCCAGCTGAGCGTGTCCTGGAGCCACAGCAGCCTCACAAGCCAGGATCCCTGATGGTTAATGACCAGTGTCCCCATCCCTGCTCGCCCCCGTGCTCTCCATGGCTCCCTGGCCACTGCCATCACAGTGGGTACTGCTGCCAGACTATGGCTGGGTGTTAGCAGCCCAGGAAGGAGAGTCCATGGAGATGGGGAGAGCCCAGGTGCCAGCCTCTCTGCCTGAGAGAGTGCTCAGGTGTGAGGAGCCCCTTCTATCATGGGGCTCCTGCATTCTCAGGACTTAGCAAGGATGCACAGCTGGGTCCCAGCAGCAGCGTGGGGTGGCACTAACCCAGGTTTTCTGCACTCCAGCCACACAGGGCTGAAATTGGCTTGGTGGGCAAAGAACCTGCATAGTCACTGTCCCAGTGCCATCCTGGGAGGATGATACAGGTGCTTGGTGCAAAAATGAGCGAACACTGAATGTGAACACCAAGCAGGGTCGGGTGAGGTTGGGGACAGGAGTGAGGCACCATGACTGGGACTGGCTCTGTGCCAGAGTGGTCGCCTCCAACCCCACCTGGCCCCAGCCCCATGTCCCAGCTCTGTCCCAGGAGTGCCCGTGACCAGGCGTCTTGCACAGGGTTGCCCACATGCCAGGGCCATCACCACCAGGGTGGAGAAGCTTCTGAGGGCCAGTAGGAAGCCGTGTGCCCTGCGCTGTGTCTCATGCATGTGGTCCAGAGGAGGGATGTCCCAGCCACATGTCCTCACCCTCCTGGTGCTGCTGCTCTGCTGCCAGGTAAGGATGGGCTGTCACACATGAGGATGCTCTGCCCCATGCTCAGCCCTCTACCCCCGCAGGACTGCCACCAATCCACCCCATCCCACTGCATCCCCTCACCATGGCATGTGGCACAGCAGCTGATGCCCCTTTCTGCCTCCCCTGCCATTCACAAGACATGGCATGGCATGGCACAGAATGGCATGGCATGTTAGCCTGCACTCGCCTGTGGCTGTCCCCAAGCTGGAGTCACTGCCTGGCACAGCCTGTCCCTGCAGCAGGACACCTGTGATGGGTGATGCTCCCTGGTGCCCGCAGGGTCCCTCTGCCCAGATCACGGATAATGTCGTTGAGAGATGGAAGGAGTACAGCGAAGAGTGCCAGCGCAACATGAGCCGCCTGCCTGCGCCCACAGGTTAGTGCCTGTGGGGGGTCTGGGGGGTTCTGGTGGGATGGGGTGAGGACAGAGTCCTATTGACATGGGGAGGGGGCACACGAGCCAACAGGGGGTCCCAGCATGATGAGGACCCGAGCAGAGGGGGCTGTGGAGGTCCTGGCACCCCGAGAGAGGGTGAGGCCAAAGCGACACCAGCTCCTGTCCTTCTGCAGAGCTGGTCTGTAACCGCACCTTCGACAAGTTCTCGTGCTGGCCCGACACGATGCCCAACAGCACAGCCAGTGTGCCCTGCCCCTGGTTCCTGCCCTGGTACCACAAAGGTAACAGTGGGGAGGCATGTGTGCATGTGCAGCTGTGCAGCGTGTTCACACACGGGTGCACCTGTGCTGGGGACACCTGTGCAGTGTGTCACAGCCTGTGTCCAGGTCACATCTGGACCAGTGCCCGCGGGGGCGCTGGGGCTGGCATCCCACCCCACCATCCCCTCCCCTCACAGTGAAGCACAGACACGTCTTCAAGACCTGTGGGCCAGACGGACAGTGGGTGACAGGGCCACAGGGACAGTCCCTGCGCGATGCCACACAGTGTGAGCAGGATGACGAGGACCTAAAGGCGCAGGTGGGCAGACCTGGGCAGCAGGAGTATGGGAGTCCCTGCCTGCCCCCCTGCCTGCCCCTGCCCTCACTTGCTCCCTCCTCTTCCAGGAAAAATTTGCCAAGACCTATGGCAGCTTCAAGGTGATGTACACTGTGGGCTACTCTGTGTCCCTGTGTGCACTGCTGCTTGCCCTGGCCCTGCTGCTGGGCTTCAGGTGGGAGTTTGGGCATGGCTGTCCACAGGGTGGGCAGGCAGAGGCCAGGGGTCCATGCACGGGCATTGATAATGGTCCCCAAATTCGCAGCAAGCTGCACTGCATGAGGAACTACATCCACATGAACCTCTTCGCCTCCTTCATCCTGAAGGGCGTCTCTGTGCTGGTCATCGACGCCCTGCTCAAAACCCACTATAGTGACAAGATTGACGGCTACAACGTGCAAGTGTGGCTGAGCGATGAGGTCAGTGCAGCACTGGCAGGGACAGGGACAGGGACAGGGACAGGCAGGGCTGGTGGGGCTGGGGGCTGGCTGGTCTGGGGCACTGGTGACACTGGAGTCTGATGGCACTGGCGTGGCTGGGGGCACAGGCACACACACACAGGCAGTGCTGCAGCTCTGACCCCTGCCCACAGGCAGCTGCAGGCTGTCGGGCAGCCACGGTCTTCATGCAGTACGGAATCGTGGCCAACTACTGCTGGCTGCTGGTGGAAGGAATCTACCTGCATAACCTGCTGGTGGTGGCTGTCTTCTCTGAGAGGAGCTACTTCACCCTCTACCTGTGCATCGGCTGGGGTGAGTGTGGGTGAGCTGCCCCCCTGACCCTGTCCCCTGCTGTGCCTCACCTGTGCTCTGCTCACCTCTCCTCAGGGGCACCCATGCTGTTCCTCATTCCCTGGGTCATTGTGAAATTCCTCTACGAAAACATACAGTGAGTACCAGCTCCAGCTGCTGGCTGGAGGGGGGCACAGGGCACAGGTAGGTGCATGTGGGACTGTTGTGATGGCCCTGGAGAGACTCTACACCATTCTCCATGCAAGGAGCAGGGTGCTGCTGGGCCTTAGTGCTTGCTTGGTTCAGGCTGCCAATGCCATGCCAGACTCCAGCAGCTGCCTGGTGAAGGGGCTTCCTGGCAGTCTCCATCCCTCCATTCTGCAGGTGCTGGTCCACAAACAACAACATGGGCTTCTGGTGGATCCTTCGCTTCCCCGTGTTCCTGGCCATCCTGGTGAGCCTGCTGCAGCCCCTTGCCCGACGTCTCTCACAGGCCCCAAGATGGCTGAGAGGGGCTGCCGAGGGCAGGGGAACAGAGGTGTCCTGTCTGTCCCTGCCTCTGGCTCTGCCTGTGCCCCTGATGGCTCACTCCATTCCATTGCAGATCAACTTCTTCATCTTCATCCGCATCATTCAGATCCTTGTTTCCAAGCTCCGTGCACACCAGATGCGCTACACTGACTACAAGTTCAGGTGGGTGCTGGGCATGGTTCACCCCATGTTCCCATGGTGGACACGCACGTGTGTCCACCCAGTGACCCCATCCCACAGGCTGGCCAAGTCCACACTGACGCTGATCCCCCTGCTGGGCATCCACGAGGTGGTCTTTGCCTTCATCACAGACGAGCACGCCCAGGGCACGCTGCGCTACGTCAAGCTCTTCTTCGACCTTTTCCTGAGCTCCTTCCAGGTGAGCCCAGCCCTCACAGGACTACCCCTCCATTGGAAGATTTCAGTCTCAGGATTGACTAGACTGAGGTTTGGTTAGTCTAGTGCTTCACGCCTCTCCTCCCTCTTTCCAGGGGATGCTGGTAGCCATTCTCTACTGCTTTGTCAACAAGGAGGTGAGCAGGACAGCGGGGACACGGGCAGCAGGGACACGGGGTCACACTGACAGCTGCTGCCCACAGGTGCAGGCAGAGCTGCTGAAGCGGTGGCAGCGCTGGAAGCTGGGGAAGGACCTGGCTGAGGAGTACAAGCACACCTACAGCCATGCACCCAATGCCCGCAACGGCGCTGGCAGCACCTGTGAGAAGCACCAGCTGGTGGGCGGCTGTGCCAACGGGCTGGGGCGCAGCCTGGGCCCCCACCCCGGCTCCCAACGCCTGGAGAGGAGTGGGCGCAGCACGGCCGAGCACCTCGCCCTGGGAGGCCATCACCACTGCTATGAGTTTCCTGAGACCACGGCCGAGAGCCACTTCTGAGCCCGCAGCCAGGTGGGAGGGCTGTGCTGAGCCGCTGGGATGCCGCCGTTCCCTGCCACGTCCTCCCCAGGTGCTGGTGGGCACTGGGACCTGCCACCCTGGTGAGGGTGCTGCGCTGGGCACATGGACAGTGGACACAGTGAGGCAGGCAAGTAGGGCCTGGACCTCTGGAAGGGGGAACTGTGGGGCCAGGGGGATCTGTGAGGGTGGGAGTTTGTCCTGTGGTGCTGCCCTCGTGCACCTTCGAGTCCCTGTGCGCAGTGCTGTAATTTATCTGTCATATCTGTAAATAGGTGTGGGCCCGTGCTGGGCTGCAGGGCCAGCTCCGTGTGTGCCTCTCTGTGGGCTGCAGGGACTGGGGACACTGGGGACATTGGACACCTGTGGAATATGCTCCCAAGCACCCCACAGATACTCTCAAGCCACAGTCATGGATGGGGAGCTGAGTCACCTGGCAGGGATGAGCTGCACCAGAAGACAGCCCCAGTGACTGCCCCACTGCCTGACCCCAGCCCAGCAGCCCTGCAGCCCCACTGCCTGCCCCACAGTGCTATACAAGTGAGTGGGGCAGACATGCGGCAGCAGCAGCCGCTGCAGCTCTGCCGGCTGGGGCTCCAGCTCCCCCTGCACGCGCTTTCCTTTGGCCGCTAATCGGCTCTGTCCTCTCGCTGCCAGGAGCCCTTAATTAAATCATTTGGCTCTGCCCGCGGCACCCCCGCTCTCCCGGTAGCTGGCCCAGGCCGTGGCCGGGCATCAGCGGCCGGCAGCGCTGAGCTCCGTGAGCAGCAGTGGGTGCGGGGCTGCAGGACCCCTGTGCCGCAGGCCGGGCTGGCTGGGGCGGGCTCACAGCGCTGGCCTAAGAGGCTTGTGCTGCGCACATGAGTGCTAAGCCCGGATGCCGCAGCTTTGGGCACCACAATCGCCTGGTGTGTGGGGATTAAGCCGGTGCTGCTCCCCGGCTGGGTTCACCGTGCCCGAGGGGTGGAGGTGGGACGGACAGCTGCCCCGCCGTGACCCCCACCGCCCACGGACCGGGCCATGGGCACTGCCCGTCACCCACCACTCCGCCCCGCCTGACCCCGAGCGGGTGACGGTCCCCGGCTGTCCAAGTCCCGTGCACAGCCCGGTACAGGGGATGTGCTGAGCAGGGTGAGAGCTGGAGCTGCACCCCGGCTGTCCCACGCAGGGAACATTGGACGGGCGGCCGCCCCCTCGGTAAATGGCCCCCTGCCGCAGCATCAGCAGCACCGCGTGGGCACGGCCCTGACACCCACGGCAGCCATCAGGAGCCGAGCTGTCTGGGGTCCCAGACCACAGCGAGCCATCAGCGGGGCTGGCGTGGCACGGCAATGGCCCAGGCCGAGCAGAGCTTGGCTCTGCAAGCACAGCCCAGCACACAGTAATTTTCCTCTGTTTACTCGACAACTTGCTGTCTGCCCTGGCCGAGCAGGACCCGGCGCCCAAGAGTCAGTGCAGCGCTGGCAGCGGCAATGGGAGCAGCAGGGACAGGGGACAGAGGGTCTGGGCTTTGGGGCTCAGGGCTGTGGGGCAGCGGCAGCAGCACCGTGGGGTGTGAGGACACAAGGACTGTGCTGGAACGGGGGAGGGGAGGGGAGCACAGGGTTGAGGGTCTATCCAGACCCCCAAGAGCAGGGATGGGGACAGGAATAGGGAGGGACAGGGATTACCCTGCTCACAGCCATGGTGCCGGAGTGGCCCAGGCAGCCCCCGCGGAGCCAACGGCCCTACAGCCGCTGCGTCACTGCGGCCTTCCTGACGCGGTAACGAGCCTAATTGAGGCAAATTGCTGGAGCACGAAGCAGTTTCTGGGAAGGTAAATATGGTCATGGCACGGGGCCGTGCCCTGTGCCTGTTGCTCCAGCATTGCTGTGGCAACACCTCACTGTGGACCTCCAACCCCAGAGGGGCCAGGCTGGTCCCCAGACCTTGCCCAGCAAGGGTGGCCCTATGATGTGTGCCTCACAATGATAGGGACCTTTCAGGAACCTCAAGCCAGCCCCAGCCCGTTAATGTCCTGTGGAAATGTCCTGTGTCCCCTGGCGCTGAGGGGCAGCCCCCAGCACTGCCCCAAGGAGGGATGGTGTCTGCCAGTGCCCAGGAGCCCCATGCAAGCACACAATATCTGCCTGCACCAGGGCATGTCCCACAGCACCTGTGCCAGCCAGGTGTGTCCCAGAGCTGAGCACTGCCTGTGCTGCAGGGCTAAGTCCACAGCCCTGTGCCCTGGTCACCTCCAGCTTCCACAGAACCATATGCTCTGGCCAGCAGCTCCCCAATAACCACGGTAACTACAGCCCCCCAGGACGGCTGGGTCAGGAGGCAACACTGCTCCTGGGACTTCCCTGGCAGTGGGGCTGGCCCTGGCCCAAGGACACAGCTCTTGTGGGACTGCAGCACCATCCTTTCCCATCACTGCAGAGCTGCTAACTGCACCCCTGCCTGCCTTGGCCTGGCACTGGTGTCACCTGTGTCCATCCTACCAGCACTCAGGGGCACCCCCACCCCGAGGAACAGCTCAGGCAGCACACGTGTGCACACACGTACACCACACACACACACGTGCACATACCCACACACAGGCACAGATACATCACACACATGTGCACATGTGCACATACACGTGTGCACACATACACGTATGTACATATACAAACGTGCATACTCACGTGTACACACAGAGAGCTGTACACACACAGAGCTTCACACAAATGTACATGTGTGTACATACTCACACATACACCACACACACATGCACAAGGCTGCACACACACACGTACACGTGTACATACACATACACACGTGAGCACACACGTACTCACATGTACATACACACACAGCTGCACACACATGTACACGTGTGTACATACACACACACACACACGTGAGCACACACACTCACGTGTACACACACACACAGGCAGGCTCTGCCCTCGGCTGCCCCATGGGAGCCGCTCGTTCCTGGTATCCATGGGATGAAGGCGCTGACAGCAGCCTGGCCAGACTTGCAGGATGGTTTGGGTGGGAAGGAACCTTTAAATGTCCCCCTGGCCCAGCCCCTGTAGGGAGCAGGGACATCTGCAGCAGACCAGGCTGCTCAGAGCCCCGTCCAGCCTGGCACTCAGTGTTTCCAGGAGCACCCAAGCACTCGCTGCCTTTCCAGGCAGCCCATGCCAGTACCTCACTGCCCCAAGCAAAGACTCCTTTGCAGAGAGCAGCTGCAGCCAAGGTGCCAGTCCCTGGCTGTGGAGTTCGTCCCAAGGCATGGAATGGTGCTGAAGCAGTTTCTCACCTCTCCACTGGCGGCCTGGCTGTGCCCCAGGCAGTGCCTTCCTGACACAGCCAGGCACGGCGGGCAGTGCCCACCCCAGCACAGCCAGGCACCCCTAGGCGCGGCGCCTCGCAGGAAAATTCCCATTTTATCAAGGGAATTGAGCGCCACAAATTGGTCTCCTAAGTCGATTCTGCCTGCTGCCAGGCCTCTTCCCACCACCTAATTTGATGACAAACACGTTCCTCTCCTCCTCCCACCCTTTAATCTAATGAAGAGCACTGTGTCCAAGGCACAGGGAAATAAACCCTGATGAGGTCGATTTTTATAGGTAAACAGCCTGATTTTTCTGGCCTGTGGCCTCACTCCTCACAACCCTAACACCCACCACCTCCCCCTACCGCCTCATCATCCTTGCCCTGCACTTTGGCATCAGTCTTTTTAAAAATCACCTGCTTATAGAATGGTTTTTGTACATTTCATTAGAGCTTGGGCAGCTGCTTTGCCTCTGGCTTTACTGTGCCCGAGCAGAGAGGAAAACAAGGCAGAGGCCGGTGGGGCTGCAGCAGGGCCCTCATGCCCAGGGGCATGGGGGGGTCCTGCAGACCTGGCACGGTCTCAGATGGGTGCCTAGACAGGGGACAATGCTGGGCTCCATGGCAGCTGAACAGCAGCTTGCTTGGACACAGGACATGGCTCTGGACATGCTAAGGGCTTCAAACCAGGGCAGTCCCACTGTCAGGCTCCCTGAACACACCACAGGGCCCATCCTGCCAGAAGAGTCAAAGAAGAGGGGCTGTGACACCTCTCCCTCTCCCCCACTGCCAACAGCTGCCTGTCCCCTACTGCCTGCAGCTGGAGGGATGCGGGGCCTGGGGTGGCTTGGGAGGCAATAGGGGATGAGTTTCCATATTGCTGTGCCAGCACCAAGCAGCAGGAATGTTTTGGTGATGGGAGGTAAACAGCGTCGTGGCAAGTGTCAAGATGCACTCAAGCAGAAATTCTAGCAATGCTAAGTATAGCCTAAATGCCATTAAAGCAGGAGAGGGAAGAGGATATGAGGGTATTAATAGTCTCAACATTTAAATCCTGGGTGCAGCGACAGCTCCTGGGGTGCTGGCTGCCCGGAGCACTGCCCGAGCCCAAGGGCACTGTGCCACCGACGCCTGCACCTGCCTGCAGGGAAATCAACAGCCCCAGCAAGTGCAGGGCCAAGGCCCCTTTGCGAAAAATAAACACAGCTCCTGCTCTCTGCCCCTCGGCCATGCCCCAGAGCTGGGCCAGGCTGCAGCACCACACCAAGGCAGCCCCAAAAGGACACCAGCGTTTATTTACAACACTCCTCAAGTGACATACCACGGAAAGGAAAGGGTACAGTACAACTCAAGGACTCAACAAAGGAAAGATATTGGCAGCTCCAAGTCCCTGCAGCCCTCCCCACAGCTACTGGTACTGGGCAGGCCTGGCAGCCCCATCCCCGCCAGCTCAAAGCACAGGCGGGCAGGGGGCTGCCACCCCTGCCCACGGAGCAGCCCAGCAGCTCAGGTGGGTGAAGTTGACACAGTCACTCTCTCCGGCTCAGGCAAGGACAAAGGAACCATCCATGCAGTGCCAGGAGCGAGTGGCTTAAGGAAGCGCCCCTGGTGTGTTCTACCAGCCACAGCCACCCAGGGTGAGCTGAGGGGCCAGGTCTCTTCCAAGGGTGCATATCTGGAAAATGGTGTTAGTACAAAACTGCAGCGTTGCCAGGGCAAGGAGCTCCTGAGCCTTGCTCCGTGTAGCCCCATGGCTGCCCCCAGGGCCACTGCCTCCTGTGGGGCTGCAGGTGGCCCAGGTCCCTCTGAGCATCTCTCAGAAGCCTGGGGCTGGTGCTGACACTCCACCTCTCCAACTGCAGGGAGAGGAACAGCTTCCCCTCCAGCACCACAGGGACCAGGCCTGATCTAAGCAGGTAGAAGATGTGGCATCAGATGTTGCCCACATGCTCTGGCAGCAAGCAGCCCAGGCAGCAACTTGCTGCCACAGTGGAACTGGGAAGAGCCTGGCTATGGTCTGCCCAGCCCTCAGCTGGACAGCAGGGCTGGACAGGGGTTGCCCCAGTGTCTGGAGGCACAGGAACAGACTCGATTGTGCCTCCTGCCCTTGGCCAGCCCCAGCAGCTGTGGAGCTTTGGTGCACAGGGCAAAGTGACACCCAGTGCTGCCCAATCCAACAGCGCATCTGCCTCGGCCCTGCCCAGCCTAGCACAGAGGGCAGCAACAAGAGGGGAACAGGAGATCGGGTTACTCAGTATGAAGTGGGGAAGGTCAGTTTGAGGCCAGAGAAAGCTATGAGCGGGGGACTGGAATCCTTTGCAAAAGGCTCTGGGCAGTCTCAGTGAGGCCCTGAGCATTCTCGACCTCAGGCAGCTTCAGAGCCAGCCCCAAAGCTGACTGGCTCTCCCACGAGCTTTTAGGAGGACAGACCAGAGGAGGAAATCAACACAAAATCTCAAATTAAATCTGCTTGAGGACCTCAGGAGAGAAGCCAACCCGCAAGGAGGACCCGCTTTAGGACTTCTTTGCATCCTGTGTGTTCCTCCTCTTCAGATCACCCAGGTCGACGGGTTTAAACGCTGCAAGGGAGACAGGAGAGACTTTGGGGGCAAAGGCAGCACAGCCCCCGCCCGGCGCGCGCAACCCCCGGGCCGGCACAGCCGGCGCGGTGCCCCTGTTCCCCGCACCTTTCAGGCTGGGGTTCGGCATCTTCTCCACGTACTCCTCGACCAGGCCGCGCTCGGAGCCCATCTGGCTGCGTAGGTCGCGCTCCACGCACTGCCAGGCTGCAGGGAGAGGGACAGGAACAGGGGCAGGGGCCGCTCGCCTCGGCCGCCCCCAGCCTCCCGCGCCCCCCGCCCAGCGGCCACCGCCCCGCTCACCCTCGTAGATGAAGCGCACGTTCTCCTCGTGGGCCGGCGTGAAGATCTCGCTGCCGGCGCCGGGGGAGCGCGGGCCGCCGCTCCGCTTTCCGTTGTACACCACCCGGGACACGGGGGAGCTGCAAGCGGAGCGCGGGGAGGGGAAGCTGAGCCGGGCCCGGGGCCGCGCTGGGCCCGGGGCCGGGCGGGGCTCACCTGGCCATGGCGGCAGCGGCGCTCGGCGGGGCCGGAAGGGGCTCGGCGGGGCTGCGGGAGGAAGGCGAAGCGCGAGGCCGGGATAGGCCGCGCGGCGCCCCCGCCCGTCGCCGGGCAACGCGCGCCCCTCACCCGGGCCCTCCCGCCTGCGCGAGCGGCACCGACGGAAGCGCCGCAGCGCGCAGGCGCAGCCCCGCCCCCTCCCGGCCGCTATCTCTACCCTTGGCGCATGCCCCGTGCGCAGCGCCGGCCCCGCCCCGCGCAGGCCCCGCCCCGCCCCATGGCCGGCGCTAACCGGAGGCGGTAACCGAATGCTTTATTGGAAAAGTACAAAGTGAGTCCCGATTCGCAGTACCGAGCGCCGCTGCGGGGTCGCTGCCCGGGCCCAGCCCGGGCGCAGTCCCGGCCCTCGGGCAGGCGCAGCCCCCCCCGGCCCGGCCCCGAGGTTCTCGGGGCCGCTTCTCGCCGTGCCCGGCTCAGCGCAGCACGGTGGCTCCGAAAAGCTGCACCAGGTCCTCGTATTCGGGGTCGATGAGGTCCGAGGGTTTCTCCCCGTCATCAGTGGTGGCCTCCAGGTTGGCCCCAAGGGACAGGAGGTACCTGCAGGACGCGGAGCTGAGCCGCCAGGCCGGGCCGGGCAGCCCCGGGCCCGCCGCCTCCATCGCCGGGAGCGGCACGGCCCCAGCAGCCCCGGCAACAGCGCAGGGACCGGGCAGCCCCGAAGGGGCCGCACAGGCTCTGCTCCAGCCCGGTGCTATCGGCTCTCGGGCTCTGCAGCCCCTCCCAGCCCTTACCTGGCTATGTCAGCGTAGCCGTCGCTGCAGGCCATGTGCAGGGGCGTCCACCCGTTCTCATCTCTCTGGTGGATGTCAGCGCCGTATTTCACCAGGAGCTTGACACAGTCCAGGTTTCCCGTCAGCACGGCTTCATGGAGGGCTGCCATGCCTGAAGGGACAGGAGGTGTTAGCCCTGGCCCGGGGAAGGGCTCTCCATGCTGAACTCACAAGCCTGTGCATCGCTCAGAAAAGGGCTGCAGGAGCTCTCCTTCTCAGGGAGAGCACTGTGGGGAAAGAAACTAAGACTGAGAAAGCCAGAGAAGCTGCTGTGGGTTCTGTTGTCCTTCTGCAGCCTAAATACCCTGTTTGGGATGGTGCAGCACCCATTGCCCCAGCAAGGCAGGAAAGAGGGAGAGAGGAGAAACTGCCCCTTAAAGCAGCTGCTCTGAGTCCTGGACAGGACTCACACAGAGACATGAGAAGAGTCTCTGCCGTCCTGCTTTGCCTGAGTTTCAGAAGCTTGTCACTAACAAAGAATCAGTATGGACAGAAAGAAGCTGGGGGTCGTTTGAGCTTCTGCCTCCATGGCCTTGTGAGAACAGAAGCTGAACCCAAGCACAAAAAATGGACAAATCTGGATTCTGCATCAGCCTGTACAGGTCAAGGTATTTCATAAACAGTTGCTGGTGAGGCTGTGCAAACAGAACATGAAGCTTTCCCCATGAATCCCCAGATACAAGAGGGAGCAGTGCCTGTGGGGAACAGGCAGTGCCAGGAACAAATGCAAATCCCCCAGTCTGGAGAAAAGGCAGGAGCCCCAGAGCCCTGCCCAGAGCTCACAGATCGGCCTGTGCTTGCTGCCACTCTTGGAAGTCCCAGCACGGTGTAGGTGCTCGATTGTGCCTTACAGGGACCCAGAGGCCAAGCTCCCCCTTTCTGCAGCATGCACTGACTCTGCTGTTGAGGGGAGATGTCGGTGCCCCGGCCTGGGGCTCTTGGGCCCTGCTGGGCACTGCTCCTTGCTAGGAAGGAACCTGGCTTGCTGCAGTCCTGCTGAAGGTGGGCCCAGCTCTGATGTCCCTCACAGCCCCACCAAGCTGTGCCACTGCTCTCCCCCAGCTCCGCCAGCCAGCAGCACTCACCAGAAGGGTAGATGGTGTCCAGTGTCACCTTCCTGGCTCGTATGAACCTGCCCACCTGCTCCAGGTCCCCCTGCTTGATGTGGTCCTGAAAGACGACGTCGTTGGGGAAGTGCACGGTGCGGGCGGCCCTGAGGCGCGGCGCGTAGCGCGGCACCGCCAAGGGGCAATAGTCCCTCATGCTGACGGGAGCCTTCAGGCACAGTGGCATGGGGGGCTGCCCAGCACTCGGCCCGGCCCCTCACAGCCCTGCTGTCCTCTTCTGTGTGTCAGGGGCCCTGCTCGCCACAGCTCTGTGCTGGCCCCGCGCTACTGTTCTCCAGCCGTGCCTCTGTGCCCGTGTCCCCTCGCCGCTGTGGCAGCCACCGTGCTCTCCTGCACTCCCCCAGTCACACGCAGGAGCTGGCACCTGGCACTTGCAGCCCAGAACTGATCATTCTCTGGGAGCACCACGTTATAAAGACTCCCCTGGGCTATTTTGGGGACATGCAGCTCATGCTATTTGCCATGATGCTTCGTAATCGAGCCGCCCAGGCCTGCAGCCTCCCACTTTTGGGCAGAAGTTAGTGGCTCATCTTACCATCCACCTGTTGATGTGCCCATCCAAGGGGTCAAATCTACTCCTGCATGGGTAGCCCTTCAGGGAAGCTTGGAAGCAATTTCCCAACATCAAGCCCTTCTGGGGAAAGGGGCACAGCAACACAGGGAACTGACCACTTGTGTCCCAGCTGGCCAGTACAGTGTGGATGTACCAGAGCTGTGGTCACAAACACATCCAGAGCTGTCACCCTCCCTCCTGTAGCTTCAGGGGACAACTTGAAAGGAGCAGGAGGAGCTGTGCTGCCCAGCATGGAAGCACAACCTGCGTGTCAGATGTCCCCTGTGCCCTTCTGAGGACAGAGGTGCTGCTGGTGATCCTGAGGCAGGTGCAGAAGCCTACACTTCTGGTCCCTGGTGTTCCTTGTCCTACTTGAGACAGGGAAACAGCTGCTGCTGAGGGCAGGCTACTGCAAGCAGCCTTAGATGAACAGCAGAAGAACAGCACCACCACCAGACAGCTCCTGCCTCTGATACTGTCCAGCTACAGCCATGACCCAAAACAGAACCATCTGCCACAGAAGAATCGTTCAGGTCCATCAAGGTTTTCTCCCATCCAAGTTTGGGCATGTCAGACGCTTAATTGCTTTGTGCTCTGTCATGCTGATGGGGATTGTCCAGGTGGGTGTGTCAGAAAAAAATCCCTATGCTGCTATCCCTATTTCACTCTGCCCCTCCTGCTGCAGACCCTCACACAGTCAGCCACACACCTCGGACCTCCTCTACTTGCTTATCTGCTGGCAAATGCATCGATCTCTTGGCCAAGCATCTGCTTGTGGTTAGATGAGCCTGAACACAGCACAGGGCATCCAAGCTCAGTGCTGAGGACAGAACACTTCCAGCCTGCTTTCTTGGAACAGCAATTAGGCATGTACCTCAGATGGCTGCTAAGCTCCTGCTCTACCACAGGGACCCTTGGGCTAGGAGAGGTACTTTGTCTAAGCTGAGCCCAGTGGCTCTCTGCCCAGGAACAGAGGAGAACCACTGCAGAGCTCTGACTTGGTCACAGTTCAACTGGCTGTACAAAATGGACTTATTCAAGTCAAATTATAAGACAGCATCTTTCAGTGGAACTCCACCCCAAAGACAAAGCAGCTGTCACCAACCAGGCCAGGCCAACAGCACTGCTGGGTTTGTTGGAGTGCAGGAGTGGCCACTGCCTACCTTGAGTCATGTGGGGCACAGCCCTGAAGGGAGGTGTCTTTAAAGATCGTCCTGCATGTAACTGCAGGTACAGGTCTCTCACACACACCTGGCTGCTGTTCTGTCAGGGACAGCCCTTCCTGATCCCTTGGTGAGTGGGTGCCTGCTCAGCCCCAGCCCTGGTGCTGCTGTGCCCAAAGCTTGGGAACACCACATCAGGGCTCTGCTGGGGCTCATCGCCCAGGGCACAGCAGGAGAAGGCTGGAGCTGGAGACAGAGACAAGTGTTGTCCAACATGCCTGTGCCACTGCTGCAGCACACATCGCACTCGCTGAGAGGCAAAGAGGTGTCCCCCGTTATCCTCCAGCCTCATCGTGCCCTCCCTGTGACATTTATAGCATATTTATAGCATATTTTCTAACCAAAATACCTTCAGCAGCAAGCAGGAGGTTTGGAAATAGCAGCGTGCCTCACAGGGTCATGTGAGCCTGACTAGCAGAGCCACAGCAGCCCTGGCGTGCCCTGATTCACTGCTCCAGAGCAATGCCCCCTCAGCCCAGCCAGCTGGCCCAGGGGCTGTGCACTCTCAGAGCCAAACCACGGCCTGCTCCCTCCCAACAGAGCACCTGCACAAGCCCATGGAATGTGGACAGGACGTGAGAACTGGGATGTTCTTCTACTTCACAAGTTACATGGAGAAAGACACACAGCCCAGTGCAGCAGAGGCCCTTGAGCATGACCCTACAACTCTGATCTCCCCTTCCATGTAGGTTCAAATATTCTACACCCCGATAAAAACAAAGAGACATGATAGTATTAAAATCTCAACTTTATTTGGCCATCAAATTCAGTACCAATGTTATTGTAGCAGAATGCTAAGAACCAGCCTGATGCAGCTCAGGCCTATGAGGCACTCCCTCAGTCACATTCCCAAACCCCAGTAATTGCAAAAGTCCTGTTTGATCTGTTTATCAGGCCCTCCCCCACCACCCACCTGCCGGGTCAACCCACTCAAAATAATTCATGGAAAGGGATTGCAACTCTTGTCTTTGATCAAAAGGATGTCAACACAGCTGGTGAGCCAGCAGCCACCTCCACCCTCAGAGCCTGCCACAGCCAGTGCACAGTATTCCACCCCTCCAGGAGTTTGGAATAGTCATCTCCAAGTGTCTTAAAGGAGAAGGGAAAGGAAACATCTGGCTAGCATGAAGAGAAGCACCTTCACATACACCTTTCCCCAGGAAGCCATCAGCCCTCTGCCCCTACATATATTGAAGGCCAGCCCCAGGGAAAGGACCCTGCCAGGTGCAGAAATCAATTAGGGGCTTTAGTTTTAAAAGAAAAAGAGAAAAAGCTGTCTTGGAAGATGTTAGTGGCAAGGCTCCAGATTGTCAGGCCACTGAACTCCTGGTACCACCTCACAACCTCCCACTGCCCAGAAGAACAGAGTTCTCCAGACAAAAGCTGTGTACAAAAAAAGTACATCACAATAGAAAAAAGAGCCCAGCTGGCTGGGCTGGCTCCCTAGTGACAGTTCCCTTTTCAAAAGCCAAAAGAAAAAGGTAAGTGTACAGACAAGTGAGGGTAAAGTGTTACTTTAGAAGCCAATCCCTGGATTTCCAGTCATTTACCTTCTGCTTTAAATCTTAACGGGTTTCTGACTCACTGGGCTGCATCACAGCAGCCAATCTAGTGTCTGATTTTTTTGGGTGATGTAGATCAATCTTCTCTTTACAATTCATCCTTTTGGAGTTTCTGCTCATCCTCATCACCTTCCTCAAGTTCTGTTTCTTCATCTGTCTCCAGGTCCTCCAGATCCTGTGGAGGTTAGACAGCTCCTGGCTTCTGGCACATGAGGCAGATCCAGAACCAGCAGCCCTCATCTGGTCACTGCTCTCTCCTGCCATGCTAACAGAATATCCAGAGACTTCTATCAAGAGCTTCAGATTCAGGACATTAAGGATTAGGAACCCCTGGAAGCTGGATACCTGTACACCTGTAACAGCCTCCACACACCTCCCCCCAGCAGGTGAGAGCTTCCAAGTAGATACAAAGACGTGTGGCATTGATCACACAGCCCAGTTCAGGGGCACAAGACAGCACTGCTACTTTATAGCCACAGGGTGCTCTCCAGAAAAGGAATCCACTGCAGGCCCAAAGCCAGCCAGGTTGTACCTGGACAGATCACACTGACGTGGGCATGTTGTTCACCAGCAATACGCTCTCCTGATATGTAACAACACGGGATCTTATTTAGGACTGAGGATTCAGGCACAGAACCAGATCTGACCCATGCTCCCTGTTCCCCCAAAGAGTACTCCATTCACATTACTCACATCATCAGCTGCTGCCCCATCCTGACCACCGCTCTCCAGGAATTTTTTGAAGCCTTCCAGTGTCCTCTCCCCATTATAGTCAATTACCTACACAGGGAAAACATGAGGATGCTGGTTATGGGCACTACAGACCCACACCCCTGGAGAGGAGAATTCTCTTTCTGAGCAACAGTGAACATGCCAAGCAAAAGGGAATTTAAAAATTCACCTTCACCCATATGAGACGAAGGAAAACAGCTCAGCCACTAGACTTCAGAGATCACTGCGAGGAAAGAATAGCCTGCAGATGAGCACACTGTCCTCTTACCTCCCTCTTTTCCCCATTCCCACTTCCCCCCAAACTCTTTCCTACAGCCCAGACCCCACAAAGGGTCTTGGGTGTCCTGTAGACTTGCTGTGTTCCATCCCGACAGAATGCAGATCCCTCCCAAAGGTCTTGTCCAAAACAACTCGAGCAAGCAGCTGAGCATTCCCGTGCTCCCTGGCTGCCTGCTTACATTTCTGCCAGAGCCTGCAGGGAAGAACTTGAGTGTGGGGAAGCTGTGGATTTTCACTGCCTCCACTTCATTAGCCGTCGCGTCCATCTTGGCAATGACAATGTTCTCATGGTCCCTGTAGGTTTCTCCCAGCTTGTCCCAGATTGGGGCCAGCTGCTTGCAGTGACCACACCATGGGGCATCTGTTAATTACAGAGACAAAGTTGCACCAACAGTCTAACGAGGTACCACTCCTCCCCAACCAGACGGTTCTCACAGATCTTTGCAACCAAGGCACTGCTTTTGCAGCCCAGACTGCAAAAGCCTTTTCCCCTAATCCTGGTCACACAGCGTTTTTGCAATCCTTTCACACCAGTTACATGGAATCAGCTGTAGAAAGATACTCACAAAACTCCACAAATACATTCTTATTCTCATCAAAAGCAACTTCTTCAAAGTTCTTCCCAACCAGAATTTTGACAGGCTGCTTGTCCCAGTCTTCAGGAAGATCCTGACTCATTAGGTGGGGCTGGAATAAAAAGTGAAATTCAGACAAGCTGTTTGCTAAATACCTGCTTGGACTGAAAATGCAGTAAACTTATCCTGGAAAACCCAGGTTTCAGCACCCCACTGGCGCCTCAGTCACAGGCTGTAAGCAACCAGATGAATTAGTCACTTCCTCTTCTCCAACAGTCTCCTTCCCACCCTGGCCCAGCAGGAATAGCAGGTGCTGTTGTGCAGAGAGAATTGCAAAAGAGCTCTGCAGGAGGGAAGCAGCTCTGCTGACAGCCCCATTCCCAGAGGACTGGGCTTTGCTGCACCCCCACTGCTGGGTGAGCCACACACAGCCCCTCCAGCAGATGGGAGCTGGCAGCTCTTTTCCCTGTGCCACAGAATTCACACCTTCCACAGACTGCTGGCAGAAAGAGCAACTGGATAAACAGTAGAGTCCCCACAGGGACAGCCCAGCTGCTTGGCCGTGCCCAAGTCCCTCCACTTGGCTTGCTCTGCTACAGCCTCCAGGCCCCAGCAGCTTTGCCTTTCATTCCTACTCACAACGCCCATGGGATGTTCCATGCAGAAGATGGAAACGCTTGTCCGGCTCCTCACAGGGAGCGTTTCTGCTCCCTCTCAGCTACCTCCTTCACCACCAGTACTGTTTATCCACATACCTTGATCTTGCCCGCCAGGAACTTGTCACAGAACTCTTTGATTTTGTCTGCTGTGAGCTCATCAGATTCAGGTTTGTATTTGGTCATTTCTTCCTCCAGGGTGATCAGACGTACAGCTGGGCACTCTTCTTTTTTTAGGCCAAAGAACTCCAAAATCCTCTGGTTGTCACTGTGGTCACTGTCTATGAAGATGAACAGGATCTTGGAAGAAAAAAGTGAAAGACAGTAGGTGAACACGAGTACCTTGTGGCTACTGACACTTCACACACACACTCGCACCAAGTGTAGCTGAATTGGCTCTTCTCCTCCCATTCTAAAAGAGAGAATTGACCTCAAGTCCTCCTCCACAGCTGCTCCGTGGATAAAGACAGTGCTACACTTCTCTGCAGGAGGTGGGTGGTCTCTTAGCTCATGATCCAAGGAAATCATCTCACCTTCCCTTTGAAGTTCCCAGCTGCACTCTTGAAGTTGTCCAGCTTCCCTTGATAGTCAGACACACTTTTTGGTAGGAAAAGCAGAATATGAGTCTTGATCTCTCCTCCAAATATTTTAGGAGCAGTCTGATGAGAAAAAATAAACTTTGTTTTTGGAAAAGAAGCAAATCAGTATCCAGAACAGTTTAACTCCACTATGCTGACCAGCCCACAGCAGCCTCCAATGCTGCAGGACTGCTTTGCACAGCAAGCTCACACCTCCTTTATTCTGTGTCCTTCCCACTCCTCCATACCCCCCCATCAGCTCCACAATAAAATATGACCATGGAATCTACAAATAGACCTTTGCTATATTCCTGCAGCAGCCATAGAAGGGCCTTGTCAGGTACCTAAAGACCCACCTGCTCAGTGAACTCTATGACCAGAGGTAATGAATTAGACTTGATGAAGTTCAGCAGATTATCTTTTGTGAGATCCCCTTCAAAGTTGTTCTGGCCTTCATCAAACTGCAAGAACAAACATTCTTGATTAGAACACTTGCACATCTCCCATACATCTCTCAATGCCTTCACATTGGTCACTGCCCCACAGGACTTCAGCTGCACTATTCAGAGCAGACTTCCATCTCTACGAGGTTACATGTCCACATAAAATCTGGATCAAGGTGTCCATTTTCCTTGCAAGCAAAGCTTTAAATCACCCCCCACCAGAAGGTAAGCAGCAGCAACAGCCAGGTTTGATCTCAGCCTTGCTCTGCACCACTGTGAAACCATTTGTGGTGCAAGTCACCAAGGAGCACCCTGAGCAGCTGCCTCCAGCCCTGCAGCAGTCCATGGTCAGAGCAGACACTGCAGGGAACATCTGACAGCAAAGCCTGCAGCACACAGCGACTTCCTCAGCTCTGGGGGGTTCGTTCCGGTCTCTGTTAGGGACAACAGCACATGTTGCACATCACACCAGAGGTGCCAGGTCCTACAGGGCCATCACCTGTGTCATCCCTGACCAGGATTCCCAGAACCCTCTGGCAGCCTGAAACAGGAACAGCTGCAGAGGGCCCATAAGGTTAGAGGGAGGATGTGCAGAAGGGCACAGCAGTGCCCTGGCAAGGCCATACTCGAGTTGCTGACAGAAGGAAGAGTGTGGACTCAAATAACCTTCTGTTAAGGGGAGGCACACCAGCCTCAGTAGAAAAGCCAAAGACAACATTTAGCATCGGAAAGTAACTTTGCAAACACTCTGAGGAGTTTTGCAGATTGCCTCAGCCATCAGAACAGATGTGCAAGGTCCTGTGTAAGTCTGGACAACTCACAAAGAGTAAGAGAAGAACAATGAGCCAAACTCTTTCCATTCAGACCCAACTAATAGTATGGAGCCAAAGCCCAAAACCAAAAAAAGCCATCAAATTCTCCTGCCCTGGTGTTTGATTACTGTGGGTGCTCCTTTTCTCCTTGGTTTAAAGTAGATATATCCAAGAGCTGCCATGGCACTGCCATACCATTGCATAGGAACAGGGAGGAACCCCAATGGCTGGACAGATCTAGGCTGCTTCTTCCACAGAGCCGAGTACTCCTGCCCCATGGCAGCCTGGCACAGCATGGTCACTCCTGCCCCAACACAAAGGCTGCCAGGCCCAGAACTCTGCCCGGCCCAGCACTACCCAGACCGGGGCACACAAAGCTGACAGACAAAGCTACTCATGCAATAGCTCACAACTACCAAATGAGAAAAGAATAAAACACTCCTCCTATCCCTCCCCCGACTTTGCTATTACTTTTTGAGCTCATTAGCCAAATATTCCCTCAGCCACATTGACCTGAGGAGCTCTGACTCAGAATTTAAGTCTACAAGCTTCTATCACCATAAAAAACCCTACAGTGTCAGATGTATAGCAGATAAAAGAATTATTTCAGGTGAACAAAAAGAAAGTCTTGTGTTAGGTCAGGCTGGGCAGAGTCATGACTGATAAAATTACAGGTCTAGTAAATCTGAACCCAAAGCACTTGGTCCTGCTTCACAGCACCTCTGGGTGAGGAGCCACCAAGCCTGAAGAACCTCTTCTTGTCTGTTCAAACTTGGAAATTCATCCCAGTGATGAGAATTTTCATGCCTCCATTAGTACGTTTGTGATTCTGCAGGTAGTCAGCATCCCTCTGCACATAATCCACTGCCCCAGCTCAGTCAGCTGGAACTGCAAATCCTCTTAGGAGCTTCTTTGGAATCCCTGCACTGCAGAACCCATAGCAGTGAGAGAGAGCAGCTCTTGGAAACAGCAGGGAGTGACAGCAGCAGAGGCCAGGAGTGAGCAACAAAAAGCAGCTCTGCTAAGACACAACCAAACAGCACCATGGCAGCTAGAGAACTCATCTACTGTTCTCTTGGGCCTGTCCAGGACTGTGTGACCACTGTTGCACTGCAGAGAGGTGGGGAACAGGGAAATGAGTGAAGGAACAACCTGCACCCAAAGCCCAGCAGCTCTGGGAGACTGACACAGCTCTGAGGCCCAAGAACAGCCACACAAACAGCATAGGGACTTCGCTGTTTCATCCAGGGCTGACCTTGTTGGAGCTTGACTAACTAAAGAAAAGGAAAGAGACAGCAGACCCCAGTGTGGTGCTCAGGCTTGGCACCAGCCAGTACCTTCTTGAAGAGGATGACGCCGTCTTTACTAATCTGGTACTTGGTGAAGACATCAGCACTGGAGGAAATCCCAAAAGGAATATCATCCACAGCTTCTGCTGCCAGCAGGAACTCCTTTGCTGCCTCTGATGTCAAATCCTGGAGAGTAAAGAAAGGTGTCTCAGAGGGGCCACATCACCCGAAGTAGTCACATCGCAGGGCTCAGCCCAAAGAACCGGGAGATCAAGGAAAGCAAGACAGCAAGTACTGCCTAAGGCACAGAACCTTCCCCAGCCAGGAGGAAACAGGCAAGACCCTGGACACACACAAGAGCATCTCCAGTGGAAACAAACTCTACCTTGAAGAAACCAATCACCACCACTTCACTGGAGTCCACCAGTGCCTCTGCAGCAGCCACATCAGTCAGGGTGGCAGCAGCCGGGCCCGTGCGCTTCTTCAGCCAGCTGACGATGTCATCTGCTTCCCTGCCAGCTACACCGGGAGAGAACAAGGAGTCACTTTCCCCCCCACTAAGTCCAAGACCACAAAATCCTCAAGCTTTGAGAGAGAAGACCTTTCAGCAGCTGGTCAAGAGATCAGCAAGACTCAAGATATTATTTACGCAACTCGTTCCCTTTCACTCAGTGTAATTAAGCTAATCCCTAATTGATAAGTCAAGGTACAAGGTGCTCCCAGGAATCCAGTCTTCTCTCACCTCCTGCCCCCGTCCTTAAACTTTGACCAGCAATGCAACACTTCTCCAGGACCTCAGTATTACTTATGTTATTACAGCACCTTTTCCTTCCAAGATCATTATTCTGGATGTTATTACCCTCTGTTGTCAGCACTGTGTAGCCTGGCTTAGCCAAATTCTGTCCTGGGCTTCCTTGCAACTCTCTCACACCCCATGTTTGCCTCCTCACCCAACAGCCCAGGCATATTTCCACTTCAGAGTACTGCACTGCTCGAGTCAAGGCACACAACAAACCAAGCTCAAGTGTCTTTGCTTTCCTACGAAAAAGCAACTTCCCCCACTTTAGCTGACCACAGGGATCTCTCCAGAGGAAGGTCATTAAAGGCTGGCCTGTTCCCCATCGGCCCAGCACCATTTCCAGGTCGTTGTCACAGTGGACCTTGTCCAGGCACAGCAACACAGCTCCAGCACAGGGCCATGTGCTGGGACCCGGCGCCACGTTGCTGCCCTCTGCACTCTGGCGACACATCCAGACCCGGTTCGCCCGTGTCCTGACCCCGTCCCGCCCCTCCTCACCCGTGTACTCCTTGGGCGCAGCTTTGTCGCCGTTCTTGAAGAATTTGATGGTGGGATACCCGCGTACGCCGAACTGCTGCGCCAGCTCCGACTCCTCCGTGGCGTCCACCTTGGCCAGCCGGATTTCCGAGCCCTCCGCCTTCAGCTTCGCCGCCGCCTTCGCATACTCGGGCGCCAGCGCTTTGCAGTGCCCGCACCACGGGGCGTCTGCGGGACGGGGCATCAGCGCCGGCCGGGCCTCCCCGACGCCATTCCCGGGCGGACCGAGGCCCGCTGGGACTCACGGAGCCCCGGGGTGGGGCGGGCTAGGGAGCCCCAGCCCGGCCCCACACCCGTCCGATGAGCCCGTCCCTCAGCACCTCTCCAGGGCCCGACCCTTCCATCCCCCAGCCGCGCCCTCGGTCCCCGCCCGCCCATTCCCCCCGGCCCGGCCCGGCCCCGCCGCGCTCACAGAACTCGACGAGCAGGTATCGGTGCTCGGCCAGCGCCTGCTCGAAGGAGTTGGCGCGCAGCACAAGGACACCATCCTCCTCCTCCTCCGCCGCGGCGCGGGCGGGCAGCAGCAGGGCCAAGCAGAGCAGCGGGAGCAGAGCGCGCAACCCCGCCATGGCTGATGGCGGCGTTCGGGACGAGCGAGGACAGACGCGCGGCCGCAGCGCCGCCTCCCCTTTATAAACCCGCCCCTGCCGGCCGCTGCCGCGCGCTATTGGTTGCGCCGCCCCCCTGCCATTGGCTGGCGCCGCTGCCCCGGCCACTACGCGTCTCCCATTGGCTGGCGGGCCGGGCACGCCCCTCCCCTGCCGCCTCGGGTTGGCCGCCGGCCCCGCTCCCTGCCTGCGAGTCACCATTGGCCCCTTTCCCCGCGATGCCGCTCGCGATTGGTCGGCGCCGCCGTCTCGCGTGGCCCCTGCCCTCGAACGTGGCACTCGGGAAGCGCCGCCGGGCGGCACCGCGCGTGCGCACGATCACGAGCGCGTGGTGGATCCTGACTGGGCCGCGCGCCCCACGTGACCAGCCCGGCGCGCGAGGCGCGGCCCGCCCCGGTGCAGCCGCGGTTCGGTCCCGTCCGTTCCCCCTCTCCTTGCACCTCCCTCTCGTAAACGACCTTCCCCTCAGGCACCGCCCGGCGCTCGGGGCCGCTCCGGCAGCTACTCGGGGTCATGGCGGTAACGCTGCACCCCCCCCGACCCTGTCTGTCTGTCCCCTGGCGTTGGGCTCCGACCGGGCCTGGCACCGGCCCGCCTGCGGCTTAGGACGGCCCCGTTTCGCTTTGTTGCAAGCTCCCCGGTCACGGAGATGGGCCGAGGAGCTCAGGAGTCGCGGGGCCTCTCGGCACACGCGCCCTCACGGAAGGCACTAGCTCGGGGCTCCTCGTGCCCCCCAGGCCGAGCAGGGCCCCCTGAGGCTCTAGACCAGAGCATGCGGTTCTGGGCGGACACCCGGCAGAGAGGACCGTGGGAGCGGAAAATCCCTACGCTGCCCCGGTACTGCCGAGGGTTCCAACTGCTGCTGGTGTGCGCCGGGCGGGGAAGAGCCCCGGGCGCTCCTGTGCCGGGATACCGGGACCGCCGCTCCGGGAGCGCCCGCGCACGCAGGTGACGGCGCTGGAGCGGGGGCACACCCCGGGCTCCCGGCCGCGCCCGGGGATTGCTCGCTCGGGGCTGATGCAAAGCCGCTGCTCTTTGTTCAAGACGAGACCGCGCCCGGCGCCCTGGGCCAGTGCCGCGAGGAGCAAGGAGCTCACCGGGTCCCCGTAGACAATCCGACTGCCCCGAGTGCTGCCAGGCACTGCTGCCCCTTCAGGAGCTGCGGCCGGTGCTAAACCAGATGCTTTTGTCAGGCCCGGGGAGAGTCCAGCGAGGTTTTGGAAGGCAAAGCTGAGCACACAAGGTGAGGGCACAGCGGCCACCCAGGCCCGGGCAGGCACAGGCACGTTGGTCGGGTAGGGACGGAATCAGCAGCTGCACTAGTCCACGCCACCTCGGAGCCTCTGTGGTTCCACAGCTGGAAACCTTTGCCTGGAGAGCCTCAGTGCCTTGCTCTGCCCGAGTGCCCTGCAGCTATGTCTCTGCTAAAAGGCCGAGCTTGCCCCGGGGTTGTTCTGCGTGAGTGCTCTTGCTCTGACTTGGCTGCTGCACTCACAGAGCTGTGGTGTCAGAGGGAGCTGCTGCAGCATTAGAAAAGGGGAACGGCCTGGGCTGCTCCTGCACAACTTCTGGCCGAGGTTCTTAAGGTGCATCACCTGGAAGGGGCTGAGGCTTTACTTTGGGAATCACAATTCATGCAAATGATCTGTCCCACCCAGCCTGTGACTGGAGCCACCCATACCCAAGTGCAGTCATGACATGCACCAGGCAGTAGAGCCCAGCTGTCACCCCACAGGGGGAAGACGAGCCAGAGAACAGAGGCAGAGAATCCCCAGAGTTGGTGCGTAGCACAGCTGTCCTGCCCCTCCAGGCCTCCTACCACGGTAAAACGATCTTACAGAAGCCTTGACACCCTGGATGTGGAAATTCTTGCCAAAGCGCTGGGGTTGCATCAGCTGGGTGCTCATCTGACCCTGCCCACAGAGTGGCTGTTGGGGGCCAGCACAGGGGGGCCTTTGTTCACGCTGTTAGGCACATCTGGGCTCTATCTAACTGACACACTGAGAGTGAGGCCTGTTCCCTGCTCCAGTCCCCACACTTCCCTCCATGGTCCCAGACTGTGCAGAGGGTGGGGGGGGCCGTAGCTGCGCACTGCTCTCCATAGCAAGCAGCACGGATGACATGTGCCTGCAGGAGTGGGCACTGGCCACATGCCTGGCCCAGACTGTTGCCTTCAGCCTTTATCCTTTCCAAATCTCATCATCTTCTTTAACAGTTTTCCAAGGCCTGAAGAAGGTGCCTGTGCTGTGAGCTCCAAATACAAGAGGGACCCTATGGAGTTCTCAGTTGCCTTTGTGAGTCTTTGACCGGGAGCAGAGCTGAGCCCCCACCTCCAGGTTCTCTCACACCATGGATTCTGTAAAGAGCTTTTCACAGCTACACTTTCCTTATCCTTAACACAAACATGCCACATGCTCTGTAAACATCCGCAGGCTCTTATCGTGCTGCCTCTCCTGGACTGCCTCCCTCATTCCTGTGACTGCACAGGAATTTCCCTTTGTGTGTGCAGCTGGAGCAGTCGTGCTGTGGGTTCAGAGCCTGCCTGCTCCTCTGCTGGCAAGAGATCCCCCTTGGAAATCCCTGTTTTCACTGCCCTAGCCCTCACAGTGTGAGCAGTGCACAACAGGGCAAACAGCAAGGGACAGATCCTGCACACATAGTGCCATGGGGCCTCTCCTCCTCTGGCAAGGGCTGTCCCAGATCCCATTTCACATTCTAGCAAGCCCAGAGATCCTGGTCTTCTCCCACCGTAGGTGTTTGCAGAAATCCCATTCAGCCACTTTATGTTGAAGATCCAGCCTGGACAGTACACGGTCAGTTCAAAGATTTTATTTAACTGTCATAAAAGGAGAAGCAGACGATGATTCCAAACCTGTTAACCTGGGTCTAGGACTTACAGACAATATGCACCAAATCAAATTAACAAAAAAATCTCTAGGGGCAGGGCGAGGGGAGTTAGAGGCAAAGACGTAGCTACGAGAAAGCCACATGTACTTGGTCCCAGTTCTAACCTCAGTGTGGTAGATCCAAATCGGAGGGCTGCAGAGGTGGCACATGCCTGCCCAAGCCCCCTGGGTTTTGCAGGGGGCCCCTAGGGCTTCTTTGCCCCAAGAGCCACAGCTGTGCAGCCAAGGGTGGAGGCTGGCATGCTGCGGGTCTGCGGCAGGCACGGGGGGCCGAGTGTCAAGGCAATAACTATTGACAGGCCAGGCACGGATTTTAAAGGCAGAACAGATACATAAGGCATTAACCGCTTCGATACACTTGTCCATCGCAAGCTCTTTGTTGATCGCATCAGGAGCAGCTGCAGAGACAGACTCGTCTATCCTCAGCCCAAAACAGCCAGGAGGGCAGGTGCTGTCCAGGAATTTCAGTGCTTTGCAGCTACCTGGGCTGCAATGAGAAGTGCGAGGTGATGGCAACATTGGTGACCCCTGCACCGCCCTACCCTTCAGCCCCCTCTGTGCCTCAAGGGCACCCAGAGAGCTCGGGGCTCTGCACAGGCAAGGCTGGGTCCAGCCAGGCCAGCGCTCAGGGTGCCAGGAAGGATGGCCAGGCATCACCCAGGATGTCACACCCTCTCCCCTCTGGAGACGTCCTGTCTCAGGTGAGGAATGGACCAGCAGTGAAGTGGGAAGTTGTGAATCTTTCCTAATAACACATGAGGGGCGTGACCAAGCTGAGCCCATGCCAACAGACAGGGAGGGCAGGTGGCGTTTAAAAAGTGTAACAGAGGCAGGACCCCCTCCCTAGAGGATACATGTTACACATTTAAGGCATCATGGTTACAGGGAACATCCACAAATGAAGCTGCCCAGGACACTGACGGGGCGGAAAGGGCAGGCAGACAACACTTGAGCCAATAAACTGATTTGACAGCTGCCTGGCACCAAAATTCTTCAGCTACTTGGAGGCAGTAGCTACCCTGAGCTGTGCGCAGGAAAGCCAAGCACAGGATCCTAACAGGGGCTCCTCCCCTTTGGCACCTCCTGGAATAAAGGAAGGTGGGAAGCAAGAAAGGGCCTGGCAAGGGAGTGGGCACTCCCCTCAGTGCTGGGGCAGCACAGCCCCAGGACGGGCAGCTGGAGACCAGATGCAGACAGCATGGTTTGGTCAATGCACTCAGCAATTCTCTGGGGAGGGGGCACATAAAAAACTGAGCTCTCTGGTCAAATGATAAGGGGGGTGACAGGTAAGAGGGTTCCAATGTCAGCACTTTGGTACGGGGGGGAATTCTACGGTAGCCACTGTCTGATTCACGCTCTCTGGGGTTTGGCCTCAGGAAGGGTTAGTCCTTCCAATCCTTCTTGATGGTCAGGTTCCACTCCCAGGACAGGTGGTCAGTCTTATCATCATCTGTGAACTTGGATTTGACGTTGTAGCTGCCCCGGGCCAGCATGCCCTTTGGGGCCTCTTCCATGGGGGTCAGAAACTCGTACTCCTCTGCTCGGGGGCCATAGCTCCCAACCATGTATTCGGTCTTGTCAACTAAAAGGACAAAAAGAAGTGTATGGAGGCTGTTCAGGAGCCTCCCCTGCATCCGGGGCAAGGCTAAAGCAAACCAAAGGTCTGTTACTGTTACAACAATCCATAGAGCAGCTGTAACAATAGGAATCTCACCCAATTCAGAGCTCACTTCCCCCCAAGAATGTGGGGAGTGACCAGCTGGCAATGCTGTTAGCTGTGACCTGCTTCCTGCCAAGCTCAGGGGGAAATGTTTTCAGGATCACATGCTGTGCAGTGAGAACCATGGGCTGCCCCACCACCACAGGACCAGGAGCCTCTGCAGAGCTTCACAGGCCCAAGGGCACTAAGGACTGTCCCCTCTCATGAGGAACTGCTGGGCAGCCCCTGTCACAGCAGCAAGATGAGCAGGAAGCCCTCACACACAGAGCAGCACTTACTTTTCACGCCTTTCCGGAACGTGTGCTGGATGTACTTCAATCCTGACACAATCTCCCTGTTTACCTGCAGAGTGAGGAGCAGGGATTGAGCAGGACATCTCCATTCACACTGCCCACCCCACCTGCAGGAAGAGCCCATTCCTTCAGCACAGCCCCACTTTCAGGGCACGGGCCCTCCCCAGGCTGGGACCAGCAGTCTGGTGTTCCATTCATTCTATTTCCAGATCAGAATCCTTACCCTAAAGGAGATTTTTATCCGGTACTCCACGCCCTCCTTCAGCACAAATGCTTGCTTCTTGTAGCTTTCCAGATCACCTACAGAGACAGGAGAGGGTTGCTCAGAGCTCCTTTGTGCTGTGCTGTGCTCTGGGGTGAATTTCCGTGGCAGCTGGGGCTGGAGCTGCAGGGGCAGGGAATGGCCCTAGCTGCAGGGCCCTCTATGCTGCCAGAGCTAGGCAAGCAATGCCCTGCAACAGGACACTGCAGCACAACTATGCAATTAATTCCAAACTGTTTCTTTGCAGATGTTTGCCCCAAGGCTGTCACCATTTCAAAGCTGCCATGAATGTCACCATGGAGGCTGGAAGAATCTGCCTGCCCTATCTGGCCCCTCACACCTCTACAAAACACCCAGGTGTCACAGAACTGCTGCTGGGCTCCAGGTACAGAACCTGCTGGGGCCCAAGCACTGTGCTCCACCTCCAGTGCCTCTGACACAGGAAGGCTCACCCACCTTGCTGGCAGTGCTTCTGCCACCTCTGCCCAGGATCAGGGGGGGAATTCCCTCCCAGCTCACCTGTCAGGTCCAGTTCCAGGGGGCCTGGAGCTGTAGCGCAGACCAAGGTCAGTTTGGTCACCACCACATTTGGAGCATTGGGATCTAGAAATAAGAGAAAAAGCTGTAAAACACTCATCCCTAACACTGGACAACACAGCTTCTTTTCCTTCCAGGGAACTTCTTGAAAGAGCATGACAACCAGCAAAAACAGCTTCCGACTCTGTAGGGTCAGGGCTTCCATTGCAACAGGCCCAGCCCACAGTCCTCCACGAAGGCAGAGTGTCACCTGCACCCTTCAGCCCCGAGCCCCAGGCTGCAGGCCAGCCACGGGCATGGGGGAGCACAGACACAGCGTTGTGCTCTGGGCCGTGCTCCTGCCCAAACACAGAGCTGGGAGAACAGCTCCCAGGTGGGAGCAGAGGCAAGGCCAGAAGGGACCAACACAGCCCAGGGCTCACCTGCACTCACGGTGACGGCGCCCAGCAGTGCCTCCTTGTACTTGCGCAGGCTCTCATCGTCCTTGTCCAGCTCCTGGATCTCCTGGATGCTCTTCTGGGCAGGTGGCTTGTAGTTGACAGAGTGTTCATCCTCCTCGTTCTCAGCTGCAATCTGGGCCAGCTGCTCTGCCGTTGGCTCCTGCTCCGCCATCCTGGCACACGTGACCCACACTGAAGCAGAGAGCAGAGCTGTGACTGCCCTGACAGCAGCAGCAGGGCTCCCCAGAACTGCTCTGCTCTGACTCCACTGGGGCCCTTCACGCTGCCCACTGGGAGACACAACCCTGCCAGAACCCTCCAGAGGCCAGGTCTCATCTTCAGCGTGCAGAGGCCCAAGCAAGAGGGAGAAAAAATTCAACCTCAGTGCTTTGCTTGTAATGTAAATACCCCAAAGCCATGGGGAAGATATTCTCCTCCACAAGATCAGTCAGGTGAGGCTTTCAATTGGAATAAACCAGAGCCCAGAATAAACCCAGTTCTGCTCTCCACAACAGGATTCCTGCTAAGAATAGGCCTCTGTCTCACCACTGGCATGAATGCTGGGAACCTCTGCTGGGATCTGGTGCTCAAGTTTTGTCAATCAGGTCAGTGCTCTATGCCAGGTGCCTTGGCAGAGTGGGATGAGACACCTGGTTCAGCCTTTAGCAAGGATCTGTGGCACACACAACCAGGAAAATAGGCAATGGAGTAAACAAGATGTGGAGCCTGGCTGCTCCCATCTGCCAGGACTCTGCCCAGGAAATGCCTAGCCACACTAATGGCTGGGCAAAGGTGATGCCAACACTCCATTAAAATCCTCAGTAAAAGCCAATGACACATTCAGGAATTCTTGGTGTTCCACAGGGCATGTTGTCTGAAAGGTTATCCTATGGCAAATATCAACTTGGATTCTCTAAAGACTCAGAACACTCTGGCATAGCTTTAGAAAGGCACTGGGGAATGACAGGACACCATGGGGCTGTACCAGGGATCTGGCCTTGTGTGGCACAAGCATTTGTGCCAGGAACTTTTCCTGCTGAACCTGCACAGCATGGCATCCTCTAAAATCCTTGCACTGAATGATGTGGAAATTTGTCTTCAAAAGGACATTTAGTCTCATGTCACAGATGAACAACTGAAGAGATTTCATGCCAGTGTCTCCATGTGAAACTCAGTCCCTTGCTTCTCCTAAGCAGCTGCCAGACTTGAGGACTCCCAGAAGCACTGAGCAAACGCTCACTCATACACCCTGCACTGCTCCATCTCTTCCCTGCGTCCTGCCCGATCCCCTCCTCATGTCCTTTGGTCACCTCTGGGCTAGATTCGTTCTAACTCTCACACCTTGCTCTGAGAATATCTGTAGCTTCCAGGAGTGTAAATGACAGAATTTCAGCTTTACAGAACGGAAGTCTCAAACTTGTAGTGACTCCCAAATTCTGTGACTGAGCCTTGTGTGAGAGCAGACTAATCACACACATGGCAGAGGATCCACTAGCATCCACACACCCATCTCCAACAGTGGTGGGTACACTTGTGTGCATCAGCATCCACGGGCACCCTCCCCTTCCAATTTTCAGACCAAGCGGAGACAAAATCTCTCACAGACAGCCGGATCAGTGATGGCAGGAGCCACGAGGCAGCCTCTGCTCCAGCACCTGAAGCTCTTGGAGCCAGTGCTCTGTGAACAACAGCACAGCTCCCGTGGCTGGGAGACAGCTGCACTGACTGGGAACAGCCATGGCATTCACAGCCCTGACTGCCAGCAGCTGCTCACCTCCAAGACCCAGAATCCTCTCCTGGGCAGTTTGGCAATGCACTAGTTTGGTGTCAGCATAGAGCTGCCACTCCTCGACAGCTGACCCCCCGGTGTAACACACACAGTGACAGTTTTCTCCCACACATCACTAGCCCCATCTCCAGCAGACCCATGGGGAATCCCTCCCACAAACTGGTATTTAGCAACAATCATGACACACAGCACAAAAGAGAGCCCAAACCAACAAAAAACCCCAGTCTCCAGCTCTTTGGTCACATTCCTCTGTCCAGCCTTACTTCTGTGACCCAGAGCTAACGAATCATGTATACCACCACATAGATTAATCATGACCCACCTCAACCCTCTCAGGATTTATAAGGTGACAGGAGCCCACCAGGACTGAAAACACCCCTGAGGATCAGAACCAGCATGATTCCAGTCATCACTCCAGGCCAGGCTGGGCTTGGCTCTGGGGAAACAGCCCTCACCTTCCCTATCAGCATGCCCGCAGGTCCTTGGGTATCCCACTGCTCCATGGAACAGCACAGCCCCCGGGGAACTTCCACAACTGCAAGAAGGAACCCCAGCCTGTGCTGGTGGCAGAGTACAAGAGGGCTCCTGGATCTTCAGAAACAGGCCCTGACTCCCTGCAGATCCCCAGGATCACAGCAGCCTGTAGAAGGCAGCAGGAGGCTGAAACCCCATCTGGGAATTCGCACTCTGCCTTCACTGCTCCCTCAAACCAGCAGTTTCTTCCGGATTCTCAGCATGTTTTGTGCAGGACAGAGCAGCTAACACGTGAGCCCCACCTCCTGCCAGGCAGAAGTACTAGCGGGAATATCCCTGTTTGTGTGCAAGCAGACAGTGGGAACCATTGACTCCATGCCCCGGAATCCCCATCCCATGGCACCAGCGAACCCAGCATTAGTCAGAGGATCTTCAGATGAGCTAATCAGCTTCCGACATCCATCAGGCCTCAGCGCAGCCGTGGACGCAGCAGTGCCAGCTCCAGCAGTCCCCACCCTTCCTTCTTCCCGCGCAGGGAAAGCCTGCACAGCCACCCGGAGAACTTGGCTGGAATGTGACCCAGCAGTAAGCGTTTCTACAGGGCCCTGTCCCAGGCTGCTCTGCCAGAACGGGGAGCCAGAACAGCCCAACCTGGCCTGGATGCTCCACATGGACAGCTCAGATGTTCCCAGGACAGCACAGGGGCGTGGGGGACACCAGTAGCACAGCAGGGACAGGAACCTAACTGGCACTTCCTGAGGCCAGGCGTTGCCAGGGCATGCCCAGGGAGCGCTGCTGCACCACTTGTTTATGTGGGAGCATCCAGGGAATTCTCATCCCACCTGATCCCCTCAGGCAGGAAGGACTCAGAGAACAGGAGGACACACTGCTGTCCAGTGGGGACTCGGCAGTCTGAGAATGGAGGATTTTCCTTCTTTTTGCTCTGACATATCCCTGACCTGTCATTCACCTACACGGGTGAACTGTGCAAAGCCAAGCTGAGGGCTCTCAAACAACTCCAGAAGCATAAAGGCCGCTGGCAGTGCTGCACCAGGGATGCAAACCAGCACCGTGGGTACCTGGAGCCAGGACTGTGACCCATCCGTGTGTGTCAGCAGTCGAACCCACAACAGTGAAACTGTTCCCACTCCGCAGTCACGGAATAAGATCCTCCACACTGGAAGAATGCTCGGACGATCACAGCCACAGAACGGACCCGAAACCCTCAAGGAAACAAGCGCAGTCGGAGGCTTTTCTCACCACAGACAAACGACGGTCACGGCTCTCGGGAAAGCACCGCTGCTCCCGGTGGAGTCAGGCTGGCGGGGGAGCGCAGCAATCGCGGCTCCTGTGCAAAGCCCCCGCCGGGGCTCGAAGCGCACCCGGCCTGCGGCGCTCGGGGTGGAAGGGCCTTGCCTCGACACGGAGCAGCCCGACTCTGGTACGGCGTCTCCCAGTTCCTCATTCCGTACCGAGCAGCCATTAATGGACAGCCCGTATGCGCCAGAGGCACCGCCGACCCCGGGACGTGCCGAGGCCGGCGAACCCCTCCGCCGCCGCTCGGGCCGAGCACCGGGCAGAGCCCACCGGGACTGCCCCAGCCCCTCAGGGGAACACGGGCTCCCGGGCAGCCCGCGCCCCGCGCCCGCCCCACGCGCTCCGCTCCGGGACGGCCTCACCGGGGGCGGCGGCTCCCCCGGCCTTCGGAAGGTCGCGCAAGGGCACCCGGGGCCCCGCGCCCGACCCTCGGCCGCGCCCGGCCCTTCCCGCGGCCCGGAGCCAGCGCGACGCGCCCGGCCCAGCCCTTCCCGCCCTACCTTACCCCCCACCCGCCCGGTCCCGCCTCTCCCGCCCGGTCCCACCGTACCGGTCTCGCTCGCTCCGCGCTGCGCTGCCAACGCCACGGATCCGCCCAGGCCCCGCGCGCCCCCGCACTTCCGGGACACGCCCGGCACTTCCCGTTACTCGCCGCCGCGCCGCCGCCGCGCTTCCGGCCGCGGACCGCGCGCTGATTGGCCCGAGGGGGGCGCGCGGGCGGGGCGTAACGGACCGGATGGGCGGAGCCGGGGCGGAGCGGGGCAGGACCGGCAGGGCGGGGCAGAGAGGGATCGGGACCAGGACAGCGGCCCGGGACCAAGAACGAGACCAGCGGGGCAGGGCAGGACGGGACCGGGACCGGCAGAGTGGCGCAGGGCATCACGGTACGTGTGGGAGCGGGACGGGGCGCGGGGCCCAGCGCGGCAAGGCATCAGCCACAGCTCTAGACATGGTTCTATTTTATTACGGCAAAGGTGAAAAAGCCACCTTGGCCCAACAGGCAACCAGAAAAATTTATCCCAAAAATAACTCGGTACAAAACAGGTCTGCTGAGAATTAAAAAAAACCTTTACAGGAGTTAAAACCTATCCCAGAACATAAAAGTAAAACAAATCCCATCCTCGGTAGTAGTAGCCACAGCCGCAGCCCCTGCCGGGAGTGTGGAGCAAGATTGGAGTCCTTCCCTGCGCCCACTGCTGCCGCTTTAGCTGGTGTCCATCTGGAAGAGAGGGGAGGAACTGTCATCACGTGCCTTGCAGCAGCCCTGGCACCCTATAGCACCCCCCTGCACCCAAGCCTACCCACTTCTTTGCAGGCAGCCTGGCCCTGGTGAACGCCCCAGGGATAGGAGGGTCCAAGCCCCAGCACACCGTGCTGAGCAGGACAGCAGAACACACCCCCACACTGCTCCAAGGCTTCTTCCAGAATCCCGCTCATCCCACTTCTTCCATGCTCTTGCCCTGACCTATCCTGGTCCTGAACCACCAACTCCACTGCTGCGGTGTCCTTGTGGCCTCAGCTTTGTTGGGATCCTGACCCAGCTACGGCACAGGCTGAGCAAGTTCCAGGTACAGCTGTGACCCGCCCATGGCTCCCCAGGCTGGGGCTCATTTCTGCCACCAACATTACACCTTTCCCCCAGCAGCACACCACAGTTCTGCCACATGAGACTTTCTTTTCTGTTTTCCCATTCCTACAACCTATCAGCTCTGTGAGTTTTGTTCTGCAGCTGCTGCTCATAATGGTTGTTCCAGCTATGGAACCTGGCAAGAGCAGAGGCTGTTCCTCAGCCACCAGGAACAGGTGACAAAGTGCTCTGGAAAGCAAAGCTGAGGCCCAAGCCAAACTCAGCTTCAGAGAGAGACTGCTTCAGTCCAAGAACCTGGAAAATGCTTTCCCTTTTCTGCCAGCTCCAGAACGAGATGCCGTGGAGAGCCCATGACTGTGCCCAAACAGCACTTACCCTGGCATTGTAAGCATCCAGCTGTGCATCTAGTTCTTCTGCAGAGAGCTGCTGTTTGGAAGTTCGTCCAGCTCCTCTGCCTCTCCCTCTGTTCCCGCCACGAGTCCCTCGCCTGTTGCCTCCACCTCCAAATCCCCCCGAGACCCCACGGTTTCTGGTCATGCCACCTCTGTTTACACTGTAAATTTTAAAAGCAACTGTTTTAGTGCCTTCAGTGAACCCAAACAGGACCCGTGCTCCCTGCCAGGGAGGGGTCCTGCACCTTCCCACCCCACTGCTCGGGCAGGGGTTCCCCCACCTCTGTGCTGGTCTCCGCTGCGTGTCGATCTGTGACGTGACCAGCTGGATGTTCATGGGGCGCCCTGAGGGGAGGGAGAGCAGCCCTGAGTCTGCAGGACACGCACAGGAGGGAGGGACACAGATGTGCAGGGTGCACCACTCCAGCGAGGGAAGCAGACTCACCATCCAAGGGCACCCCGTTGTACTGCTTCATCGCCTTCAGCGCATCAGCCTTCCTCTCAAAATGCACATCTGCCGTTCCTAGACTGCGACCAGATCTGTCATAGTGCACAGCTGCCTTCTTCAAGGTCCCAAACTCCGCAAAGAGCTCCTGAGAATGAGAGGGAAAGGAGCGTGCCCATCCATCAGTGCTGCAAACACCCCACACAGACACTCAGCCAGCACCAGTGCTTGTCCAACCACCACAGACAACCTGGAAAGACCCAGTGGCAGAGGGGAGCACAGCCCATCAGGAAGATTTCAGGGAGTTGCCACAAGTGGCAAAACCAAGCAGGACTCCACGTTCATGTCCTGCAGGAGGCACATTTGCAGCCAGTGAAGCAGATTCAAGGGATGTCGACCTGCTTTTTTCTCCACGGGAACGGGAGATCTTTCTTGAAGCGGCAACTATTGAAAATACTCCAGACCCCAGACACCTTTCTCACAGGGGAGAACGACCATGTGAGTGCAGGGATCCACAGGATAACACTTTCATTGTGCTGGACTTGTGCCCATTAGGAACGTACCCCAGAAATGGAGACCAACAAAGTCCTCTGATGAGGTCTGTCCTTTGCTGCCACAAAGCAATTTTGTTTCTCAAGCACTACATTTGGGAAGCCAACAAGATTACTACACTGCCTGAGTCACAACAGGGCTCTCAGCAGGGCTGCTGGAGGAGAACTGCAAAGGGCACCTGGCAGGTGCTTTCTGGACAGAATGTGGCAACCAAGGCTGTGTCAGCTCTGCCTAAAGCCCGGGGTTAGCTGCTCCTGCCTCAGAGGACACAAAGAGCAATGCTGCACAGCTCCTTCATGACCAGAGCGCCTTCGGCCTCTTTCACCACATAAATAGGCATGAGCACAGGAACAAAACCAATCCCACATCTGAGGCAACACTAAATTATGTAGCTGGGGGCCAAAGCCATTGAGTCAGCCCTGCTGCTGGACAAACCCCAATGAAAATTTGTGCAGCAGCAGGAAGATGAGTCCTGGCTGCATGCAAGGCACTGGGGCTGAGTTTTACACACTGGCCTCACTGCAACAAACAGGAACTTATTTAAACCCAGTCTGAACTTACACGAGGAAAAGAGGTGGTGTGCAGCACACTACCCAGTGAGTAAGTGACCTGACAGAGCTCTTTTCCAATTCCTCATGCAGCCAGGTTGGTGCATGGAGAGGCTGGAATGAATGAACCCATGAGGAAAGTCTGACAGCAGTGGTTTGGTTTTCCCTGGTGAGGACGTGAGAGCCAGAGGCCAGGGTGATGGCAACCCTCTGTGGTGCAGGATCCCCCGCCAGGGACACATGTGGTATTCAATTCCTGCACAGCTCACAGCCCACTCATGACCCTGTGACACCCCTCAGCCGCGTGGGAGCCCCCCCAGCCTCCAGCCCTGAGGCAGATGCACCAAGCACCCGACTGCAGGCGCTGTGGGCTCTGACCAGCCCAAACAGGACACGGCCACGACAGGTGGAGGACAGGACACTAAGGCAGCAGCGCAGAAAAGTTGTTCCCGTGACAAATAACTACCTGGTTACACTGATGGGTGAATCCTTGGGAACCCCTTGACACCCAACAGAATGTGATTTGACAAAGCACCAGAGCCCACGGCACCGTTAGGGATAGCTACAGCTGCGCAGAGCAGGAGCTCATAGAGTTCACAGCGAGTTCTCCAATCACAGTGTGATCCAGCAGTCACAGCATCGTTCCCCGTCCCCCGTTCACCGCGCCTATAAACCGAATTTTCCAGCCCCCTCGAGACCACCACGATCGCGGCACACGTAGTACAAACCCCATCACTGGGGATTCACCCGGAATCCTCGGCCCCGAGCGCAAGCCGGAGTAGGGCCGGCGGATTTCCCGCGGGCACCCGACCTGGGCGCAATGAATGAGGCCCCCGCTCCCCCGCGGCGCCTCACCGAACCCCACCTGGATGTCCGCATCTGAAACGCCGAAGTCCAGGTTGGAGACGAGTAGTTTTCCGCCGGTCTCCACGCCGGCCCCTGCCCCGAAGCCGCTGTCGAACAGGTCGTGCTGCCACTTCTCGGGGAGTTGCTTCGGCTGCAATGAGACCGGGACCTCGCTGACCGGCGCCAGGGCCTCGCAGCCCGCGGCCGCGCTGGGAGCGGACAAAGGGCCGCCCGCGTCCGCGTCTCCGCCCCGCGCGAACCCTCCATCCCAGCCCGCCGCGCCGCCGCGGCCCAAGCTCCGCCTGCCCAGTCCGTACCCGGCTGTAGGGCGCGGGTCGGTTCCTGCCGCCGCCCCGGGCCATCACCGGCCGGTTCCGCACGGGGCCGCCGCCCGCGCGCCCGCCGCCCACGCCGCCCCGGCCGGGCCCGCCCCCGCGTGCGGTGCCGCCCCGGCCCCGGCCGCCCCGGCCGCCTCGGCTGGCCCCACGCTGGCTCCGGTTCAGCTTAATGATGTCGTCCAGGGACATGTCCATCTTGTCGGCCATGATGGCGGCACCGCTCCCACCCGCACTTCCGGCCGCGCTGCGGCCGCGCCGGAAGCGGAAGAGGCGGGGCTGAGGCGAGGCGCGGCAGGCGCGCGAAGCTCTGTGGGGTGGGTAGCACTTCCGGCGGGGCCGCACCGGCAGCGGGACGGGACCATGCGGGTGCGCGTGCGGAGTTGGCACGGAGTCGCGTCCTGGCTGTGGGTGGCGAACGATGAGAACTGCGGTATCTGCCGGATGGCTTTCAACGGCTGCTGCCCCGATTGTGAGTGCGGGAACGGCACCGACACCGGGCACTGCTCACTGGGCGGGGCTGACGGTGTGTCCGTGCCGCAGGTAAGGTCCCCGGCGACGACTGCCCGTTGGTGTGGGGGCAGTGTTCGCACTGCTTCCACATGCACTGCATCCTCAAGTGGCTGAACTCGCAGCAGGTGCAGCAGCACTGTCCCATGTGCCGCCAGGAGTGGAAGTTCCGGGAGTGAGGGCGGCACTGGGCACGGCGACGGGCCGTGGCCCATTCCCGACCACCCCGGGCCCGCTCAATAAATATGCGAACCCCAGTCGCGTGTCCGTGTTTGTGTCCGGTGTCCTGCGCTCGGGGTCGCTGCACGGAGCGGGGGGCGGGCAGTGTCTCCGCCGGGCGCCCCGCGAGCTCCGTCGCCCCGGAAGCCGAGTCGCGCGGCGGCGGCGGGCGAGGCGGGACCCCCGCTGGCTGTAAAGGCGGCGGCCCCGGGTGCTGCGGCCGCGCCGGCGCCGTGCGCGCTGCTCGTCCCGGGCCTCCCCGCCGAGCCCTGGTACCCGGTACCGGCCCCGCCACTACTCGGGGGGCAGAACCTCGGGGCTGCTCTCTGACCTTTGCCGGTTGCCGCACACCAGCCGCTCCGATACCGACGGCTGCTGCCCAGCTCGGCTGATCCGCCCTCAGGCTCCGCTCCGCGGTGAGTACCGGGGCTGACTCAGGGGCTTGGGCTACTCGCTGCGGGACGCTGGGCACGGTTCGTGTTCCCACCGCAGGTTCTGGAGCCCCCTCACCCCCTCGGTGCTCTGCAGTTTGCAGCCAGAGAGGGGTCCCCACCCTGGCAGGCGCTGGGCAGGCTGGGGGCTCCCCATCTCTGCTAGCCAGCAGTGCGCTGGCACAGACTCCGCACCGTGTGACAGTGTCTCCTGCAGGTGCTGTGCGTGGAGCTGCCAGCAACTGGCAGGAACCCGTGGCACGCTCCAGTGTAAGGCAGACACGACTATGTCCTTGGACCCCATGGACTGTGCAGATGCCTGAGCCAGTGCTGGTGGCTCTGGGGTGACAATAAACATGCTTGGGATAGCTCTGTCTTGCCTGTCCTTGGGTAGGGAGGGGCAGTGGGGGAGCCCACCCAAATCTGGGGAGCTCTGGGCTGCTGAGTCCACCACTCCCTCCTGTGGTGCTGAGGCTGCTCAGATACCCAGTAGAACAAAATCCTTATGCTCAAGGAGGGCCCAACGCCTGTGGGAGCTGCAGGGCACAATGCAGGGACAGCAGGGGTCAAGGGGCTGTACTGCATAGCAGGTGACTGTAGACACAGGGTGCCTGTCCCTGTCTCCCCCCAAACAGAAGGGCCCTGCTTCCCCTTCTGATGTGGGTACAACACCAAGGATGAGCTCTTTGTCCTTAAGGACAGACTCCCCTGCAGTGCCCACAGGAGGGGGCAACGGGCTGCAGAGGGGGAATTTGTGCACATAGCTCAGAGAGTCCAGGAAGGGGCCAGCAGGTCTGAGTCCTGGCTGCTCTGGGGCTGAGGAGCCATCGGAGCTGCAGGGCTGCAGTGGGACTGTGACACACCTTCCCAGTACCATTGCAGTGGGGCTGCAGCACAGGTTCCCTATGCCCCCTTTCTGCTACCTAGGCTCGAGCCCCAAAAAGACCAATGCACAACTCTTCAACATTTTATTAATGATCAGCAACAAAAGTTTACAAGAGAGAGGACACCAGATGCAGCCTGGAAGGACCATCTGGCACAGTGCAGTGAGCTGCTCAGGATACCCACCACCGTATCCTGGAATGTAAGAGGCAAAAGGGGCTCACAGCTCAGGACCCACTCTCCCAGCCCTGTACCTCCCCTTAGAGGCAGGTACACTGCATGTCAGCCATCAGAAAACAACCCTAAAACTTCACCTGGCCAGGTCCTGCCCTCAGGTAAGCCATCGGGCACAAGGTGGGCACAGTCCACACAAGACATTGAGTCCTGCTGCCTCACACATGGGAGAGCCTTTGGGAAAAGGCCCCAGGATCCCTATGCCTTGTGTGGAGAAATGCCTTCACCCAGCATCACCTGCCCCTTGAGCAGCTGCCACCTGCAGCCTGGCACTGGGGCAGCAGGAGCTGAGAAGAGGCAGCATCTCTGGCAGCCAGCCCCTTGTTCCTGAGCAAAAGCTGCAGGAGGAACCATGTAAGCCCTGTCTTGTCCCTGAGGCTGCTCTCACTGTCTGTCCGGCCACCCACACCACTGCCAAGGGGCTGCTCTGGAATGCAGACCCCAGTCAGGACAGCTGAGTCTGGCAGGGCAAGGGGGCATGGGCAGCTCCTCCACTTCCCTCCTACTAAGAGCCAGAAACGGCAGAAGGTAAAAGCACATCAACGTGTTTAAACATTAGTTATAATTAAAACTTTTTTTTTGTCAAATCTCCTGGGAAAAGGGACAGGGACTGATTAATGGAGATAAAACTAGGCAACGGAATCCCAACTCGTTATGTCTGCATAATTAGCGCAGGAGGAGCCAGGACAGCAGAGGGCAGAACAGCACATCCTGCGTGCCAGCAGTGCTGCCCCCCTTCAGGGGTCCTTTCCTGAAGAGCACTTGCTCTCCAGAGGGTGAAGTTGCAGCACTCTGTGGCTCACACATCCACGCTCTGCTGCCTAGTGCTTCTCCTCCTCCAGCCTTCTCATGGCCTCCAGCACTGCCAGCTCTTTTGCTTCTTTCTTCTGGTTACGAGCCTCAAACTCGAGCCTGCAAAAATCACGCAATGCCGTAAGATTCTCATTCATCCAGAGTTCTTGTAAACAGAAGCACCTGGAACAGGAGAGCACTGTACGCTGCTCTGTTCTGAGAGCACTTCAGAAACCCCTCAGGACCCCCAGACTCGTCCAGAGCCTCTCCCAGAGCTTCCCATGGCTGCTGCCAGCACTCTGCAGTCCTGCACTCCCACACTGGTCGCACACAACTTCTTTCTCCATCTGCTATGACATTCTTGGGCTGTCCTGGGCGTTACAACACCAAAATCAAATTTATCACTGATGTGAGCCAAGGTGTTGAAAGTGAAGGACTCAGGCCTAAAAGGCCAAAGCTCTGAAAGAAGCAACATGCTCTTTCCCCCAGCATACAGCAAAGGAAATTTATCATTAAAGGAGAAAAAACAATAAACGTGCCATGCGGCACATTCTGATACAGCAGAGTCCAGCTGTTCCTTTCCTTGTAAAGATTGGTACAACCACATTTACAGTCTGCCCAAGCCATGAAAGAAGAAGGACAAGTTTGCTGACTCTATACCTTTAGGTAACACCTTTTCTCCCTATTTGGTCCCATTCATCAGTCCCCAGACACTCTGGATAGAACAGTATGTGACAGAACCAAGAGACAAAGAAATCCAACCTGTTCTTGATGATTCTTTGCACAATTAGATCTGTGGTGAGATTGCTACCACTGTCCACCAGCTGGAAAATGCCACGTCGCTTTGGTTCCTGCAAACAGAGAGCCCTGTGCTGTGGAAACACGTGGGACCTCTCAGCAGTGACAGCTGAGCTGAGCTGTGGCAGGTCCTGGGACAGCCAGCCAGGCAGGATGCACAGTGATCTCCTCAGAGGCAGAACAAACACTTGCTGAAGGCAAAGCTCCACATACATGGGAGCTGCACAGGACGGAGAGCAAAGCACACAGGATTTCTCAGCCTGCCATGAAGGCATCAGAAACAGGCAGAGAAAAAAAAATGCTTGGAAGAGTGGAGCTGTTGGGAACTATTTACTGACTGCTCCACGTAGCTACCTTTAGGGGTGGATGAAAAGCTGCATCACCTGCCAAAGCCATACCCAGGTAGGCTCCTCTGCAATACACCTTCTCAGTCCAGGAACACAACCAGAGCCAGGCTCTGTCTATCCATGCTGACAAAGCACCTGGTACTTTACCTCATATGGATCAGAACCGTCCTTGTCTGGCACCACCTCAGTCATCCCATGACAAACAAGTGTTACCTGAGAAGGAGGCAAAAGTCAGTAAGAAGATCTAAACGATGACAGGGACATTTCCTGCCGCTACTCCCACTGAGCACAGCCCGGAGACCAGCAAAGCCACCCTCCTGCAGCAGCCTGGCAGTCCCAGTCTGAGCAGGACTCTCCCTCCTTGCACCCCTGTGTTGTCCTGCACCACTTTAGCTCCCCACACACATCTTCATGTATGCAAGGACTCACCCTGAAGTGATCCAACAGATCAGCAGTGACAGCGTAGGGAGCTCCAATCACCACCTCTGAGACATACTAAAAAAGGAACCAGGTAGAGTCCAGATTTGAAAAAAAAACCCCATCAAACAAAAACCCAATCCCAAGCCAAAAGCCAGCTGCTTCTTAGAGAGACCTGAGCAGGTCACCTGGCTATAGAGTCAGAAGTTCAAAGAAGGCAACAGAGAAGTGGGTTCAGCACAAGCAACTGCTTGTCACACAACAGCTTTTTGTTCCTCTACAGAATGTCCTTTCTGTGCCTACAGAGCAAATCCAGAAGTTAATTGCTCCAGGCACACATTTCTGGGGCTCCCCACGATTTTGTCCCAGGCATTTCTCCCTCTGCAGGGAGCAGAGTTTTCTAGTGGCAGTGTCCGACTGCACAGAGCCACACAGCTCCCTACACAGTGTCCAGCTCTGTCACTGCTGGCAGAGCAGCTGGGTCAGCAGTTTGGATCAGCCAGGATGGCACAAGAGCCTGGCAGAGCCTCCCAAGAGCTCATCAGCACCTCTGGCAGCCTCAAGTGATTCATCTTGTCTGTCTTCTCAGGCCACCCCAAGGAACTCATGCAAGATCACTGAGCACAGGTGAATGCCACCAGGCTTCAGCACTTTCTGGAAGTGCAGAGACACCCACTCACCCTGCAGGCCAGGACACTGAGGGTTCGCTCATGGATGTTCATGATGGGATAGTTCTTCCCTTTGTAGCGATTCACCTCCTACGGCAAAGCACCAGTCAAAAGAGAGACAGAGCAGCTCCTTTCCCTCTTGCTTTCTCCCAAAATGAAATTCCCATATTGGTCAATACATCCCTGTCCTGTCTCCCGGAGCACAGCCTGCCTGGTTCAGAGAACAGGCCCAACCTGCTCTGCCTTTGGACAGGTTCCACACAGACCTGATCGAAATGCAGCCCAGCAATGATATAGGGTTTCTCTGCCAGCTGGTGAACCTTCTCCAGGAAATCCACATGACCAACATCTGCAGATCTGTTTAAGGAATTGAAGCTCTCATGGAAAATAGAGGAAGACAGAAATAGAGTCACTAAAAAACAACAGTGGGAGGCAGGAATCCCTAGGATTTTATTCTTGCACCACTAACTGCCTATTTCCAAGAACAGTTGCTGCCTCCCTCCTCAGGTTCCACTGGGTTCTGGGCAAAAGCCAGAGACTTTTCCAGCTCCACCTTACACGGACGCAGCTTTGCCTCTATCCAGAATTTCTACTTGTTCCGGATGTTCTGGCACAAAGCCTCAAAGCCTGCCCCAGGAACAGTGTGTCAGCTGCAGCTGCTATGGCAGCCAGTCTTCACCATAATCATTAGTGTTGAGAGTATCCGTCTTCCTGAAATCCAACAGCCACAGATCACTCCACAGAGAAGCTATAGCTTCTTTCTCAGCATCCTGTGACTAAGAAATTGCCAGAAGTCACTCCTGACTTCTCTCTCATGTGCAGCTACAGAAAAGGAAAAAAAAATGAGGCAAATATCCAGTCTGGTGCCTCCCAACATGAGAAGGTCAAAGAAGGGCCACTGCTGCAAGCAAGGAGAGTCAAGGATACGGAACAGGTCGAAGGCTCCAGCCACATAGATGATGGTGTCTCCTGGCTGTGGCTCCTTCCCTGACGCAAACTGGATGATCTTCTGGGATGTCTGCAGGAACTGCGAGACGCCAGTCCAGGGACTGTGACCTTTGGGCCCCTGTGGAAACACACATCAGACACAGCTTCTTTTCAGGCTCTGTGAGGGGGTTTGGACAACAGAGCAGTGCTGGGCAATCTGCTCATCTGAATTTGCTGGCAACTGTAACAACTCCCAGCACTTTGGACTTTCTACATTCCTGGCATCAACTATTTAGGCAATTTCACAAAAGCTCTTTACGCTCTGTGTAAATCATCGCCTCAGCAGCCAGCTCAGGAGACGCCAAGAAGAAAGCTCAGGAAGGAGGAAGACAACAGGGCAGGCTTGAATTTCCAGGAGAAGCAAGACGTGCTCGGGAGACAACACACAACCAACCTAAGCTCTGCCAAGCCTCAAGGGACCTGTCTGGCCCCTCGGCTCCGAGGACAGAGCTCGGTCCCCACCGCGTGGCAGCTGCACAAGCAGCCACCAAAGTCACCTGCTGTGCTACCCAAAGCTGCTCCAGCCTTGGCAGAACACAGACACTGCAGCTGAGGCCAGAGCAGGCCCTGCAAAGGGCAGCACGCAGACAGCTCAGCTGTCAGGGTCACATAGGGTACCCAGTGCCCTGATCCATTCTACCCACATCCAAGCTCCAGGAAACAGCCATGCTGGAGCAATATGCCCCAAAACACCTACTCAAAATCCCCAAAATAGTGGGGAACTAAGGATGACTCAGACAGGTCAGCAAATCCCCTGTGAGTAAAAAAAAACTCGCTCAAGCTGCTGGTGCAGCTCATTAAGCAGGGACAATCCAGCTGCCAAGGAAATAACCAGGGCTGACAGCTCTTTAGAAGCAGTGTGAGCCACAGGCTGGACCTGGCAGCTGGAACACCAAAAGGGCTGTGCTGCCCTCGAGCTCTGCAGCACAGAGGGCTATGTCCACACCTCCCAAACCTCATACAACACCTTCAAAACAACACAAGCACTGAAAGGAGCATCCACAGAGGCTGTCCTTGGGCTGGAACCACGGGCACTTGGGTCCCAAGGGAAGTGGCAGGAAGGAATTTACAAGCAAGGAAGGAACCCAGCACAGGCTCAGTGGCAACAGCAGCCCTGTGGTGCCACTGAAGGACAGCTCATGTGCTGCCCTGTGCCACACCTGCCCATCACACCCACTGCAGCCGCTGCCACATGGGGACAGCACACATTCACTGAGACGTTACTGCTACATGTGGGAGGACAAACAAGCCTGCAACAGGCCAGAAAGCACACTGGGAATCCTTCTCAGGCAGGACAACAACCAGACGTCCAAGACCAGAACTCACATTACCTTCCCAAAGTTGTCAGTGTGCTTCCGATAGTCTAGGTCCTCATCCTGAAGGGAGATAAAGAGTCAAAATGTTTAAGCACTTGCACAGCTCATCCAACCAAGATATGCTTGTGTGTAGGAAGTGCTGGGAAGGCCAGGCTCAAAACGCACACCAGGGATCAGGGCACTGAATGCTGACAAACTGGTTAATACCTAAACCAGAGCCCTATCCCAGCATGAGTCAGAGGAAATGTGTCCTTATCTGATTCCAGCTTGGCACCACCAGCAAAGGTGGCTGTTGCCCAATCTGCAGCCCCAGGAATGCTGCACAGCTGCATCCTCCCTCAGCCTGGCGAGCCCCTGACAGGACAGCATCCCTTCTCCTGCCAAACACCTTCACAAGAGGCAGGCTTAGGTATCTGCAGCAGCACCAGGCAGATCTCAGTGTGAACTCGTGTTTCAGCTAAGCCGATTTAGCAGCTCAGCACACCAAAACATCTCCCTCTGTCCCTGAATTCGCCTGTGGGTCACTTGTTTCTGCAGTTATCCAGGTGATTCTATTCACAGATTCCTTCATTACTCAGTAAATTCAACTCATTACCTGACATAAAACCACTGACTTTTTCTCCCTGGTTAGGTTAGCTCCCAGCCAGAGAGTGAGCTGAGGAGACTCAGGAAAGGTCTGATTAGAGACAATAGAAGGCAGAAGCATGAAGCTCAGTGGGAAGGGAGAGGAGTTGCCAACTCTGGCAGCACCTGGCTGACAGATCAATGTGCCTGCACTGTTGATTCACCCTGAGAGACGTCACGGGCTTGCCTGCAGCTCCCCTAACGTTCCGAGGCCCACACTGATCATGAGGCATCAGAGTCCTTGTCCCATCACACTCTGATTTCACACATGTTGAAGCAAACATAAGCAGGTTGTTTTGGTGCCACTGCCCGTTCTCCATGCACCTGGGAGCCAGGCCCAGGAGCTTGGGGCAGCAGAAGGGAAGAGCTGGCACGTGCCCTGTACTTGACCTCCCACCCAAAGCCCTCTGACTCACTATGTTGCTGTGGTGAGCCTTAGTCATGAGCAGCATGCGGCCAACAAGGTCAGTGGTGGACACGCCCTGAGTGCGTTTGCATTCCCTGCGGGAGACAAGCAAAGGATGAAGCAGAAGCCCCAGGAGCGAACGCCTCTGTCTGCCCACGTTACCACAGGAACGCCTGTGACACTGGATAAATCCAAGCCAGGGCTGTCCTAGGGAAGCTTTCCTTCTCAACTATAGCGTTTATTTGCTGAGCCTGTGCATCATCCTCACCAGCATCTGCTCGTGTGAATGCTTCCCTCACTCAGACTTCCCAACAGAGCCAGCTCTCAGTGAGGCTTTAAAACCAGAACAGCACCTGCCAGGAGCCAGGCAGCCCCACTGAGCAGGACTGTCTGCCCCCCTTCCCTGAAGCCAAAATACTGGGAGCAATTGAAGCTCTGACACACATGCAGCCAAATTCAGGTGTGACCTGAGACTGGTATGCTTCATCTAACTTCCCTTCAAGGCACAAATTCCCAGAAACTCTGCCCAAAACAAGATAAACAGGTAAGATAAGCAGCAAGAGGTTACCTGTATCGCCCTGCTGTCTTTACTTCCTCATAGGTGTCCTTGCCATCAATAGTTAAGGTGATATCATCTGCAGAGAGAGAAAAGCCTCAGAACTGTACCCAAGCTCTCCTGCACAAAAGCAGCAGCTGTGCAGATCCCACACACCTAAATCCAGACAGGAACTCTGCAATCCAAATCCCTGTGCATACACAGGGGGCACAAATCCTGTGCCCCGCAAAAAATGTCAGGGGTTTTTGAAACTACTGTGTCTGTGGATACAAGAACATTCCTGGATACTAAACACCATTACCCATCTGTGCACTGCTGGGTGCCCTGCAGCAGCAGGCACAGCTGATTATTGTCTGGATGACAATAAACAAGCACTATCTGTATCAATGTTAAAAAAGAGCCTTTCGGTTCATATTACAAGTTTTCAGTAAATGAAACAGTTCATCCCACGGAAAGTTCTTCCTCTCAATGACTGCACTTCCACAGTGACATCCAGCTTCTACAGAGGCCATTCCAGTTCATCCCTGGCATATGGCTCCCAACTGCAGAAACACCTCTCACGTACTTTTGGTGATGAAACAAAACATTCACAAACAAAAGCTAAGCTGGTTTCCCTTTGCCAGAACAGTCAGAGGGCAGCCCACGAGTGTGCCCACACAGTGAAGAGCCTCAGTCCTGCTCAGTTCTCCTAAAATCCCACATGCTCCTCTCACAGCACAGGAACAGGAGGGCACACACTGCCAGCACAACCTGGCATGCCCAGAGAGGCACAAACTGCAGGGCTGCCATCACCTTCTCAGGGAAGCTCAGCTATTTCCAAACTCAGCTTTTGCACAAACACAGCCTGGCAAAACCTGGAGCAGGTGTGTTGCTCAGCAGAAGCAGGGAATGATGTGGCAGTGGGGACCAGCACTCCTCCACTGCCTAACCCCTCACCAAGCCCAGCCAGGGCTCACGTACACCAAACACGTTCAGGGCAGGCAATGAAGTTAATGAGGAATTTGATAACCACTCCATCCACGTGAGAAAAGCATATTTATCTTCTAAAGATTAAGGATTTATTTACACTTAGTGAAATACTTGGCTTATCAACAGCAGGTGGCTGGGATCAGATGAGAGATACACGAAATGAGTGCAAAGACTACTCCTGGTCAAACTAACAAAGTTCCTTCAGAGGGGCAGGGAGGAAGGTCTGAGGCTTAATGGGCATCAGCAGCAGCCCAGGAAGGTACAGAATCCCAGAGCAAGAACATTTCCTCAAAACACTGGTTCCCTTCAGCAACAGTACACCAAAAAGTGTTCACACTAAGAACTAGGTCTCTGGCCACACAGTCAGCTGAGCCACTGAACAGATTATCAGCTGGATAAAGAGAGAAGCTTTTGAGATCTAAGCTTGTCCCAGGATAAGCAGACATAAACATGATTGTATTTCTGCATGCTTTCCTTTTCAATAGTGTTTTTCACACTTAAGTTTTGTAAATGGCTTTCTCCTCTGCACAAATTTCTGCTGGTGCTAAGGGCAACCTCGGGATAATTTTAAATGACACATTTCACCTCTGTAAGCTAAAACCAAGGGCCCTGGCCACTCTCAAGATTTTGAGCACACTGACATGTTTCTCCAGACCAGAGACCAGAAGCAGCTGTGCTGCCCAGTGCAGGTGTTGAGAAGGCAGAGCTCTACACACACCAGGTCTCCCTGAGCCCTGCACCAGCTGGGACATTGCTGGGTTTGCAGAGGGCACCTGGAGCACACAGCCCCAAGGGTCAGCACAGCCACGGCCTCAAACTCCACTCACCCCCGTGCACGCAGAAATCACAGCTGTACTTGTCCAGGGTTTCCAGCGTGGTGACATAAGGAGCTCCAGGAGCAATCTCATCCACCCACTTGATGGCCTGCACCATTTTGTACCTCTCCTCCTGTGTAAAGACGGGGGGCCCCTTGTGCTTGGAAATCTCCTCTGGGGGAGAAACAAAATTCCAGTTAGAATCATGTCCTGCAGCTACAGTGACTCTCAGTCACTGCCTCACTCGTTTCATGGGCAGGTGAACTTCACTGCAGACTTATCCTCTGCTTTGGATCAGCCTGTGGTAGCAAAGGAAGCCTCACATAGATCAGAAAGCATTTTGATTCAGTTACATTTCCTAAGCATTTAAAAAGGGCTCCGGAATTCACTCAGAGGGAAAGGTCTCAGTGCTTCCCTGTACCCAGATTCTTCTTCCTGAGGCGATGAGATGAGCCTCCTGGCATCCCCCTAGGAGAAATTTCCCTCTTAAACAGTAACTTCATACTACACCTGGTTCATACTGGAAATTCTGCATCCATAAGCCCATTTAAAATACATCTTCACATGCCAGAACTTAACGTAAAACCTCTTACCATCCGTGTGGACCCCAACGATCAGGTAATCGCCCATGGCCCGCGCCTGGCGCAGCTGGTTCGAGTGGCCATAGTGCACCATGTCATAGCTGAAAAGAGAAGCGCCGGGTCAGCCCGGGCACACCGGGACGCGCTTCCTTGGAAGCTGCGGCCAACCTGCCCCGGGGGCTGGCCTCGGGGCTGAAGGTCTCCGCGCTGCCGGGCAGAGCTGTGCCGGCACAGCCCGGTCACCAGGGCCCGCAACAGCGCTCCCTCCCACCGCAGCGAGCCGGCCCCGGTGCTACGGGCCCGGCTCCTCCCCGCACCTGCCCGGCAGGTGCTGCCCGTGGCCCGGGGGCGAACGGACCGACCCCACCGGCGGCCGAAGCCAAGGGCGCTCCCGGCTGCGAGCGCTGCCGCTCGCTCCCGCTCGCCCGGCGCTCCGGGGCAGCCCCGCGGAGACACCGCCGCTGCCCCGCGGGCCCGTCCCCGTCCCGCCGCGGTGACAGAGGAGGCGGAGGCACCAGCGTAGCCAACACGGTTTATTTGTGCGGCGCCGCGACATCGCCCGGCCCCGCGCCCGCCCCACTCACCATCCATCGCACCAGACGCGCACGGGCCTCTGGCCGCCGCCGCCGCCCGCCGCGGCCCCGCCGCCGCCCGCCGCCCCGTTGCGCAGCATGGCCGTGCTGTCACCGGCGGCGCCGCCCCGCCCCGCCCCGCGCTCAGCGGCTCTTCCTGCGCCGGCCGCCCTTGGCGCAGCCGCGGCCGAGCCACCCCCCGGGCCGCCCGCCCGCCGCCTCCGCCCGCTCCCGGGGCTGCTCCTGCTCGCGGGGCTCCTCCCGCTCCCGGGGCGGCGCCACCGGTTTCCGCGAGTGCGTGCCCTCCTCGCCGGGCCGCAGCGGCTCGGCCAGCGCGAAGATGGGGTCCCGCGCCCTGCGGAAGGAAGGAGAGGGCGGCGGTGGGCGCTGCGGGCGGCCCCGGGCCGGGGGCTCCGCGCACAGGGCCCGGGCCGCTCACCGGTCGTAGCGCGGGATTTCCAGCCCCAGCTCCGCCATCAGCAGCCGCATCACGTCGTCGCAGCGGCCGTGCAGCTTCAGGGCGGCCAGGTCGTCCTTCGGGGTCCACTGCGAGCGACAGCAGAGCCGGCTGCAGGCAGCTCCCCGCGGCGGCGGCGGCGGGGGCTCCTGCCCGGGCCCGGCCTCGCTCATCCGAAACCCCTTGGCTCACACCTGGCCCACCCAGCGCCAAGGGCTTTATCTCACCTGCAGGTTCACAATATACAGCTTGGGCCGGCGCGTGGGGGGCTTGCTCATGCACCAGAGCCTTGGGTATTTTTTCAAAACCTGCCACAAAGCACAGAGCATCAGCACAGTCACAGGCACACGCAGCTGTGAACCGTATCAGCGAGAGGAAAAGGAATGTATTACCAGGAGGGGAAAGAGGGAGGAAGAGAGACTATCACAGATGTTGGGCGAATCCTGACACCAGAGTTTACAGTTGTCTGTTTGGGAGGAGACTGCTCAGCACCAAGGTGTATCACCAAGAGGGAATGCTGCTAACAATCTTCACCGAGTCTCTAAAGTTACCTTTAAGCTGGAACCCAGACAAAGAATCACATCTGCTTTGCTTGCAGCTTCTGTTGCTGCTTCCCAGTTCAGGGGCTGTCTCAATGTCCCCTTCTCCCCAAAGTGGACGATTGTATCTCTCAACTGTGCCCCACACTTGTGGCACATCCTGCCCGTGTGATGCCTGTGCAGGGCTGTGCGCTCCGTCACATCAAACACTCGCACGTACTCTCTGTTGGGTGTACAGGAAGTGCAGACCTGGTGCAGGACAAAAGCAGAAACCCTGTCACATCATCAGCATCCCACCCATGAGAGGTCTGACCAGGAGCAAGCCTCTTCTCCTGGAAGAAAAGCATTTCTGGGGACAACACAGAAGTTGTAGCCAGAAGCATCAGGGATCAGATGCTAACTTGGAAAACCTCAAGGTTTTTTTGAAAACCAGCAAGCAGAGCCACAGGAGCCTTTGGCTACATGCTGGGAGGGATTTCAGAGAAGGGCTGAGGAAGAGACACCAGATGCAAAAAGCTACAGCATGTACAGAGGAAGAGCTACAGAGTTGGGTTTGGCACTTTCTAAATAGTTCACCCCAAACCTGACGGTCTGAAGACAGGAACTGCACACAGGCCAAGCCCTTGTAGTAATTCCTTCTGAGCTAGTGGCAGAGCAAGAGTTTACATTCCCTTTTTGCGAGGCCACTTAAACATTGACTTTCTCCTGCTCTGGCCACTCACCTCTATGTACATGTTCCCATGGAGCTCAGATATTGCAGCTCGGGGTAACCCGCTCCGCAGGTGCAGCCCATCACAGTTCTGAGACACCACATGCTGCACCTTGAAGGGAACAAAACACTGAGCTCCCACAGACCACACAGGTATCCCCTCCAAGCAGGTGATGCACATGTCCCACATCGCACCAACAGCTTGCACATCAAAGCAGGACCCACAGGGGAAGAGCATGGTGAACAGACCTTTGTGACAGCTAAATGGAAAGCCTCCTCCTGCTAAACAGAACATTTCTAGCGCTGGCTGATTGGTGACCAGTTCCCCAGACCAGCCTCACCAGGTACAAATACATGTTAAAGAAAAGGCACCAGGGGAAAACCTGCCAGAGCTGTAGCCTGCAGCTCACTGAGGAAGGCTTGAACACATTTTCCTACATGGATATGCAGCTAATTGAGCCAAAAACATAGTCAGGCAATATTCTGAAAAGCTTTATCTTCCCTGCTGGGTTTATCTTTCTTAGGCAGAAGAACATGAGTGAGATGAGGAAAAAATATCTTACCAGGTTGTGCTTGTGCAGGCAGGCAATGCTCATATGAGTGAGTGTGGGCTCTGCCTCACTCAGGTCTGCAGCCCTGACAAGAAACAAAGCAGAAAAAAAAGAAGTTGGAATTGCCATTAACGTCTTCCAGTATCAGCTTTCTGTCACACAGTTCAGAATCTGCTCCTCACCTGATGCTCCTGCCCTTCTGCAGCAGTGTCCAAATGCCATTGGGGCCTCTGTAGTCTGGGATCGAAGCCGCCTGTCACCAGGAGAGAAAACCAGGCCTGACGAGGGTGGGGTTGCCACAGCTCTTGTACAGACTGTGTACAACCAACCCAGGCCCACCCAGACACCTCCATCCATGGCTGCTTTTTCATTCACTGAGTTCTCCAGCATAGCTGTTCCTAAACACAGGGAAACCTCCTCATATGTTTTCTCTCTCTCTTCTACATTTCAGCTCTCATTTTCACCTCTAGTGTTAGCTTTCTCCAATTTTACTCTTATGGAATCCCTCCAGAACTCTTTTTCATCCTTGGTACTTTCCATTTCCCTACACAGAACTCCATTCTTGAGCCTTTTCTTATTTTCCCTAGATTCTGGTTCTGGCACCTCACACTCAGCATCTCTAGCAGACATGCAGGTGACATGAGCACTCATGTCCTGCCCTGAGTCATGCTCCACTTCAGCGGAGAATGGAGTTACAGGGCTCACACGAAGGTGATAGATGATACATTAGAAGAGGTAAAACCAGATTGCTGCTTTGCCCCAGGCCGCTGCAACAAAACAATTCTCAAACTGCTGTTTGTAAGTTCCAATAATCCCCAGCTGTCTCTGCATGTCTGATGACACATACAACATCCCTGAGCGAACTGGCTTAAGGTTTTACACCAAGTCACTGAGGAGAGTTGAGTGAGGTGAGACCAGTGTCCTCTCGCTCAGGCTGCGCATCCTGCATGGGGTCGGAGGCAATGCAGCCACGGGATCTCCTGGGCAGTAGGAATGACCCCAGGATCAGCCTGGAGACTGTGCTGGCTGCGGGACTCATGCAGCACCCCAGGCTCATCACACACGTCCTGTGGTCATTCAGGAACCAGGCAACAACCCACACACCACTGCCTCCCGAGGGGGCTCCAGCTGCTGCCCCCAGACCCACCGTGCTGATCCCAGCGCCCGTGTAGATGACGAGGTGCCTGGCGCTCCGCACAGCTGCTGCCAACTCAGTCACCTTTCTCTTCAGCTCCTCTGGTTCATCGCACACCTGACAAACACACCTCAACGGGTTCACAGAGATACACTACACTACCGAGTCACAAAGAGCAAGGATCTCCCCAAAAGTCTGAATATGGGCTTGGGCCAACCAGGAAAAACTACACAAACACAACATCAACAGCGAAATTAAATTAAAAGGACGTGGGCATTGTTCACGGGAGGATCACGGGAAAAAAGCTTCCTGGAGACCAGAAGCTGCTGATCCACCCTCTTGGGAGACCTGCCCACACCGCGCGGGCCTGGCAGCACGGCAGACCGGAGACAAACACACGGCAGTCCCCGAGGGCAGACGCGTTCCCGGTACTGGGCCACAGCGGTTGTTCACCGAGGCCTGCAGGGGCTGCAGAGCTCGGCAGCAGCCAGCTCGGCGGCCGGGGCCGCTCCGTGCCGTCACCGACACCCGTCACCGACACCCGTCACCGACACCCGTCACCGACACGGCTTCCCCGCTCCCGCCGCGACCCCGCCGCCCACCTCCTCCTGCCGCCGCCGCAGCCGCTCGCGCCGCTTACGGCGCCGCTCCAGCTCCCTGACGATGTCCTCGTTCTCACTCAGCACCTGGCACTCCTCAGGGCTCCGCTCCGCCGGCGGCTTCCTCCAGATGCGGGATACCTGCCCGGTGCACACGCGTGGTCACGGCGGCCCGCAGCGGCGAGGTGGAACGGGTCGGGCCGCGTCTCCGTACCTGTCTCCGGCGGTCCCGCTGCTCCTCCTGCTGCAGGATCTCGGCGCGTGCCGCCGCTTTCCGCTCAGAGCGGCTCAGGCTGCCGCCCGCCGCCATCGCCCCGGAACCGCCGCGCCTCCGCCGCCTCCGGGCTCCGCTCCGCCGCTTCCGCCTTCCGGTCCGAGCGCGCGCGCGCCGCTTCCGGCACCGCCCCCCGCGCGGCAGCGCCCCCTGGTGCCGGGCGGCCCCCCAAGGACGCGCAGGCGGCGGCTGTTGAAGCGGTTTATTGTCGCGTACAAAGGCGGCCGACACTGTACAGAATAAATAACGGCAATAACTTAGCAATAAATACCGCCTGCACCGAGCCCGGAGCCCTCTGGGTGACCCTTCTGTCCGCCAGCCCCGGCTCCGGCCGGGAGCGACTGTACACAATTCACGAGATACACAAATCCCGGGGGTGCCGGGGCCGCTCCCCAGTCGGGCTGGCGCAGGACCCCTCCCCAGCGCCCCGGAACGGCACCAGGAAAAGGAGAAAGGGAACACGACACCCTTCACAGCAGGAAACCAAACGGACGAGCACCTCAGGAACAAGAATTGTCACACTCCAGAACACTATATACGAGAGAGAGGTCAGCGTGACGGCTGGGGCAAGGGTCGCCTGGCACGGGCACGGGAAGCCGGCTGGCAGGACACAGCATCCCCCGGGGCCGGACGGGAGACTCCTTGGACACTGCGCAAATACATCGCTCAGGGTCCTACACTTCACTGAGAACAAAACCTAGGGGAGCAACGCTCGGGGCCGTGGCCTCGCTGACATCCAGCCCGGCACCTGCCGAGCTTGTTTTGCACAGTGGCACCTTGCAGTCACGGCCTTGCACCTTCTCTTCCCTACACGAGCTGTCCTCATTGAGCACACAGGCCACTTAGAGCAGACCAGGGCTGCGAGCAAGGAGGGACAGGCAGGGCAGGAGGGACGCCGTGTGGTGCAGTGCTGCCAGCCCTGTCGTGCCTCAGGACAGAGCAGCACCAGCCCCTGACCGGCAGCAGCACGGCTGCCACGGCAGGCGGGCAGGGACTGGGCACCCCCTGCCACACAGCACAACAAAAAACAAGTTCTCCGTGTCTGCAGGGTTGCCCATCGTTGCCTGCTGTGTTGGTGGGGGCCTCCTCACACCAGAAGCTCCAGCTGTGGAACCAAGAGCCTAACCAGCCCCATACACACCTTGCCTGCTCCTCCAGCCCAGATCAGGACTCAGCTGTGCTCCAAAGGGCTCTGGCTGATTCAGTCTCAGGCTGGGTTTAGGAGGGACAGGGTTGGGAATGACACCCCAAGACAACTGGACACCTCTGTGTTCTGTAAAATCTCATTTCTCCAGTCACCACACAGCCAGCTGGAAGACCAGAGCCTGCTGAGCACTGTGCAATGTGTGGCCTGTGTGGTGAATGGCTGGAAGTGGCACATCAGACACTTCAGTTCAGAGAAGAGAAAGTCCAGGGCCAGAAGGGGGAAGTCTGGAGGCAATGTTCTAACCTGCTCCTCCTTTGGAAAGTTTACTTGGAAAAATATCCCAAACAACTCCCTAAACTCCCTATCAATCAGAGCAAAGCTGATCTCCAGCAGGAAATCCCCATCAACTACCTGCTCCTCTCCTGCCACACTGCAGTTTTTCTCAGGCTCACCTGCTCCTCCACTCAGGGACAGCAGTATCAGTTCAGCTATGAGAAACATCCCCACAACCTATCCAGGATGGCCATACCTCCCCACGAGGTTCACTTCACTTGTGTTATCCCAATCTGCCCCCTCCACTCAGATCTTCAGCAGCCAGGTGATCACATGGGCTTCCCCCTCATGTCCTGCTTCCCTAAAACTCAGTAAATGAGCTCAAATCTTTAGGAAGTCGAGAGAGGTGTCAAATCAAAGTGTTTGTGGAAAAGGAGCCTGGCCACAAACAGCTTCTCAGCTAAATCACAGCTGTGAGTCTGAGCACTCTCCTAACCCCCTGGGCAGAAGCTGCCCCAGGAAGGACAGTCATCCTGCCACAGCTCACTGGCCAGCTATGTGTAGGCACCAGGGACCAGCCTGTCCCACGTTGCCCCTCTTGTTGCAGACTTGCCCCTCTTGTTCAGGTGAGCCATGAGCACAACACAAGTTCTGACCACAGGATCTAATTCCAGAGCTAAATCCCATCAGTCTTCTCTTAAAGCTGGACAAGTCTCCCTCACACTACTTCTCTGACAGGTTTGCTGTATGAAGGAAAATGCAGCGTTTTTGCTCTCCAGGTACCCAAGCTAACCTGGTGTTGGCTGCTCAGCAGGAGCTGACTGTGCTCTCACTGCACACCTCGCTGCACCAGCCAGCCATTCTTGTCTTCAAAAACACCAGCACCTTTGCCTATGCACCAGAACCCTTCTGGAGAATTCAGAGAGATTCCAACTCAGTCTCTCAGTCGAGTTTAGGGAAAACGACAACAGTGTGAAATGACAGCACATGGCAAAGGCACCAGCACAGCACAGCGCCGCACGAGAGCTCGGGGACCAGAGCGCCCAACACAAGGGAACACGACAGAAACTAGCAAGGTCAAGAATAAGTCACTTTTGGTACAATTGCAAAAAGATATCAAACAGGACTTGCCTCTTTTTTTGTCTTTTTCTAGGTTTTATAAATAAAGTCTGATAACTCTTTATAAAAACTAACCTCAGAGCCACAAACAGTTTGCGGGAGGTTCATGAGAAACTTTAAAATTATTTATTTATTAACTTTTAACTAGCAAAGTCTCTGAGAATATTTCCCCACTCATATGGTCAAATATTCTCGCCTTCTCAGGTAAAAAAGCTGACTATAAATACGCTCTCTCTTCTGTCCAATTTTAAACTTAGATAATTTAATAACTCTTAAAACGATGTTTCTCTCTTTAAATAAAGGGCTATTTAACCACATAAACTGGTTGTGTAAACCATCACACTAGAGACACTTTATACCCTCAAAACACGGGAACAACTAGTGATTTTGGTCTTGTTCAGTGCAACACATTAGGCACAAAACCGGCCTGCAGTCAACACAGTACCACTGCTCCCTTCTTCCCTCCCAGGGTGCTGGGCCCTGCAGGGCCTCAGGACCACAGCAGCAGGACACAGCAGCGCCATCCTTCCCACCACTGCCAGTTTACACAGCTAACGCCATGGACGTCTGAGGGAAACCCACGGTTAGGGCACAGAGGCACACCTAGAAAGGAATAAAAACCTATGACACAGAACACCCCAACTGTAACTACAGGTACCAAAGGAGACAAAAGCAGCAGGTTCAGGCGCTGAGATGCACCACCTGGAAGAGTCATGAAAGAAAGCCTTTGGAAGTGACCGAAAATTAGGGTTGCCAGCCCCCAGGAAGAAAGCTTTCCTCGGGCCACTCCTCCACCCTTCTGTCAGCCACGCTGCACAGATTTTCTTTGGGTAGAAAACCAAAATCTCACAGTCTGTTCCCCAGGGCACCCGAGGGCTACAGACTGCTGGGTGGGAAGCTCTGTCTGCACAGGACAAGGGATGCATCACCACTGCTCATACCAATCTGGACACAACAAAATAAACTGGAGCGATCAGCGGGCCAGTCCTGGGCCAAGTCAAAGGAACCCGGACCCATGTGGGGAGGGCTTGTGCTTTGGGGATTCCAGGCTGGTTTTGTGCCTAACTGCCCTGCACAGACAAGCTCAGGCAACGCTCACTTCACTAAGACCGGGCGTCCGTTTTGGATTTCACTATTGTGATGACACTAGTAGTAGCAACCTTGCCAGGGACGAGGGGCCCCATACTGGAAGTAAGAGGCCCCCGTGCAGGGGTCACGGGGCTCCGGGCCACGGTTCTGGCGAAGTTCTGGAGAGCCTCATATTTGGAGCGGAGAGCATCGAGTTCCATTTTCATGCTGGCGTTCTCTGAGGCCAGCTTCTCCACTTCTTGCTGCAGCTCTGCCTTCTGCTTCTCCAGTTCCTCCTTCTGGGTGACACGCTTCACTCTGCAGCTGGCTGCGTAACCCCGGTTCTTCAGCGTGCGCCGACGCTGCTTCAGCTGGATGATCTCCTCTTTCGACAGGCCCCGTAAATGCTGGTTCAGCTCTCGCACAGACATGGTCACCAGCTCCTCATCTGTCAAGCTGGTCCCATTCTCGCCAGGCTCCCTCTTCACCTGGGAGAGAAGGCAGCACACACTTGTGAAAGCTGAGGGGGACACCTACACCCATCCCTGCACCCCTTCCTCCACCCACCACATTACCTTCAAGGCCTTGTTTCCTTTGTTGGGGGTCGTCATAACACGACAGCCTTGTCAGCTGGGTTCTGGAAGGGAAGGAAGGTCAAATTAGCACCTGGGACACAGCAGAGTCCACAGCATTCCTCTGGCAGGGTCCAGCAGCAGCACCCCATGGTGCTCCACATCCTGGTCCCCACTTAGCCCTGGCCCCAGAAGACACTCAACAAGCAGCCAGCTGAGCTAGACTCACATGAAGCAGACTCTGTCCCTGAGCAGAAACTGCTGTCCTTCCACATCTCTGCTCCTATGGAGACTTTGTGGCAACGCTGCCTTTTTGTTTATGGTGGGGGAAATTAAAAAATTAGGAGGAGTCAGAATACACGGAAGCCACATTTTAAAAAATAGCCTTGCAAGCAGCAGGCAGGGTCCAGAGCATGGCTGCTCCAGGCCAGTCATGCTGACTCAGCAGGCTGTCACTCTGCACCACTTGCTCCCAGCCTCATCCTTGTCACTCCCAAGCAGGGCAGGTTACCTTAATATGTCCTTCCAACAGGTGCCCAAGCACAGCTCAGAAGCTCTCCAGTCCTACCAGACTCCAGATGCCCCCAAGGATGCAGCCAGTACGGTTCAATAAGACATAACCCTGAGCAAGGGGTACAGGGAAAGCCTTGGACACACTGGAATTCCATCACAAATCCGGGTTGATGCCTCAGCAGCCTCCACCTCTCCCAGTCACGCAAAACTGACCCCAGTTGTAGGTCTTTTCTATGAGACAGTACCTGTCAACCCCGGGCATGCCAGGGCCCTGAAACACATTCTTCCTCCTTATCTTCAGAGCCACGGTGTGCTCACAAGAAAACAAAGATTAAAGGTGCCAAAAAACAGAGCAGAGCAGACTCCTTCCCTGCCATGGAAGACGACTTTAGAACTGGTAAGAGCAATTCCCAGGCCTGCTTTACAGAGACTTTTACCCAGGCTCCTGCTTCTTTCCCCACATACCTCTTCCCCTCAGGCTTTTCAGTTCAGACTGCTAGTACACTGCCCAAGGAGTTGATCCATACAAATACCACCTGACAGACATGGCTGTGCCTCTAACAGCCCAAACTGCACTCCCCTCTCAGACTGCACCCACTCAGCCCTGGCCAGTACTCCTGTGGAGCCTACAGGTGCCCCTTCCCTTTTCATCTTGCAGGCGTCAAACCTGCTTTACTACCCCTGCTTTACTCCCAGCAGGACTGATGTCCAGCTACAGATCAAAAACAAATGCACACATCATCAAGTACAACTTTGTGCTCTTCCAGCAGCTGTGGCACAGGCTCTCTACAGTGCATCCATGACCTACGGGAGGTGAACAGGACTAGCAGTCCCCAGAACACCATCAGAGATATTCCTGAAGCCTGCCAGGAGCCAGGCTATTTATATATACCTAGAGGACAATGCTCCTTCCAACAAGATGTCTGCTACACCCAATCACACTGGCATAGGCATGGTCATTTGCTGCCCAAGGAAGGCAGCTGCAACGAGGCAGGACCGGCAGCACACAAGCAACTGCTGCATAACATCAATTCTTCCCTCCTTCCCAGACTGCTGTTTATTCCTTCTGTTCCTACCTGGTAAACAACATGTCTGTTGTGAAAAGGGGAGAGGAAAGGGAATAGCTGGAGAGACCAATGTGCATGTCCCTGCAGCACGTCTGTGCCCCATCCTCTTGTGAGTGGAAGGCATCAAGGGCAGGTATGGTCAGTGGGACCATGGGAATTTGCTTGCATTGTGGCACTAAACAATTTAGAGCTGCCTGGCAGGCACACAGGCTGCCTTCATTACAGCAGACACAAAATTAAACAAACAGGGCACACACATGCAGGGTACTGAGAAGAGTGCTCCTCATCAGGATGGGGAATGGCTGGTGCTGGCACAGCTAGACACAGCAGAGGCAGCTACTCATTCCTGCCTCTATATTCTCTAACACAACACCCATTGGAGCTGCAACAGGACTGTCCCCAAAATCCTGGTGATCCCACCTCTTCAAGGTGCAGCAACACACAAGGCAGTCAGTAGAATGGGAAGAACACCAAATAGAGTTTCCTGGGTCTTGTTTTAACCGGGCTGTTTGGCACGTCACAAAGAGAATATGCAGAGAACTGGCGACATATCAGAGACCAAACTTCGCCTTACTCTCCAGACTGCTGATGGATCAGCTTTTGATAGCTTCCTGAAGAAAGATCACACTGAAAAGTGCCAAACACTGTGGCTGCAATGAAGAAACTGCAGCCTCAACACATTTCCCCAGAGCTCAAAAGGCCTGAACTCAGCACAAGCACAGCCAATTCTCTCCTCAGCTCAGCGGCAGCACATGGGAACTGACAGCAGCACGCATGAACCAACACGGGCCCTTCTCCACACTCCTGATGTAGAACCCTGCCACGAGCCCATGTAAACACGGTGATGTCACCTGCTCCAGCGCGGACAGAGCAAGGGCTGTGCTCCCCCACGGGCTCCACAGCACTGGCAGGCACAGGAGCGTGGTTTGTCAGCAGTGACGGGCACACTGCACAAAAACACTGTCTCCCAGCTTGGGTTTCATACTCTCTTTATTTGCTTGCTGGCAAATTAGCTCACACAATCTCATCCAATGACTCACCAAATTACCTGTGTAGCCAGGATGGTGCCTCCTGAGTTCCCCACCCTTGGGGTCCCCTGGTGAGGTCATCCAACCCTGAGCACTTCCACAGCAATTTTTACTTCAAGGAATCTGCCCACCCAGCTGGTTGCTAAAGCGAAGGGCCAGCTCTGAGAGACTCTCCCACCCTTGGCGGTGCCTTCCTCCGACCACCCAGCTCGAGCCTCACATACCCCGGACAGCCAGAGCCGTGCCCAGCACAGACACAGCCAGACCCTCCGTGCTCGGGCACTGCAGTCCCGCGGGAGCCGAAACCCACTCCACTCGTGGGACCGGGCGGCCCCTACGGAACAGCGGCCAGAATCTCCCACCGACAGGACCACTGCACGTCTGCAGGCACCAAGCGGTCCGGGGACAAGGCACCGACTGCAGGCAGCGGAGCTGTCCTGCTTGCCTGCCTCTGCTCTAGGAACTGGCCGAGACGCCCCAATGGCTCCTCGCCCTCCCGTCCTCGGGAGAAGAACCACAGAGCACGGCGAACACCCGTGGCGGGGGGCGGCCACCCGGCGGGAGGGGGGCCCGAGGCCCCGCCGGGGGCCAGGTCGCACCCGTACCGGCGGAGCCTGAGCGCCCGGACGTGCGGCGGCGTTGAGAGGGGCAGGCTCGGCCTGAGGGCAGCCGCTCTGTAACACGATCGGGACAGTCGGCAACCGCGGGAGGGAGGGGCCGGATGCGCCCGTGATGCCTACGGGTGGACCCGGGAGGCGGCGGGCGGGGCCGGGGCCAGGCCCCGGGCCAGCGCCCCGCGCACCTGTTGCTCGGCCGCCGAGCGGGGCCCGGACACGCCGGGGCGGGGCGAGGGCCGGGCGGCGCCGGGTGGGCGCGACCCCGAAGCCCCACTGTGAGTCAGCGATCGCGGCCCCGTTAAGCACCTGCCGACCCCGCGGCGGTCCCGGCTACCATCCCGGGCCCGTCGGGCCCGCCGCGCCCGCCCCGCCCCGGCCCGCCCCCGGGGACCGGCCCGCCCCGCCCCGGCCGGTGCCAGAGCCGCGCCCGCCTTCGCAGCCGGTGGCGCTCACCTCCTGCCGGGGCCGCTGGGCCGGGCGGGGCGGGGCGGGGCGGGGAGGGGAGGCCGCGCTGGGAGGGACCGGGACTCACAAGCCGCCGCCGCCGCCGCCGCCGCCGCTGCCGCTCACGGACTCGTCACGTGATATTTGGGTCACGTGGCTCCATTCATGAAGCGCCCGGCGCAACCGCCCCGGGCCTTAAGGGGGCCGCGCTCTGCCCGGGGGAAACCGGGACAGGGCCCGGCCCGGCCCGGCCCGGCCGCCGCTCCGCACCGTGCCGGCTCCTCCCGCCGCCGCCGTCCAGTTCCCGTCCCGGGGCGAGCCCTGCCGTTCCACCAAGGTGCTGGGTCAGCCGCGGATCAGCTCCCGTCATCTCTGGCAGCAGCCACCGCCTCCTGCTGCTCTGCCCGTGGCACATCGCGCGTCTCAGAGCGCGCGGTCCCTCCGCCCGCACCGGCAGACCCTCGGCACCGGCAGGCCCGCCGCGCTCCCTTTGAGCTGTGCCCAAGGTCCCTCCGAGCTCCTGGCCCTGGCCGGGGCCGTGTGAGCCGAGCCCTGCGGCTTCTGCTCCGCTCACAGTCGCTGCTTTCCCAGCTCACGCCGGGCTCGCTCCAGCTGCATTCCCAGCCCTTTTGCTACAACTCCGGGTCCACGACACACACACTGGTGCCCGCTGCTTGCTGCCGTGCTAGAGGCAAAGCAGGGAGGACAAGATGAGCGCACCAGAGAAGGGCGAGAGGGAAGTGGAAGGTGCAGCAATGAAAGTGGGCAGACAGGGGTTAAGGAGAAACGTGCTCCGTAGGAGAGCAGCACGGGCTCGGATCCAGCAGCAGCACCGCTGCCCTCTGCTCTGTGCACAGAGGATGTGACCGCAAGCCTTGCAGAGCCCTTGTAGCACCTGATGGGCTGGGTTTCCATCTGCTGTGGTGGCCAGCTCAGTTACAGGTCTATAACCATCTAGGAAGTTCATCTATAGCTCTGTCTCTCTGGGAGTACCCAGGGTCAACCCCTGCATCTCTCTGCAGAGGGGCTCAAGCTCAGGCATCTCTTCATTCTGTATCTCACTTTTAAAGCCAAGTGGGAACTCTTTCCACAACACTCCTTTGCATTTTGCATCAGCCGGTACTTCATCCATCTGACTTCCAGCTTGGCCTGTCTGCACAGGTATCACAGATCCTAAGCAGGAAAGGAATATACGACACCCAAGGGCTCCTGACCTAGTGGTCACTGCCAGTGGCAATGGATACCCCCAGTCAAAACAGTTGGGATTAGCCACAGCTCCCGTCAGAGAAACAGTTTTTTTGTATAAAGAGGGAAGGAGTAACCATCTCTCACACCTCTAGGGTCATATCTTGCTGGCAGCCTAAAGCCTAACACTAAAAGTACTTTACCTTCACCAGCACCTCAGAGACAACAGGAAATGTAAAAACTCACTACCCCTCCACCTGCCAAACCACTCAAGCAAGGCCAGCAGTAAAGGAGGAGCAGTGAAAGGTCATGGTCCCCCAAGCCAGACTGAGCAGAGAGAAGAGGTGGCCACAGGAGAGAAAAGGAGCATGGTCCGATGTTCCCACCATATGTCTCTGTAAGTGGTGGGAGATCGGGCAGAGGCACTTGGTCCATTCCAAGAGGTGATTTTGGGCCCAGCCCTGGTGCACCATGCAGCATGGTGTTTGCGTGGCAGCATCTGCCCCAGCTAGTAACAGCAGTGACAGGACATAAGCTCTGACAGCAGATTCAAGATGGGGCCAGAGAGGATTAAACCTTTGAAACCAAAAGTTCTGAAACATCTTTGAAAAATCCTGTTAAAAAAAATTCTGCATAGGACACCACAAACACTGCTTCAGTCCTGGAAGTACCCATTCTGGACAAATTATTTCCTTGACAAACTCTGATGAGAGTATCACCCCTGCCCAAGAAAAGAGCAGTGCCAGGGACAGCTCACACCAACCCCATTACAGGTTAAAGACCCTCTGCTACAGCACTGCCCCACAGCTGCTGCAAGCCACAAGCTTGGTACAGGGGACACCAACATGCAGCGTGAGCATTTTTCCTTGGACAAAAGAACACAGACAACACTAATGGTTGTGGCTTAGGAATGGTATTCCCCGTATTAGCATTCCCACTGAAATACTCAAAAACACATGCTGCTCGTGTCCCTTTCCCCCTGTGGCAGGCTGGAGAGGAGAACTGTAGGCACAAAAGGTAAAGATCATGGTTTGCTATAAGAACAATTTACTGAAAACAGTAATGAGAGAAGAAAACAAATAATAACAGCGACAATATTAAAAAGAATGTAGAAGAGAGGGGAAAGATTCACATATGATTGCTCACCACAATGATGATTGTAACATGATGTTACTCCCACCGCAAGGGACCCCTCCTCCCCATCCCTCTTCAGCCCCTCTTCCCTGCCATAAACCCTCCCCCTCCCCTTTGCCCACGTTCATGATGTATAGAGTAACCAGGGTGCTGGCCACACCATTCCTAGCTACTGCAAAAATGTATTTTTTGACTGGCTGCAACTTAGACCTTGACATTCAGCACTGCAAGAATACAGCAGTCTGGTCAGTTCTTCTTGCTCTTGTTGGTGAACAAACTGACTTTGTTAACAGATGCCACAGACAAGGAAGGAGACTCCAGCTTCACCTTGTCCAGCAAAGTTTTCTTTATGGCTGCTGGGGAAATCTCCTCTTGGTCTGCCAAATGCTGCAGTTCCCTACAATGGGGTAGTGGGAGAAGAAGTCATAGGAAAAAGAAAATAGACAGGCTGGGGGACAAGTCTTGCATGCTCTTTAGGATTTCCTAGGTGCCCACCTTGTCCGGATACAGGAAGCCTCCACAGCATTGATAAGGAGTGAGCGAAAGCCACCACTCTCCAGGAAGTGCAGGGCATGGATAGTGGCTCCCCCGGGCGAGCAGACATTGTCCTTCAGCTGACCAGGATGCTGCTCAGATTCTAACAGCATTTTGGCAGCACCCTGTAGCAAGGGAAATACTTGCCAGAGCTCTGACTGCAGAAGCCACTGTCACACACTCCTGTTCTCCACTGCACAGAGCAGCACCAACACTCACAACAGGCAAACCGGGGCTCCTGCAGGCTGCCAAAACACTTTTCAGAGCTGACACAGCCTACAAAGGAGCAGAGTTTCCCAAGCCCCAGCTCCCACACCATCACCAGTGCCAGCAGATTGCTGCAGACACTTCCTACAGTCCCCCACCAGGAACCTGTGTGCATTCAAACCAAACACATTCTTTGAAGTAGATTCTGTGAGAGGACCAAGACGATTTCAAACTGTGATGTGTAGATTCCTCTGCACAGAGCAGGCACAGACGCAGATTTGTTATGCAGGAGGTAATACTGACCAGCAAAGCCTGTGCTCCAAGTCGAACCGCCAGCCTGCGGGGAAGGCCCATCTTTACTCCTCCATCCGCAAGAGCATCCAGGGCAGTGAATGCCTGAGACCAGAGAGAGGGAGAAGGTGACTGAAAGACTCTGCTCCAGGACTGCTAAATCTCAGGGAGGAGAGAACCCAGGGCATCAGGACTGTTCTATGACTCTATCACTTACAGACTTGACAAAAGCCTCCCCCTTTCCTTCATGGATGCCATGTCAGGCTCCTCTCCCACTAGCTCCAGCTCAGGAGTGGGGGGAATGGGAGAAATTCAGCTTCTGCATCATGCAAACTACAGGCCCAAGTTTTACAACATGGACACGTGGACATTGCACACTGGCTATGGACTTCTGGACTTCTTCCCATTGCAAATGTGGGCAATGGGGAAAAAAAAAAAAAAAAAAGACAAGCTGAATTTGCACAGACTTTATGGCAGGCAAAGCCAAGTGCTCTCCCTAAGACTGCCACTAGGTGAGGAAACAGCACATACATACGCAGGGCCACTGCCACTGAGCCCTGTTACAGCATCGATGAGGTCCTCTTCCACCTCGGTGCAGAAGCCCACACTGGCCATCAGTTGTTCCAAAAGCTTCCCATCTTCCACATTCGCATGAGTTCCAGTGGCATAGACTGTAGCACCTTCCCGGACTATCACAGGAGTGTTGGTCATGCACCTGATCACTTTTGGTGTGGGGCAGAAGGTAGAGAGTTTCTTAGGGCAGAAAATCATTGAAGATAAAAAGTAAGAAAAAAAGAAAGAAGGGAGAAAAATGAGCTTTAGTGCATATTTTTCATCAATGGGCTGCCCAGGAAAAGACCCTCCAGGGGAAAGAACAACACAAGCAGAAGAAAAAGAGTGACCTGTGTATCTCAAATGCCCTGCTTTGAGCCACAGGAACTCATACGTGAATGTGAAGCCTTTGTCAGTATCAGCAAAGCAGGAGCTGGGCAAAGCCAGGTTGGAAACAGTATCCGAAAGGCCTCAATCCCACATCAACCCACAGATCTCCAAAAGAGCTCCTGCAGACACTTAACATAAAATCTGCAGAAATTCAGGGGAGACGACCTAGTGCTCTTAGAAGAAACGTGATCGGACAGCACCTCATGTGAGGGAACAGCTGGATAAAACCTCTAATAGCATTTGCTGATGAAGACAGGCAATGGTGACCGAAACCAAGTTGGCGGCTGCTGCGTGACTTTAGTTCTGAGCAGCACAAGTAACGCGTGTCCCTTGGATCGGCTCCTCGGCGTCAGAGGAGTGGAAGCAGCTGATGGCCGGCCTCGTACGGCCCGGTCCCCTCTCACCTTCTCTATGGAGCTGATGGTGACGCCGGCCGCGCAGGAGACCACGATGTGCCGGGGCTCGATGTCGGGGCCCACCTCCTCCAGGATGAAGGGAATGATGGGTGGCTTCACGGCCAGGAAAAGGACATCGCTGCTCTTCACCGTGTCCTTGTTGCTCACCGTGAAGTTCACTCCCATTTTCTGCACCGGTTTGGGGAGAAACGGGACCGCTCAGGTCCGGGACGGCCCGGGAGGGGAGCGCCCCCAACCCTGTCCCAGCTACCCGGCCGCACTCACCCGCAGCCTGCTCACGGTGGGCAGGTCAGTGTCCGGGGAGCTCGCCGTGATCTTGTGAGCAGCCAGGACTCCTGCGAAGGACACCGCGTGTCAGCCCGAGGGATCGGCACCGCCTGCCCCGTGCCCACTTGCCCAGCATGAAGCCCCCGGCCAGGGCGAAGGCGAAATGCCCCGCGCCCACCTGCCGCCGTGAAGCCGCGGGCCAGAGCGAAGGCAAGCTGCCCCGCGCCGATGAACCCCACGCTCATGGCCGGTGCGGTGCGGCTCGGTGCGGTGCGGCTCGGCTCGGCTCGGCTCGGCTCGGCTCGGCTCGGCTCGGCTCCGCCAGGTGAGGCTCCGCCAGGTACGGTGCGATTCCGCCAGACCCGGCCCCGCCGCCGTCCACGTGGCCGCGCGCACGGAGGCGAGACCGCGCGGCTGGACGTGGGCGCGCAGCCAATCGGCGAGCAGCGGGGCGGGGCAGCGCCAGCGCTCCGCCACTCAGCGAGCGGAGGCGGGGCCAGAAGCGCAGCCCTCGCCAGCGATTGGAGCAACCGGCGCGCGGTGTTGCATCATTCGCCGGCCGCGGGACCGCCGGCCGCGCCGCTCCGCTCCGCCAGGCGGCGCTGTACTCGCGCCGGAGCCCCGCGGGCTGGGCCGGGAGCGCCGGTACCGCCGGTACCGCCGGTACCGCCTTCCATGGGCCCGGCGGTCCCCGGCCACCCTCCCCGCGGAGAGCGGGACTCGGGGTTCCCGTGTGCTGGCTCGGCTCGGCTCGGCTCTCCCCATCCCCGCCGGCCCGGCACCCAGCGGTGCCCACACGCGGAGAGCGGCCCGGCGGCGCCTCGTGCTCTGGGAATCGCCCGCAGGTTTCCCCAGGGATTTATTTCCCTGCCCCTGAACAGGGAGGGAGCTTCCGTCGCCCGGTTGCCCGCGGGGCCCGCACGCAGTGGGGGCTTGTTCCGGGCCCCTGGAGCGGCCTCCTTCACAGCCCTGCGGCCTGGGCTGTGCAGAGACCAGCCCGCCGTGTTCTTGTAAAACTCAGGCAGCAGGCACGGATTTTTTACTTCACTGGGTTTTTTTGTTTGGTTGGTTGTTGTTTTTTGGTTGGTTGGGTTTTTTTGTTTTTTCTTCTTGATTCTTGACTGACAGAAATAAATCTCAGTGTTTTGGGTTTTTTTTCTATTGATAAATGTTTCTAAAGGCTGATCTTTTGTGGATACTGAACCTCAGGCTTCCAAAAAAGAAGGTAAAAAACCAAACGTAACCATTAACAATTCAATTTTAATCTATCCATTTTGGAATCCTCGGGGTGCTGTCTAGACTGGCTGCAGTCACAAGTCCATAATTAATGAATACACGTAAATCATAACATTAGTTTACCTAAAGAGGTTGGGAATGGCTGGTGGCTGGGGAAACCTGGTTCATGGTGAGCTACTTGATCATCATCTATTAATTAAGGGGGTAGATACTCTGGAAATGAAGGTGGTTTAGTGAACTGAATCATGACAGAGCTGGTTGGTAAATCCTGATGAGCAGATATCAGATGTTCTCTGTCCTGGATTGGGCAATCTCATAGTTTCCAATGGTTGGGGAGTGTTTTAACCACTGAAGCATGAGGTTTTGATTTTTTTAATTATTTTTTTCTCCTAAAAGAGAGGATTGTTGTCCACACAATCTTTTTTTGCCATTTTGACCATGTTCACATTTTTTGCTCAGTCTTTGGCTGGCAGATGAGAAAGCTAAATCTGAACACACTGTTCTTGGCAATGACTTGTGTTTCCACTCCTCCAGTCAGTGGGATCATGATTTCCATGTTTAATTCTCTTTCCCCTTATTGTGAAGGCACTCAGTTTTGCCCTCATTGTTTCCCAAGTACCAATTTCTCTCTGGCCCTTTGACCCTGCATCAGTGTAAGTTGCATCAACCCATGGCACTGCCAGATTTTACCGTGTTTCTGCTCTTGCTCCTACTTGGTGCAAAACCTTCCCAGCAGGAAGCCAGCAGTGCCTGGCTCAGCCACGTACTATCAGCCAAGCAGCTTTCCAACAGCTGCCACTGCCTGAGGACCACCAGTGTTATCCCTGGGGACAAGCACCCCCTTGCCTGTGGGCTCTTGCCTCTGCTGGCCCCCTTCCCCAGCCCACCCAGCCTCCCAGAGCCACACCAGAGCCTGCAGGGCTTTCCTCAAACAATGTTCCTGGGCTCACTGGATTGAATTTTATAACAAAAGCCATGGTCCTTCACAGGCACCCGTTCAGTTTTTAGTGATCTGTAATGACAAAAAATAAGTAATTTTCAAGTGTGACACAGCTTAATTTGTCCATATTGATGTGTTTAACAGGAATACATCATAAATGCTCAAGGGCCCTTTGTATGCAGTGGCTCTTGTAAATTGACTCCTCCAACACAAATGGATTTCCTTTTCCAAGTCAGCATTTTGTACTTGTACAACCCATAATTTGTTTGGGTGGCAAGAAATAAAGCTCCTGGTTTATAGCTCTTGGTTTATATCTATATCTATCTTGGGTTTTGTTCTACCAGCCTCCTCTTGGACCACATCTTCCAGATTTCCTGCCCTTCTCTGGGACTCACAGAAGAGAAGACCCCCTTGGAAGGCTGTTCCTTTGTGCTGGATCCCGATTCTTGTCTCATTTCCTGGCTAATGCTCCCCATTGCTAAGGGCTGGTCCTTGCTCAGAATTATTCAACATAATCTGCCCCAATAAGTTTGCCCTTTGCTTTTCAAACCCTACACAAAGTACTGATGCAAAGTAAGTTTCCTTCCTTATTCCTGAGTCATTCTGCTGCAAAGAATCCACTCAGAGGTCTTGCTGTGTTGTGTCTGTTCTATTTTGGGTCTGTGTTCAGGCTTTGCACATCAAAATAAAGTGAGCTCTGCTTTCGTGCAGAAAGGGCTGTGGCTGCTGCAATGGAAGTGTGGAGAGGAGGGTGACAGCACACAGATCTCAGAAGATGTAAGTATACATCTGCCATTCAGCTTTATTTTGTTTTGGTTAAAAATAAATCTTGTTTCTGACAGGCAGCTACTGGAGATTTTAATCAAAGCACTCAAGTCTGCATGTGCTGCACTTGGACAGTCTGGCTTCTCCCTGGAACAAATGAAGATTCCTATGGGGCCTGAAATCTGAGCTGAGAAGAGTGGAACTTTAAAGTGGGTGTTTTGTCAGGGCTGGGTCTGAGAAATTTGGCTACTCAGTGATGCAGAGTGCTCAGGAATCCTGCGCCTGAGCTGCTCTGGGGTACGGTGTGCAAGTTCTGTCATGCCCATCCTGTCCATGCCCCCTCTCTGCCTGGTTTGGTCTCTTGTGCAGCACTGTGAGATTAGTCTCTCCCTCCCCTTTCCCATGCCCCCAGAATTTATCTTCAAGCTTTCACAAAAAAAAATGTTGACCCCAGTGCAAGGAAATGGTGGCCCATGCATCAAGACAGAGCCTGTGCCAAGGTATTTCCTGTGCTGTTCAGGTGAGGATGGCAGGTCCCACACAGTCACTTGGCTCTTCTCTGCAACCTGATTCTCAGCAGTAGAGCCCCAACTTTACAAATTTTCATTTCTGTAGTGACTCAGTGTTTGCTAGATAGGAACATTGAATTAAATTATTAGGCCTCCTCCAAGGTGTGCACTTGAGGATATTCCTTTTCTATGCTAGACAGTGAAGGAGAGGAAGGGAAAAGACTGGCAACATTCAAAATATTGTGATAGCTATGATGGTCTTCTCAGAAACACCCAGACTGGAACTGCCCACACTTGCAGGCATTCCACGTCTCACAACACAGTCCAAATTAACCCAAACTCCAAGGGATTGATTTTCATCTCCTGAAAATTCTGGTGTTCCTTCATGCAGCTTTTAACTTTTCCACTTCCTGAGTAGTCACTTGGTTACCATTAAGCACTGGTTAACAGTTTCAAAATCCTTGGTGTCTTTCCTAATATTTGGCTCAGTAACCTGGTAGCCCCGCTGCTGTGGTTATGAGCATTCCTGCTGTCTGCAGATGCACGTGGAGCTGTGTCATTCCTTCATGCTGGCACCAGGCGGGTGAGGCAGAACCATGGGGCAGTTGGGCTGTGCTGTGCATCAGCTGCAGCCCACCTGCTCCAGGTCATTCAGTCGTTAGTGTAGTGAGTCCTCACCTTGAAGCTTGGCTGATGGAGTGTGCGTGCCTGCCCAGCGCCTCTCTGCCCCTCGCCCTGTCCCTCTGCCCCTGCCGTGGTTCACAGCTCTGAGATGCTCCCACAGTGGCCAACCCACAATTCAGAGGTGTGAGACAAAGCGGATGCGCTGCGAGTACGCCAGGTCCAAGACATAGAGCAGCAGGTTGACATAGGTGAAGATGGCAATCACCAGCTGGCTGTCCCAGGGGCACTTGCCCTTGGCACAGAGGCCAGGGCGTCGTGGGGAGCCGTACTTGCTGTCAAAGCAGAACACTGGCCAGATGACCGCAGCACTCGTGTAGAGCAGCACAGCCCCAAAAGTGTAGATGACCACAGAACGCTCAAAAGGGAACCACAGCAATGCAGTCTTACCTGTGACACTGAAGGCCACTACCACCACTGTCACCACAAAGCAAAAGCTGTAGACAGCCACACACCACTGCGTCGCCACGTATTTACCATATTGGCTGTCATTCACCAGCGCCCCAAAGATGATGCAGGCCACGAAGGCCTGAACGATTTTCAGGAGCCCAGAGATAGTTGCCATGTAGCTGGTGACTTGTCCTGGTTTTGCCCTGGTTAAGAACACCTCAGTGGCGTAGGTGACAAACAGGAGGCCCGCGAAGACGCTGGCTGCGATGCGGAAATCCCTCACCTGGCAGCCGATGGGGTAACAGCCCACCTGGACGAAGTAGAGCGGGTAGATCACTGCAGCCGTGATGGACATGAGTGTGGCAAGCATGGCAAAGGCAGCAGTGAAGTTTCCCCAGGAGAGGCTCAGGCAGCTGTGCAGGTGTGTGAACTCACAGGTGATGATGAACACAGTGATGGCAAAGCAGAAGGTCCAGACAAACATGCAGAAGGTGCCGTAGGCAGCACTGAACCCCCCTTGGTGGGCAACCAGGCTGAATGTGGTGCATCCGAAGGTCATCTGCAGCAATCGAGCGATTCCTACAGGGGAAGTCAGCGCAGCTGTGTTCAGATACGGCCCTCCCGTGCTCTCCATTATCTTTCCAGTCCAGCAGACAATGCACTCAAAGCCTCCTCAAACGTCCTTTCTGCCTCTTGCAGCTTTGCCCTGCGTCCCACCTGATCCGAGCTCAGTGGAGCGGCAGCTCAGATCCCGCTGGTCTCTGCTGGCATCGGTGGGAGCTGCCTCTGACTCTGCATCTCTGGCAGCTCTGTGCACGGACCTGCGGCTGCAGGGAGGTGACTGCCTGGCTCTGCCCACTGGCTGTAAGCTCAGGGTGCTGCTGCTCGCTCTCTGCTTCCTCAGGTCTGAAACCTGCTCCTGTGCTGTAGTTTGGCTGTCTCCTTTCCCACAGGATGGTACTTTTCCCTGGAGGCTGACATTTATTCCATTTTAGCTTCGCAGCTGTAGCTTTCTGCTGCACCGTTCACAGGAACCTGGAGTATAAATAGGGGCTTTATTAATAGTTCTGGAATGAGTCCTGCCCCCACTCAGCTGTTGGGAGCGGGTGTTATTTAACACTGAAGCTGTGAGCTCCATCAAAGGCTCTTGATTATCCTTCTGCTGTTCTTCTAGAAACTCTGGGGTCCCTGGAATGCTGCCGTTCCCCACACAACTCCCCGCACTCAGGGGAGGTGTCTGGCTGTGGCAGTGGGCTGTGATCCAGCCGTGCTGCAGGAACAAGAGCTCAGTCCTGCAGAACCAAGAGCCCCTGAGTGGAGGCACAAACCCAAAGGCAGCACAAACCTGAAAAAAGAAGGGATTTAGGCCAGAGGCTGAATAAAAGCTGACTCACTTTGCTGCAGTTGATCTGGAGCAGTGATACATTTACCTGCTGTGCTTTGTGACAGCTTGTGGTAGTGAAGGTTGACAGCACCCATCCTCAACATTTCCTTAAACTCTTCCCTGTTTCTCTTTGACTTTATGTGGAAATCAGTTTTTCTTGTATCTCTGAATGCAATGACTGAATACAATTGTTTCTTAAAATTGCTTTGATATTCTTAGTTCTGTTTTGGAACACAGATTTCAATAAATAGTGTAAAACTCTTCCTCCTTTTTGTGAGATCAAAACTTTCACAGTGAGACATTCCTGGTATACAGTGCCCCCCAGACCTCATCTCTACCCAGAAGTCTCTTAATTATATTTCTGAAAGTGCCAAACAAAATTTCTGATGTAATTTCAGAGTAGGAATGGGTGAATGTTTTTATCACAACATAGCATAAAAATTCCTGCCTTACCTCACGGCAGCATTGCTGACTCCTCACCTGCAGTACTCATCCCAGTATGGACGCAGAAAAACTAAACTGCTGGAATGGCTCACATGAGAACAGTACAAACTTTTGGCTGTAATGATAAAATATGCCTACCTTCAGGTTTGCCACCAACTTGTAACCTCAGTCTCTTTCATTCATCTCAAGTCCCCTCCGTTTTCCTTTGAAAGGCCTCTGGTGCTAAAAGTACAAAAGCCTGCATTCATTTGGGGTGGAAGTTGCACAATTAACATCACAATAACCAGGAAATGCAGCAGGAGAGATGAGGAACTCCAGGTGAACGGGTTGCCAGGCCAGCATCTTGCCCTACCTGACTCTCTATTAATCCTTCACCTCTAGCAGTTTTCCAGGCTTCATTGGCAGTGGGTCACTTTCTGCACTGTGGCACTTTGTGGCATCACTTCCCATTTGCCCGGGACCAGCAGAAGGCACAGGGACACTCCCCAGCAGTGCCAGGGCTCAGGGCAGAGCTGCTCCTGCTGCTCACCTGCTTTCCCGGGGGAGGTGCTGCCCCTCTGGAGAGCCCTCAGCACCAGAGTCAGGGCTGGCAAAGGTCCCCCAAATCACACTGGTGGAGGAGTGCACCAGACAGACCATGGCCACTTCTCCCTCAGAAATAAAGAACCTTATCTAATCAAAGATCACAGAATACAAACACATGGCACTGAATTCTTCCAGTCTTGCCCTTTTGCCACTGGCTTCTGCACAGCAGAGAACAGATGAAAAGTGTAATTAGGACAATTCTACTTTTATACCCAAGTCATTAAAACATAAAGGATATCACTAATCTCCAAACAGATCACAGGGAAACTCCACTGATGTTTTCCTGTTTTTCAGTTCCCCTGGGAACACCAACCATTTTCTCTTTAGTTTTTTGTTATCTTCAATCTGTGTTAATCCCATGCACAGCAGGACAGCTGATTGTGGTGGTCTGTGTGTGGTCCTGCAAGACTTCCCCTGGAAGTCCAAGAAAAGGACCCGAAGGGCTACAGTTTGGTTCATTTTTTGGGTTTACTTACCCAAAACAAGAGATCTAACAAGCAGCACCACTGTTCTAACCTGGCAAGGTCTGTTTTGAAAGTACAGGGAATTTTTCATAGATCAGGCCCAAATTTTCTCGTCTCTGTGGCCGACATGCTGTGTAACCATGCACAGAGTGCAGGCACACAGCTGGTCCCAGGGCCTCGTGCAGCAGGGATTGCAGCAGGGATTGCAGCAGGGACTGCAGCAGGGACTGCAGCTGTGCTCCTGGTGCAGGTCTCCCCACGCCCTGCACTGAGCCCCAGGGTGAACTCTGCTCCAGCCGCCCACGTGCTCCCATCTCCTGTCTCCTCTCCAGCCTCAGTCGTGCTTTCTCCATCCCTCACTTGCTCTCCTCCCACTGCCATCAAAGGGGATTCTCTGTGCTGTGGTGGGTGTGTTCCCAAATGATTAGAAGAGAAATATGTTGGTGCTTGTCTTGTGTTCTCTGCCTTTTTTTCTTCAAATGCTTCTGATGCTCTGATCAAACATTTCGCTCACTGGAAGAGAGGCCTTTGCAGCAAAGCCAGATCTCCCTCCATGTTAAAACACAATGCCTTGCACTACCTGGGGAATCCCAGACAAGCCAAAAATGCTGTGAAAGTCTGCAAACATCAGATGCTGGGTGAAATTCTCTGTACTTAAACCTTAGGTGGTGAAATTCTCTGTACTTAAACCTTAGGTTACAACCTCTTCATCACAGAAACAATGACAAGGCACACTGCAAGGAGAACACAGAAATCTAATTAATGTCCAAAACGTCAACACCACCCTTAGCCCTCTCCCAGGCACAAGTGACCATCAGGATAACCCATCCAAATGAGCAGCATATACAACTTTACAAAGACATGGGTATGGTTCTCTGGTCAGCCCTTATAAATAGCGTTTTACATATTAAAATAAATATGTCCACGTTGCCAAAGTAGCAAGAGGTTTCTTCGTTATTTAAAAAAAATATGTTACAATATCCATTATATTTCTTGCTTAGTTTAAAAAAGTAATTAAAAAGTCATTTTACAAAATAATACGAATAAATTGAGTACAAGAGTGTCCATCCCTAGCACATGTCCTGGGTCTGTATACTGTGACTCAGCATGAGATGCTAACCTCCAGGAAGTAACATCATCATTCCTTCACTTCTACTTGGACAGAAGAAATCCAGTGCTTGCTTTTTTCATCACTTGTAACAAGTCTATGATGTAGAACTCATGGCAAGGGAAGATGTCCCAGATCTGGGTGAGGCTCTCATCACTGCTATTTATGGCTTTGCTACTCCCTGTATTTGATTGCCTTGTGTAACACAGAAAGAGGATGTGACCAGCTGAAACTTAGCCCTGGAGTTTGGAGGGAGGGAACAAGTTCCAGCCAAACAGTGTAAGCAAGAAATTGCTGCTTGCCTTTTTTTTTTTTCCTATTTCTTTTTCTTGACACACCATAAGCGTGCAAGAGTGTGGGAGCGTGTGAGTGCACAGGTGTGAGCGTGCCATGGGTATGAGCATGCATCTGCCTGCAGGAACATTAAGGAAGAAGATTAGAAAGTTTGGGAGAAGGGCTGAGAGTCTCTCTCCTCCTGATCTAATCTCTGCCCCTCTGATGAGCCCTCCCTAGTTACCACTGCTGAGCATCCCCAGGAGTTTACTGGGCTCCAGGCCCTGCTGCTGTGCCATCTTCTGAACATCAAAACCCATGTGCATGAGGAACTGGATCACATTCATCTCCTGCCCTGTGAACTGGTCCCTGATGGTGGGGCATGAGGGGTTGCAGTGAGGCCATGGACAGCTGTCAATCAGGTGAATTGGGCAGCCTTTCAGAGGAGCCTTCCCATTTTTGTTGCTCTCATGGAGGCTCCGATCCCAACAGTGCAGGGCACGGGGTAATGATGTCCCCTTCACCTGGATGTCAGTCCAGTGACTGGAAAGACAAATTGTACAGATCACATCAGAGGGGTCAGGCTGCCAGGACAGGTTCATTCCCAAGCCACATCCCCATTCACCTCTCACAGGACTTGCACAAGCACTTACTTGCGTGTGATGATCTCGTGGGACAAACAGGCAGGAGCAAAGCTTGCACTGAAGGAAAAAAAGAAACATGGATTATGTCTTGAAGGACAAAGCAAGTCCTGCTGAATCGAACCTCCTGGACTAGGGAGAGGGTGCAATTTTAGACAGAAATGAAAAAGGCAAGATTCTTGATGTAGATGAACTAATGGTTACCAAATTTACTCTTTTTTCAGCAGAGATCTGAGAACACAAGGACACTAGATAAGAATGTTCCTTAGAAACAAATGTGCCAGGTTTTTCTGAATGAAACACTTACGTCACATCCTTCAAGGTGTTTCTCAGCTCTCTACCCAAATTCTGGATGTAGAGCCACTGTCCTTCCTGAACAGGCTGGCCAGTTAGGTGTACATTGTCTACAGTAAGCTGGGCCTCATCGAAGAGCCACTGAACAACAAAGACTGGGCCTAGAAAGACAAAAAATTCGGAAAAGGGGTTACTCCAAGTTAGTTACAGATACAGAGGAAACCCTAAAACCATTTGATCTCTCTCCTTTGGTACTTACATCGAAGAGTGGGGTAAATCTTATATCCAAAAAAGCAATTCCATTCCTCTCCCTCTTTAAACTGCAGCTTACAGCGTTCAGGAACAATGCCATTCCAGTATCTAGAAGACAAAGCAATAACAGAATGCGAGGCACAGGGCAATCCTAACAATGTGTCCTCTCCATATCCTAGTTACTGTTCTGATGAGAATTTCAACTGATAGAACAGCTCTCTCAGCAGCACTGTCCCATCAACACATTTTAGAGCATCTCTAACTGTGCATATTCTTTCACACATTTAGACGTTATTGTCTTTTCCAATCACATCATTGAAAAAACACTGATGTGGACAATAAATACTCTGTAAGTATCAAAATGAAGGAACACAGTGAAGGATCTATTCCATGCTCTGACCTCTTAGAGTAGCATACTTTAGAGCATCTGACTGTACCTTATTCCTCTTCTGATGGCCTCAGTTGGAGCACAGGTTATGGTATCGATACAGTCTGTTCTGCGATACTGTTTGTTATCCAGGAACCATCCAGAGTCTGCCAAGCCTCGAACCTGAATGCCTTGATAACCCATCTCCTCCAGCTGCTCTGCTACTCGATCCACGTTCAGGAGCACTCCTGTCCCTCCAGCACTGCAACAGCAACATCAACACTGCAGTCATGAGGCACACACAGGTGTTACAGACCTCGCTAGCAGACACACCTTCCTCAGCAGTGAACTGCTATGAACACCTTCATCTGCCACAGCAGAGCTACCCACCCATTCACCATGAACTCGGTAGACACCACATTATTTCCTTGCTTTGCAACACTCAGAAATAAAGCCAGTGCTGAGTAATAATCTGGTAGGTCAGAAACAAAGTCCTGTTGTTACTGTCTTTCCTGAGAGATCCATGTGCTCTGTACAATTTCCAAGGGGATTGGCTGTTCAAAAACTAAAAGAATCAGAATTCACTCAGCAACTTCTCTATTACACTCCTGTGTAATACACTGAGTGTGCCAGAGCTTTGTGCAACACAGGATGATCCAGAGCATCTGTGTGAGGCAAGTTTAGTTTTTATTTCAGTGTCCTGAATCAATTTACAGGAGGTGTGTGTCTTATGATGTGAGCCAACAGGAACCAGAATTCCTGGTGCAGACAAGAACACAAAGCTTTGTTATTTTCTGCGTTTTCTCTTATGTGAATATGGACTGCAAGCTGATGAAGTAATATTGTATCATCCTCTGTTGTGGCACTTACAGAGAAAACTGACCAGAGATACAGGGTTTGCTGTGTTAGTGTTACTGTACTCCTGGAAGAAATGTTTCAGGAGCTTCTGGGGCCTCCTCCCTTAACAGCTTTCTACTGTGGAAATCTCCTGTCTTCACAAAACAGAATCTTGTGGACACCTACCTGCTCCCTGCTAGCAGCAATACTTTTGCAGTGCTCAGACCTTTTCCCACCAGCTCCTTTATAACCTCCTGTATGATCAGTGCTCCCATGAAGGCATATTCATCTGGAAGACAGCTCAGTTTCAACAAAATTGTTTCCTGTCCAGGCTCAGACTTTTATTTCCTCTCTGAAAATGCTTAAGAACTTTCCAAAGGGATTACAAACCTAAACTCAGACTTGTTTTATCCACCTACATGAAATACACCTAACAAGAGATTCTCCCCTGCCTCATACAAAATGTGCTGCCTGGAAAGAGAACCGAGTGAACTGAATACTCAATTACACAAATACCTTCTTATGACAGTGCTTAGAAATGAGTAAACTTGGAAATGGAAAACAAGAAGGAAGGTGCTGGAGGAACAAACACACACCTTCCTACCACTGGAATCTCAGTTCCAACTTAGTGTTTCCCCTTTTTCCCAATTCATCAAGCCAATTCAGAGAAGCAATGCTTCACAAGATGTTACATGTACAAAGACATTGCTTCCTTGGCACCACCAGCATCTGTGGTTGCTGATGTGTAACTGCTCCATAGGAAGAGCCCGAAGGAGCTGGGATGAAGTGCAAAGGTCCCTTACTGTGAACCACCAGAATGACAGCGGATGGCAGCGTATTGAGATGAACTATACTCTTTCCCAAAGAAACCTGCAGACAGCTTTAGCTTGGCACATAATGGCTCCTGCCTAAGGTCAAATATCCTCCGGATAAAAGTCTGACACTAAATTCACAGTCCTGCCTCTCAGGTCAGCCATGCTAAAGTTTCATGCAACAGTTCATGGTCCCTCAGCTACAGCAATTAATTTGCTATATGCTGCAACCTGGAGATTCATCTAAAAGGAATTTTGGTCCTCTAATCCTTGCATACTGCTTCAGTGTAACATCTCTTCAAGCAGTGGCTCTGAACTATGTCAAAACAGCCTGAGCTAAAGAGATCAGGATGTTTTATCTGGAAGTAGCTTGATATTCTTTCCTGCCCTTCAGCAAGAAAAAGCCTGTTTCTCATCCACGTGGTTTCACAGAAGTCTGGCCACAGCCTTTAATGTGTGATGTCTGGAGCAGCAACGGCCCATCAGCAACACTCACTTTTCTCAGACTTGGAAGAGGCACCGCTCCAAACATCACTTGAGCAATATGGGATGAATCTGTAAGAGAGAGCTGTGTGAGTCCTGCTGTGCCTCTGACACACACAGCAGGGTGAGGATGCGGTCACCTAACTGGAAGAAAATTAAATCTTGGGAAGGGGAAAAGGGAAGAGTTTCTGTCCAGTTTGGTGACTTACCTTCTTGCACACCAAGTGACAACTGTAATTGTCTTGAATTTTCTCCTGAACACTAATAGTTTTACTGAGTTAAATCAATAAATAACATGTCTTTTATCAATCTAATTGAATCACTAGGCTCAATGGACAGAATGATGGAGCATGACTTTGCTCTCAGCTATTCTGCCAACACAGTGGATGGCCTGTCACAGGGCAACTCTCTATGGTTCAGTTTTTCACACGAAAAATGAGAAGACTCTAGTCAGTGCAGTGTAAATGCTGATTGCAATCACTGGAGGTTTTTGCAGGAATTAACTTCCCATGTCTCTGTTTTGCAGAAGACAAATTTACATCCCTTCTGTATAGATGCATATATAAACTGATCTCTCTCATTTCTCTTCTTTGAACTAGGAGAGCTGCTCCGCATTCTTCTCAAATTGTCAGATGTGTAACACACTATCGGCCCACCACTCATGATGGATTCACCATTGCAGCTGTTTGAGAAGGCTCTCTGAGCTATCCCCAGTTTTTCTTCATTAGATTACCCCACAACTCCAAGGAGATTGAACTTGAGTTTCTCGACCTTGTCAGCCCTACGTGTTAGAGTAGAACTGCAGCAAATGAGGAAACACACGATTTCCATTTTCCTAGTATTAGTCTTAACCTGTCTCTGCAGCATTCTTGCTAGCCTAAAAGGCAGGAGATGCTGTTTAAGTATAAAGCTATTTCCCTCCGTTGTCCCTCCTTACACCATGTTTGCATTCCACCAGTGGGGATTTTCTTCTGGCTGAGAGGACAGGATCCCAGTTCCTGCAGATGGGCACAAAGAAACAAGAAACATACAGATGACAGTCTGTGATTTCAGAGGAATCCTAGGAGCCTCATGCAAGACCTCTGACCACACAGAAAACAAACAACCATGATGAAAAACATTGGCAAGGGAAGTGGAAGGAACATGTCTAAATTTGCCCTCGGGCAGATTTGACATTCAGAATTTGATTCATGCTACAGATTAAGCCTGTCTGGAAGCTTCCTGTAGTACAGAAAAGACCTGTGATGCCTATTTTTGTCCCCAAAAGACAAATCCTAGTAGGTAAATTCCAATATACTCAGTTAGACGATCTGAGTGAGTGACGGAGATTTGGATACCCAGGAGGCTGCAGCGTGAGAAGAGAGCGAAGAGAGAAGCACTCATTACCGGCAATACCTGTGCACCCAAACGCCTGCCCGATCCCGCGGCACGGGATGGTCACGGGGCAGCAATCAGGCACCTTCCAGGGTGGTGACGGCGGGCGCTACCTCAGCCCTGTCCCAGTCCCTCGGGGATGCCCCACGGGGTGGAGGGGGCGACTCACCCACGCGGGTCGCGGGCCACTCCCGGGAGCTCATCAGCCGCCGCATGGTGTCGTAGCGGGTGTCGCAGTTCTCCCTGTTGAAGCAGTACCACCCTCCTGGCGAGGGGACAGGGGTCAGCCGCCCCGAAGGACCGGGGGCTGGCGGGCGAGGGACGGCGGCCCTCGGGAGCCGGGGCACCGAGGGCAGCAGCCTCGGGTCGCCGCCCCGCTCGTGGCCGCCGTCGCGGAAGTCGGGGGCGCCGGCGCTCACCTTCCAGGAACAGCAGCCACCGCCGACTGCCTTTGGACTCCTTCAGGTAGTAGCTGCGGGCACAGACAAGGGGCAGCGCCTGAGCGAGAGCCGGGCCCGGCCGCAACGCTCTGGTGCCAGCCGGGCCGGGGCCCCGCCGAGGCGGCGCGCGGGGGCGGCGGCTCCGCTCGCGTCCGCCCGGGGAAACGCCGGGGCCGCCGCCCGGGAGGCGCTCGCTGCACCTGTCGCCGCCGGTGCCGCGCGCCGCCGCGCGGTGGCGCCGCAGCCCTCGGGGCCGGGGCCGCGGGGAGCGGCGGCGGCCGCGCGGGGCAGCCCCGGGGCGCCTGGAGGGGCCGGCGCGGCGCGGGGACTCACCCGGCCGGGCTGCCGTCGTTGCAGGTGACCGAGGCGTTGTGCAGGAGGTGCAGGCGCAGGTCGTGCGGCAGCGCCTGGGCCGAGCAGGGGTACAGCGACTGCGCCAGGCTCTTGACCTGCGCCATGAAGCTGTCCATGTTGCCCTCCACGGCCGTGAAGTCCAGCGGGAAACTCTCGGCTGCCGCCGCCGCCGCCGCCGCCGCCGCTTCGCCGCGCTCGCGGACCGCCGGGCCTCGCCGCCGCCAGCCCTTCCTGCCCTCGCCGCCGGGTCCGGCGTGCAGCAGCCCCAAGAGCAGCAGGAGGTGCACCGCCGCCGTGCCCATCGCCGCCCGCCGCCACCCGCCGCTCGCCGCGGCAGCAGCCATTCCCCGGCGGCGGGCAGCGCCGCCCGCGCTCCGCCGCGCCCCGCCGCGCCACCCGCGGGGACGGGGGTCGGCGGCGGACGAAGAGGGCAGCGCCGGCGGCGCGGGCTCGGCGGCGCGGCTGCCGGCACAGGAGCCCGCCGCCCGCTCCCAGGCGGCGAGCATGACAGAGGGGCACGGAGTGCGCGGGGAGCGCGCCGGGGGCGCCGCCAGCCCGGGCGCCGCGTGGGGCAGCAGCCGGCCAGCCCCCGCCCTGCCCTGCCCTCCGCCCCCTCGGAGCGAGGCGGAGGGAGCGGGGGGTCTGCGCCGCGCCGCACCGCACCGGCACGGTGGGCCGCTCCGTCGGGGCGCGCCCCGCGCTCGACGGCGACGCCATCGCCGCCCCTGCCGGCGCCGGGGCTGCGGCGGTGGCGGCGGCGCCCGACAGCCTCGCCCGCAGGGCGGTGGGGGCCCGGGGCCGCCTCTGCCCGGGGCCGGGGGGGGCGGCCGGGCCGCCCGAGCGCGAGACCCCGCACGTGGCAGCCCCCGTGGCGGCGCCCCAGGCCCGCGCCGCGCCCCCCGATCCGCCCCTCTCCCCCCACAGCCCCGACGGCAGCTCCTCCCCGGCTCCGCGTCGGCGGCACTGCCCGCCCCGCCCCGGGACGTGCCACCGCCGCTTCACCGGCGGAGCTCAGCCCCGCGCCCCCCGATCCATCGCTCTTGGACGGGATCCCGCACGCCGTCCCGTGGGCGGCCCGCGGGGCCGCGCTCCGGCCTGGCCCTGGCTCCCGGAGAGCAGCGGGAAGCGCTCGTTTGGTCCCAGACATCGGCGTCCGGTCTGCTCAGCTTCCGCGGGTGACCGGGGCCGGCGGCCCGTCGCCTCCGGCCGGAGGATGCTGCTGCCGGGAGCGGGAGGGCTCGTGGAGGCCCCGGGCGTGCCGGAGTCACTGCAGGCCGGAGGCGAGGGGTTCCTGCCCCCTGCAGCCCCCGAGCACAGGCGCGGGTTGCCCGGGGTCGGGGTCTCCGCGCCGCAGAGGCTGCGCCCTGCTGCTCTCCGCAGCTCGCGAGGTTTACCGCCGGCCGCTCTCCCCCGGGGCCCAGACGTTTCCAGGAATTGCAAGAAAAATCCTGGAGAAAAAGCCGTGTTGTCGCCAGAGTGCCGGTCATCTGAGAGAGAGAGTTCTCTGGAAATGGCCTTATCGCAGAGCCCCTCGGAGTTAAAAACCCAGGAAAACCAGAGAAAATCGTACACTTCGAATAATTCGTTTAGATAGGAAATAGGACAACTCACGCTTCTCACCAGCCCTCCAGAAAGGAGCAGGAAGATTGTCTTTACTAGGAAATATAATCTATCTGGGATTAGAAAAGGTGAAAATAGTATAATCTTAAAATAGCACGTGGAAGGTTTTTTTGTCAGGCTGGAATTATGGCTGTCCAACTGCTGCAACTACATTTTTTACCTTAATGTGTTTGGACTTTGTGAATGTAGGCACAGCTCTGTGTTTCCTACACACGTAGCATGTGGTTTTGGTTTGCTTGCCATGTTGGGTTTTTTATCTTTCAGTTACTCTTATGTACTCTCAGTTCTTGCTCTGTTCTCACTCAGATTTTTACTCCCAAATGTTTTATTTAAGTGCTAATACTGGCAACAGTATCTTTAAAGCCAAGAAAAGCTACTCAATTGACCGTGCACCTCCTCAAGTGCACTACGTTCACCCCCTGACAAGTTTTTGGTCCTATGTTTCTGCATCATTGTATCTTTCTCTGCACAGGCCTAAACCTCCCTTCCTTGCTGTCAGTGCCAGGTCCGAGCAATTTCTGAGACTAGTTACAGCAAGCTAAAGAACTCGTCAGTCAGCCTGAGCAGAGCTTTCTCTGGAAACTGGTCACTTTTAGTGCAAAGTCTGAAGCAGTAAGTCCTCAGAGTGCTCCAGAATCCCTGGAGAATATGGCATAAACAACTTCAGGACCTCATAGTCCACTAGGTACAGCAAGAAACCAGAAGGGGGTAAGATTGTTGAACTCCATCCTTCACAGTGAGGCTGCTGTGCCTCTTGTTGCCAGGCTTGCATTCCTCCTGGTGTCCCTGCTCTTTCTCTCCACGGAGGGCTGAGTTCCTGCACTCTGTAATGCCTTGCTTGGTAACCAGCTGGCGCATTATGATGCACCAGGGAGGCATCTTATGGCAGAGAGGAATGCATGTTAAAGTTGCAGGTCTTTGTCCTAAGAAGTGAAGCAAAGAAATTTAAATTTTGTCTGGCTTGGCTTTACTGAGCCCTCTTCAGCTTTCTGACCTCTGATTCGGGTCACTCAGGGAAGGGCTTATTCAGGGCACTCTTGCTACCCTTCCAAAGCTCACTAAAATGTTGTATTGCTTTTCATGGCTGAACAAGGGGCTATGAGGAAGAGTGTAAGGCTGTAGATCTGGTAAAACAGCTTTTCTGATTTCTAAACATGTAAATCTGGTACCGTTCAACTCCTTGGCATACTGAATTTGAGTGAACATCAAAGTAACACAGATTTTAGATAATTTTATAATACTTCAGCACGAGAGGTTCACTGAGTTTTAGTCTTTTGATAAGTGCCTCCCTACACTGAATAGATTGGCCTCAGTACAAAAAGAAGCTCAGAGAACGCTGAAAGAATTGGAGTCCTGCTCCAGGCACTGGAGATTTGGCATTTTTATTGGTAGGAGTGAGGTACATAGGAGGCAAACAGGAGACTTTTAATGATTGGAAATAATGTTATGGGATATACTGTTTTTATTTAATACTCTTGAAAGTGAAATGCCCTGCATAATGTGTTCCACTGTGTCCCAAGATATGTCCCTATATGTTCAGTATATTGGACTATGCTGTACAAAAGCTTATGAGACAGTTCTGAATTCCCTCATACCCTGCCAGGACTAAGGCAGCCCCAGCACTTGGCCCTTAGGTGTTTCCCAAGGAAACCCAGGAACCAAGAGGGTAACACCTGAGTCCTGTGTAAGGGCTCATACCACAGGTATGGTCCCCCTTCATGGGCTCTTCTCATTCCTGATTTGAGCCACCCTACAGCCCTGGCTCAGATCAAGCTCCCTGGCTCATTGCTTGGGTCTTGTCTTGTGCATAAGTTACCCCACACAGCCCTACTCACCAACAGAATCCTGCTTTCACACAGTCATGCTACTGCTACCTGCTCTGACCCTGAGGCCAGGGGTTGTAAGGAACTCCAGGAGAATCGTAGAGCCCTCTTAGCACCTGGGTACAGATGTGCCATGCTGGGTGATGCTCTGGTAGGAACCATCTCTTGAACATCCCCAGGACACTCTGTGGTCAGTGATGTCGGTACAGGCAGCAGAAAACACTCCAGAATTATAGTTACTGTGATAAGCAGCTTGTTCTGCATCATTGCTACTACATATTTCTAGATGTTCACAGCTAATTTTCTGTTCGTTTTGAAAGAATAAAAAATAAAACCAGGTGAGGTTTTGCTGTTTTATGAAGAAGCAAATATATGTTACTCCCTGTGACATATGTATGCCTGTGACAATGCAGATGCACACAGTTCCAGGGCTGTGTATTAAATGCAAAGCACTAGCTGCCTGAAAAATGGGATTAGGAAAGGTCATTCTGCAGTGTGTTCACTGTAATTACCAAAGAAATGCAATTTAAGACAAAATTTTGGAGGATGTTTGTCTGGGGCTCACCTGGTAGATTTGCAGGCATCCTCCAGCCTGACAGTGGCAGAAATCAGACATAAGGCTGTTTTCAGCCATTCCCAAATGAGTTCCTCTTTCTTTAATGGACTCCAGGTTGTAGTCACCTCCCCCATTTCTCTCCTGATGCTTCTAATTTCAGATAAATATTTGAGATTAGAAGTGTCTCTGGATATGAAATGTGACCCTTCACCTCCATGCAACTTTGTGATTATGACATACTATTAATAACCAGAATCATCTCTAATCCCACAACTTGGAAATGTTTAGCTCAAATTACATTAGTTCTTTTTAAAAGGAGCAACATTTCTTTAAGGGATGTGTCACTTCCAGATGCAAAAAAGGAAACAGCTGCCTGCTTTAGACATCAAATAGGAGCTACACCCATCCAGAAATGAGACCAGTGTTTTGGGCTATGAAACCCAAAATGTGTCTTTCAGGTTGGAATGGCTGCTCTGCCTGAGCAAGGCAATGGTCACTGCAGTTAACAAAGTCATCTTAATTGCTTCTTCTTCTCCAGCAAAAGTATTAATTAGTGGAAGAATGGCATATCTTCATTATGTGTGAGATAGTTGCAGAGGTTTAGATCTCCCCATTTTAAAGACTAAGAAGTACTTGAATATCAGATACTTGTTGCACCCTTTTTTAGTCAAGTGTGTCAGCTTTCAGCCCTTAAGTCCTCTCACGTCTTCATGTATATTTACAGGAAAAGGCAATTGAAAAGGTAGAAAACTATATATCCTGGACACTGTAGCTCTATAAATATGATAGCAATGATACTGCCCCAATGGAATGAACAAAATGTAAAGACGTTTTTAAGCATTGTTTTAAACATTTTACACCTGGACATCCTTTATTACTATTTCTGCATCTCACTGAACAGTTACGGTATTGGATGGACTTAGGAATCCACATGCATAAGCTAGGGTAAGTCTCTCCATCATTAAAATTCCCATTTTTTCTCCCTTCTCTGACACTGCTGATATAGTAAACACAAGCATTATCTTTTATGAAAGTGTCTTTCCTTAAAAAGATCTTTCTCTTTATAAGCGAAGTAAACCAGACATTTTTGTGGGTGCTGGGGGTAGAGGTGGAGACTTAAGCTTGACATATAGGATAAATATAGAAGAAGTAGAGAAAAAAGAAAGTATTTGGCATGTGGTTACAACTTAGGCTAAATAAATTCCAGTGGTTACTCAGACTAAAAGTTTTGGGGATTTTTTTTGTTTGGTTTTTTTTTGTTTTTTTTTTTTTTGGTGAGTTGTTTTGGTTTGGTTTTATGATAGCAAACTAAACAGACTGTCATCGAATCTGAGAGCGCCTTTGATGCAGAGGCCATGCTGAGACTGAAGGGGAAACCCATAAATGAAATTAAGTCTCTGGGAAATTGTGTGTTGTGAAATGTATGATAATTTCTGTTCCTTGGCTGCAGCCTTCTCTCCTGACCATCTGAGTTTACAGCACTGACCACGAGGTTCCAAATAAACTTTTCTTTTCTTTCTTTTTTTTTTTTTTTTCTTTTTTCCCTCAGAAGAAATGGCCTTCGGGGGTAGCAGGATGCTGTGCTTTGTCTGACCAACGGCGCCCTGATTTTGACACCGCCCGGACACTCCTGTGGCACTGGGTACGCGGCAGGATGCTCCCCGTTCCGCTGTGACACGCGGCGTTCGCCAGGGCTGTTATTTGGCCCAGGAGAACCTTCCCTGCACACGCAGGGATTTTCGGTGTCACTGCTTGGGAGAGAGACGCGAATCCTTCATCCCAAGGCGTTTCTGGTCCCCGGCGCTGCCTGGGGATGCCCGGGCCGGCCCGCCCTCGCTTCGGGGTCTCCGCCTGCGCTCCCGGCTAGGGTCTCGGTACAAGGAGAGAATGTTTTATTTCCCTGGAGGAGGTGCCTGATCCCGACACTGGAAACCCAAGGGACAACACAGCGGGACGTGTGGCTGGCTCCCCTCCCGCTCCCCACGGAGCTGCGAGACGGCAGCGGCTCCGGAGCCGCCCCCACCTCGGCCCAGCGGGCAGGGCCGGGGGTAGCCCCCGCCCAGCACCGGGGGGAGCAGCCCGAGCCGCCCACCGTCTGCCCTGTGCGAGGGCCGCTGCTGCCGCCAGCCCCCCTCGTGCCCAGCGAAGCGCACTCGGCGCCCGCCGCGGGCGAACCGCTCCGCCCCGGCCTCAGAGCTGCCTGCCCGTCCCGCCGCGAGCCGGCTGCGCCAGGCCGGGACTCGTCCGTGACGGCTCGCTCCGGCTCGCTTCCGCAGCCGCCGGGCCGGGCCGGGCCGGTGCCCCCGTCGTGCTCCCCGCGGTGCGGTGCGGTGCGGTGCGGTGCGGTGCGGAGCGGTGCGGTGCGGTGCGGTGCGGTGCGGAGCGGTGCGGTGCGGTGCGGGCGCAGCGGGGCGGGCCCGCAGCAGGCCGGCCTCGGGCCGGCTCCGCCCCGGCCGCGCGGGGCTGGCACGGCACGGGAAGATGGCGGCGGCGGGCGGGGGCGGCGCCGCGGTGTCGGTGTTGGCGCCCAGCGGGCGGCGGGTCACGGTGCGGGTGGGGCCCGGCACGGTCCTGCTCCAGGTGGGTCCGCGGCGGGGAGGGGGCCGAGGGGAAAACGGTGGCAAGGCCGCAGGCCGGCGTGACGCCTCTCTTCTTTCCGCAGGTCCTCGAGGAGGTCTGCAGGAAGCAGGGTGGCAGCCCTGGCGAGTACGGCCTCAAGTGAGTGTCACTGCGGGGCCGGGCCCGGGTCCGGCTGCCTGCGGCCGTTCTCCGCGCCGGGCCTGGCGCTGCCGGAGCCCGCGCCCCGTCCGCGGGGTGCCCGGGGCCTGGCGGAGCCCGCGGCGGGCGGTGGGAGTGCGAGGGCCCGCGGCACACACTGAGCTCTGGTCGGGTCGGTTCGTCCCCGTGTCCCTGTGCCACGTTCCTTTCGCTGCTGGGACAGAGCCGAGGCCCCACGTCGCTCCACCGAACACCCACGCGTGTACCTCATCTAGGCCACAGACCAGCTACGCCTGTCTCCCTTCTCACGTGGGGGTTTGACCCTCTGCTTTTATGGTGTCTCACTTAAGAGCTCATTTGTCTGAGTAGCACTAAAAAAAAAACCCAAAAAACCGTACATGAGTACATTGGGATTTAACCAGGCTTGGTTATGTAGTTGGTTGCTGTTTATCTCTTTAAAACCTTTAGAGGAGAAACACAGATTTGGGTATCTTCTCTGCGACCTCTACAAACTGCAGCTGTTTTGGTGTGCACAATAGCTTTTGTTGATGATGCTTTTACAATTGCTAGCTGTTCATTATTGAATCATGTTCTGTGGCTTTTAGTCAGCCTCCTGGGAATTCTCTTGCACAATACCTGGACTTTGTATTGCTCATAGGCTCTGCTCTCCTTCAGGTTTCAGAGAAATGTTTTGGACCTGTCTTTGCAGTGGAGATTTGCTAGGCTGCCCAACAATGCCAAACTGGAGATGGTACCGGTCTCCAACAGAGCAGGAGCTGGAGCCACGGTATGTTAATTTACGCAATGTGACCTGATTTGTTCAGTTACCAGTTGTGCTGATATGATCCCATCAGATCTCATGATCAAAAGCACAGGCTGACACGGCCAAAGCCTATGTGAGAGACCAGCTAAAGACTGGTTGCAGTGCAGTCGAAAATGGTAATTAAGTAGCTGAAAGTCATTGCTTAAGAGTCTGCATGAGCATGGGGTACCAGCTGTGCTGAAGGAGAGTGGGATGGTTTGGGGAGCTGAAAAACTAGTGGTCATGGATGTCTAAGAAGTTAAACATCAGTGATGACTAACTGAGTTCCCTTTCCTAATTTCTGTTGCAGTTGCCCTGTCCCGCTCTGGATTTTCACTAAATCTCAGGTTCTTACAGAATCCTCTTTTGCTGCTTTCCCAGCATTGGTGTGTTTACACAGCTTTAGAGTCTTTCGTGACATGTTCTGTGTTCATCAGTGGGCAAATGTCCCTATTTAGTGTAATTTGCAAAGGGCTTACAGATGCTGTTTTCTCTAGAAATTATGGCCACTTTTAAGAGAGTAAAAATCTATTATGCATATTCCTCTGGCCATAGGCCTAACTTTTCAGGTGATGCATAGGTGTTACTGAGTGTGAACTTCTAATGTTGTAAAAATGATGTGTGGTCTTACGTAAGTAGCCTTGGAATGGAAATTTGTCTATCACTAACAGTCATTTTGCTATTTATTAACTTCCTCATAGGAAGTTAACAAAAACTTCCTTCATAGGAAGTTTTTCAATTTTCATATAAGTTTCAGGTTTCTTGGTGCTGATCTCTTAATGTCTGTCAGCCAAGCAGTGTTAGTGGTGTTTGTTATAGGCAGTTGCTGTAGCTGTCACATAGAGAAACTGATACCTTGAAAAGGGAACTTTGTGGTGTGAGAAAGCTTTGGAGTCACTGCTTTAGTTCACTGTGTAACATAGTTTTGGGGGTCCCTGATGTTGATATTTTTCTCCTTAAAACCTCCGTGTTCCTAGTTTTGGCATTAATGCCTTTTTTCTGATTTGGGGGTAGAAAAACATTTGTGCTTCAAATGATGTCCTTACATAAAAAAAATACAACAAACCAGTAGCATCTGCTTAAAATTTTCAGTGAAATGTTGCGGTGGAATGGAGTTTGTCTTCCAGAGAAAAGTGTTTCTCTTGAAATGGTGCAGTGATGACTACCTGACATTTGCATCCAGTTTGAGAGGTACTGGAGAAAAACAAAGATTTTTTTTTTTTCTCCTGAAGTTATATTGCGAGAAAGGGCAAGAAGGAGTATTCACGTTAGGAGAGGGGTTATAGTGTGGAGTCGTTACTTTAGATCACCAGAGATAAGAGCAAATAGAAGTGTAAGTTGTTACTATTTAGTTGCAGTTCAGCAGAACAATCTACAGAAGTGAGGCTTCCCTGGGAGTGCTGGTTGATGTGTCGTGAAGGTAAAAAGATGCAGCAAATGCACATGTGAAGAGTGGAGTCTAAACAGAGTCCCTGCCCCACGAACTTGAGCAGATTTTACTTGGGAGAATTTCACGGTATAAGAAAAGACTTTGTACAGAACAACTGACTAAAAACAATCCCCTGCCACAAGGAGTATGTGTTAAAAAACGGGATTTTTTAACAGCCAGATGACTGTGACTGGGGTGTAGTGGCAGTTCAGATGAACACTCAGTCATGCCAGCTGGCTGCAGTAATGTTGGGATGAATTTGATTCTGTGTCTTTACTTATTGTATGTTCTATTAAGATTATGTGTGTGGAAGTAGGTGTGCTTTCCTGTAGTGACAGCAGTTACCCTAGAGACAGAGTACAGCGTTTGATAAATCATGAGTTTGTTCAGCAAATCTGATGTCTTAAAATAGAAAGCTTTTGGATTTGCCTTTGCATGTGAAAAACATTGTTTCCTGTAAGACGGTTGTTTAGTGAAAAATGGAACAAATTCCTTTTGATGGCAGGTGAGGCAGGAGCATCATCAGTAGAGCTCTGGTGTTTTCTGCTCTTCTTTAAATGTTTGTAAGCTTAGATTATAATTATCACTGGTCTCTTATTTTATATAGCACCTGGGGTTTTCGAAGAGACTTTTCTAATGGACTGAATAGGACTTCGTGACATGTTTAGCTTTGAACTGTTTCCCAAAAACTGATGCAACTGGTAGTCTGAATTTCTGGGCTGGATTCTTACAGAATGGTGATGTCAGCTGTCATCACTGCTGTAGCTGAGAGTAATCTAAGGCTTGTCTTCCATGTCAGAGAAACCAGGAGGTTGTGTTAGCGGTGGGATGAAACGACATTGTACTGTCGGCTCATTATTAAAGATGCCACTGTTTCCTTTATGTAGAAAAATTCCTGTCTCCAGCAGATCAGCATTTGCAGTCCTGTGAGGACTGGTGGGAGCCAAGGCAGATGAAAAACTTATTCCTCCATGGAAATCACAGTGTGGTTCACTGGAATGTGTGATGTCTCTTTCCCAGCTCTCTGTAGCCCCTACCCTCATGTTTGCACACACACCTTGCACTCAGAGGCTGCACTGAGAGTGTTACTAGGGATACATGAGAACACAGAATGAAAGAAAGTGGCTTTGGCTATCTGGGGCTAATGTCCTTCTCAGGCTTTGGAATAAGGCCATTTTTTGTGGACTTCTGAAAACTAAAGGTGACGGGAGAAACCAAGTTCTATCTAGTGGCTACAGGACTTTGTATGCTTTTTCTTTAGACAGACGAACTAACTGGGAAAACTGAAGAGTTAGGCATTTTGAAAAAGGCTGAATATTCTCTAAAAGGTAAAGATAACACCTGAAGTGCTCTGCCATTCTCTATCTCTTGGTTAGCTGCTAAACTTTTCTGTTGGGACAATCAGGAGTTGGAAGCTCTTCAGGACTGACCACAGCATGTGTTCACTTTAGAAATGCCTTGGATTTTGTTTTGTTTTGTTTGTTGGGGAGAGGTAGGGAAGCAATTTTCTAAAGTCTTTCTGACTTTGGTAATATATGTGGATGTTTGCATGCCAGATTGGAAAAGACTTGTTAAAATCGGCAGCTAACTGGCCCTTACCTTTTTCTGCATGTGTTCAAGAACTCGATAATTTAACGACTGGAGTTATTGTTAAGATTTTTTGTTACTTCACTCTTAAATTGTATGTAAAAATGTGGTGGTTAGGAAGCATTAGTGAGTTGCAAGTTACAAACATAATTTCTTTGAACTGGTGACAGTTGTTTAGTTCTTCAGTAGGGCAGGGGTAGATGGGCACTGTGTTTGTTGTTTCTGTGTGTGGATATGCACGTGAGCTATTTTGTCCCAGGGAAGTTGTTCTGCAAAATGATGCTGAAGTGAGCAGAGTTCTGTGTTGGTGTTTTAGATGGTACAGCTGCATCAGTTATGTCTGGATTATGGGAATTTGTTTTATGTAGCTGTGAAGACCCTTACTGTAAAGTTTTGTCTGGTATAAAACAGAACACCTCTGTTGCTAACAATGGCACAGTATTTGACTTTTCTCTGAGTATGTTCTAGTTCAAGATATGGCAGGGGAGAGGGGCCCATGAAAGCTGGTTAGTATTTCAGGATGGCCTCCCCCCTGCTCAGGAGCCATCCATCCCAACAAACAGGAATTCAGGCTGGAATACCTGCACGGATGAACAAGAAGGACTGAGATATTTTGAAAAGTTGTGAAGAAAAATAAGTTTTCATTCAGTTTTCAGATGAATTCATTGTGGTGTTCTTATAGGTTCGGATAGCATTACAACTCGATGATGGCTCCCGTTTGCAAGACACCTTCCTCTGCCAACAGACCTTGTGGGAACTTCTCAATCATTTTGCAAAGATCAGGTGAGCAATGCAGTGAGAAAATACTTGCATGCCACTAATTACTTGTTACAGTGGCCCAGCTAAATCCTTCAGATTTGTAGAATTTGCATTTATTTGATTGTGATTTCTCCTTTATAACAGAGATGTTTGCATTTTCCTTGCTCTTTCAGATTTAACAATCCATAGTTTTATTATTGTTTTTTAACCCAAGACTACTACTCGTAATTCAGGGCATAAACTGGTAACAAACTGCTAAAGCTGTGAAGATACTGGAATATGTTGCACTACCTTCCTTTTACACAAACCTGTTTGAAGTCAAGTTACTGCTAGAGATGTGTGTGTCAAGCCTGGATGATCTTGATCCCCAGTATTTCTGTGCTGCAGTTCCCTGTAGAGCAGGGGTTCTTTCTTATGGGTTGCTGTTGATTTTGAAGCTTGCTGTTGTGCAGGTTCTTCAAGGAAATCTGGAGCTTTCGGTAGGTTAATGTGGAATCTTCAAAAGACTGATTAGATCCTGTTTAAATGGAAGAATTTCTGATTCTACATTTATTGAATATGTACCTCGGTTAGAAATCTTACTATTTTAGTACAGTCTACATTGAGTGCTACCTCTTGTCTTTAGTTCTGATTTTAAAAGGCTGTATTGTTTTGAAATGTCAAGCTAATGAACTTTTCTCGAAGAAAGGCACTTCTTTTCTGTTTTTCATGATTTGGAAGAGGAAGCCTTTAAGCTGTGACAGCCAATCTGTTTTTAATCATGGACTAGGTCCACAATGTGACATTTATTCATAAGTAAAGGAACAGTATTCATGTAAATGCTAGAGATAAAAAAATTATTTTTCTTTTAATTGAGGAAAGAGGTTTGACAAAAGGTATAATTTTCCTGAGTGTTTTAAGTCTCCTCTTGTTCCTTTCTACGCCCTCTGTGCCCTCTGTCAGGAGAGGAGTGCCTGTTGCATTTTGGGGACTGCTAGACTGGTGGGAGGTGGTAATATTGACAGTGACAAATAACCTTTCTATGTCTTTCTCACATATTAGTTAATAGTTTCTTTGGTTTAAAATTTGAGCTTTTCATATAATTTTCCTCTTTTGAAGTGGTTTTACTGGTTGCAGGTTATTGTCATACTACTGGTTAACATACATGTTGCTCTTAAGCTTCTAACTGCTGCAGTGTGCTAAGCATTCATAACTTCAGAGCACAGCTGCTCTTTTCTGCCCTCTGGAAGCTGAGTTCAGATGTTTGGATGGACTTTGCAATCTTGATTAAGTTCAACAAGCAGGAAAGGTGCTGTGTGTGATTTAGTCACAGAACAAGCTGGCTCTACAGCCATCTCTATGGGTTTAATGGGCTGTGTTGCTGTTCAGTGTGTTTTGATTCAGTTGACTAACTAGTCGACTAGTTGTTGATGTTTGCTGAATCCTTCCTTGGACTTTTCAACTGGAGATGTTTTCCTGGAATGCTCAGCTGCTCTAAGTGCGTGAGGGGAAGTATTCTAAATCCACTGGAATTTCCCCTGGGTTTCCAGCATCCATCTTTGCTAATTGGGTCTGAAGAAGGTCTGGAAGCTATTGTGAGGCTGCTCCTCCTCTCAGCATGCAGCAGTCCTTGCACAAGATGTTTACAGGCCCTGTCAGATCACTACATGAAGGAATCTAATCTGCTTGCCGTTCCCCTTCTGAAGAGCAGCACATCAAAGAGAGGACAGTATGTTTGATGTGTGTGCTTGCCTCAGTGGGTGCATGTAATGGATTAGCAGCAGCTGGAGGAGGAGTCTGCTGCTTCCAAGAGTTAGACAAAAATAAGTCTCTGGGGATCTTTGCATGGAGTCTGTGCTGCAGAGGCTGGTTGAGGGCACAGTGTTGTCTGCCCTACGAGCAAGAAGCCTGCATTTCTATCTCCCACTCTGCCTGCCTCACAGCGTCAGCAGTTTTATGGGCTGTTGTCCATAGAGCAGTTGCACATTCTCTTGGCTGGATGAAAACTGAGACTTGCTGTGATAGGCTGTGATTGTCCTTTCCCTGCCTGTCTTTTGTATTTGATCAAGTGAATATATAATAAAGCTTCTCTTTTACTGGAAATCCTCAGAATTATCTAGAGGATAATATGAGATATTATTGATATATTATTGATATAAATGAGATATCATTGATATAAAAATGAGATAGAGGATATCTCAGGCTTATCTAGAGGAAAATGGAAAGAGTAGCATCTCTCTGTTTTTTCCCCATCTCCATGCAAAGGGTCCTTCACTTCTGTCGTCCTCTGCAGATGGGCTGTCAGAGTTTGCATCATTACTCATAGGTGTCCGACATCACTGAAATGCTTAAATATGGGTTGATTTTCACTTTGTCTGCAGGGGCAGTCTTTCATTTGGCTTTACTTTTTTCATGGTTCCCAGAATCTGAAAGTTTATGTGCTTTGTTTTTGTTTGTTTACTTTTTATTTTCTTTTTAAAAAATGATACTAAGGCAAGTTTCTTGTCCTTAGCTGATCTGCTTTAGAGCAGTATTTAATTTTGTTTGTTGCTGTGCATACATGAAAAGAAATGGACCTCTCCCTAGTGAAAGTTCAGTGTAAACTGTAATGAATTTTTAAACTTGGATTAAAAAGAACAAATATAACTAAGTAATGTTTCAGATTGGGTACTGAGGCACATGAACGTGATGAGCTTAAATTTATCTAGTAAGATCAGCTAATTTCAGAATTTACTTTGATTATTTCTTTGTTTTTAAACTTTTAGCCTGTGTTTGCATTGAAGCGAATTGTTTACCTAATGTCTAGTAGTGATCCTGTGAACTGTGTAGTGGTTATTGGTGGAGAAACATGGAGGACAGTGCTGCCAGCTGATTTCACTTTGTACTGTTACTCTGCGCTGGTTTTGGAGGGGGTTGGCTGTTCTGCAGATGCTGCAGAGTTTTGCTCTTTCTTGCAGGGAGTTGATGGAACAGCATGGTGAATTGTCTCCAGTCTGTATTTACATGCGAGATGAGGTAAGGCAGCAAAGACCTCTAAACTGTCTCATGTCCCTAAAACATAAGAAAACTTAGCTCTGCTTTCCAGACTGGAAAGTGTTTCTTTTGAACTTTCTTGAGAGGGGAAGTTGAAAAATGTTGGTCTTTTCAAAGCATGACGTGTCTGTATGGAAAAAAGCTCTCTTGGAACGTAGCCTTGCGCCGTTGAGACCTCTGAGCCCATAAAATGAGCTCAATGACCTATTTGTGTTTTTCTTTCCAACTTCTTTTAAAGCTTGAGTCAAAACAGTGTTTTCATTTTAATAAATATTTGCTTTTCTCTGTTTTGATCTTTTGCTATTAATGTTTTGTTAAATATTTTGTATGTGGATATTATGGAATTCGCTTTCCCTAGCTGTCCCCTTTACTTCCCACTGACCTCTGTGGACAGATCGTCTTTATTCTGGAATAGGTCATTACAGATGGATAAGAGGTGTATGTAAGGAAATCATCTGTCTTGCAGCTCTGAGATGTTGCCTTTCGTTTAACTTCTGACATAAAAGTAGCTTTGCTGTAGTTGGATCCCACTTGGACGTGTTTATGGGATGAAAATATATGTAGGTCATCTTCCATTGAGATGACTTAATAAGCTGTGAATTTGGTAAAACAGTACAGGTTGATACAGATGGATTCAGGTTTGATTTCCAACTGCAGGAGTGTGTTTTCACCTGTTTTTTGTGTTGTGTAGTGTTTCTTCGGACACAGGCTTCTTTCTATAAAGAACTTTACATGCTTTCCTGGGGAATCAGAGGCCATAATTACTCTCCTCTGGTTTTGTTGCAGATATCAGGAAAAGATGCCCTGGAGAAGACAACACTGAAATCACTTGGCCTGATTGGAGGCAATGCCATTGTCAGGTTAGGAGAAGCAAAGTTTGGCCTCTTTATTTTCCATTTCCACTCTGGTGATGAATTTATTTTGTTTCAGATACCAAAAGAAAGACAAAGGAAAAAAAAGTCACAAAAAAAGACACCAAGCTAAAACATTACAGCACTCAGAAATTATTGCATTTGCCTGTTTATCTCAGACTGCTGCCCAGATGTGCTTCGCACAGCAGCAGATGCTGGTACTGACCAGTCATGTGCAGATTAAAAGAGCTTGTTTGTTTGTTTCTTTTTTTTTTTTTTTTTTCCTTTCTTCCTCCTTTGAGTGGAACAGACAGTTTAAAGTTGAAAGTCTTTCTGAGAGGGAGGGCAATCAGCTACCACTTCATTCTTCTCTGCTCTGGATCTCAGTTACTTAACTCCCAGCCCCTGCAGGCCCTGCTGGCTGTTGGGATGTGAGTTTGGGACAGGGGCAACCTTTCTGTGATCTCCTGGCCAGCTGTTTGCAGTATATACAGAAGGCAGGAGTGATTAGAAGCTATGCTTTACCACTGACTGCTATTTTCCTCTGGAAGGCAGTTTTCTTCCAGAGGAGTGGGTCCCTGTTCTGTTGTTTTGTACAACCCCCTGACCCTTTACTTCATGCTTCACAGCAATCTGGAAGAAGAAAGTTGTGAAATGAGGGAGTATTTGAGTCAGCTGTTGTCTTTGTGTCATGGACATGTTAAGAATAGGGAAGGCAATACACTTAGGGTTAATGTTAATTATTAGAAGTTAACTTTAAACCAGATTCACCATGAGATTAAAGCTCCCAGAGGTGGCGGGGAGGAAGTGTGTCCTTAGGGGGAGCTTGCTGCTGTGGAAAGCACAATGACCACTATTTCACTTAAATTCACTTAAATGTCACTTTATTTTTCTTCCTTTTGGTGTCTTCTTGAAGAGTTGTCATGAAGAAATGCAGTTCATCTGGTGGGGAGGAAGTTGTGGGTGCCACGGTGCCTTGTAATGAGCCAACAGTGAGGCCAGGCTCTATGGAAGGAGCAGTGAATGTGCCTCTACCTCAAGCAAACACATTTCCAAAGGACTTGGAGCACAGGGATGTGGCAGTATCTTTAAACAGCTGCACACACAAGCAAGACTCAATTAAAGATTCTGATGCTAGCTTGGAGGAGCTGTGGCACTCCCCAGAGCCTGAGCCTACCCCATTTGTCCCTTTTTCTGAAGATGGAAAGCATCTAGGGGACTCTCCTGTAGCTGTACCATCTTCAAAGCTGCCAACAACTTTTTCCAGCCCTGGAGGCCCTTCTAAGCCAAAGAAGTGTAAGAGCAGCCAAGAACTGCGAAAGGAGCAAGAACAGGTAAGGGAAAATGTCTTTGCAGTTTGGGCAACAAGGCTTTTTTTCTATCCTGCCTTGCCTGAGGCTGCACTCCCATGAGGAAAAAGATGTTTCCAGATTTAAGACTTTTTCCCTATGTGACAGGATTAGGTGCCTTGATGGCATACAGTTCAGAAAGAAAATAGGAAGGATTTGAGTTTAAGAATTTGCTGACCAGAGGCGGGCAAAACTTTGAATATCTAGGTATCTTTGAATAGTTCAAATAGAGGCAATACAGCTCTTTTAAGTCACAGTCCAGAAGATCCTACACCTCAGTGCCTCAGATATCATGAACAAATGCCCACTTTGTTACCTGAGTCCTGTGACTTAATTTTCTTAGTATTGCAGATGAAGCAGAAGCCTTCCATCCTTTTCCTTTTGTGTTTCTCCCTGTTTATAGAAGTGTTTTTTCTTACTGTAAAATATCTTGCTTCTTAAATAGTCTGCCTCTCTCTAACTATTTCCCAGAAAGACAGATTACATATCTCACCATTGTTGTCTCTGAAATAAAACTCTGTTAAAATTAAAAGCGCTTCAGCCCATGTTGAGATACCAGAACTGATGGCTGAAAAGTGCTGTGATGGCATCCCAGAGTGACCTGGGAATGACACTGAAGTGTGTTTTCTATAGGGCAGCTGTATGGAATTGAATGCCTTCAGGAAGGTCGGGTATGTCTGGCAAGTAGCATAACATGAAGTACAGGAGCCATTCAGTTAATAATTTACTCCTTGCTAATATGCACGGAGAGTTTCCCATTCTGGATTCTCAGTGAGCAGCTCTTTTCTTGCACCTTTGGCTCATCACTGGGGCAGGCTTTCATGTTCAGAGATCCCCTTTATTGTTTCCAACTCTTTGGTACCTCCTAGGGTTGGAGGCTTGAATCTCCTCTGGTCTGATCCAGCCAGGATTGAACAATGGAAAGCTATAAGTAGAAAGAAAGGATGCCTGGGGAGCTTCAAAGGGAGCTTAGTCCAAGAGGAATTTAGCAATACTGTGGATGCTTTCACGTTGATGTAGAGACTCTACCTTAGTTGACTTCTTTGTGGTTGCAGCCTATTTTTGATGAGTTCTGAATTGTTTAGGAACAGAAGCCAGTCCCTGGAAGGACTCTGGAACACGAGTAGCAGAAAGATGCCATGCCAACCTGCAGTGGTGAATATTTCAGTATATTACAAACATGTTTGGGTTTGTCTAATCAGTGTTGTTTAACCTTTTGGAGCAGACCCTTAACATGGAGAATTAAACAGTAGGCTGGGTGATTTGTCCAGTCTCATGTGTTGCTTGCTTCAGCTGCGCTCTTGTCTATGAGGGAGTTGGAAAGGAGGAGTTTCTGTTGTGTCTGGGAAGGGAGGAGAAGTGCAAGAGTTTGTGGTGGTATCATTTACCAGTCTTGTTGTTTTCTCTGTGCACTGGTGGGAGAGGCAGAACTCCACCATTTCACTGACTTCACATTCTGATGTGGAGCTGTGCTTCTGGGCATGGGCTGAGTGGTGGTGAGTGAAGGACTCACATGAACCGATGTCTTTCTCAGAATCACAGTCCAGTTCTAACCACTTCTGGAGCCAGCCGCCCTTCCACTCTGAGAGCAGCTGCAGATTCTGTTGGGGGAGTTGTGTCCTTGTGTTAAACAGCATGTGATTTTGACGGCTGCTTTCAAGCCCTTTGATCTCTGGTACTTTTGCTTCTGATTGATTACATTTTGTTCCCTCCTCCACTCCTGCCATCTTCCACTCTCCTCCCAGCGGCAACAGCCAAGTAGGGCTAGCCACATGGCATCTGCTTTTTGTCCTTTTTCAGTCCTGGGGAAAAAAACCCAAAACAAAACAAATTATTTTTAAACATCAAAGGTCCATTTTTGTAAAAGAATCTTCCCATTAATGCTTTGCCTGTGTGTGGTTTTTGAAGCTAAAGAGAGGCTGCATAAAATCTGTGCCGGCATCCCTTCGTTTCTTGGGCTAAAATGGTTTACAGACAGCTGCAAGCTTTGATGTCAGAATGCTAATTATTAGAAGGTAACTTTAAACCAGATTCACGATGAGATTAGAGCTCTCAGAGGTGGTGGGGAGGAAGTGTGTCCCTGGGGAGAGCTTGCTGCTGTGGAAAGGACAATGACCACTATTTCACTTAAATCATAAAACTTTTCCTCAGCTTACCTGCTTCCCCGGTACCAGGGTGGTGACTAGAGAGTGAACTGCGTTCTTCCTGACACCTGGCTTTGTCACACAGGCTGCACTTATGTAGATGCTGCTGTGAACATATGGCTTCAGCCTCATGGTGGAAAGTGCCTGACATTTCGGCTTTGGTAGAAGAGCAGACTTTGAAGAAGGAAGGAAACCTTAGCATAGCATCTTTGCTCCTGGCAGAAGTAGGACAGCAAAATGCACAGCTTGCTTTCCTCCAGTTTGCATAATGGAAAGTAGAATATTGGTGTGGTGGTCATTTATTGTTGCAGGAGATGGTTATCTTATATCACAGTTGCAGAAAACACTGCGTCTGCGGTGGGCTGGGAGGCGGGTTAGAATTCCTGGAGTCTCTTTTGTAATCATTGTGGGAGGTTAATTTTTGGATTCTGTCTATGCTTTAGAATTGTTGGAGCCCACGGCAAGGAAGAGGAGTGAACACTTAGGACTGGAATATATGTCTGCCTTGTGCCATCTTGTGATTCTCAATGTCTTGGCAGATGCCATTAACGTCACCATAATTTGAGTGACAAGCTGGCCCTTTCCCTGTGGAATCCCACTGCTGTTGGGATTAACTAAAGTCCTTGTTTCAGAGGACAGAGAGCCAATACTAAATGGTAACTTTAGGATTTGCTAATGCAGACTTTGGAGTTCTCTCCATCGTACCCTAGCACCCTTCACAACATGCCATGGGATATGCCTCCTCTTGGGTTTGGGCTTTTTTGGAAGACGTCTGTTTTCACTACATGTTTAGAATGAAATGAAACTCAAGCCTGTTTGAGGAGATTCAAGTACACTGGGTTCTTGGGGAGGCCTGATTAATTATCCTCTGCCCTCTGACATAGATGTGCCCTCACTGGAGCATCAGTGGGCAGTGGTTGGGCTCACGGTGCAAGCTGCTTCCCAGCAGATGGTCCTGGGCACTTGGGGTCCCTCCCGCAGCACTGGCACCCCCACCCCGCCCTGGGCTGGGGAAAGCTGGAGCCGGGCTCCTTTACTCAGCTGGTTAGGGCTGACCCTGCTCAACTTTCTAAAAGTAGCCAAGGGTCCCACCCACACAACCTCGATCTTTTAATTTCTCAAATTACCCTTTAGTGCCCACAAGTAGAGTGAACATTGCCTTGTAATTTGTGTTGTGCTTTAGACAATTGAGAAGACTCCTGTTCCCAAGTGGCCAGATCCCGGGGGAGGGTTGAGTGGATGGAGGAAGGACATCCGGGTGTTAATTAGGATTGGAAAGAGTGTCTGAGGGGAGAAGAAGTGGGCAGCGGGTTCATTCACAGAGCCTGTGCCATTGTTAAGCTGGCAGCTGACTAGGAAGAAATGCTGGATTAACTACCAAATTTTTTCTTCCTGTGAGCCTTTTCAGCCACGAGCTGTGTTCTCCCTGCATCTCTTGTTGCCTTCAGTATGTTGCTCTCTGTGTTTGCAAGCTTTGTTCCTTCTAACAGTTTTGGAGTTTAGAAAGTTTGACTTGTTTGAGAGCCAGGAGGTGTAACTGCCTCTTATGTGCTTGACTCTGTTCATGGTTTGTTTTCACATGCAGGCACAGCTGCTGCTGTGGGCAAAAGAGAGAGTAGCCAGCACAGAACCTTTCCTGAGGAGGGATCCATTATGCTGCCTGCAGAGATGGCAAATGCTCTTGATCTCAGTGGTTGGGGCTCTGATTTGGTTTTTTTAGGTGATCGTGGGTCTTGGTATTGGCTTGTTTTGGTTTGGTTTTTTCATAACTGCAACCACAGTTCCAGGCTAGGCCCAGTTGCACTGGAAGGTTTGCCATCATGACACCGAGCCCTGCAGGCTGGGGCAGCAGGCAGCCAGGCTCTCTGTGCCCTGCTGGGCAGGTGAGAGGGCTGTGTGTGTGCAGCTCAGAGTGCCTGCTCTCAGCTCTGCTATGTAGGGAAAGTTGCCTGTAAATGTATTAAGTACCTTTATTGCAGATGATGCCTACAGAGAACTGCTTTCCTGCATCTGTATGCTCTTGTTGCTGCAAAGGCTGATCTCAGGGTGAAGTACTTACTTACTAAGTGCAAAACCAAAGGGTTTCAGTGTTTAAGGGATCTTTCTGCCCACCAGAAACCAGGGTAGAATTATGAAAGGTGTGCAATGAAACCCTACAGTGGTTTAGTTCGGAGAGCTCAACAGGTCAAAAGACAGTTTGCAAATACTGTCCTTCTTCTCTTTTTCAGGAACCTTGTAAGATAAGCAAAGCAATGCATTTAAAGCTAATCGAAGCTGGTTTTTTTGTAGCTTGTAGAACGTGAGCCTCTTATATGTCACCTAGACCTACTGGAACAACTTCCTGATGGCCCAGAAGAGCTTCCTGATGAATTTTTTGAAGTCACAGTGGATGATGTACGGAAACGTTTGGCACAGCTGCAGAATGAGAGGCAAGTTCCCTTTCTGCTGTGAGTGAGATTTTGTGTGCCCTGTTGTTGAGCAGAGTGACAGTGACCAACAGAGGTTGTTGCATTTTTGGCCAGTAAGAAACACCTTATATTCTAAGTAACTGAGTTAACCTTTTATTAGACCTCATCAGAAAGACCAACTTAGCCACAAGCCAAGACCTGAGAATGTTTGGAATAGGCACACACACACGTAGAAATTATAGGAAGCTGAACTAAAAATGTATTGCGCTGTTCAGGTAGCTTGCTTTCAAATATTCATGGTTTTACTTTATCAAACTTCAGTAAAAACTCAGATGAAGAGAAACTGGCCTTCCTGTCACAGCAGCATTTTGCTGTCTGTATGTTCCTTAAATAAATTAACTTCCTGAATGTATTTAGTTTCAAGTGGGTCAAAACATTCCTTTAAACATTACAATAACTCTCCAAGACTGTGAAACAGTCTCCTTTATGCTATAGTCAAGTCCAAATTGAACTTTTTACTTAGATTTTTTCCCCACAGGCCACTGAGTACACAGAATATGGCCCGAAAATTGCTCTGCTGCTTGTGGGTCTGGAGTATTTAGTGGTACAATTGTAGAGTCATTTGGTTGAGGATTACTGGAATACAGGCCCCCCAAAAAAGACCCAATTTCCAAATTTGCTGATGCTTTCCCCTTACAGCCAGCAATAAAAATAAAGGCAAGTTACACATCAGTTACTCGGATACAAAGAAGGGGTACTAGAGCTGAGCATGGGCTCTATTGGGTCTAAGCTAATTTCTTTACTTACGGGAAAATATGGAATTGTTTTCTTACGTTGTTTCCTCTTAAATACAAGTAGACTTTTATTTTGTACTCACTATTCCTTTTAATAGCTGTCCACAATGACATTTCTCGAATGATCTAAAACTTTTTTTTTTTCCCCTGTTGCTAATACTTCATAATTTTTTGTGCTGGCATTGTTTTTCAAGTTCAGTAGCTCTTCTGCCCCTGTGGAGTAATCATGTCCAACCCTAGTCTCTGCTTTATTGGATTAATAAGTCCATCTCTTCTTGAGTAGTCTAAGCAGACTTTTCTGCCCTCTTAGAATCTTTTCTTGCATCTGCTGTCATGAACTTAGTTTTAAACTAGTACTGTTGCTGATGCTCAGTAGTTTCAGGAGGTGGGGATAATGCTGTGTGAGATGCATCAAGCAGTTGAACAGCTCTCATCAGCCCTGGTTGGGTCTTCTGCTAGCTTAATAAAGTAAAAATACATTGTAAAATTACAGACAACTTGCCTTCTTCCCATGTCTGTAGGAAACGCCTGGAAGAAGCTCCACTGATGACAAAGGCTTTGAGGGAGTCCCAGCTGAAGGAGAAGTTGGTGCGTTACCCAAAGGTAGTATTGGTTTGTTTTCCAGTCCTTTTGACTAGTCCAGACTTGGGGATTGAGTGCTTTGGGTTTCAGTTGTGATCAACAGGCCCTTAAGCTACTTACATGAAGATTTTTCAAATTCCCATCCCTATTAATTATTTGTGCGGCTTGCATAACAGTTGTGCCATGTGCAAGCAGCTGTACTGTAATATGGTAATATGGCACTGGTTGAGTGACAGGCAGTAGAGTTGCTCTGTTCTCTTCCAGATGTCTCAAAACCTTTCTGTTGTGCACCCATCAGTCTGTATGACTGAGCCTTCCTGCCTTCCTCTCGGTAGACATTTTGTTGGAATCTCATTGAAAGTTAAATGATTCAATGTTACAAGTTAGATTTATTTTACTCTGTAACTCTGATCCTTGTGCAGTTCTCAGGTGAAATCCTTTCTGACCAAGCTGAAAGTACGAAGGTCAGAGGTATGTCAGGAGCATTCCTACTGCTGTGGACACATTAGAATGCCAATAAACTGCACCTGTCCACGAGGAACTGTCTTCGTTGTTTGTGCATCATTTACCACAGGCAGGTCCTACTCTCTGAGCAAGTGCTGCTACATTTTACATCATAGTGCTTTGACAGATGAGTTCTCATTTTCCCTTTGGAAGCAAGACAGCCCTTGTTCTCTGAGAAGCTGCACAGCACTGTTAGCCAGGTTGCTCTTCTATTCCTGTAAATACCCTAGATCTCCCCATTAAAAAAAAAACCAAACCAAAAAAACAAACCAACTTGCAGATTCTAAGCCAAGGACAGGTGTTACAGAGCAGTGATAAACCACTGTCCTAATGGGCTTTGTCTCTGCTTTAGGTGGTGTTGAGAGTTTGTTTTCCAGACCGCCATGTTCTACAGGGATTCTTCCATCCCACTGAAACTGGTAAGACTGATCACCCCTTCAGCCTGTGCAGTGTAACTCATGGCAGGAGAGAGCGTGTCTGAACAGCTCTTTCTGTTGCCTGGCAAAGTAAAGCTGCTCTGAAAAAGCAGCAGTAGGTAGTTCCCTGTCATTGTAGGGCCCCTGAATGAACTAAGATATTTTGGGCTAGTTAAGTTAGCTAAGGGCTACTTGGTGGAGATGGTAAAATACTTGTCCTTGTGTGGACAGGAAGCTGTCCCACTTGCTATCCCTTGTTTGTGTCTAAATGATGTGTTACTGGGATGCATTTGCAGACTGTGTTAATGCATAAAACGTTTTTGGGGGAAAAACACTACCTCCTTCCCCAATCCAAAACATACCCCAAAAAGCAGGAAGGAGAAAAAAAATCTCTAGCAACTGTACTAAGAGAGGATGTACCTTTATGGCTCTGTCAGTTCACAAAAGGCAATCAGACCATGCACCAAGTAACTCTTACTGTTTTTACTGGAGATCCTCTTATTCTCAGCTGCCAGCCATAGTTACCTGCACAAACATTTTTGATAATTTTGTAGGCATCCTTAGATTTTTCCGAGGGACCAGCATGTCAAAGTGATTTGTTTTGTTTGTTTGTTTTTCTACAAGAAATTTGTGATAGCAACTGTGTACTTTTGGAGGAAAATGCAATCTCCATACCTTCTAGAGGGCATTTCTGCTGTTACAAGTTAGCCTTCTTGCCCAGCATTTGAAGAACCAAAATTAATTTAGCAAACCTTTCTCTCCTTTTTCCACAGTTGGCATTTTGAGAGACTTTGTGAGAAGCCACCTTGCCGATGCAGAGTTGCCATTTTACTTGTGTGAGTGCTGTTGGTAATATTTGGCCTTACTTTACAAAGCCTGTTTCTGGCTGTGGGATGTTGATGCCTGAGATATGACCTGGGAAAGAATGCCTTTCCTAAAACACAGCTTCACAGGGCAAAGAAGATGTAACCTGCTCCCTTAGCCATGTTATGCTTCTCCCTAAGAAGCAGCCTCTGTGGGCATATGAACGTGTCAGCCCTTCAGAGAGCAGGGATGCCTCCCACACCTGTGTTTGATGTTCTGGTTGCTAGGTGGTCCTGTTTTATAACTTGTTTTTTAACTTCAGTTGTTGCACCTCCCAGAGTCATCTTGAACGATGAAAGTCTGACGCTGTTTGAGGTAAGGACTCACACATGGACTCTGATTTTTCTCTGGTTTATGCTCCCCTTAACCCTTCCTCAGGCTTCAGTCACTTTTAAAAGAAGCTGTATAATGCTGTGATCGCAGTAGACTTCTGCTCAGCCAAGGCTAGTGGAACCAGGTGTTTTGGAGCACAAGCTCTTCACCAGAAGAGGTCCACCTTGTGCAGCAATAGGCAGAGGCACACTGGGGGCAGGAGTGGGATCTGCATTGTTTGGTACATGCTCCATGCCCTACAGAGTTGGAGCTGTATTTAACCTGGAACATTGCAAGAGCTGAGCTGAGTGTGCTCTGTAGCTGGACTAGGATGGTAGGAGATGTGACTCGATGTGGACAGAGAACTGTTTTCCATTTCTACAGTGGGAGCTAGAGGCCATATTAGACAAAAATCTGACCATTTTGAAATCACTATGTGAGAGTCAATGTACAATGAGGAATATGCCTTTTCTTTGTGTAATTTTTCTCTGAAAATACTGAAATACAGGTTTTCAAATTAAAATTCCTTGAGATTTTTTGCAAGTGTCAGATAAGGTGGTCTTGGAAGTCCCTTGCCAGAGACTATTGGCTGTGTAGTTCACACGTGTTAGGAATGTTTGAGTGATTTTGCCACTGACTTTGCAACAAACTCATAGTGTTTAAAATGTTCTGTCATTCAGAACTGCATGGACCATTCCAGATTGATGCACCAGACATCCTTCAGAGTAAAGGCTCACACAGCAGCAGTGAGAATTCTTGTTTGATGTCCCTGAGGGAGCAGAAGGGCTGGGGTGGGGAGAGGGATAGAGAAAGGGATTTTCAGGCAGCGTGGTGAATTAGGTAGTGATTAGCATGCCTCGGAAGTTGTTTGCAGTGAAGTTTTCCAAGTTTCTCAACTTCCTGAGTAGGCCATGTGGAAGAAATACACATGCAGATGCTTTTAGGTGATTGAATGTTCAGACTTGTATTTGCCTCCTGTTGATCCTCTGATGCTGGTTCTGGTCTCCCTTGTTAACTTTGGTTTGTTTTCTATAATGTTCTAAATCCTCTGCTTACCTCCATTTACCCCTTGCCTGCCTCCCCCGCCCTGCAGTACTGTTCTTTTATTTTCTCTTTCTCAGTGCACATCTCGTGTTACTCTGGATGTCTCCTGAAACATGACTTTTTCAGTAAAACACCACAGGAATAATTACATCTCATTGTCTTTGAAATAAGAAACTTTATGGCAGGAATTTTGTTTAATTTGCTGCGTTAAAGCCTTTGTTCTGTACCTGACACCATTACTGCTGCTTGTTATATGTGTGGCCATTTCCCGGTTTCCTAGGTGTGACATTTACTGTGAAATTCATTCTTCGTGGCAGCTCCCTGAAACATGAAAGTATGTTAAATTAGTGCTCTTTAAAGACTTGGAGGTGCCTTACAGCCCAGTTTTAGGGACTTAGTTAGAAATCACAGTTTTGTGAAGAACCTGGTCGATTTTAGTGTCAAACATCTCCAGTGTGCAGTGGCTTTCCATCCACTGCAGTGCTTGCAGTGGCACATGGCAAAGGTGCAAAGCCTTGACTTTGGTACAGAACTGGGACCGTTCAAGATGCTATGCTCAAAAGTGGAAAATTATTTTTAGATGGACTGTTTTAAGGAAAGGATTTTTTTCTTATTTCTCATGTCCTCTCTCTCACCATGGAAGAGGAATAATGCCCAACTAAGATAAAGGTTGTCAAATCCAAACTTAATTTAAGATATGTTTTTATTCATGCCACGTGTAATCACACCACAGTCAAATTAAACTAGTGGTTATATAGAGAATTTGGCTATAGTTAAAGTAAAATTGAGTTTTTAAACACAATCTTAACTATACAGAATCATTACTATTACTTGCAAAATGTGGAAAGCAGGCAAAATCTTATGCTTAGAATATTTTTTAGGGATTGTTCACATGACATTATGAAGAGATTATCACATTAGTTAAGAGTTGCCTGACTTTGCATTTTTGGCTTACCCAGCTGGCTCAACATTGGTAAATGTGATGATGTGCAGGGAAAATAATTTGAGCTTTGTACTCAGCTCCGTGAGCTCTTTCATTGATCATTAGAGCTTTGGAGTGAAGTCTTAAGGTGATGAAAGCATCAGCTCATTACTGGCTAGCAGTCAAATCGAAAACAGCCTCCTTCCAAAAGTGAAAAAATAGAGAACATCGCTGTATATGGACCAGGGTTTGTCTGAATAACATCCAGATCTGGTCTCGCATCTTCAGAAGGAACTGGTGAAGGTACAGAGAAGGGGAATAAGGTTCATCAGAGATCTGCAATGTCTCCTATCCAAAGAAAGACTGAGTAGGTTAGGACTTGCCAGTCTGTAAAAGATGTGACTGGAAAGGGAATAATGTGCCAAGGAGAAGCTGGAATGCGTTGAGTTCTTGTTCTCAAGTATGAGTGAGTGGCATCAAGTGAGGCAAGCAGAAGCTAGAATAGATGGAAGAAGGTAGTTGTTCGTGTGTCAGAAAACTGAGGCGTAGAATTCCTTGTCACAGGACACTATACACTAAAAGTATATACTGATTTGAGACATTTGGACAAGTTCAAGGAAGATATTTAGTAAGTGTGTCTTAATATTTAGAAACCTTCTCGGGAACCTTCTAAACTGAAAATCATTGTTAGCTAATCACTTATAAACAAGGATACTCTTTTCTGTCCCTCTGGTTTTTGTTCACTGTTAGGGCACTGGGTGGATTGAATGGACTTCTGCTCTGCCTGTGGTTCTTCTGTCCTTGGGAGAGCTGTGTTTAACGCCAGTGGCTGTGTAGCCTGTATCCCTTGCTGGGGGCCCTTCAGCCCTTTCAGGTCTTGGTCTGTTATGGTAGGAATAATTCTGTGTGTTTATAAACATTTTACTTGGATGAAGCATCAAACGCAAAAAAGCAATTCCTGATGAGAACTTGTCATGCTGTTCTGGTTACCCAAACTGCTGTCAAAGACCACAGAAGTCTGACCTGTCAGTATGGTGCCTTATCCCAGTTTGGGCTGGCTGATTCTGGGAGAAGCTTTGCTGCCGTTAACCAATGTAAATCCTTATTCCTCTTTAACTTTCACCATGTTAGTGCAGGCCTCTTGCCATTATTTTCCTGCTCGGGTAAGTTTTCCCTTCTGCTCGGGTCTGGGTACCTGGAAGAAAGGGGCTGAAGGGCCTTTCTTTTCTGGAAAGAAGCAGGTATGGAGATCACTGCAGCTGTTGTGTCCATCCATGCCTGCTGTGTCCTTGTTGGTGTTTAGAGGAGTCTGTTCCCAGTGGAGAGGCTCGGGGCTCTCAGTAACAATGACCCTGCCCAGAGCAGGAATGGAAGAGGTCATGTTTGTGGTGCTGGGGTAGGAGGGGCTGGGGCTGGGACCTGCTCACTGCTTCTCACATGAGGCTGTGGCCTTCCAAGCTGAGATCCCTTCAGTGTGGGAAGAGGTTCGTGTGGGCCAAGGGTCCCCTTTGGCTGCGACACCGAGCGCTGTGGAGCAGGCTGCAGTGCCTGACTGTGCCCTGCATGGGGCTGGCGTTTGTGGACACCTTTCCTTTGCATTCATCCTGTGGTCTGTGGAAGGGAAGCATCTTGTACTTTAGTTAAAGCTCCCCTTCTGTTCCCTGATCTGAAGGAGGGAGGTGAAAAGACAAAGTTGCTCTGTAAAGGTAAGAGGGAGATGGTTAAAGTACTTTGTAAAATAATGTGGCTTTGGGGCTGGAGAAAAAGGAGCTTTTGCTCTAAGGTGACTTGGCAGTATGCAGCACCCCTGTAGTGAGAGAGCTTGTTCTGGAATAACAGTGTTGTGGTGCACAGGATGTGAGTGTGAATGAAGTGCTGTGGGGTATGCAATTCTTCCAGACATCTTAGGAAAAAGAGAGCTTGAGTAAAGTAGTAAAACTAATTGCTCAAGTTTTTTGTTGGGCTTGAAGGATGTGTGAAAAGTTCAGGAGGAAGTTTGTCTTTAGCAGTTATACATCTCTTTAAGGGTTCAGGTAGTTTCATGCAACTGCCAAAATTCGCCACTTTTGCCCCAAATGCTGCATGTCAGTCACGTGAGCTGTGGCCTCTTGGGATGCTTGGCACCTGATGTGCTCCCCTTGCAGAGATGCCTGCACATAACCTTGATTTTTCCAAAGCAGGTACTATCATTGTGTGTCTAGCCATTCTGGATTCCTTTTCAACATTTAATTGTCATGTTATCCCATGGTCCTAAGTTAGCAGTAGACTATCCTCCACTCTACAGACTGTGTTGGTAAGGAAAAATGGATGATGTTTGAGGCAGTAATGTGAGCACATTTGAGCATTCAAATATTTATAAATTACTGAAATTTGTGCTGAAGCCAATAGCAGAAGTGTCTGCAGATGGTGAAGTACCATATTACCAATAATTCTGCTCTTTCCACCCTCTCCCTCCATTCAAGCTGACAAGTTTGGCACCACATGCATTACATTTGATCACTTACAATGAAGAGAGAATCTTTACACTGCTAGCAAAACCAGGAAAGAAGACAAATGATGTTGACTTGTTTGCCAGGATACTTGGACTGAAGGAACTGTCTGAAGTGAATTCTCCCAAAATCTGTGTGTATTTACAGTATAGTGAACACACAGATTGGCAGCAATGTGGAGTTTTTGGAACCCATAAAGACTTCAAGGCATTGCTTTGATTTTTTTGTTGTTGCTGTTTTTGCTGGCAGCCTTCTCTTCATGTCCCTTGAAGTATTTTATAATGTTCTGCTCTCCAGAGCTGATCAACCACAGGCTTCCCTGTTGTAGCACTTGGCTTTGGGTTCCTTACAGCTCCAGTGGCTTGTTTGTATTTTTTCTAGGCTGTCTGAGCTTTTCAGAGTTGCTTCTTAGCTTCTTTCTCCTCCCAGAAACAGGCGGTTTTGTAGTGCATTTCTGGGGTGAGTTAGTGGAAAAAAAAAATAATTGATTGCTGTGTTAATACTAGGAAAGATTTAGCAGAAGGTATTAGTACCAGTCACTGGAAAAGTCGAGGCATCAGAGAGGGCAGGAGGCCATCCTCTGTCTACAGAGGAGCTAAAGGAATCCACAGGCTTCCACATAAATATTTAGATCTAGTCAGATCTTAGAGTGCACTGAGTGTTTCCTCTGTCACATACCATGAGGCAGAAATCCAGATGAGCTGTTTGTTGCTTTCTTTGCCTTTGGTTCTCTTTCCATATCCTATTTGTTAATGCCAGTTTGGACAGTATCTCTGGCATGCATGTTCAGAGAACCTGACTACAACTCAGGCAGTACGAAGCCTTTTCTTTTGGCCCGAGTCTGAATGCAATTTCAGAAAAAATTACTTCATCAGAGTCAGTCCATCAGAGGCATTTCCTGTGGCAGGCCTTGTGGTTATTGCACTCAATAGCAAAGAAAATTGCAATTAATACTGAAATTCATCCAGCACAGAGGATGGCATTTACCTAAAAGTCTTCAGGATTTTATTATCCAGGATTTTATCATCTGACTGCATTTGGTATCAATCTCACCTTCTTTTTTTGTGGTGAGATCTGTTACTTATGCTCACAGAGACTGTCCATGCTTGCCTCATGGTGCTGGCTTTGAGGACAGGTGAGTTCTTCGGTTCCAATGGGAGGCTCCTTGGCACAACTGAATTTGGAGTGGAAATCCTGCCCAGAATGTTCACTGCTACTGTCAGTTTTGAAGGCCAGATCTTTCTGATCTCAGTTATCACTGTCTCAATGAACGTACTTTATACTTGGATTCCTGTGTAAGTAGCCTTCTCAAAACAGTGTTTTTAAATCTTATCTTTGCCTCATGAGTTTAAGGTCCCCCGCCCTAGCTGGATCAGATCTCCTCCATGCTGGCCACAGAATATCCATCTCCTCTGGCAGGCGAAGTCCACATTGGGCAGCTTTGTTTTCAGGTTATAAACATGAACCGCTTGATCTGCCTCTTTCACCATGACTGTGGTGTTTATTTCAGCAATGCTGTGCAGTGTTGCTTTTGATCCCCTGGCCTTCCCGTTGAATTTTCCAAGAGCTAGTTTATGTGTTTGGGGTGTGTGTACTATGCAGTATTTCATGTTGGTAGCTTGGGTTTCTCCTTCCATGTGCGTGTTCCTTTGAAGTGCTTATTTTCTTATTCATCTTCCTAACATCGGTCTGACAGCAGACCTGTGGCACTCTCATCTTCTCAGATTGTGTAACGGAAAGAATGCTGCTCCTTCTGGCAGCTGCAAGTTCCCTTCAGCAGCAGCCTCTGCCTGCTCTGACAGGGCAGAGGACAACTTCCCAGAATAATGCACATCATCTGCAACGCTCTGTTCTAGAAGTTTTTTGCATATGTATGTGTGAGAAAGAGGAAGCATTGAGGTGTTATTTAGGGAGGGTTCTGCCTGAAATATTCTCCATGTTCTAGAGAACAAATTACTAAAACAAAGCAGAAATATCTCTCTGCTGTATCACAGCTGGATACACAAGGGACTGTTGTTTTAAAGTGGATATTTTTATCATGGAATGTGAGATGCAGCAGCCCCAGTGTAGCACTCCACAGCCAGGATGCCAGGCTGTCACAAACCACGCTCACCACCGCAGTGCCCAAGTAACTGTTCGCTATCTCTGAGTAAAACTGGAGTTACTCAGCTGTGTAGTTCCAGACTAAATGTGGCTTTATGAGTAACAGGCTGGTCTTCAGATCTCTGAAATAGAAAGTGTTCATTTAAACTTCTGTAACTGCAACTAAGCAAATGGATGAAGCTGTGTTACATCTTCTTAAAATCTGAGGAACTGGTCATTTAGAATGATATTTACTAAATGAGGAGGATAATAGCCAGGACATTGGCTTCCTTTTCTCCTTGCCTCAGTGACTTTCTAATCCCTTCAGAAGAAAGCTGTCCTGTGATTATAATCTTGGATGGGGCTCTGGAGACTTGCATGCTTAGTTCTCACTGCTGCTGCTGCCATCCTGTGTGACCTTGAGTAAGTTATCTCTTTAGGTCTCAGTTCTTCATCTGTATAAAAAAGAAAAGCCTACAAAAACCAGAAACCCACAAAAATAAAAACAACCCACAAACTCAAAGTGTTTTTATTTATGTTGCGTCTGTATAATTGCACAGTGGGATACCATTTTAAGTTGGATGTCTAGGTATTGGTGCAGTAAATCTGACTGTGTGTTATAAATATGCCTTGGACAGCATGATTTGAACATTATTGTTCAATAGATTAATAGCATCTATTTCCCCCGTCAGAATGGCAGTTTTTTTTGGCTGGAAATGAAAGCAGCAAGGAAGAGAAATGCTGGGTTGTAGTGTAGTTGGAGTGTGGGTTGGAGTGTAGTAACAGGCTGTTTGCTCAGTCCTGTTGTAGTAATTCTCTGCATGTGAGTGGAGCTTTTTGAGTTACTTGTTTTGAACATCCTTTGATTATTTTGGTCAATCTGGTGGGCTCAGTGTGATTCTAAAAGTTCTCAAAATCTCTTCTGATTCGCAGATGTTTTTACAAGAACCCTATGCAGTGAAGAACTGCTCTTCTAGAAACATTGGCAGATGCGTTAGAACAACAGCAGACATTAGAACAGCTGACTTGAGGATACAGTTTTTGGGTGATGGTCTGCCCAGTGTTTGATCATTACATTCTTAGGTGTGTTAAAAAATGCTCACGGCTTTGACTTTGTATGCTTTCATGGGCAGAATCTACTAAAACCTTCTCATCTTTATGCCGAGACAGTCCTTGGGCAGTGGGATCATTCTACTGCCCTGACTTTTTTTCTTTAATGTGAACTTGCTGCTGATTTAAATACTTTCAGATTATAAAAAACTCTGGACAGCATCAGGTCCTGCCAGTGACTGGTTAGAGAATTCCCAGGTGAGATGTAGCTGGCTGCTTTCTGTGCTGCACCCTCAGGAAGTGCTGCGATTGGAGTGGTACCTGACAATTCCACACAAAGGAAGCTAGACCAAGGGTTCTGTGCATAAGCCAATAGTCTGTTTGAGTTGAAGAAAACTTAATGGCTAGAGGTTTGGAAAGAGGAGACTCCGTGTTGGCTGACTCCTAGGAAAGGATAGGGATGCAGGGAAAGGAGCCATGGGAAGGATGTTGCATACTAGAAGGCTGCTGTCTAGCTCCTTAAAGTTTCTTTCAGTTAAGATTTTGAACTGAAACATTTGGACTGATGTTTTGCCAGGAGTGGAAATGGTTGTGGACGTGGATCCTGAAACTATGAACTATGGTTATTTGATGACCTGTGAGTAAATAGGGTAGAGGTTTGTACTGGGGCACAGTCTGTCTATGTGTTTGTTGGTTGAGTGAGTCTGTCTAGCTCTTGGTCTGTGTTTCTCACTCTCTTTCTCTCTTTGTGCCTCACACAGGCCCTGCCATGAATTTTCTCTGACCCCTTGGGGCCATTCCCGCATAAGGCTTTGATGTGTGTGCCCAGAGCTTGATTGACAAGGAAGTTTCAGTGGCAGCAGCAGGGAAACGAAGAGAAAAGGGCAGGGCTTTGAACTAAAGGGCTTTGAGTTCTGAGTTTCTGTGCTTACTTATCTCCTTCAGAATGTTAATTATTTACCAAGATAATTGGTCGGGAGGCAAAAAAAAGAGAGGGGAGGTTATTAAAAAATTCCAACACTAACACACTACAAAAACCTCATTTTCCAACTTGCAGCTGGCATGAAAAGGATGTTGTGTGTAAAAGGGCTTGAGTGTATGTGTGTTGGGGGGGCCTTTTTTAAGGCACCCATTTCCTAAATAGACGAAGCTGTAGAAACATCAAAGCTCTTGTAAGAGTTTTTTCTGGGGTTTCTAAACCATGTCTGGTACTTTGTAATTAAAAAAGTTTATGGAGAGCTGTCTTTGTGACTGGAACAGGCAACCTTAGGCCCTGTTGATTGAGGAATGAAATGTTAAAAGACCTACTAAATAATTATTTTTGCTAAAATGTCAGTTCAAAGATGTGAATTCGCCTGGATGCTTTAGCAGAAGCTGAGTCTTGGGGTAGAGTGGTAAATGTCTCCTGTTTCAGCTTAGCGTGATGTTGACTGTGCTGCATGACACAGTCTATTATGGCCTCTAGATTAATGTCAAAAAAAGTGTAATACCATATGCTCATCTGAAGCTTGTAGGCAGGAAGAGAGGTGAAGCTCTTTCATTTTGTCTTCAGTTAATACAATTTTATTAGTCTCCATATTAGGCAGCAGTCCACAGCCTCCTCAGTGAAGATCAGGGTTCTGTTGAATTCTGGTAATTGCTGTGCTGGATTGGGTCCAAGGACCATCATTCCAGTATCCAGCTTGGGCTGATGGTGGCAACAGGAGCTCAGGAAAACTCCAGAGCCGTCAGTCTGCCCTGCACAGTTCCCATGTACATATCAGTGATCCCAAGTGGGGCAGTGACTTGCTTTTATCTGGTTATTTATTTATTGGATCAGTGCGACAAGTTTAGTGTTACTGATTTGCCAGGGTAAATGTAGACCATTGATTAATATTTGGCTGTACAGTTTCTGGCTATAGCAGTACTTACCTCTTTCATACCATGATGTTTTGGTTTCTTTACCTGTCTCTTAGTACAAGGCTTCCTAAAAGCTTAACAGAATTATTTCAGCTAGTTATTCTTTATGTGTCATTATACTGGCATATAATGCAGGTAATCAATATGATGGTTATCTTTTCAGAATCCTTTCTGGTACAGCTGGTTATGCCCTATCATATTAATCTTTTGCATATCTTACCCTTTTAAAAATCTGAGCCTAAGCTTGTAGTAATGTCTGTTTTTAGCATGAAATTTAATAACTTTGACTCCCTTGCTCTGTGTTTCCCTTGGGAACACTTGGATGCACCACTGGATGTGGTGGTGTAGTGCTTTGTAATGTACCACTGAGTTTTTCTTGAAGATGTGGTGACACTGGGGTCCGTGGCAGAGCAACCTCCATAGGTAGGTCCCTCCTTTATACCTACAGGTGCATTTGTGATTCCTTAGCTGAACTGGGGGTATGTGAGTCCAGTTTCACAGTTTCTCTGGTGCCCACAAAAGGACCAAAAGATAATGAAGGGACCTGCATCTGACATATGTGGAGAGATAGAGAGTCAAGGTTGTTCAGCCTGGAAAAAAAGAAGCTCTGGGGGGGGGTCTTGTCAATGTGTGTAATAAAAGAAATGGGAAACAGCAAGGGATATAGTCCAGAGTTCTTAGCAATGCCTTGTAAAAAGACAAGAGGAAATGGACACGAATTACAGGAACTTCCATTGAAATAAAAGCAAAAAAAACCCAAAACCACCAAACCTCCTGGATTTAAAAAAAAAAAAAAAAAAAGTTTGAATATGGCAATTATTATGATAAGTAGGAACTAGGAATTCAGGTTGGATTTATAAAAGAAAGTACTTAATCCTGGAAAGGTGGTGAAATTAGATAAATTTAACTACAGGCAGGGTGTAAGTGTCATAAAATTATTTAGAATAGATTTGATAGATTTGGGAGGGGATAGCTGGATTTTTCTTCTCATGGTGTCAGGCACTCAGGTCTTAGAAGATTCTTCATCATATTAATGTTACCTGCTCAGCAGTGGAGAATCTGGGTGCAATACAATGCCGTGAAATGTGGGGGCAGAGGAGAAGGAATGGCAGGACGTTTCCTGCAGTGACCACTTGCTTTAGAGGTCTCATCACCTGTTTAGTAGAACAGATCATAAAATTTTCCTTCATGTCTTAATCTGAGTGGCCTGTGCTCTGGACAAATTTAAGTTTTCCTGAATTACAGACGGTTAGTGACCTTGGCTTGAACTCCATGAATTTGTCTGTAGCTGTCTAACCTGCCTCTAATGTTCACAGTGAACAGTGGAAGCATCTACTGACAGTGACACCTTCTTTTCCCCTTTTGCTGCAGGCTAAACTTTTCCCAACTGCTGTCATTCATTTTGGATCAGAGGAGTGCAGAGGTGAGTGCATTTCCTTTCTCCTTCAGCTGACTGTATTGTTCCTCTAGCAGACTCAGTATTGCATCCTTACTGTCAGATTTCTTCTATCAAAAGAAACTGCAGTCCTTGAGAATGGTGGTCCCAATTCTGACTGGCTAAAGCTCTTCAGAGCTGGTTTAGTCAATTAGCTTGAGCACAGATGTAGACATTGTACCTCTTTTATGGGATTTGATAGGCTGGAGAGTAGGCATTGTCTGCCATGGGATCAAGAATGATAGAAGAATGACTCCATAGAAAAAAAAATCCTGTTGTTCAAAATGTTAACCTTACAAATATCTAATGGTAGTGGACTGGCTGGAGATGGTAGAAGAGATCTGAACCTTTGGTTCTTTGGCATCTCTGGTTTTTGCTTAGAATCCCCGTTTCTCCCAGAGACCAAAGTATGCTCTGGCTTCACAGAAAAGTTCCTGAAATGCAATAAGCACTGAAAGAAAATGTCAAGGTCTTGAAGTTTGAATGATGAAATAGAACACCTGTGAATTGTGAAAGAAACTGGCATGATTTCGTACTGGGGGAAGGTGATGTAGGTTTACTGTAGTATACAGCAGGTATTTTTTGAGCTGAGAACTATGTGATACTGTGGTGATTGATGCATCTATGTTACCAAATAAGTGATTTGGTTTCATTTCTAAACAGCTTGTTACCTGAAATCGGACCTGCTGAGCTCTGCAGTTTCTCGTTCTGCAGCTGATTTATTAGTAGCCAGGTATGTTGGGGTTGAATAGAGTTGCAAATGCCTTAGTATTTCAGGAATGGGAAGCATGATATGAGCCCATCTTACTACAGAGAAATCTTGGAAGATACTAGGACTTCCTTCTCTCAAGAAACAGTCATACTGTCATACTCTACTTCCTAGCTTTGTAAATCCTTTGCAAAGTAGGATTTCAGTAATTTCAGGATTTCAGACTTAAGTAAATGCTAGTGCTTCTATCATGGAAAAATAAGAGCTTTTTCAATCTGACTTTAAAAGAGGTGGTGGTACAGGGGGCTATTATGAAAAATGAAGCTTAATTCTACTTGCTTATTTCCTTTCTCTGATGTTTGTCCAGATCATTAGTTCCTTCTGCTTCATCACCTTTAGCATCAGTGGCTCCTTCCCTACCTGAACCAGAAGTGAGAAGTGACAAAAAGACCATTGAGCAGCCTGAAGCAACCAGCACTCAGGGAGCTCTACAAGTGTTTAGAAAAGCCCCTGGGAAAATACCCAAATGGCTGAAGCTTCCAGGTATCAATGAATCATAGGAGAGCTCTGCTCATTCTGAACTGCCCCAAAAGGCAGCCTCCTCTCAGCCAAAATGTTGGATATTGATGGTATTGTTGCAGATATCAGCTTATGCTTGCAGGACGTTTGGTTCAATGCTTGTCAGTCATAAATTTGTTGGTGACTTGAACCTCAGCCTTCACTTGAGAAGTTTCTGAATGCAGATTCTGAACATTGGGAAGTCTGATGCCTAATTCATATGCTTGTAGCATTTTTAACAGTGTTCTGAGCTTGATGTGCTGAGCTCTTATCTCTGCCAGTGTAGTTCAAATACTAATAGGCAGGATATTCTACATACCAAGGGCCCATGTAATCTGTTAAATCTCTGACATAACTTTCCTTTTGCTGCTATAGTCTAAAAACCTAAAGTTTTAGTACTTTTAATTCTCTTGAATTTTTGAGTTGGTCTTCCTTTTTTTTAATCTTCACTGCAAACCAGTAGGGGTTTTCCATAATTAAGATTGCAACCAAGTGTCGATTATGATTTTTTTTCTTGTTTTATCCTGATCACAAAACTGTGACCTTGCTTTTAGTCCCAGAACAAATGGCTTATGTGTGTATTTTAGATGAGAATTTATACAGAATATGAAGTAATTATAAAAAGAATTACCAAATTAAACAATTGGCAATAATATTCACTTTTTGATGCAGTGGCAAAGACAAGGGGAGGGGAGGAGAAGAAGAGAAAGAAAGGGGGGGGGGGAAAAAGAGACAATCAGTCTGCTCCCTTAATGACAGCAAAGCTAGTAATTCTTATATGAAGTGACCTGGCTAATAATACCAAATGTTAACTTCATGGATGAGAATTTTAGTGTTTGTTTCTGGAAAACAGTGCAGGGCTGTCAGTTCCAGCAAGCAGAGGGTAATGTGTGAAGGCTGTAAAGAGTGGGTCAGTGTGTTTCCCTGCTGTGGCTGGTCTGGTTTAGATTGGTGCTGAGATGCTGATGTAGTGGGAAACAGGATCTTCACTGTTTCCCATTTCCAGTATGTTGGAAGCATTGCACTTGAAATAGTTTTCTTTTCCAAGACTATCTAGATAAAGTACAAAATATCATCTCACCTACCTGTGCAGGTTTCCCATTTAACAGTTGTTATGAAGGGTGCATGTTAAAACCATGAAGGATGAAGTTCCCTGCTCTGAAATTTGTGATGTATTTACCATTTCATCCCCCCAAGTGCTCTCTTGTGGTCCCCAGTGCTGCCTGAGCACAGCAGGGACCAGAACCCTCAGCCACTAGACTGTGTTATTCAGAAATGAGTAAGTCATAATTACATGTTAAGTGTTTTAATGGTGCTGTGTTTATTTTGTAGGTGGAAAGAGATGAAGAATCCTGAAGATGAAGAATCCTGGGCTGCTGGATCACTGAGCTGTCAGCTGTGCCCTTTTCTCCATGAAGTTACTAAGAATGTTTAAAATGTGTTGGTGGCCCTGGAGAGATCTAATCTGTATGAACATTAGTTATAAAAAAAGAATGGCTATTTCAGATACCCTTTGCAGCTGGTGGAGCAATGGAAGGCCTGTTTATGGTCTGTGACTACAGAAGCAAGGTTAGAGGCTAAATTTAAGGTTTCTTGCATGCAAATAATAAGAATAGAGAATTAAGGGGGACATGATTCCTATGCACTTTTTGCAAAGGACTTTGTTTCTATCCATATTTTTAAATTCAAATCCTCTCAGCTCCACCTTCAGAGGTCACTTGAGTCTAGCTGCCTGTATTCTAGCAGCAAGATAGAATCTGGTTCAGCTTTACCTCTAATTGTTAAGTGGTGCCTAGAACAAGACTTTTCTCTGCCTCTTAGTGATTAGGGTTATTGCTGCTGATAATTCTGGACATAGATGGCTGGAAAATGAATGAAGGGGAAGCACTTAAGTTACTTCAGCCAGTTCAGATCAGTGAACTTTCCTGTGAAGCACTCAGGCTGCTGCACTCGTATTGTGCTTAGTTGCTAGAATCTTGTTAACAAGGAGCACAGGTGTCTGTTCATGGAATGCCTGTTGGTCTTGTCTATCCTAAGCTCTAGTTTTATTTCCACTGTATATAATTACCATCAGTAATTAGTTACAGCAAGGAAAAAAAAAATACAGTGAAAAAGTCTCTTCAAATGGCAGTCGATTGGTGGCCTGAGTAGTCCCAAAGCAGGGTAGCTGTGCTCTGCACTGCAGTTAGTGTACAGGGAAAAGGCCCAGTCCAGACCTTTTTCTCCTGCAGATGTGTTGGGGGGATGAATATTGGTTAGAATTGACCTTACACTGGAGATGAACTCTGTCATGCCATGGCAGTCATGGTGCTGGATTTTATTTGAAGTCTTCTCCATGGATCAGTGATCTGTGGAGAGCTGGGGTTCCATGGTACAGTAATACCATGTTTTCCATTTTCCTTGTTTCCTCACGTGTGTATCTGCAAAATTTGTAGATGTAATAAAGCAGAGTGGCCACCGGGGCCCTTTTGGCCGGTCCCTTTGATAGCTTCTTGCCCTGGCACTTGGTATGTCTGTCAGTTCACAGGAATCTGCTCTCTATTCAGTTGGCCTGCCATGCCTCATGCCCTTCCTCCCAGTTTTTTCCAACAAAGCAAAACGGAGCTTTGTACCATCTGAACGAACTTCAAAGTGGCTAGAAAGGGCACCCTGGGTTCCTGGCACTTGTCATTTTCTCCCTGCCTGGCCAACATTCCCCTTCAGGTCTAATTACTTCCAAATGCTCACAGATGCTTTGAAGAAACTTTGAGGAAGGGGGAGGCATGAAAGAAAGGTGGAAGAAGACTCAAAGCAGAAGGAGCGCAGAATGCTTAGCAAAAATGTTGATTGATTTCTTATATGATACCCAAACATAAACAGGGAACGTGTGCAGCCACTGGCAGCGGGAATGTGAGAGCACTGTGTACAGCTCCTCTACTAAACCCTCCCTGTGGAAAGCAAGCTCTTCTGCCACTTGATAGGCTGTAAAAGACATACCACAGCAAACCAAAAAAAACCAGTCAAATAATGTTTAAACTCTATTACTCTTTAGTTGATTAAGCGTGAGCTGAGCCTATGCTGCCCAGGACTGTTGGTATCTTGGTTAGGTGCTCTATCAGGCTTATTCATGTCACACACATCAGAGGTAGACAGTAGCTAGAGCTGCCTTGCTGAATTTATACAGGATGTCCTGTGGGGAAACCAGGAGCCATTACTAACGATAGGTGGTGAAATACTTGTGCTGGTGTTCTTGGTTTCCAGGATTAGAATATGCAGAAGCAGTGTGGTTGGGAGGAAGTTGCAGTGTGCCTTCAGATGTGCTCGTCCTTGTATTTTGAAGAACACAGGTGACATCAAATAGTACAATCTGCTTAACTGATTTGCTTAGCTCTTTCAATTATGTCAGCTTTTTTAAAGGGTTAGCACCGTAACTACCTGCTGCAAGTCGCTGACATGGAAAAACAAGTTTAGGGACACAAGCAGCAATATCAGTATTCCTGGGACAGCTTCATGGGTTAAGTGTAGGGGCTTTACATTGCTGACCGTGTTCCCTCAGGCAGTTCTGCCTATGCTTGTCCCTTGTGTAACTAAGCTGTGCATCAAACCCAGTTTAATCATAAGAATGAAAAATTGCTGCCTTCAATAGCTAGACAAGAAGTCTAATTCTGCTTTCCCTATACAAAGAGTTACTTTTGGCTGCTGCTGCTATTCAGTTGCTGCTTTACTGTGGATGTCCACATCAGCAGTTCTGTGTGTGCCAGGGAAGGGAACTTGAGCCTTTTAAGGGCAGCAACTTTGGAATTGCTGTTTCGGTAGTAGGTGTCAGAGTAGAGGCAGAGATGAGGACCTGAAATCTGGAAAAGGCAAGGAAGTAGGAGTGAATTCTTTAAGGGGGACAGGACATTTCCACATTTAAAACAGTGGGCTCTTCGCTAAGGTACTTGCTACAAGGATTCCTGCTCTGCTGAAGAACAGTACCTGCAGAGACCTGATGAACTGCTTTTGTTTCAGTATCACTTCTGCTATAGTAGCTGAACTCATCCTTGGGGTTTTAGGGCATTCGAAGGTAGCATCACTTGCAGTTTTTTGGTTTTTTTGCTATTGCCTTTTTTTACTGTTGGTTGTGGGGCTGAAGGCTGAACTAGGTCCGTTCCTTCATTATGTGTTTTACAGCTGTACTAAGAAGCTGCAGTGCTGAGGCCTGGGGACTGCTTAAGCTAGTAGTGTCACCAGAATGTGTACTAAAACTGCAGTTTTTGTGAGGTTTCCAAGTGGCTGATGTCCTCAGGGATAGCTCCTAGCTCAGACTGCACAGCAACCTGAACCTCTGCCTGTCAGAGCTGTTCCTGAGGAAAGGACTGCTCGCTGTTTCTGATCCTGCAGCGAGCCAGCAGCAGGAGTGGGCAGGCCCCAGCTGCGCTCAGTGCAGCCAGCCATGCATTGGGTTCTGTGGGTCCTGCCCACATGTGTAAAGTTTCTTATTTCACAGTGGCCCCCCTGCTGCCAGAGGGGCCAGGCTGTCCCGTGATGTGGGATTCTCACACATGCTGTTTGTTATTTTGTCCTTTTTTCCTTTCGTCCTACAAAGATTTAGGGAAGAGGGTGGGCGAGGGGGAAACTCTGCAAGTCTTTGAAGCAACTTGACTTTTGATGATGAATTGCAGCAAAGAGCCTACACAAGGAAGAGAGACTCGTTTCTAACTTACTGATGTTTCTTTGTGTGAACAAATTTATAGCAGAGGGGGAACAGCCTCTGAGAATACTGAACGGTTAAAACGTTTCAAGCATTCTTTGATGTCACAGCCCTGGAGAAATACTAGAAGGCAGTGAGGGACAGACACTGTTTATTTATAAAATAAAGATAAGTTACCTGCTCTTGGCAAGAGCCTGTGACTAAGCTCCTGTTAATGACCTATTCATTAGAAAGGCTTGGAGCTGCACCTGGAGTTGCTGTTACAGCTGCCTGCTTGAGGCAATGAGCGCCTGAAGGCTGGATGGTATTTCCAGCCATTAAGTCTTTCCATGGATCTCTGTGAAGCAGCACCTCTTTCTCATGTTAGCTGAGAAAGCAACGGCTTCTTACCATGTTGTGACATACAGGATGGAAACCAGTTATGCACTTAGCGAACAAAACAACCTGTGGCAGCCTCTTCTCAAAAATATCTGACAGCATTGCTTCTTTGGGCTGTGTTGTGCTTGGTAAAGGAGAGAGTAAACAGAAGCAAAAGGGCAGAGGAAGAAAAAGCTGAGACTATTCGTCCCAGACTGTCTCTGAGGCTGAGACGTGTGAGGTCGGAACTGTCTGCTGACAGGTGATGTGCTTCAGGAGGCTTCTAGAAATCCAGAAGCTGTAAGGAAAGAGCAGCAAGTCACGACACAGATTGGGTTCTCAAAACAGCTCCCTAAAGGATGAGCATTAGGCTGTTCCAGCTCATACCCTCATCCTGCTCCCGTGCAGTTCGGGCCCACAGTTACATACCAGCTGTGGCAACACTTTCTCCAGCTGCTCTGTATCCACCTTCTTCAGGTCCTCTGCCTGAGCCTGCCGTGCTGCCCGTGCCGCCGCTTCTACAGCCCAAGTGAAAGAAGGGGAAGGGCCGTGAGAGGGGTCTGGAAGCACCTGCGGGCTGGTGTCCTGGGAGGAGGGGGGTGGCCCACCGCCCCGGATGAGTGCGGGCAGCTAGGTCAGGACTCCAGCTGAGCAGCAGGCAGCAGAGCTGAAGCAGGACGGGAGGAGTCGAAGGTTGGCCAGGTGCCCGGCGACAAGAGAGAGCCCATCGCTCTAAAGCTGGGGCGGGGGTGGCCCTACGCGCTCACCTCGGACGAAGACCTTCAGCATCTCAGCCATCAGCAGCTGCGCGTCGGTGTTAACTGCAACGACAAGGCGCTTAGGGGAGGCGGGGGCTCGGCCCGAGCCGCCCGGACCCGCCCGCCGCCGCCGCCGCCACGGTACCTCGGGTCCTCCCGTCCCGGAAATAGAGGCGGAGAAGGCGATCCACGGTGTCCTGCGCGGAGAGAGGAACAGATGAGCGGGGTAGGGGCAGTGCCCCGCGCCCGCCCGGAGCGGCCGCACCTTCCTGAAGCCGCCGGCGCGGCCGCCCCGCTCCTCCATGTCCCGCGCGCTGCCTGGCCCGCCTCCCGGGGGCGCGCGCCGGGTGGGAACGCGCGCGGCCAGGGAGCGCTTCCGGGGGGAAACGCGCGCGGCCAGGGAGCGGTTCCGGGCGGGAACGCGCGCGGCCAGGGAGCGGTTCCGGGCGGGAACGCGCGCTTCCATGGAGCGGTTGGCGCAGGACTACGCGCGGCTTTGCGCGGCGGCGGGCGCGGCCCCGCAGGAGGCCGTGCTGCGGCGCCTGCGGGAGCCCGCCGCGGCGCGGGGCCGCCTGGACCTGGCGGCGCAGAGCCTGTCGCTGCAGACGTGCAGCGCGCTGGGCCGGCTGCTGCCCGGTGCTGCGCCCTTCGCCGCGCTGGCGCTTGGCGACTGCGGCTTGAGCGAGGAAGGTGCGCGGGGGTCTGGCCCGAGCGGGGCGGGGCCGCCCTCACCGCGGTCTCGGGCTGGGCCGGCGGGCCCGCTCTCCCTCCGGCGGCGAGCGAGGTGGGGCGGGAGGCCGCTCATATTTGAGGCCGGCGATGGTGCTGAGTCCGTGGCCGTGCGGGTGGTCACGCACCCCTCGGTTCTGTCTCCGATGGCGGGGGCAGCTCTGCTTTTGTTGGCCTTTCACAGACAGGATAGTCCGGCCGGTTGAAGTGGCCGGCAGTGAGGGGGCTCCGTGGGCAGCAGAGCATGTCTAAACGTGCGCTTTTTTCAGGGCTGAGTCAGGTACATATACAAGCGGACATGTAGTTCTCTGCCCGGACACCTTTTTGAGAGTTATATAAACAGTCTCCTGTCCTGAAAGCTCAGGCTCATGCTTTCCAGCAGCAGTGGCAGTTTACCAAGTAATTTGTTTATCTCAGCCACGTCTCCTGACCTGGCTGTTTAACAGGATGATACGCTGGGATGATATGCTGCCAGTTTAGGCAGAGGGTTTTGCAGGTTAAATAAACAGCTTTTTTTTCTCGCTCAGGTGTAAGACTTTTGTTGCATGGTCTTTGCTCCAACACCACGGTCAAATCTTTGGATCTGAAGGTGAGTCTGTTTAAATAGAAGTAAGAGTGTTCTATGGTGGAAAGAGAAGAAGGAGCACAGGCTTAATTGGAAATAGAAGTGGACAGTCCTGGTGCAGGTTTTTGTTCTCAAGTGACTCATTCCTTGACTTGTTAACACCATGTCACAATTTTCCAAAGTTACTTTGCAGATTGTCTTTAACTCCCTTCTATTCAGTTACTCTATTTTGATAGGAAGTTATTGCAGTATACCTTTTGTCAGTTGCTGCTTTGGCAGATGAGGCACATGTAGGCTTTTTTTGGGATTTCTGTATTGATCAGTGAGTTACTAGCTGTCCTTGTGTTTCTGTAGTTTGACTAGCCTGGGCTTTGAACTAAGCATCTGTCTTCAGATGTGATTGTTTCTCTACTGAGAGTGACTTTCTGTCTGTATTCCTCTGGCATGCAGCTGTTCCCTTGAATTTGCAGTCACAAAGTGCGTCATAATTTTCTTACTCATTTGCGCAAGTGTTAATAGAGCCCTTCTTAATGAAGTGTGTAAAATAGTTATGCTTATCTAGAATTGCCATTTCCTGTCCCATCATGGCTCATGCTGATCCTGTGCTATTTTGTGATTTTTGCAAGCTCTCAGTCGTGGTGCCCTCAGGAGACCAGTGGTGCATATGGATCCACTGTTCCTCCGGGGTTTTTCATTTTGTGGAAGGCTGACTGATATGTGAAACAAATGTTGATTGGACCATCTTTGCTCGACTGAAATTGGCATTATAGCTGGGATGTATCTGGTGGTGGTTGTGGTCTAGGTGGACTGGGGCAGATTTAGCCTACTGGTCACCTGGGGCTTCTGTTTCAGGGAAATAACCTGCGAACCATGGGAGCTGAGGCTTTGGGAAAACTTCTTAGGCAGAACAAATCCATCAGGAGGTAAAAAAATGTATCTACCTCTCTTTGTGCTATTCCTGCTGTATGGAGCACGACATTTGAAAAGGGTTGAGGGTGTTTTTTGTTGCGGTAGGAAGAATACCAAGTGTTGTAATTTCTTGTGGGGGTGGGAAAGGCAAAGGCATGAAAACTGGAGGTGCTCTTTTGGAGGATGCTGGGCCCTGGCAGCATCCTGCTCTCTGAAGCCCAGTCCGCTCACAGAGCTGGGTGTTTGACTGGATATACCGTGATCCGTGTATCATTCAAGTTCATGCAGCTGTCCATTTGCTCCACCAACACTAATCCTGTCTGATTTCCCTAGTTTAACCTTAGAATGGAACAGCCTCGGCATGTGGGAAGAGGGCTTCTCCTTTTTCTGCCAAGGACTGAGGGCAAACAACTTTCTTCAGCATCTGGACCTGCGCAATAACCAGATTAACCATCAAGGGGCTGGAGAACTGGCCATGGCACTGACACAAAATAGCAGCCTTCAGGAGCTGGGTAAGAATTCTTTGCCCACATATGCGTATATGCATGCAAACACACATGTATCTTCAGGTTTCTTGCCTCAGTTTCTTCCAAAACGGTCGGTGTCATTTCCAGTTCCTGTCTAGAGTGCTTTGCTGTCTTTGTGTAGGGAGAGGTCACAACCTCATAGCCTTTGGAGAATGGGAACTGAAACTGTAATCTCTGGAGCCAAACCTGTCCATGAAGAACTGTGTTTTTGGAGCAGAACAGTCTTTAGTGGAGGAGGAAGTGTTTTCATTCTTTTTTGTGGTTGCTGTTGGCATGCCTCTTGACAGACTCTTGATACTTAATTCACCCTTGCTTTGTCCTTATGTGGAATTTTGCTGGAAGTTCCTTCAGGAAATGTGCCTTTTGTTGCTGATTCTTTCTCATCCACAGATTCTGTCTGTAGAAGGAAGGCTCGTGAGAGCCAAATGTGAGATGCAGACTTGTGTAGATTTTCAACTGTCATGGTTTCCTGCAGTTTGCTGAAGATTTATCCTTGCCTTTCCTGCTTTGTCACTTTCTCTCCTTCTCAACCATCTTGAAAGGGCCACAGTATTCACTTGTGTTTGTGCTAAGACCGTCTGGGATTAGTTAACCATGCCTGTAGATATGTAAAGAGCATGGGTTCTCTTGAGCCCTGTGTTTTTCAGCAGATAGGTGATTGCCATGGTGCAGTGTCCTTTCTGTGTAGATTTGCGATGGAATAACGTTGGGCTTCTGGGTGGCCGAGCTTTGCTGAGCTGCTTGCACAGCAACAAGACCCTGAAGAGGCTGGAGCTGGCAGGGAACAATGTTCCTGGTGACATCCTGAAAGCTGTAGGTAAGTATGATGTGTGTACAGTAATGAATCTTTTCCCAGTTCAGCACTTGGGGGATATAGGGCAGCTGCTGCTTCAGAAGAGAGCTAACCCTCTTTCCCTCCCTTTCTCAATAGCGTTTCCACAGTGCCCTATGTCACCTGCTCGTGTCCTTTAGTGAGGGCTAATCAAGTTGGAAGTGTCACCTTCACCAGCAAAAGCAAAAAAATAATTTAGATGGAGTTATTAGATATTTCCGTGCTCTGTGAATGTGGGAGAACGTGAGACTTTTGCTCATAGTTAGCCTCTGATGAGCCAAGTTTTGATGTGGCTTATGCAGCACATCCTGTGTCATTGTCCTGCCCACAGCAGAGTTGAACAGCTTTACTGAGGCTGAGGTGTTGATTACCCCACACACACTGCTCTCTTTGATCCCATCCCACCTTGTGATGTAAGGTGGGACTCTCTACATGGCCTAGCCTGAGAAGGGCAACTGTCCTGGTGCTTCTGATAGCCAGTGGCCATCCTGAATGCTGTGTCTTCCAGCAGTGCTTGCTATTCTGTTACTTTAGAAACTTGTGCATGTTCTCCTGCTCTCTCTGCATCAGAACAAGCCTTGGATCACAACCAAGACCGTGAGGCTATCCTGAGTGAGGCCCAGAACCAAGTGAACATCCTCAGCAAGGAGGTTTTGAGTCTGAAGGATGAGAAGAACAAGCAGGTCAGCAGATGTTGGCAGTTCAAATGGAGTAACTGGAATCCTTTGCTTTCCCTTGAGTTGCCCACAGAGCACTCAGTGACAGTATTGTTGTGCACTTGAAGTTGCATGGGCATGGTTTAGTACATTGAGTCTGTCTTCTGAGCTAGGTTGCCTAGGAATCAAGTGACAGTATGAGTATGGACACATATTCACTCTGGATTCTGGAGGAGTTCTGGTTATTTGTGCTTTCATTTCTTCTTTTGCAATTGGTTTGATACTTTCCAAGTGGTGTAATCCCAGAGATCTCTTTTTTCATCTGATGCCTCAGGATGCAGAATCCCTCTAGCTGATGACCTTGTTCAGATGTGCTAATAAACCAATGAAACTTCTAGTTTGCTTCCAGTAGAGTGGCTTAACATCTTTTCAGCTATTGTCGGGAAGAGAGAGATGAGAAATGTAAAGGTGTGTAGTTGATGCAGTTCATTTTCTCACTGAATTTTGCCTTCCTCGCAGTTCATGGATTTTGTGGATACTGTAGACAAGCAGAAAGAAGAAAGAGCCAGGAGTGAGAAGTGAGTTAGATTTCTAAATGTTTTCTCCTCTTTGATGGCAGAATTGAGCACTCTCCCATTTCCTGGCAGAAATGACCCACCTTGGTTTTTTTTCCTTTTTTTTCCTCCCAAATTCAGAATGTCTGCAGCACGAGTCAGCCAGCTGCAGGAAGCATTGGATGAGCAGTACTCCATTATGAATTCACTGAAAGCCAAGTATGGAGGAGGAAAACTGTCTTCCCACTGTGCTGTATAAGCAGTGCCGAGCAGAGCTTCTAAGAAGGGGCATAATCTTGTAGGGTAGCTGGATTACTATTTTGATTGGTTCTGCAGTGATATCCAGAAATTACAGTCAGATCAAGCTTTTGGGTTTGCCACACTAGATACTTAGCCTGCTTTTAAGTAAAAAGTAGAGTGCATTGGTGTAAGAGCAAGTGAATTACAGAAGGTGGGAAGAAAGAAAAAGGATTGTGCAGATGGGATGGGGGCATGTTCCTTGCATGGTTTATAGCCTGGCAGGAGTCTCTACCTGCTTCCCCCAGCAGCTGACAGTGTTCTCTGGGAGCCACTGCAGGTATGGAGGAGCCTGGCTTGGGAACAGTAAGGAAGAGGTGCTCAAAAGAAGTGTTCAGTTATGCAGAGCTGTGTGCCCATGCCTGAGTTTGACTTCAAACACTGCTGAACCCGCCTAGTTTAGTTCTGCCAGGTAAAGGCAGTGGTATTATGCCATGCAGTGATGCGGACATGTCCCTCTTGGACAGAGCAAGCAAATTGCTTCTGCTAGCCAGGTTTAGAATCCTGTCTCTAATTTTAAACAACTTTGCAATGATATAAAGTAGCCAGCTATGCTCTGTGGGAGCAGGCAAGTCCTGGAGGGGTCTGGGTGGGGGAAATGGCTCATGGAAGACAATGCAGGGCAAATGCAATGGGCACCACAACACTGGGCCCTGAGAAGTCCCAGGTCACTGCAGATGCTGCTGCATACAGAGGTCAGTGGTGTCCTTTTCTCAGAAGCAAAAAATGCCTCGTTCAGGTAGCCGAATTTCATCTACTGCAAGATGGACATTAGCACCTTGTACCAGGTGGCATAGAAAACTTTCTGCAGTGTCTGCCTTGGAAAAGACTCAATAAAGTGCTTTTCTTTATAGGCTGCAGATGACTGAAGCTGCCCTGGCTCTGTCTGAGCAGAAGGTGCACAACTTGGGAGAGCTGCTGAATGCCATGAAACAGGAGCAAAACTCTGTGGCTGAGTGCCACTTCAGGGAGCTCCAGCAGCAAAAGCAGGTGAGCTGGATAGGTCCTAGTTATGTTTGAGAGCAGGGTTGTAGGTCATAACTGATTTGTGTAGATTTAGGAGATGCTGGACGCAATAGGGAGGCATGATTTTTACCACTACTGCATTGACTAAAGCCACTATGACAAAAATTCTTGTGTAAATTAGGTAGTTGCGAGGTGTGAAGGGAGCCCTGGTGTTTATGATGTAGGTTGGATTTAGCTGGGTGTGATGTTGGTTGGCTTAGGTTGTTTGTGCAAGGACTAGGAGTACAGGTTTTTAATTTTGATTCTGTTTGCAGGAAGGTGCTGATCGCGAAGGCAGGCTTTTGCATGACTTGTCTGCTGCCAGTGAGAAAAATCTGCTGCTGAGAAACCAGGTAGGAAACCAAGTCCAAGTCTGAGAAGTGGCACTTGAACATGTATAACATCTGCTCCATATATATGGTCTCTACTTTGATCCTTGGTTGGGTGTCTCTTCATTGTCCTGTACAGTCAACTTTCTGTGCTAATAGGAAAGGAAAAACCTTTGTGGTGGTAATTTCCTTATGTAGGTGGATGAGTTGGAGAGGAAGTGCAAAGTTCAGCAGGATCAGCTGTTCCAGGTAAAACAAGACTTGACCAACACAACAGCAGAATTGAAGCTGCGGGCTGTGGAGGCTGAAGGTGAGTGGAGGAGTAGAAACAGCTTGTGGACACCTATGGTTGGGATCATTGTTCCTGAGTCAGCAGCACAGGCAGCCGAGGAGAAAAGGTTGGCAGAGAGCGTGAAAAAGTATGAATACAGCTGTGTGGCAGGAATGTCAGAATTGTGATATGCCTGCTTTTCATCTGCAGAACGTCTGGAAATGGAGAAGAGAAGATTTAAACAAAGCCTTGAAGACGTGGAATCTCTTCGGGTAAAAGAGGTAAGGATGAGGTTTCTGCAGCATCCTGATTAGCTTTTCTTTTGGTCTTGACATACATCACCACTGGAGGCCATTGTTTACTGTCACGTGCCCTTAAAAAAGTTTAAAAGTTAGTGGGCTTAGATTTGGGCCATTTCTTCAAGCAAAGCCTGACTGAAGAGATCACAAGACTTTGTACCAGCTAGTAAGGTCTTCTAGCTTTCAAGAGTATGGGCCAGAGTGGTATGTGATGCTACAAGAGAGGCTGGCCTTTGTGTTGGTCTGTGCACCAAGGTAATTACAAATAAGGAATATTTCCTGGTTCTGAAATAGGTAAGTTTTAATGTTTTAATTGCTTAGGCACAAGCAGTCCTTTAATGGCGTTCAGCATGCTAGTTCCTTCTCTGTGTCAAAGGGGGTTGTGTCTGAGTATGGATAGGCCAACAGACTACAACCAATTCTTACTGAGGTTTGAAATCTCTCCAAAATAAAATTATACTAACAGATTTCTCTGAAAATACTGGAATCCTTTAAGACACATGCCAGGAAGATTTTAGCAACATTACAGCTAGAAAATGAATCTATTGTGCTTTGTACCACTTGACAACGAGAGCTTGGACTCTTATCTTCCTTGTGGCCTGGGAAGGATCTCTGTCTAAAAATTCCCAGTTTCTAGAGAGTAGATTCTATCTGTATTACAGTTTCCTACTGAAGTTCCGGGGGAGGTAAGAATTTTTCTTTGCTGGTAGGTGGGTCAGTGAGAGGATGCATCACTATTGTGATGAGTAGTCCTGCTGCTTGCTGTGCTTGGAGATGGGAATGGTTTTCTGTCACTTGTTTAAATGGTTTCTCCTGCTCTGCAGGTGGATCGCATGGCACAGCACATGGAGGCCAGTGAGCGTTCCATGCACAACAGGATCCAGAGGCTGGAGGCCATCAAGATATCTCTGGAGGAGGTGAGAAAAAGTGCTCTAGGCACGTTTGATCACTCATACAGTGGTGCACAGAGAAGGCTGCCAGGAAAGCTTTGTGGAGTCTCCCACTGCAGATCTTTGTAAAGATTGTCATGTGCTGTAAGAAGGAACAGAAACCAGCTAAAATTATTTTTACTGCTTTGGACTAAGGAAGAAGGTTCCAAGGAGAAACTTGTAAATTCAGATTGGACAAAAATAAGGATTCCATTGAACCTGGTTAGAGTCTTCCTAAGATTTGACTTCACAGGTTTCTCACGTTGTCCCAAGTAGTGTAGCATGTTTATCCATATCCATATCCATATCCCCAGCTACATCCAGCGCTGCTCTTTCCTATTGCCTTGTTTTGGAAAGCTTTAACCAATACTTACCCTCATATAACCAAAGTTCACATCGAATTTAGATAGCAGTCTTGAAGTGAGGAAAGGTTTGTCATCTTTGTTTGCTTTTGCTGCCCCTGAGTGAGGAGAGCTGTGTCATATTACAGCCTGTGACTAGGAACTGCTAGTGTTTTCTGGTCAGTGCTGCAGCAATGCAGCTTCTCTGTCTGGAATGATTTTCCATGTTTCTGTGGCAGGAGCTGAGTCAAGTCAAAGCAGCTGCACTAACTGAGCGAGGACAGGCAGAGGAGGAGTTAATAAAAGTCCGGAGTCAGGCACGCTTGGAGGAGGTAAGGACAGGACCTGTCTGTTCCTTCCTGCCCCTGCGGGAAGGAAGTGGTTTGGCTACCTAGTCTATGTTTTAGTCTTGGGGAGCTGCTAAGTAATTCCTCTCTGGGTTTCACTGACCCACGAATGATGTGATTGCTAAGGAAGGAGCCCTGAAAAGTCTTGAATTTTCTTCAGTAGTAGCAGAACTGATGTGAGTATTGTCATGGCAGATTTAATTTAAGTTGCCAACATCTGAAGCCAGATGTTGATCCTTCTTTTTAGTGGCAACTTTCATGGGGTGCTCCTGTTTCTCTGAACTTAGAAATTTCTTCGGGTGGCTACTGCTGCTAGATAAATAAATTCAGTGTAGTATTGAACTCAGTGTAAATGGCAACGAAGTTAATATCCTGTGTAAGAGAACAAGGAATGAGAAAAATACGCAAAAACTATTAAAATATTTACTTATTTGTAACATGACAAAAGAAAATGCTTCACTGAGTTACAGACATAGAAATCTGACGTGTGGGGCCCAGCAGTTGCTTAGCTGCATGCAATGGTGCTTCCAGAGCCGTTTGAGGTATGGAGGAAATGAAGGCAGAGCATGAGTTGTAAACACTGGCAGTGGCATTGTGCATCTGCCAAGGACCCGTCTCTGTTTCTCGGTCTCTGTCAGTCTCCTGCCTGGCAAGAGGAAGCAGCTTGGAGTCACTCCTGAGTGCAAGGAGTACAGCTGTGTCCTGTGCTTGTCAGTGCCAGTTGACTCGATAAAGGGTTGACTGTATTAGGAGCAAAGAGGGGAGAATCTCTACACAGGGATGAAGTGGGACTGTTTAATTTTCATTTTCCTTTGTGTCTTACAGCAGCAACGACTAGAACACCTGGAAGAGAAGCTGCGGCTGATGACTGAGTCAAGGGATGAAGCTCAGAACTGCTGCCTTAAGCAAAAAGAGATGGTTGCTGAGGCCCAGGCCAAAGCCAAACAGTTGAGCCTGTATGCTGATGGACTCAGGAGGAGGCTGGATGAACTTCAGCAGGTAGTTTGGACTGGAGTAGAGATAGTCACCACAAGGGCAGAACAAGATGCTGAATTTGTTAGGTTGTTCATGGATTTGTCTTTGTGTGTCAGGACCTGGACAGTAAGGAAGAGGAGAAAGTGACAGAGGTAAATAAGGTGAAAGTGGAGTTACAGGAGAAGATTGGGCACCTGGAGGCTGAACGCACAGCCCAGGATGGGCTGAGAGAGAAGATTGCAGCTCTGGAAAGGCAGCTGAAAGGTGATGGATCCTTTTATGCTTCTCAAATGGTAATGCTGAGTTACCCTGCACTGGGCCTGGAACTGAGCTGTGCTCTCGGGTAGTGACAGCAAGTGCTTCCTGCCTGCATGTACACCTATGAGTTGTACTCTCCATCCACGTGTATTTACAGGGATTCCTGTCCTCATTTTATAGAGACCAAGACTCAGATGACCACCCAAAGCTGCGCAGCAAATAAAATGTTTGGATTTCCTGCACAGTGAACTGTGCATGCTGTCTGTGCAAAACCTCTTGTGTTGTCTCATGCAGCTCCTCTTGTGTGCTTGTTGACCATATGACTTCCATTGCCTTTGGCCTGTTCTTATTTTTTCTAGGGATACCGTGATTTTCTTTACTAATGCTGCTTTTTCACAGCCCTATCCAGTAATCACCGTGAAGCACTGCTGGACAAGGAGGGTGAGATCTCTCTGCTGCTGGAGAAGCTGAGAATGAAGGAGGCTGAGATCTCCAGGGTGAGGGAAGAGGAGGCCCAGCGAGCAAGTTTTTTGCAGAATGCCATCATGGCATATGTGCAGGGATCTCCCTTGGGAACCCATGGTTCTAGGAAATGAGAGCTTAAAGGATCCAAGTACCTGCTGTCAGGGAAAGGGTGAGGAACTCAGGTACAACGCCTTCTTCCTAAATGGGACAATTTTATCAAATTTGTGGGGTGACACAAAGGCTAGCAAACAGACAAATGCTCTTGCTGTTCAGAAATCTTCCTCCTGACAGTGTAAAGGCGAGGAGGAAACATCCATTCAGGCTTGTGGGTCTGAGTCCATGATGTGGAGGCCCCTCCCCGCACTGCCACAGTCTATTGGCAAAGGGGATTACTGGTTACTGGGGGGGTTTGTATGTTCCCCAACAGGGCCCTGCTGCAGCATTTGTTTGTATGCCAGGGCTGTTCACAGAGAAACGTGAGAAAACGCAACAGGAGTGTTTACAGTTCCCTGTGGGCTGGAGTAATTTGCCTTGCTAATGGGATCCTGAAACTGCTGGAAACACCAGACATTACCAACCTGTGCTTTTTCACCCAGTCCTTACGGACAGAAGCAGTCTGATGGGGCCCTCTCTGGCTTTTTACCATCCCTGCTGTGGCGCTGGCTGTATTGGTGGGCAGTAGATAGACATTCAGCATAGGCAGAAACAGCTGTACCAGGGGGCTTCGGGTGCAGTGCTGTCCTTATGGGACAGCCGGGCTTTGGCAGTGGTTCTACTTCTACAAAGAGTGGCAGGGAATGGGTGAGTGAGTGATTGGCTGTCAACATCTGGGCTTCTTCACTGTGAACTGCGGCCCTTAGCTGAAGATGCTGTGGCCAGCATTGCTACAGGATTTTAGTTTCACTATGGCAAATGGCAAAACTGTTCATCTGGGTTCTCAGCCTCCTAGAACTGTGCTGTGGCCTTAACCTGGAGAGGAGCAATGCTTCTGGTGTGACACTAGGGAGTTGCTTCTCAGAGCACAAAGGGGAGAAAGTGGTTCCTCTCCTGACAGCACAAGTCCTTGCATGACCTGGAGAAAGGGAAGGATTGTGAGAGTCTGAACTGGGGAAAGCAGGAGCTGTTGTCAGACCAGTAGTATTGAGCCTTGAGGGACTTGTTCCTGTGAATCTGGGGTGGGAACATACCTTAGAGTACACATTTTAAAAGACACCTGGAAAACGAAAGTTTTTGTGTGGACTGATTGCTTTGTGTTCATGATTTTTGTATTGGGTTTTGCTCTGCTTAATAAAAAACTTTTCTATTTTGCCATTAGCACTGGACAGTGGCAAGCTGAATGTTTGGCTCATGGGGCGGGGGTGGGACCTTCTGCTGCGTTACTCTCCTGAAGACCCTGCCAGCCTGTCCTGGAGCTAAAATGCTGTTGCAGGTGGATAAGATGGGGATGGTTTTGGTTCTGGACTAAGGTAAAAGCAAGGAAGCTGGGAAGCTGTTCCCTAGTCATAAGGAAGAGAACCTGTGGCAGTAGCCCGCTGCAGACCCGCAGGTAAGGGAAAAGCAAAGCTTGATGTTTTCAGACAGGGCCACTACTGTGGGAACCTCTGTTGCTGGCAGGGTACCTTGGGGTGCTGGGGGAAGCCAACGATGTTTGCTACTCCACCTCTGTTCCGCAGCGGCTCGGGGCAGATGACGGTGAACTGTGCAGCTACAATGTAACCAGGCTTTAAAGCTTTTCCTTGAGCCGGTGGGCCCAGTGCGGAGAGCGGCCCCGAGCAGCACCCGCCGCTTCTTTCGTGGGGCGGGGCCGCCGCTTCTCTGTCCCGGGTCCGGCCCTGGGAGAGCGGCGAGGGCGGGGCCGGCGGGACACGCGGGCCCTGCCCCCGATGCGCGGCTCTGCCCGGCCCGGCTCTGTTCGGCCCGGCTCGGCTCTGCGCGGCTCGGCTCGGCTCCGTTCGGCCCGGCGCGGCCCGGCTCGGCTCGGCTCCGTTCGGCCCGGCGCGGCCCGGCTCGCCCCGGCTCGGCTCGGCTCTGCGCGGCTCGGCTCCGTTCGGCCCGGCCCGGCCCGGCTCGGCTCCGCGCGGCTCGGCCCCGCCCCACCCCGCGGGCGGTCACTGCGGCGCAGTCGCGGCGCCGCCATCGCGGGCAGATGCAGGCGATCAAGTGTGTGGTGGTGGGCGACGGGTGAGTGCGGGAGGGGCCGCTCCGGCCGCCCCGCACCGAACGGGCCCGGCGGCGCCGAGGGAAGGAGGGAGGGCTGGCCCGGGCCCGCGTCCCGGGAGAACTGCTCCGCCGGCGGGAGGCCCCGCGCCAGGCAGCGAGGCTCGGTCCGGCCTGGATCGGCGTGGGCCTGGCTCGGGTGGGGCCGGGCCGGGGGCGGCGGGAGCGGGGCCGGCGGGCCCAGCCGCCCTTGGGTCCCGGCGGGAGAGCGGGGCCTTGTCGCGGCCCGCGCAGCCCTGCCCTGCTCCTTTCATAGTTCATGAACTTGGGTGCTGCCTGGGTAGCAGACACAGGCTTCTTGTTGGGTTTTACGTTTGCCTCCTTGTTGTTTTATTTAGGTGCCGGTATTTTGCTATTTTTCATTGTACCTGGTTGATTACTGACAGAGTCCTCCCGAAAATCTTGATGTTCACAGGTTTCGTATGTCCTTTTGTTGATTGTTCTGAGGTGAAATGCGTTCCTCTTTCTGATTTCGCCATGTGCTCCTTGTCACCCTTTTTGCTTTTTTCTCTAGGCTCTTCCGAAATGCCTTTTTTAGGGAACACATCTGCCTGCAAGATGCAGGCATGCACTAGATTTATTCTGCTTTGTAACTTTCCTAGCTCATCCTGCATATTTTTCCTCACAATTCCGGTTTACTTTTCTGATCACCTCAGCAAGAACAGAGCTGAGGTACTCAGACCTAAATGTGAACTGGTCTTAGGCAGGGTATTAGCCTTCCTCTTTCTCATGCATGCCGCCTCCTCAAATACACATTTGCAGTGAAGCCTTCCAGGTTCCAGCCTGTGAGGGCTAAAGGGAGTAGGATAAAGCACAGCTTTTTTGCAGAGGGGAGAGGAATGACTGGGAGCTCAGGATGTTGAAAATGGGAGTTCAGCTGAAGGTTTACTGTCGTGTGTTTTGCCTTAAGACCAACAGTGCATACTAAAAGAAATTGGAAACACATAGGTACACAGTTTTTTTGTGAATTACAGGCTTGTTCGGCGGGAAAGAGAAATAACAGTTCAGGACGAAAGTTGGACTGATCAATGTAGTGGTTCATGACAAAACTTCTCTCTTGTCAGACTGAGGGGACCTAATCCAGAGGAAAAGTTGTAATAGTGGTTCATTCTCTCTGTGCTTTCTGTCATCCTGGCGTGTGCAGGGGCCAGTCAACTCTCTTCTGACATCCTCTCTTATGTCAGTCTGGCTGCAGAATTGGGTAGGGGATACCAATGTCTGCTGGCTATTCAGCTTCACCCAGGCACCTCACAGCCCGCTTTCACTGGCGCTCACAATCTTTTTCTGGAAGGTTGCCTGCAGTTCACATCTTCCTCCATGATAAAGAGGTTGCTCACACTGCTGGTACTCCTCCGTTCTTACTGTGAAGCTCTCTGTTAGGAAATCTGCAGGGCTGGTTGAAGTCCATGTGCTTATGCTCTTGCCAACCAGGCCTGGCCTGGCCCTTACCAGCCCCCACTGCTGGGCTGACCAATCCCACCAACCTTCAGCAAAGCCCTAAGCTGGTATTTTTATCCATCTTCACGAATCTTTTTCCCAACTGACAGCGGTCAGTTTTAAAGTCCAGTTTTGTTTATGGATTCTTATTTTTTCTCCTTTGTATTTATTGATACTGAACTCCTGTATCTGAGGAGCTTGCAGAATTCTGCATTGTTGCATGTTTTTTAACCTCAGTTTATCCATTTTGCTAAAATTACTATGCATCTGTTGAGCCCAGAACACAACCCTAATTTATTCCCTCTCTTGGTTTGTGGAACAACTATGTTTTAACTGATGTCTTGCTGAGGGCTGAATGGGTAGGGAAAAGGAGTGGCAGAGAGGAGGGTTAGGAAGCACTCAGGCAATGTGCACCTTTTGAATGAGTTCGGGCCATGACTGTGACAACTAGGGAATTCCAGCCTGGAACAGGTTTGTTTTCTCACATGGTAATTTTTTACCTTACCATGTGTTTTTGGTGGGGGAAGGGTGAGTTTTACTGCCTTAGTGCTCCATGCTGTACCCTTCTTTATGCTTGTCACTCTTACCCTCTGCAGAGCTGTAGGGAAGACCTGCTTGCTGATCAGTTACACCACAAATGCCTTTCCTGGAGAATACATTCCCACCGTGTAAGTAATGGCCTTAAACTTCAGTTGCTTTTTGATCTGTATGCATATATGTGTAAAAGTTGGGTTGGTATGTCAGGAGGTGGCTGTTGCAAATCAGACTGTGAACTTGACAGGTAAGGATGATGCTGTGGCTGTGTGTGTGAGGAAGGCAGACTGCCCCACTGGAACTGTGCTGCAGTATCCTTTCCTGATTCACTGCCCCTTTGAATTCCGTATAGAGATGTGAAGGTCACCACAGAATTGTCACTGATGGGGACTCCTCATTGGCAGGTTTGATAATTATTCTGCCAATGTGATGGTAGATGGAAAGCCAGTGAACCTGGGCCTCTGGGATACAGCAGGGCAAGAAGACTATGACCGACTGCGGCCTCTTTCCTACCCACAGACGGTGAGTGCTGGGCTTGGACTGGCTTGTGACTGCTCCCTCTCAGCAACAGGGTGGCTTCCAAGGACAGGCATGCTTCTTTCCTTTGAGAAAAGCCTGAGTGCCTGCAGCTACACCCATAATTCTGGTTGTTTAAGAAGTATCACAGCTAATTTTCTCCTAAGAAATTGTCCTGTTCTAGTCTCTCCTTGTAGTGGTCTTTGAAGAGTTATCTTGGGATAACTCAGGGAGGCTCACGTAAAAGGAATGCTGTAGGGCTGCTGTGCAGCGTAGCTAGTTCCATATTCCCGTTCTCTCTCAGCAGGACAGATCCCCATTGGGCTGCCCTAGGAGTGTTTCTGGGTGTAGCAGTTCCTAAGCAGCTGTGCTGCTCGTGAAGCCTTTAGCGCTGTTAATATATTTGAGGCCGCAGGCTCTTAACATGCAGAGCCCAGCAACGTGAAAGATGTAATCATACGCTCAAGGTCCGTTCCTTCCCTTTCTGAATTAATTTAACACCCTTAATGGGGAAGAATTTCTTAAAGCCACAGCAGTCCTTGCCTGTGGGAGGAGGTTGTCCTTTCTCAGACTCCCTCTGCAGCCTCCCTTTACTCTAGTTGTTTCTTTCTGCACAGCTGACCCTCTTGTTTCTGCACAGGATGTTTTCTTGATCTGCTTCTCCCTTGTGAGTCCAGCCTCCTTTGAGAATGTCAGAGCTAAGGTAAAGTATTCTCCTTCTGGGTGAAACAGTAGAAGGGAAGAACCAGTGATGCTCCCTGCCCCACCCAGCGCCACACCTACAAGCCCAAGACTTCAAGCAGTAATGTTTTGGTGAGGGAAAATCATAGTCTGCAGGTTTTAAGTGGGACTTGCTTTTTATTCATGACTTCTTTGGCTAAGTTACTGCCTTTCTGAATCTGTTTTTTAAGATAAGGGATGTCTTAGAAGCTAAAACACAGTTAAGGGAAGCACTGTGTGCAGAGTTGTCTGGCAATGTCTGTCAGGATTCTGTCTCAGTGCCTTCACTATTATATCTGCACCAGTCTCTTTTTGCAGCGCATAGTAGAACTGTAGGCAACAGTATGTTCTTCAGGTGTTGCCACCATGTCAGTAGTGAACCTCTTCTTCCCAATAGTAGGAATGCATCCTCATGGTTATGGCCACTCCTGTAACCACTTTTCTTACCATGCCTCTCTGTTTCAGTGGTACCCTGAGGTCCGACACCATTGCCCAAATACACCTATTATCCTGGTGGGCACCAAGCTGGACTTGAGGGATGATAAGGACACCATTGAAAGGTTACGTGATAAGAAACTGGCCCCCATCACCTACCCCCAAGGCTTGGCCATGGCTCGGGAGATCGGTGAGTCTCATAAGCAGGCAGATGTCGGTGGCATTGAACTTTGTGAGTGGGTGAGGGACAGTGTATGGTGCTAGAACTGGAGTGGTTGAGCTGGAGCTCTCTTTCCCCAGGGTCGGTAAAGTACCTTGAATGCTCTGCCCTGACACAGCGGGGCTTGAAGACGGTGTTCGATGAAGCCATCCGGGCTGTGCTCTGCCCACCGCCTGTGAAGAAGCCTGGCAAAAAGTGTACCATGTTTTGAGGGCTGTGGCCTAGGTGTTGGCTCAGCATGCTGTCATCCTCTGACAGATTGCGTATTAAGCTGGGTGTTTCTGAAGGGGGCTGGGTTGTGTAGGGCCCTTCATCATGTACGAAGTCAGTGTTTTTTAAATGTCTCTTTGATTTAACGTCAGTGTTGATGTGAAGGGGCAGTGGGGACAGGAGACCAGCTGGGGACTATACAGCCCCCAGGGGAGGTACAGTGGGGAAGGCAAGGTAGCTCCTTCGGGCAACAAGCTGTTTCGGCTCTCCTGAACTCCAAGGAGAAAAGGCTGAGACATCCATCCTGTTCTGGAAACACCTGTTTTCAACCTGCAGGTGAAACAGGTGGTGAACATCCTGGTGGGAGTGGGGTGGGAGCTGATTTCAATGGTGCTGAAAGACAAGAATAGCTGGGAGGGTGGTAGAGTCTCCTTATCCAGCCTGCTGTGGCTAACAGTTAAACTGGTGCTCTAGCAGAATGTTCCTGAGACTGTTAAAGAAATCATAACCAGCCCTGGAAGGGGTCAAAGTAAATGAGAAGCTAAAAAATGAAACATTAGGTGCTTTACTGGGTACTAGCCAAACTCTGTGAGTGAAACAGCTCTGTGCAATCAATGCATTTGCCTTTTTTGTGTGTGCACACCCTACATGGTGCTGCTCCCCCCCATTAGTCTTTACCAGGGCCTCCCCCCAAAATCCAGTCTCTGCAGAGCAGGGCTGGGGTTATTGCCTCTATTTTTTTTTTCTACTAAAGACAACAAAGGAAGCAGTGAGGAGTCTGCTGACTTCTTTCCCTTCCCACTGAAAATGCAGACAGACTCTGGATTTGAATGGAATAGGGGAGAGCTTCTGAAGGGTTGTGGGGGGGAACAGGGTTGGAAGAAAGGTCCAATTTCTAATCATCATGTAGAGTGACAAGATAAAACCTTATTTGGTGCAATAAACATTCTCCATGAAGGGTGTACGTGAGCTTTATTATATAGCAGCCTTGCAGCTTGATTTTCTGCCTCACTTCTAATACAATCTTTAGTTCTCCTGCCTCTCCAGCAAGAAGTTTGTATCATTGTTTTCTATCCAGTTTACATCTAGGCAGTATTCATATGAAAACTGAGGCCAAGTGTGAAACGCAGGTGTCATCTTAGGAGACAAGAAAGCCCCCATCAATCATCAGTGAGCTGCCAGTTGTCATAGCACTCTTGTCACTCAGCAGGAAGAGAATGCTGTTCACCACGTCATCCACCTCTACAATCAAACACAGAGGAGATCTAATGCCCACCTCAAATTGTACCAGAAAAAGGTCTGCCTTTTTTGACCTATACAGGTAATTAGAGCCAGAAAGTGTTTCTGCCGTCAAACTATGTTTGATGAAGTGTCTGGGACAGTGTGGCTGAGAGCTGGACATCAAATTGTCCTTGTGATCAAATGGTGTTTAGGTCACAGCAAACACCTGGTCAGGTTTGTGAACAATAGAGTAATTTCATTTCAGTTGTCCCAAGATGAGGAGGCTGTAGAAAAAGTGAGAAGAGGGTTGATTCTCATCCAGTCCTGATCAAATACTGCAGGAATTCAGCCAAAAGGTATTCGGCAGAGCTATCGCTTTGTCCAAAAATCAGCAGCTTCTGGCTGTGATGTCAGTGAGAAGGAAGGCTTGGAGAAAACACGGGAGCACAGCCTCGGGACAGACCTACATCACTGACCTGCAAACTTTCCCAGAGGAATCCGATTAATCATGGCAGCAGATTTCTGAGGGTCACTCCAGTTAATTCTTCCCATGTCAGTCATAACCACGGTGGGATTCACAGTGTTCACCCTAATCTGGGACCAGGAGCAACAAACAGTCTAACCCAACTGCTCTAGTTGTGCTCAGGTTCAGCTTTCACACTTTTCTCTCACAGACTCCTACCTTGTGGGGTCCCAGTTCCATTGCCATTACTTTGCTCAGCATATCCAAAGCACTTTTTGTGGAACCTTGAAAAGGAGAGAAGAAGTGGAGGTATTTAACTGCACAGCACCTGGTCTGGAACACATGGGTATTTCACTGCCCAAAAGTGGCAGCTGGCAGCTTGGTGACTGTGGGTCTCCAGCTAAAGCTGCACACACTCACAGTAAACAGCATGATCCCTCAGTGCACGCTTCGATGCCTGGCTGGAGACGTTCACAATAGCCCCTTGCACCCCCTGTGCGATCATCTGCCGAGCAACTATCTGGGAGGGGGGAGGAGAGGAAAAAAAAAAAGGAATGGCAGGATCCTAACAAGAGAAATCATTATTTCACTCCATAGTAATCTTTCTGGGCTATTATGGTATACCAAAGAACAAAAACATCTGGAGGAAGCAAGTCCTCAGTGCCTCCTGCTTCCAAGAGAGTCAAAGCAAGAGTGTGAAGAGGTTGTACATGTAGTTTGTTGGATTGACTTTAGACTGCAGTTCTTTCAGCCCACACAGTGGACACATACCCCTGCTATGTACAGTTTAGTCACTGCTATTCATGGAGGCAGCTGCAGTAACAGTTCTTCCTCACCTGGGAAACATGAAGCACAGCTCCAAAATTCACATCAAGAGACCTACAAATAAATCAAATTTAAGTTACACAGTGGTTGTAGCCCAGCCCAGGGAGCTGTTTTGGGAGGCAGCAGAGGACAAGTGCTCCTGGTCTCTTGGAAACACTGGTGATAATCTAGGACATGGACAGAAATGGCAGAGAGAGCCAGAATGGTCAGGTGGGATCTCAGCAATCAACTGGAATCAGCCATTGGCTGCAAGCCTGTTAGTGTGTGGGGAGGTGCAGGCATGCATCAGGTACATTTTACACAGTATTCTGCTCTTACACAGCCTAACGGAATTCCTGTGTCAAAATTTAAACACGGCCCTGGGCCTCAGCCAGGGCAGATGACTCTTAGGTCAAGTAAACCCTTCACACATTTATAAAGCAAAGCTGCTGTAAAGTGGGTTGAGGCAGCATTTCTTCTGTTTGCCACATCGTGCTTCCTGTTGGGCTTCCACCTGCCAGTTCTGCAGAGTGATCTTGGTAGAATCCATACATTTTATGTTCTAGTCACAAACCTTTATTATAAGATTCTCAACAGCCACTTTTAACATAGGGACACAGCATGACCCATTTTCTCAGAAGGACGTGGACTCAAGATAGCCTAAAGCGTACCCACAATAAAACTGGAGCTTTTCACAGAAAAAAGATGTCATGTTATTGTAGTTAGAAAATTTAATTTCCCACCGTGACTATTTTTTGCTTCCTTACCTGGCTTTGTTGTCTCTATTTCTGAATTGTCTTAGCAACACCTGCCTTTCAGTATCACCGAGCTGGAGCTAGACTGGAAGCTCTGAGCTTGATGAGCAGCAAAGGCACTCTCCTCCAACGCCAGTGGGATGGCAGGTGCACCCCACCATTCTGGAGGTGTCACTGCAGGTTCTGGCTACTTAGAAATTGATGCAAGAGCCAGTGCTTTGCTTCCTTTTGCTGTTTAAGGGGTGAAAGGTGATGATGTAAAGAATGAAAAGACAGTGAAGAAAAAGGACATATGCAGTAACAATCGATCAACACTGGGCATTGCTGGAAGTGTGCATGCCAGCCTGTCTGGTGTCTGCACACCAGTTGCTGTCCTTGTTCTTTCCAGCTGCTTCCCCTGTAATAACAGCCCTTTCTGGAAAGCTCTGTCGCCGTTTTTTACGTTTGTGACGACTTGGCGGGCATCCTCGGCTCCAGAGCTCCCGCGTGGAGTTGCGCTCCGGTGCGGGAGCCGCCTGGGGGGCCGGGGCCGGGCACTCACCGCTGCAAGGCCGAGCGCGTCACCTCCAGGAACGGCTGCAGCTCCGCCACGGCCGCGTTGTTAACCAGCAGCTCGAACGGCCCCGCCGCGCCTACCGCCGCCTCCACAGCCTCCCAGTCCGCCAGGTCCAGGCAGAGAGTCTCGATGCCCGGGCACTGCGGCGAGGGCGGCCGCGGTGGGCGGGAGGCCGCGAGCGAGCCCGGGGGCGCGGTACGGGCTTGGGGGGCAGGAGGAGGGGGCCGGTACCTCCCGCGTCAGGCTCTCCAAGTCCGCTCCCGTCCGGCTCAGCGCGGTCACTCGGGCCCCGGCCCTGCTCAGCGCCACGGCCACGGCGCGACCGATCCCTGAGGGGAGACGGCGTCAGGCTCGCCCCAGCCTGGCCCCTGCCCCCGGCCCTCCGCCCGCGGTCACCTTTGCCGGCCCCAGTCACCAGGGCCCGCCGTCCGCGGAAGCTGAGATGCGGCTCCATGTTTCGGCTGGACTGTGGCCGGGGCGGGCCCGAGGCCGGGGGCGGGCCCGAGGCCGGGGCCGAGCGGGGCGGGCCCGAGGCCGGGGCCGAGCGGGGCGGGCCCGAGGCCGGGGCCGAGCGGGGCGGGCCCGAGGCCGGGGCCGAGCGGGGCGGGCCCGAGGCCGGGGCCGAGCGGGGCGGGCCCGAGGCCGGGGCCGAGCGGGGCGGGCCCGAGGCCGGGGCCGAGCGGGGCGGGCCCGAGGCCGGGGCCGAGCGGGGCGATCTTTGCCCGCTGCCGCGGTCGGGCGCTGCCCGGGGCCGAGGGAACGCAGCACGAAACCAGCTCCAGGCTCATCCAGCAAGACAGGCACACAGAGGTGACGTTTTGTGGCTGTCACTCTTGACTGAAGTATCGTTTGAGAGTTTTTCGAGTCTGTTGAAAAAGACCTGCCAGGTCTGCCCCCTCGAAAGTGCTGTTAAAGATGACAATTAAAATTAAATTTATGATCCATTTTTGATGCAGAGAACATGTGAAGAAATATGACAAAAGACAACCTTTGACATATTTAAATATTTATTTTATAGAATCACTTTATGTATGAAAAAGTAGTTTGACAAAAAAGCTGCATCCTGAGAGATCCAAACAGCTTACTGACTTCTCAACACAAGAAACCTTGCAATGAGCCTGAACACACTGAACAGTTTCCTGTTGCCCTGCAAGAGAACATGGTCCTTTTTAAGTTCCATAAACACGCTCCTAGCTTTGAGGGCACTGCCTCCTTGGCACACTTAGTGTGACCAGTGACCACAGTGTGAAACTTCTACCGTTTTGTTTTGCTGCCATCACTATAAAGTGTTGTAGTTTTTAAACTGCTGTTTGCTACAATTGCTGCCCCGTCCTTGCTTGGTCTGTGTCATCTTACAAGAGGCTGCTTCCAATGGAAGGGAAAGAAAAGTTCCAACAGAAGAATGCAGAAGCAGTGCTTGAAGACAAAATCACCTCAAGAGCTCATGAAGTTTCACAGGTTCCTGCTACAGGACATTAAAACCAAAAATCTAACAAGTATTTTTAAAAAATACATAGATAGTAGGAACCGCCAGAACTATGAATGACAAATAATTAAACCACAGGATGCCTCAATTCTAGTTAGCAGAAGACCTAATAAAGAGGTAGAACCTACTACTTCACAAATCCTCTTCTGTTTTCTGTGACAGGCACACCTGTAACACTGACAGCCTATTATAGAACAGCCAGTGTGCTAGCTGAGCTTTGATCCAGCTCCCTGCAGCTTTCTTATTTCCATACCTCATGTGTACTTTAGTACACATGATAGTACACATGATAGAAAGGAGAAATACAAGAATGAGCTGCAGGACTCTAGTAAGTAGCAGTCAACTTGTTTGCTCCTCAGTGGAATTACCTAAAATCATGCTAAGAGGACAATGTACTGAGGTAAACACTGAACGGTTTGTTAAAATGCAGGGAACACGGTATATTTATACCTGTGCTAAGTGGCATACTTGAATTCACTATAGGCATTTGCCAGGAAGTTAAATAACTAGCTGAAGCCCACAGTACAGCTTATAAGCACAGCCGTTTAGAAACCTGAAACTTCTGCTAGGTCCACAATCAAGCCAGTAATCACAGCTCCAGACCATACAATGGCATTCTATTATTATTCCCTTAATTTGGCCTCATACTCTAGCACTAAACCAGCAAGTACTTTTTATAAGCGTAAACAGTGATTTTGCACAGTGATTTTTTTAAGGTATTCTTCAGGTCAGGTAGGGTTTGCACGTGGCCAAAGTCTGGGCTAATAAAAAAGTAAACGCATGGAGCCCCATTCCTTCCACTTTCAAAACTAAGTTTGCTTTCTTTAAAAAGCAGCAGCAGATGATACTGCTAAAACATGGAACTTCTGCTTATGAGTGTGCAATCTCCTTTTAGTGACTGCATGAGCTATTTGTTGAAATATTAAGGAGTAAAAACAAACACTCATCTTGACTTTATGGTAATTAAAAGATTATCTGAAGAAGCTGGAGTAACCATGGTCATACAATTAAAGGTCCTCAAATGATACCATCAAAACCCTCCTCAGTATTCCTCCCCCATCACACTGCCTCAGAAACAGGGCGTGTTTTGCCAGCACAAGCTTCTCCAAATCATGTGACCAACTACTGGCCAAGTGGGAGGAACAATTACCATCTTGTCAGGCAAGTATTTCTTCAATATCAGATATCAAAGGAATAGATCATAATCATCAACTATTGCAATTCAGTTGGCATGAGAACCAGGTCTGACAATTACCTCCACAGGAGGTACACACGGATGACAGGGGAGAATGTACATTGTAAGCAACTTATCCAATTCTCAGTAAGCTTACCTTCATATAGGGCTTTCTCATGACAAAGACTTTCAGCCTTGTTTACCCTAGTGATTCCAGGATTTCTGTATTCTGGCCCATTGGAGCTTTAGTCTGGCAGGCCACAGAAGCTCTTTAATAATTCTGTTCCCAAGAAAGATGAGTGAAAACTTCCTTTCTCTTGTCACCATGGGGACTACAGTCTGCTCTAGCACTCCAGCTTCAAGACAGTGGCTTCTAATAACCCCTAAGGGTAGTAAGAACACTCTCACTCCCAGTACTGCATTTGCCTCAGATGTGTCCAAGCACAGGTTCACATGACATCAGATGCAAGTGTGAAGTGACTCATACACACAGGACTGTGGTCATCTTATGAAGAGCCACTAGACAAAAGAACAAAGATTCTTCTTGGAATGTCCCAGGCTGCAGCTGAACAAACCACACCTTATTGCTTTTCTAAACAGAGTCTGTCTACCTCCTTTGTAGATACCACTGGTTGTCTCCCAGAAGAATAAAATCACCAAAAAACTCCACAACTCCTGCCTTATGCAAACTAGCTAAGGCACAGGTGTTAGTGGCTGTTCAAGAATTATGACATCTTCTTAGCAGGGCACCAAATAGTGTCAGGATAAAGCAGACAATGGACAGATTTAAATCTATATTAAAAAAAAAAAAAAAGACAGCATTAGATTGGAATTCTCCATACGTGGAACATACTAGCATTGCATGTGCAGCAGTCTGATGGATAAGAGCGTGGGTCTACCTGCTTTTGGCACAGTAACAAGAGCTGACATGAGAAAATAACCCCATTAGTGGGTCTGATCATCTTACAGATGACAAACATGAACAAGGTAGGGAGATCTTGTTTTGGAAGTGGACACTAACCGGGTTGGATCTTGCTGAAGGCCAAACACTCCTCCCACACTCACAACATTGTGTCTGTTGTCAGGGTCACCGTAACTCAGGGTTACCTGTAAAAACAAGTAAGTATTCAGAACTTGTAACACTAATGCAGAAAACCAGGGTGGAGATAGCAGGGTTATTAATGAGGTACCAAGAAAGTCTCTGAAGATGCTGTCTAATCTGAACATGGATCACATTTGGAGGACAGCAGTTAGTTCTGACGTAAGCAAGATTGGCGCTGAATGGCACTAAGGGCAATGTGGGAGAATTCACAGAAGATCTGAAAGTTGCATTGCCCTGAAGGACAAGATGAGTTTCAATTGTAAGCTTTGTAAGGCTATTAATCCTGCTACTGCCTGTGCCTTCATTAAATAACACGTTCATCCTCACCAGACATTGCCTGAAGTCTGCAATATTTTAGCACAGGAGGAAAATATAAATATTTGCATACTAAATGGCATGGAAAGGATTGTCATGTTTCAAACCTGGAACAAAAGTCGTATCTTTGGAGCCCCAGATGAGGGCTATTCCTCCACACAAGCACTGCATTAAGCATTTTTCAGGTGTCAGGTACAAGAAGACTTATGTTTTCCTGGATTTTGGGTTAGCTGTCTTCATCTCATGGAACCAACGATCACCAATAAAACAATGTATTCATGCTACAGTCAAATTCACTAACATGAAGGGAGACGGCATCACGGTGGAATTTGGACCCAAGCGCACGTTTCTGCTGCCTAATACATTTGCCAGAAAAATATAACCACGAAGCATGCAGGGGCAAAACCACACTCCTGTTTACTTATGGTGCCAAGCAGTGTGATGCAGGCAACACTGCTGGATGGCCTTGTGGCTCCATCTGCTGCCTGGAAGGTAAAATGTATCCCAGCAATTAAAAAACAACTTGGTTTTTCAGAAGCAACTTTAAGTTTCTTGAGATTCAGACAAATTATTCTTAAAAATGATCAAACGTTTAATTATGTTTTAGGTATTGGAGAAGTACTTATATAGCTGCCTTTTTGAACAGCATGAATTAAGACAAAGTTTGTTAGGCAAAATCAGGAAGACTACTTAGCAAACTTCTACACTTTCTGCTACTGCTACACATAAAAAGTGAGTGAGTCTGTAGATATCTTTCTTTGCTGAAGAGTGCTAAGTCTACACAGATCTGATCTTTCTGATCAGACTGAGGCATAATTATAAGAACAGGACATGAGGCATAACCCTACCTGCTGCAGCACAGACTCGCCTTGCAGTCTCTGCAGATTTTCCAGGTGGGAATGGAACAATGGGCTGTGTAGCAGCTTTACTTCCAGCAGCCCTTCGATGATGTAGCCAATAGTACAATCGTCAGGAAGACGCACTCTTTCTGCAGTACTAATGAAATTGCCCAGGCTGTGACAGAGAGAGACAAGGAGACAAGCCAAAAAGTGTTTTAAAGCCTCCCAAACATGTATTGATGGAGCCCAGTAAGGAGCAGTGCTTACCTGGCCCAGGGACTCATCTTCAGGGCAAGACCTCGGCTGATACAGAAGCCAGCTCCACCTGTGGCAAACCAGAATTTCACAGTTGTCTTCTGAAGAGTAAAAAGAAAAAAACAATACTTACTGATAATCAGCTTTTTGAATTTGTCTGGGCAGGGAAGAAACTCAAGGTTCTACTTGATATCACATACTACATCTGAGTCAGAACAACGCTACAGATGAATCCCTATTTGTTTAGGTTGCTGAAAGCACAGCTAGCTGTTCTCTCAAATGAGACTATCTTGAAACAGACAGCAGGTGAACCACTGAATTAGTGTAAGAGAGGTAACACACATGAAATGGAAAATTATAGTCCCACTTCTACCTAATTCCACATGTTCCCTGTTCATTTTAGCCAAGGGTCATAGCCAGCTCAGTGTTACTGGGGATGTCAAAGGTGGTCTGTATATATATTGGCTCCATGTCCAAGGAGACTGTTTTGTTGTGCAGTCTTCCCTAAAAAGCTATTTTATGACTGACTTTCTGGCTGGTGGATTGATACATATTTAAAGAGACCTGCCAGTGCAGGCCACCAGGTCAGGACTTCTTCCTTAGCACTTGTATCTTATGATTGAGATATGTTTGCTTCTGGTTCTTAGAAACCTAGTAACCACTTTATATTGGAAATGCTTTATCTATCCAGAAAGCTTTTGTCACCCATGTGAGGTTGGTTCAAGATGATGACAATGTGTGTGATACTGCACACAAAAGAAATAAACACCTGGAACTCCCACCAAACTCCCAAGCCCTAAAACAATGAACACTGCCCCCAAAGCCACTAAAGGAAAAGTAAGAGTCAAGATGGAGAGGCCCTACTAAGCTCAGTGTGAGGGAGATTACAGCACATATGAGTAAAGGAATAGAAACAGATAGCCATCCAGGAGACAACCTCCATTGTGCATACATATGCATACAACATCAGAGTGAAGGTACATTTAACCCAGCAACCTGCCTCTGAAAATAACCAGGTTCATTTCTTGCAGATTAAATCTCTTGGGTTTATGGGGGAATCCTATGAATTGTCAAGATTTTAAAGGCTCAGAAGATCAGGATATCTCTCAGACAAACTGAAAAAGTTTGCTTACTGATCCATCACTTTGGACATGGTCAGCTGCTTCGATGGGATGGTCCAGACTTGGTCGCCCCACATAAACATCCTGGCTGTGTGAGAAGGCAGACAAGAGATGTAGGAGAGTCCGAGGATTGACATAGTTGTCATCGTCCACATGGCAAAACCATCTACAAAAAAAACAAAGCAAGAAGTTATAAGGACAAAGAAATGAGCTATAGATTTACAACTGAGTCATAGTCTTTCAGGCTTGGAGCAGAAAATATTTGCTTATTGTCCCAAATTACAAAATAGGAAAGATGAAAGCACCCACAGGTGCTAAGTCTGTAAAGAGGCTGAACTTAATAACCCCCTTAGATTATGATCCTTTCCACTTTTCAGATGATGCTTGTTTACAAACACTGCTTCATGCTGTGCTCCCTTTCCTGCACTCATCCATACATTTTAGCTAATACTGCATTCCTTACTGGAACAGAGATCATTACTCAAGTTTCCTGGAAGCACAGAACTGGAAGAAACAAAGTCAATCAGAACAATGTGTTTCACTTACTTTTGCCCAGATTCCAGGAATTTATCATATTCCACAGACATCTTGCAGCAGAGAGCTTGCCGGGTATGGACAGCAGAACAGTTGGTGTTGATCATATGATCCCCTAGAAGAATAAAGATCACCCCTTTCAGGTTTGAGAAGCATGTGTAGTCAAAAAAGACTACAAAAGAAGTGCACATTTGGCACTAATACTCTACATCTGAGGTGCACACATGGAGAAGAAACTGCAGGACAGGCAGGGCTCACAGGTTATCCATCTGGCATGTAAGCTGCAGAGGTCTTAAAATTGTGTGAGTGCATAAAAATAAGCAAGGGTATACAAAGAGTGTAATGAGATGTGCACAAAGGAAATATCTACTGTAACTCTGGACCACATAAGCTTACTAACAAGAAGAAAGAGGGTGCAAAGGTGAACCCAGTACTCTGGAAGTCCTAGGCATCTTGTCCAGGTGGCAGTTAGGGAGAAATTTTCTCTATTTTCCCCCATCTTAACTTCCCTAATTGCTTGTACAGCACAAAATAAGGACTTCTACAGAAAGTACGAAAGAAACAAAACCAGTTATAACAGACAGTATGCACCTATGCTGCTACACAGCTCACCTGCTTTCAGGCGTAGCTCTTGATCCTCCCAGTCTGTGAATATAAACGTCTGTGGGAGACAAAAATGGTGTGTCCACATTTAAGAACTTCAGATTCTAATTTTAAATTTGCTCAGTTTCAGTCAAAATTCAGAATGTTTTGTCTGTCTTGGTAGTTTGTTTCACAGTATCCACTGGAATGGGGGAGGGAGTAGGGGTGCATCAACATCAACCCCTGACTTATTTGTTAAACTTTTTCATTACAAACCAGAAGAGTATAATTTCAATAAAGCAGGCTGTATCTTATCCCCTTTGTCTCAGGGTACAGACAACTAATTTTCAGACAGAAAGGATTTTGGTATTTTTTGGTACTACCTCCTTTCTCAGGCTAGGAATCATCCACAGCTGTCAAGGAGGTTAAGAAAAAAGAATGCAAGTCAGGGTGGGAAGTCGCAGGTGGTTAATACTGTCTTGCTGCAACTACTGGACAAAATTCCATTAATATACTTGAACGGACTACAATTCTGAAAAAAGGGAACAAATTTTATATTCTACAGAAAAACTACTTAGTCCAAAATATCAGCTTAGATGCATCATTACCAGCAATCTTTCACTATCATGAAGGCACTTTCCACAGTCATATAAAAATCAGCGAACTACGTCTGCTTGGATTACCGATCCCATATTGTAAGTAACTGGCTTAATCAGCAATGAAGTCTTTTGGAAGCATGTTCACACCAACCGTTTATATTAGACGACCTTCCACAGTCTTACAAAGAAAGCCGCTTTTAACAGAAGTAAGAAAAATCTCCGTGAGAGTGCAGCAGCTCTCCTGGAAAGCGCAGGGCCGAGGCTCCCGGCTGTCCCTGTCCGCTGGCGAAACCTCACCTGTCCCCTCGCCTGGGAAATCCAGGTTTGGAGGAGCAAGTCCAGCCGGCTCTTATGGTATTTCCTCGTGGTCTTCACCGCAATAAAGATGTCCTTCAGCTCGAGGCTCTCCCTGGCCGAGCTGCCGGCTGCCCTGAGGCGGCCCCTCCGCGCAAGCTGCGGGCTACCCGCGAGGCCTGCCCCGGCCCCGGCCCCGCCGCCCAGCGCTCCGGCAGAGCCTTCGGGGCCCGTGCGGTGCGGCGGGGGCGCGCTGGGCCCGGCGGCGGGCGGCGGGCGGGGCACGGCGGGGCGCTGCCCCCGCGGCAGCAGCAACAGCAGGAGGGCGGCGGCGCCCAGCGACAGCAGGACCCCGGCCCTGCGCAGCCCCAGGCAAGGACCACTCATGTTGCAGCCCCGCGGGCCCTCACGGCAGGGCGCGGCCACCTCATGGCCCCGCACTCTGGGAGGTGGCGGCAGCCCCGACGAGGGAGCGCCCGGAGGTTGTCGCGGCGCCGCCGCCGCGGGGCCGAGCGGGGCCGTGGCCCCTTTAAGAGCTTCACCTGTCGGCCGTGGCCTGGCCGCGACGCGCGGCCCGGAAACGGAAGCGGAAGCAGAGCGGGAGGGGCGGGCTGCCGGAAGCGGCGGCGTGAGGGGAGGATGCCGCTGCCCGTCCAGGTCTTTAACCTGCAGGTATGGGGCAGCAGTGTCCTGCCGGTCTAGCCCGTCGGGCCTCGCCGCGCTCTGCCGTGCTCCGCGTCCCTCTCACGCGGGGTCTGGGACCCCAGCTCGACCGCGGCCTCCGGAGGCGCCATGCGGCCTTGTCTTTGGGCTCCACGGGAAGGGAGCGGCTTTCGGCTAGTCCCGGGCCCTCGCTTGCCCTTCCGTCGGGTTTGTGTCGCTTCCGCCGCCGTTCGCGGGGAGCAGTGCTCAGCTGAGCATCCTCCGGCACCCGTGGTGTCCCGCGCCGCTGCGGTGGCCTCGTGTCTGATCCCGCGTTGTACGTGCTGTAGGCAGGGCTGGAGTAGTGGCGGAGGGTACGGTGAGATGGCCCAATGAGAAGGAGCTGAGAGTCCGCAGTGCAGGGGAGAGCCCCAGGCGCGCCGAGTGGATCGGTGACAGTAGGTACTTGCGAAGGCTAGCCTTTGCAAATTTTATCAGTAATAATTCTGTGTCAGGGCATGGGGCTTTGGGAAGTGAGGAACAGTTCAGCATCCAACTCAGCTCCTTCATTAGTGAGAGATCTGTACTGCACTCCCTCCAGCAACAGGTCACACCTCTTCCTGTCGAAGATAGCAGGAGACTTCAGCTCAGGCACCAGTTCATCTGCTTGTGTGAGAGGCCTGTGAGGTACCCTAACAGAGTACCCATTGGGGCTCAGGAAGTCTTGGCGACTGGTTGTTGTATTGTTTGCTTTATGAGTAGTTTTTAAGTCAGCCTTGCATCTTCCTTTCCAAATAAAGAGCTTGAAAATATTTGAATTTGCTTGTCCTACTAGGACCTTCAGCCCTCTTATGTTTGTCCTTGTCTGGGAGTTAAGTGGGAAATGCAGGGTGCAGCCTCTCAGCGTAGCAAGACACAAATTGTTCTGTTTTACCAGCTGGAATTACAGTTACTTTTGTAATGCTGTTTTCTAAGGAGTCTGTAATTGAGTTTTTACTATGGCAGGCAAGCATCACCTAAGCAAACTAACCTTAGCACTCAGTGTTTGTGATATAAGAAAAGATAGAAGGTAGATAAAAGTGGAAAAAAAGTAATGGCCTCAGCATATGGTAGATTATCTGTTTTTATGCAGTTTGCCTGAGAGGTGATCTAGACAATCAAAATTTCCTCTGCATCCTCCCTCCCTTCATGGAAAGGTTATTAAAATAGGAAACAAATGTTTTTATGCTTCACTTGCTTTTACTTCAGATTTTGGGAGATTTCAGTGTTGAGATATGTATTCGATATGTACCGGTTTGTGAAAGAATAAGATCCCCAGGTGTGGATGAGTGTAATTTTTAGAGATAGGAAATTTGGATCTGCCCTGTTCCTTCTCACAAAAAACCCCAACCAAACAACCAACCCAGTCAAAGAAAACCCTCAATCTTTGATTTTTGTAACAGACAGTAAAATCAATAAAAATATGGAAATAATCAGATATGTATGGGGGCAGGATGGTTGGCATGTCTGTCTTACGAGAGATCCACTTTTGCAATTTACACCAAATCAAGCTTATATAAATATATGCACAAAATCAACATTCTATAAGAAGACTTTCAGCTAAGTTTTCCTCACTTTAAATGGGTAATTCCTAGGAGGACTGTTCAGCACACTTTGACTAGGAGGAGACAAAGAATTTTGTGCCAGCAGACCAGTTAGTTTGTGGAATGGGATAACTTGTAGCTCAAATCAGTGCAGGACATAGTGGGAGAATAAAATTTTACTGTTTCTCCAAAAGAGGCTTTGTCTGAGCAATTGGACTTGAAAACGACAGTAAGATCGCTTGACTACTGGCAGATCCCTGCATTGCAGACAATGTTGGAAACTCTGAAATTGTCATTCTGCGTTCTATTCTTTATGGTTTCTAATGCTTCTAAGAAGTGTAACCGTTTTTTTCTCTTCCCCCTCCCAAAAAATATTAATTCTAAGCATTAAGGCAATTTTGAAAGGTTGTGGTGAGTTTTTTGGTATGTTTTGCCTTTTGGAACTTTTTGAGCTGAGTGTTAATACCTGCTCTTTCTCAAGGAAGGGAAATGGAATGCATATGCATACCTCGGATACTTTGTAGAATCAGATTTATTGACCCTTTCACTTTTTTGCTTGATAATTTACCAGCCCAAATAAACTACTCTGTGTAAATGATAAGCATTGCTGCTATTTGTGTTAGACCAAGCATCATGCTGACTGGTGGTGTTGCTAGATAAAAATCCTAGTCATATCAAAAGACTGAGGAGTGCTTTTTAATTTTAAAAATTGAACACGTATTTAAGCAAGTCCTTAATAGATTGAATTACATAGTTATTTCCTGCTCAAATGTAATAGGCTACTTTTGACCTTGTTTTGCTGTTTTAGGGTGCAGTGGAGCCCATGCAGATTGACGTAGATCCACAAGAAGATCAACAAAATTCACCTGATATCAACTATGTGGTGGAGAACCCCACGCTGGTACGTGCTGCTGAAGTCTGTGGGCACATTTCTTGCATGTGGTCTCTTCCTTTAAGAATTTTGAAAAAATCCCTTCTGAAAAATCTTAAAGCTGATTAGTCTTAACGGAAACACAACGGAAATTTTAAGAAGGTGAATTGTAATGTAGAACGTATTTCTGAGGAGGTTACTGATGTTTGAAGAAAGCAGACACGGACTAATCTTGCTGATTTTGGAGTCATGTTGCCCTCCTTGAGGGCGTCAGTCAGCAGGAAAACCTGTGCAGGTCACAGTGTAGTAACCTGGTTTAGTGTGTCCATTTTCACCTTCTGAGGGCAGGTTTTGTTGGCAGGATTTGGAGCAGTATGCGTCCAGCTACAGTGGGCTGATGCGAATTGAGCGGCTGCAGTTCATTGCTGATCACTGCCCACAGCTTCGGGTGGAAGCTCTCAAGATGGCTCTGTCATTTGTCCAGAGAACTTTCAATGTTGATGTGTATGAAGAAATCCACAGAAAGCTGTCTGAAGCCACGAGGTACTAAGAAGCCATAGGAAGCTGGGGAGCTTTCCTGACAGAGTTAAGAGTAATGTGCTGCAGTGGGGGACTTTGCATGTACTACCAGCATGTACCTTACGCAGATTGGTTTTGCCCTTAGAATTTAATTGCAGTAAAATGTGTGTTCATGCTTTTCTAAAAGATACAGCACAGGAGGCATTATCTCATTCTGAAATCTTTGTGCTCTAAAAAGCTGTAGGTAGATATTGAGGTGAGTTTAGTCCTTGCAACTGCCTCAAATATTAATGAATGTATGTTTTTCCGGAGGTAGATTATGGAGATGTATTTTAGATGCTTTTGTTTTCATTAGTTAAAACCTAGTCTAACTCTTTGCCTTGTTTTGGTTTGTTCTTTCCTTTCTCCTCCCCCTATAAAAACGAGTTTGCTGTTAAGGTTAACCTTGATATCTCACTTATCCATTCATGCTTCCCATCTTTGCATTATTTTTGTTGCTATGCATATTTCATGATTTCTTCTCTGTTTTGCATGGGGAGTCTTTACCATGTGTGTGACAGTATGTTCATCCTATGACCATTAGGGTAATTTTGAGAAGTATTTGTAAATATCTGTGATGCTTGTGTTACTGTTTGCACTGGAGATTTTAGCAATATGTTTCTTTTTTCCCCACTACCCTTCTTTTCTCTTTGGTCTGTTTTGTGTATGCAGTACTGTTTGTTAGGGTAACAGTGCCAGGCACTTAGCAGACTTCTGTTTTGAAATGTATTCAGCCTAATAGCCTCATTCAAATACTTTCCTTTCAGAGAACTGCAAAATACACCTGATGCTGTCCCTGATAGTGGGATTGAACCCCCTCCTCTTGACACAGCTTGGGTTGAAGCTACACGCAAAAAAGCTCTTCTTAAACTGGAGAAACTCGATACAGATCTCAAAAATTACAAAGGGAACTCCATCAAGGAGAGTATCAGGTGAGATGCAGAAGGCTCTGCTGGAGCAAGGAAGAGCATTTTGCTCCTCCATGCATTTAACACGGTTTGTGCCCTTAGGTCAGTGTGTTGAGTTACTTGTTTAGAACAAACTGACTTTGTCCCTTTCTGAGCATACAGTCCATTGATGCTGTAATTCCCATCCTCCAGGAGAGGCCATGATGACTTAGGTGATCATTACCTGGACTGTGGAGACCTCAGCAATGCTCTCAAGTGTTACTCACGAGCCCGTGATTACTGCACCAGTGCTAAACATGTTATCAACATGTGTCTCAACGTTATCAAGGTAGGAGGATTTGCAGGCAAAGGTGCCTGGTGTCTTTGCTTGCTGTGAAGTTGCCCCCCACACTTGGCTCTTGTGTCTGCAATGCTGCAGCTTATCTAAGGAGTGCCAGTTATCCATGCCTGCCCCACACTGTTTCTGGCTCTCTACAGGTCAGTGTCTACCTCCAGAATTGGTCTCATGTTCTGAGCTATGTAAGCAAGGCTGAGTCTACACCAGAAATTGCAGAAGTAAGCTCCTGCTCTTTAACTTATATAAATTTTCCCTTTGTTTTCTGTTTCCAAAATTTGTAAGGTGATTTCTTCCTTTCTCCCTTTACGACTTCTCTCATGATATATGTGTACAAAATCTGACAGGTGGGTACTTCCCGTCCCCAGTTTTGCTATATTTCCCAAGACAAATAAGATTAAGTTATCTTGCCATTGAGATTGACAAATTAATTATTAGGATGAAATAGTTGTAAGCAAAATAGTTTTCATACTGCTTGCTCACTACTGCTTTGTTTTATGCTTTAGCAAAGAGGAGAAAGAGATAGCCAGACACAAGCAATTCTCACAAAACTGAAATGTGCAGCAGGTGAGTGAGTCCTTCAGCTTCCTTGTATGGTTTTCCTGTCTTTCTACTTGTTAGCTATGTGTAAGGCTCTTGGGTTTATTTTTTCTCTCATATTTGACAGACTTTGTATTTCCACACCAGACATGCAAAATTTAATGAAGCTGGTGAGATAGAACTGCTGGTTTTTGCCATCTCTTTCTTCTCCCGAGTTTCTTCAGAGAGGATACCTGTGTGATTCAATATAGTTCAAAGGATGCTTGATACAGTCTGAAGATCTTGTTTTACTTCAGCAGTGAAGGCACTAGCAACTATGTGGGGGCCTTTCCTACTCCTCAGATTTTTCAATTTTCTCTAATTTGTATACTGTCATAAAAAAAGGATTAACTTTTTCTGGTTCCTAGGCTTGGCCGAACTAGCTGCCCGGAAGTACAAACAGGCAGCAAAGTGCTTCTTGTTGGCATCATTTGATCACTGTGATTTCCCTGAGGTGAGGACCAAGAGGGAGCTGTGTGCAGGTCTTAGAGGGGATGTAGTTCTTCTAATTATTAGGTTGTAAAATTCAGATATTGTAGTTACTCTTGCAGTTACTCTTCCTGTACAGTTTGGTGGTGCTGTGAACTGAGCTGGTTGGTTGGTTTGTTTTTGTTTTTTTTAAGTCTCTATTCTTGGCTTCTCTAAATGTTCTACACTAGATCACATAAGAGTTACCTGTGAGATTTATAATTCTGTGTTGCTCAGTCAACCAAAATCTCCTGAAATTGATGTCTGCTCTCTTAGCAGTGTTACTGCTCTGGCCCTGTCACCTCACACCCTGGGTGAGAGCAAGCTGAGTACGTCCACTGCATTTGATAAGGGCTTATCTTGTGGCCGCATAAAAGAAAGGCATGGGGTAGAAGACTCAATGCCACCCTTACACCATTTTGGTAGTCAGTGACAGCTCGCCCTCTGTCTCTCCCTCTCTCTGTAGCTGTTATCTCCCAGCAATGTGGCTGTGTATGGTGGGCTCTGTGCCCTTGCTACTTTTGACCGTCAGGAACTACAACGAAATGTTATCTCTAGTAGGTGAGTGATACCTCGAGTGATGTTTGTATGTATTGGACATCTTTTGGAATATGGGACTTTGGTTAAGAATGGATGCTGGCAGGAGTATTTCTCATGCAGGAGAGAAAGAATCACTGACCCTTAGTTTGGCTTTAGCATTAAGTCGTGTTTCACTGTCTAAAACAGAGTTATCAATCACAGCTGAAATTTTCCTAGTACGAGTTTCCCACCCGGGTTATATCCAGCACCTGCATAACCCAGTTGTCTGTCTCCATTAGTAGTTCATATCAGACGTTGAATCAAGGGACAGAGCCCTCTGTCAAAGGCAGCAGTTAGGACAATTTGCCTTCATGTGGCCCGTTGTTCTGGTGTACATTAATTGTTAAAACAATTTAGTAATTAGTACACCTTGGAGTTTAACTATGACATACAGAAGGTTAACAGAATTATGGTCTTTGGAAGAAAGTGTATATATGTGTGTCATAGATTGAGTTGCAATGACACTGAATTCCTGTCAGCTAGATGTACAGAAGCAGTAATCTTAAATTGCTGTGGAAGAGGGGTTGTTACCCTTTTTTTACGGGCTGATACATAGGGTGAGATCCCAAGGTTTTAAAAATCTGTGATGGAGAGCTGGGAGTGGGCTGAGTAAAAGTGTACATCCCTAAGATTTACCACACTCACAATAGGTTGTTTCTCTGAGAAATTGTCATGCTTGACTTGTCTATGGCATGCTGTACTTAATGAAGGCTGTACTTTGAAAGGGGACACAGAACTGGCCAGCACAAGACAGCATGGCATTTGTTTGCTGGTGATGTATCCTGATTTTGACCTATTCACATTCGTGATTTTGTTTTGTGTGGACAAACATTTCTACTACTTGTCTTGTCAAAAGTCTTTTGTCTTCCTTCATCACAGCTCTGATGCTGTGCTCTGTCTCTGTTCCAGGCTCCCAGCCTGGCTGAAAATGGGCTGTCTGGTCTGTTAGAGGGTGAAGTCTTGGAATCTTCAAAGGATAGTGAGGGTTTTTAACCTTGCAACTTGGAATGATGGGGCTATGGATATTTAAGTGGCGGATTCCAGTGTCTGATCACTGCTAATTTTATCTGTAGCTCCTTCAAATTATTTTTGGAGCTGGAGCCGCAGGTTCGTGACATCATCTTCAAGTTTTATGAATCTAAATACGCTTCCTGCCTGAAGATGCTGGATGAGATGAAGGTGAGTTGCAGGAGAGCAGTGCAGAGCAGACCCTAAAAGTTACCTTTGCCCAGCCTTTTGTGAGAAGCAGTGATTGTCAAAAGTAAATACTAAATGTTCAGCTCTTCTTATGTGGTGCATGGAAACTGGGAGTAGTTTATTAGTAGAGAGAAATTATAAACGTTTTAAACATATTCCTAAATCTTCTATTCATTCTTGTTTTATCGTATTGTCTTGCTGTAGTGTAATATTCTTAAGGTTTAAGTATATATGCATAAATGTTTCAGAACACAGGAATAATATATTTTTCTAGATTGCTTCTCAGCTTCTGATGTGGTTTATTGTTTTGGACAGGACAACCTGCTGCTAGATATGTACCTCGCACCTCATGTCAGGACACTTTATACCCAGATTCGAAATCGTGCCCTTATCCAGGTAATTGTTCCTGTCATCCCGGAGGATAAACAGGGAGACAGGCCATCTCTTTGCAATTGCTTTTCCCCTAGATTCTTAGAGGATGGATAGTGCCCTTGGAAACTGAGTATTTTCTTCTTCTTAGTACTTTAGCCCCTATGTGTCAGCAGACATGCGCAAGATGGCCACTGCTTTTAACACCACAGTGGCTGCTCTGGAAGATGAACTCACTCAGCTGATCTTGGAGGGACTGATCAATGCCAGAATAGACTCTCACAGTAAGGTGAGTGCATTTCACCCATGGATTAGAGACTGAACAGGCTTGCTAAGCTTAGAACTCTCCATTCCTGAGACACTTGGAAGGTGCACTCATCTCTTGGGCCTGGTGTATTCAGTAGGTGTGACCTCAGGCTCCATAATGGCCGAGCTGTTTTCCATGTACGGTTCTCTGTACTGGTTACAGATTCTGTATGCTCGAGATGTAGATCAGCGCAGCACAACTTTCGAGAAGTCTCTGCTAATGGGCAAAGAGTTCCAGCGCCGTGCCAAAGCAATGATCCTGCGCGCCGCAGTCCTGCGCAACCAGATACACGTCAAGGTATGGGCCTGCTAAACACGGACTTAAAGGCACTGCTAAGATTTTAATTTCTTTTTTAACTAAAACTGTGAAAGTTGGTGAATTGAAGATTTTAGAAGGGAATGAATCTGTCATGTTCCTGATTGGACAAATTCTTCCAGTAGTAAATACTAACTACATAAGGAGCAGGTGTTTCTAGCCAGTACACTAACCTGGTTCTATAGCTTAGAATCTCCTTTGAAGTTTATATGGTTGGGTTACTTCTGAATAACTCCTTTGGTCCAGTCCTTGATAGACATATCTTTTACCTTCTCAATAAGGATTGTTTGAAGTAATTTTTTCAGCAGAGGAAATAAAAAATGCATTAACTGTTAGGACTATTCCTTCTGGATTGCAGTTTGAAAAAGATGCCTTTGGGGAGGATAGGCCATCTGCACAGAATGTGTTTATTTCTATAGTATATTAGTCCCTGTGATTACTAAATGCCAGATAAGATTAAATTTCTGGGGTCAACAGCACCTTGTACGTAGTAAATAAGAGTGGCTTAAAAGCTCTAGTTTGACTTTTTTTTAGGAAAAGTTTTTGTGAACTGTAGAAGTTGTTAATACAAAACCATTATTAATGAACCTGGGGGTATGCTCTCCCCCTGCTGCCATTCTGCTGTGCTTCACCTGTACTTTATTTTGTCTCTCAGGAAGCAGGCTGCAGAATATTTACACATCACTAACTAGGATGTGTTTTGGTCTTGTTGCAGTCTCCTCCGAGGGAAGGTAGCCAAGGGGAGCTCACTCCAGCTAACAGCCAATCCAGAATGAGCACCAACATGTGAAAAACTTCGTGCACTACCAAAAGAAATGGTCCCTCAGGACTGTACCCAGTGTCTCACCCACTAACTGCTGAGCTTCACAAACTGTCCCTATCTCCCTCACTTCTTTCTCGGATTGAGAGAGTCAGGGTTGGTGGTGGATAATATGAATGTTCCAGTAACTTTAGTTCTCCTTGGAAAGAAATTCTATTTAAAAACAGCATCCCTGAAAATGAGTCATCATTTCAGTTTTGGTAGAAAACCTTCACTCTCCTTACACCACTCCATAAAGAGCTTTCAGGTTATTCATACAGATGCTGAGTTGAGAGTTTTTCAGCTGCTCTTAGTTTTCTTGTTTCAAAGCTGCAAAAATAGCTAGTTGAATGAACAGGCATGATACAAGATGAATTTTGCTGGCCTGAAAGTATTGCCTTGATTTTGAGCAATGCTGAGCTTTCTGTTTTCCAAATAAACTTAAAAGTGCATTGCTCTCAATTATGGAGCTAAAGTTCTGATGAGGGAGGAGATTTACTTTGAGAAGCTCTTGGACAATATTCACCTGTACCAGAAAACATGGCATTGCTTCCATGCATTCAGTCACAGGCCTTTATTTTTAGGGTTTTATGTTTACCTGCAGCCAGGTTCTCTCTCTCTCTCTGCTCTCTATTTTCAAAGAACTGTTTCCTGATGTGTTTCTCTCTTGTGTATGACCTGGCTTTGGGGTCCAGTGTTATCATAGCAGTAAATCTCTACTTCATGCAAATACTGCTGCTTGCCCAGTCTTAATGCCATAGTGTGTGATGGTTTCCCAACATGTGCAACATTGTTTTGGGTAGAATGGATAAATACCATAAAACACCAGTCAAGTCTTGTGGAAAAGCTAAAAAGAGTCAGTGTAGGTGCCCACTCTCCAGGTGCATTTATTCTGCTTTTCCTTTTATAAAGGGGTTAGAGGTGGCAGCCCTGTGTGTGTGTGTGTGTGTGTGTGTGTGTGTGTGTTCTTGTGTTCATTAAAGGAGATATGCACTGCATTTTCTGAAGTCACTGCAGCCTTGTATTCACCTAATCCGTAAGGCAAGCTGAGAATTTTGATCCAGCCCTGACTGGTCTGGCAAGTGACTACAGATGTTACTTTTAATGTGTTCATGCTTTTTTTTTTAGAAAAGGTAAGTTGTTATATCTAGTGCATTAAACAACAGGATTTAAAAGCTTCCGAGTATTTTGAGTTTTGTGTTAAAGTTGGGTTTTAGGCATTTTGATATCAAGCCATTGATTTTTTTTGCTAAGCTTCCTGATCTTTTGTAGGCGATTGTGTTTTGCTTTCTGATCTGGTTGGAGATGTAGCTTGGATGAACTGTGAAGAAACTGCATTTTGAACGAACATTCAAACAGCAAAATTCCTGTAGCAACAGTGGCCTCTCCCTGGTTTTCCATGCTGTTTATGACTTAGGTGCTGAAAATGGAAGCAATAGTTTCTGTGAGGTCTTTGGTTACATTTGGCATGGAAAAATTCTCCCATTTTTGAGGGAACAACTTAGTGTTGAGCATCACTGATACCCAGTTTAGTGAGAAAGGCAAGTTGAGTCCTTGGGTAAATTGCTGTACATCCTTATAAGAAATGCAGGGAAAGTACTGTTAGGCTTTCTTTTCATGCTGAAGGAAAGCTTTTCAGTCCTAAAATGCTACTCAAGCATTCTTGCTTTCTTCCCCAAATGAGCCAGTGATACTATTTATAAGGAAAAGATCTTAGACTCTGCTCTTTAGAAGATGCATCCCAGTGAAGTGCACCATACCAGGTGTCAGTCTGTGCTTCCACTTTCAGGATTTTATTGACCGGTATCTGTCCCTTGCTGGAGAATTTCTTCTGCAGGGCTCCTCAGTGGTCAGTGATGTCTTGAGCTGACTGGAGTCTCTGTTCTTCCAGACACCAGCAGCATCACACATCTCTCAGCAGCCACAAGGGGCCCACAAGGTGGCAATAGCAGTTTCGAGCTCTGGCTGTGGCCCGGGGCCATTCTGTAGTGTTGACAGAGGTGGGAAGTTTTCGTCCCCCCAGACAAAAGTGCTTGCAGCCTCTCTGGGAGTGATCGAGCATCGGCATCGAGGATGCTTTGTGCAGAGTTACTGGTATATAACTCTCTCCTTTAGCCTGTGAAAGAAGCTGCTGTTGCTTTAGGATCTTGTACATGGGAGTCAGGGCTGTTGAGGCACGTTTCTTCTAGAAAAGTGTAAGACCCCTCCTGAATTTAGGAGCCTAAAGCCACCTTGATTGTTCCTGTACACTGGTGATTGTGTGATGAGACTGTATTTGTGAGAGGGAGGTGTGATCTAAAATCTCTCTGTGTGGGAAAGAAGATAAGCCAAATCTCTCACTCAGCCCCAGGTCTCTTGTGCTGGAACCAGCTGTTTCGCCTTTGTGGACTTTGACCAGGAGAATGACTGAGCTGTCTGGTTTTTTTGGGAAACCGTAAATGGGAAGAGGTCAATTAAACTGTCTGAAATTCTAGGATAATAGATACTTAGGTTTTTTACTAGAGGAGAGGGGAATAGACCAGGAAACTCAGAATACCTGACGGCTTTAGCATGTATGCCTGTGCTAGAGAAGAAGTGGACTTTTTCCACAGGAGGTGGGAGAGGTGGTTTCAAGTTCTCATCTTTATTAAAGGCACGTGTAGGACCTGCATCTGGTTTTTGACACACACCTCTCAGAATTTATCACGTGTGAAGGACAAATGACCACATAGTGAAAGTATGAGACCTTGAGCAGGGAAATGTTCATTGATTTGGTTCCAACTTCCCACATATTTTTAGACAAACCTCTCTGTTAAAATAGAGATTTCATCCTCCCCCCAGTCTTTGGTTCATGGAAGACTGTTAAGTTTCATCGTACTGTAAGAAACTAATAACTGTTAATGTGGATATAGCAAGATCTTACATTTTTACAAGTACTGCTGCTTTTCTTTCTGCATTAAAAATGTGGCCTACTAAAACACTAACAGATATGACACATTTTCTGTTAGTGAAGAAGTCACTGACATAGCTATTTCTAGTGTGCCAGAAGGCTGTTCTAATACAATCACTTTAGGCCCCAATACTAAAAACAGAATATGGAGGGTTAATGAGCATACAGGAGGCAGAGTGTAATGACAGCTTACAGAAACTGCCTCCACCCAAAAATGCAGCATTTTCAGTCTTTCAAATACAGCATGAGACATTTAATTGCATCTCTTTTTATTTCAAATACAGGATAATTCCCTGAGAAAGCAGTTTTTTACTTAAATAAAACTTTTCCAGAACTTAATCATGTGGAACAAGTTCACACAGCTGACAAGGAGCTGGAGATGACAAATTCTTTGGCCCAGGGAAGTTGTGGTCTGGCAGGAGCTCTTGGACTGTTCATTTCCAAAGCTTCACCCTGTAGTGTCACCAGCCTCCTTCAGCACTGCCATCTCCCCCACCTCTGCATCTCCTCTCTGACTGATCTCTGGGGTTTGAATTCCTCTTTGACTGTGCTGCCACGAAAGGGATTTTTCATACTTGGTCTTAAAAAGTAATCCATGACCTGAAAAAGCAAAAGGGGAATAAAACCCTAAACTAACATTCTGAAATGAGATTACTGCAGTGGTAAACAGAATTATTCCTTAAAAAAATTGGTCTTTACAGACTGGAAACTGCATCCAGAGGCTTTGGAAGCAGGAGCAATGACATACAGAGGAAGAGCTGTCTTTTAAAATGGTACTATAAACTTTTAGACAGCATGTAGCATTTTAGGGTAGTATGTCGATTTTAACACTCTCCTACTCCCCATAACCCAAAGATTAAAGTAATGAATATACATGGGAGAATAATGAGATGTTTGCTTGATGGCTGCTAAGGCCAGATACACTTACCTGGACAATCTGCTACCTCCTTGAATGCTCTTTTCTTGCAGCATCCTCGGCACATATTAAACACACATTTATTGCCCTGGGTTGGGATAGTGGTATAAAGAACCTTGTGTCAGTGAAAATAAAATTAGTACTGTTTACTATAATAAGTAACAATGCAGCTCTGCACTTTCAGATCTTTGGAAGAAAACCATGTTCTCAGCCTAGTGAAGATGATGGAGTTGATGTCATATTGGGGGCTATCCACTGTTTGCACATAAGAACAAAAAAACCCTAACCAACCAAAAAAAAATCCACATTCAACTTGTGCAAACCACGTAGTCTGTTGGGCAGTCTGAGTTACCGACCACAAGCAGGCACATGCCATAAGCCCTCTGGAACAAACATGAACACAGTTGGTGCTGGTCAGCTTGCTCTAGTTCTCTGCAACATGAAACACAGTGCTACCATCTGCAGCTATGCCTAAAATATGTTCCCACCAGAATTACTTCCCTACTTGCATCTTAAAATACACCTGCATATTTATTAAAGAAAAATGTACGACCCTTAGGGGACAGCAGCACTTGAGTCTCGGCTAACTGATGATGTGGCAGCATGAGCCTGGGTCTCTGGGGTGCTTTGCTCACACACATTTTAGAAAAGGGGGTTGATGTTGTTTAGCGTGATTCCCTCCACCCCAGTCAGAAAATCCTTCATGTTTAGGGAGGCTTTAGTTGAATTCCTTCTTCTCTACAGCCCCCACCCCCTCATCCCATTTCATGACCTAGCTCAGAAACACATAATCTAGGAAAAATAAAATTACAGACCTAGTCAGAAGATTTCAAGAGCTACCTGCAACATTACAAGTGATGCAAGAGCGAAACAAAGTCCTGGTGCAGACTCCTGGTTTATGCACCAAGTGATGTCACATGGATTAGTGCTGATACAGGATGGCTTTGAAAGCAGGCCAGCTCAGTGCTCAATGCTTTCCCAATAATGAACCCAGCAAAAAAAATCCCATTTTTTTTCAGTAGCTGCAGCTTCAAATTGAGTCCCAGCTGGCTGCCACTGCTGCGCTGCAGTAACTGTTACAACAGAGCAATATCACATGCTGCCTCGCCCCGCTGAGGTGTAAGGGTAACTTTAAGGTAGAACACAAAATTACTTGCATCTTACACCCTGCTTTACAGGTATATTAGCAGCAATAAATACCCTCTGCTCACACAGCTCAGCAACACCACTCTGTCAAGCAAACAGCTATGTTCCCCAAGGAAACAATAAACACGCAAAAGCAAAATGAACTCTTTGCAAATAGCAAAATATTTGAAATCTCAATACAGAATCTGTAAAACCAGCTGCTTCATTTCGCATTGCTAATGGTGAAAGGTAATGTTAATCTGCTGCATAGGCAAAAGACTGAGGATGAGGAGGTGCTTATGTTTGTTTTGATAAAGGCAGAGATCCAAATACAACAGAAGCCAGAGCTGCAGGTGCTGCCTGACACTCACTGCAGCCTGAACTGTGATGACATTTGAAGTATATTTTTATTAGTACACTAAGAACCATACCAATTATTCAAATTTTCACTTTGCAGAAAAACTCTAGCCACCACTAACCATGGTAAGAGGGGTTTGTTTTTCATTTCACAGTAAAAAATGCAGGCCATACATGTGTGGAAGTCTGGAGATTTGTTTCCAAGATATCTTGGGTAATTCAATTAATTCACTCAACTGTCATAGCAATAAATAAATACTCTCAGCAGCAGCAGGACTGCACTTTTTTTGGAGAGGAAAGTAAATTCTCTCAAAGAACCTATATATGTTAAGGATTTTTGTCCAGCACCTTCAACCTCAGAGATCGGTTACAGTTACTGGTTAAAAAGCTTTTGCCCAACTATGGACTTTCCTCTCCACACACACTTATCAGCAGGACTTGGCACGCACCTACCTCAGGATTTGGAATAACAGAATAGAATCATAGAATAGTTTGGGTTGGAAGGAGCCTTTAGAGTCATCTACTCCAACCCCCTCCAAAGAGCACGGACATTTTCAACTAGATCAGGTTGCTCAGAGCCCTGTCCAACCTGACTTTGAATGTTTCCAGGAATTGGACATCCACAACCTCTCTGGGCAACCTGGGCCACTGCTTCACCATAAAAAAATGGCTTCTAATCTAAGGCATATATAGTCTGCATCTACTCTCTTTAAATCTATCACCCCTTGTCCTACTGTAACAGGCTCTGCTAAAAAGTCCATTGCTGTCTTTCTTTTAAGTTCCCTTTAGGCAATGGAAGGGGCAGTGATGCTCCCCAGAGGCTTCTCTTCACCAGGCTGAACACCCCCCAGTCTCTCAGCCTGTCTCCATGGCAGAGATCCATCCCCTAATCATATTTGTAGCCTCCTCTGGGCCTGCCCTGAAAGCTCCACGTGTCTCCTGCACCAAGGGCCCCAGAGCTGGATGCAGTATGCCAGGAGGGGGTCTCATAAGAGCAGAGTAAAGGCACAGAATCCCCCCACCCTTGACCTGCTGCCCATGCTGCTTTTGATGCAGCCTTGAACACAGGTGCTTCCAGGGCTGTGAGCACACGTTGCTGAGTCATGACCAGCCTCTCATCCAACAGCACCCCAAAGTCCTAGGCAAGGCTGTTTTCAATCTGTTCATCCTCCAGCCTGGATTTGATGCTGTGATTGCCCTGACCCATGTGCAGAATCTTGGACTTGGCCTTGTTAAACCTCAGAGGTTCCCAAAGGCCACTGCCTGAGCTTGTCCAGGTCCCTCTGGATGGCCGTGTCCCTCAGGTGTGTCATCACTCCACTCAGCTTGGTGTCATCTGCAAATGTCCTGAGGACACTCTTGCTCCCACTGTCCACATCACTGATGGAGACACTGAGCAGTGCTGGTCCCAGTACAGACCCCCGAGGGACACCACGTGCCCCTTGTCTCAATCCAGACATTGTGTGACAGATCCCTTCATGGTCATTTAATTTCCATTTAAAGGAAATGCTTTTATGGACACTTGTACTGACTTACCTTAGGGTTTCCACATTGATCACATTTTGCATATTTGGCTGAGGGAGAGAGAGAGAGAGAGAGAGAGAAAGCTGATCCAATTGATTAAATACAATGGTATTTTTATGTGGAAGAAATAAGTTTAAAAAAAAATCAGAAAAGCTTGGTGCTTTTCTAGCCAGAGACTCTTTTTGAAATAAAAATACAGTACCTCAAATAACAGTGCAAAGGTAAAAATACTTCGAATTTTTAAGTGCCTAAAATCCAAACATTGAAAATTTTAATCCTCAAGTCAAACAAAAACAGGAGGACATCATCTTGAAATTCATACAAAACTTTCCATTTCAAATGCTAGTGACAGCTACAATTCAGTTTGTAAACCATTTTGATCTTAAAAAGATGCTTAGAGAGAATCAGTGACCTACTACTTTGATCCTTGTTTCCTTTACTAGTGAACATTATTTGAATCGTGTTGCATGCTACTGAAATTTCAATAGCAATAATTTCCCTTCTTTTTCAAGGAGTTTCTACAAATACGCAAGCCAGGAAAATTCTTAGTGGCAAGTTATGTCAAAGATGGTATCAGCAACTCTCCATACATTTATGCCAATAAATGGAACTTACGTTTTAAAGATGGATCGAAGCTTTTATTTGGATTTCTTAACTTCTTTTTTTGTTTATTCTTTGACAGAAGCTCAGAATTTCCATCTTCCTCTTCTTCCAGAGCACGTTTCCCTCGCACACCTTTTTCAGTTCCACTGTCTCCATTCTCCCTGCATCTGTCCTTTGGCCTGAAACAGTGAATTTCATCATAAGTTGGCTGGAGGGAAGAAGTAGCTGTTCCCTGACCATTCTTTTGGTTTACAGAAATCTGGGTAAACCATAAACCTTTCTGTCATGGCTACAATGAAGTGTCATTGACCTTAGAAATGGGATAGAAAAACCTCGCTTTTTTGGTTAACACTGGTGGTTAATAACAGACATACTATCTGATATATCAGTAGGAAAGCCAATTAAAGTTGGTCAGCTAAATTAGGCACCTGTTATTCCCAGGTTTTACTTAAGTATTTTTTGAAGTATTTACTTAAGTATTAATCTTGACACACTTGTTCTCTTCCTCAGCCCAATTTTCAGCAGAAGGGGAATGAGCTATCTGAAAAGCTTGTCCATACATTACAAGCATCCTTTACAGAATACAACTTAGTTCTTACCTTTGCTACCATAGCAGTTACCAGCAACATTCATGTTGCATGTAACAATAAAGCACTGTCAGGTAGCATATTCACTGCACATCAGGTTCTTGTTCTGAACTGCAGCGGGATTCCTGATTTTTACTTTCCAGAGAGAGAGAAATTTGAGGAGGATCCAAAGGAGAGAAGATAAACAATGAGCAACATCCCCACAAACAAAGCAATAACTAGGAAACAACCAAACTAGAATTAAAATACTCCAAAGTCATCAGTCTTCAATTTTTTTTCTTTTTTCCTTTTTTTTTTTTTAATTTTTTTTTTTTAGTGTAAGCTCCTAGAACACAATCAATTGCTGATACTGACAGTATGGGTGGGAAAGGCCTATGAGTACCTGTAAGTATCAAAATAGGTAACTCACCCTGTCCTGACGTATGGCTGACAGATCCAGTGGAAAAAAGGCAACCCTTCTTTTGGCTTTTCTCCTTCTTTCTGATTAGCTATTTCTTCCTGCAGCATAGAGTTACAGTCAGTCTTCCTGGAGTTGTCAGAAAATACACTAAATAACACTTCAAAGTCCAGGAAATCGCAAACTGAAATTTAAGCTAACCATTACTGACAGTTACATAATAGGCATAAAAATCACCTACAAAGTGAACTGAAGCGTATTTGTAACTCCTAAATCAACTTTATGTCACAAAGTTGTCCAGGCTTAAGGGGAAGCTACTGTAGTAAGCTAGCAATATCAAAGTTAGTAAGCCACAAAGTCCCAGAGAAGTGACTAACGGATGCCAACTCTATGACATATTTGGTACATTCCCACTAAGTGCAGGCAGTGCTGTTCTGGGAGATTAGGGCCCATCTTGGTACCTGGCATCGCAGTTTCAGCTCCCTGTTGACATCTATGATGCCCTCTAGAGTCTTCACTTTTGCTAATTCTTCACGCAGCTGCTGGTAAACTTGAAGCCTGAGGCAAATCCCAAACATCAAGTTATATTTAGACTGCAATCAACTAAAAATAACTGTATAAAAGCATTTTATACACCTTTCCTGATTCCTAAACTTCCTGGTAGAAGCTTATGTTCTTCTTTGTAACTCCAGAGAAAAGCACACATATGTCTCTTCCAGATAAATACTTGGCAGACAACCGAGGTACCTTGACACAAGCTAACGTGAATGTACAGTGCATCAGCTGCTTCTCAGTAACTGCCCATAGCCATGCTCTTACTCTACAATAAATGCAACAGCACTTTGCCTCACAATGAACAAGGAGATAGTTAATTTGTGTTTGCTCTGAAGTGTGTGTGTGCACACGGGCAATTACCACATTGCAACTAGCGTGCTGTGAGCTCCCAGCCCTGGCTGATCTTTGTGGCAACTTGTTCATTCCCCATGCCCTGTTTCCCAGATATGACATGAAGGGTAAAGGCCTCAGCCCACACCCTCTCCAGCCAGGTCCAGGAAAGAAAACTTTGCAACATACTCATTCTGGCCAAACAAATCCTTGTCCAGAAAAGCCAGACACTTGCTAAGCAGGATAAGCTCAGCTTAATGAAAACATTAAGAGTTCTATGGAGATACTCACGTGTGATGCCAGAGCTTGAAGAGATGAGCCCTAACATAAGACAATGGACAGGGGTACTTCCGCACTATCTCCAGATACTCCTCAGCCATCTCCCACACCAGTGGGTTCCGGCCCTCAAACAAAGCTGGGTTATGAAGATTACCTTCTAGGGAACAAAAAGAAATACTCAAACTTTCATTTCAGGATTGAAACAAAGGCCAAATCTCTGCTCTGGAGTTTTGTCATTCCTTTTGTGATGCTTCAGCCACAGCCACATCACCCATGTACTCTCAAGAAGAACACAGGGTCCGTAAGTCTCTGACCTTGGGATACTACATTTCACGAAACAATTCCTAATTGTGCCAAAGAGCTCATACCTAATTAAAGTGCAGTTTCTAAGGAGGCATCTAACCTACACACAAAGACAGTAAACCAATTAATAAATAGAGAGAGCTCTGCTTTTGTTGCCCAACGGTTAAATATTGAAATGACAGGTGTCTTGCCATGTATCTGTATTGACATTTGTCTGGCCCAACTTCACAGATACAGCTTCTCATTGTGCTCCTCTCTACTGGCTTCACAAGCCTTTTGTTAACCAGTATTTTCTAAAAGATTCTACAACCCTTCTTTAACTGTGTGAGTGATTAGAAGCTCTTTCTGATGCCTATCCAAGCTCTTCCTGTAGGAAGTTATGTCACTTCTTTCTTGTCCCAACCCGACATGAACCACCTATAGGAATATTAATCCACAGATGCACTTCAACCATTCAAAAACTATTCAAATGATTAACAGATGCCACAAAAATATTACAGGACAACAGGAGCTCCATATGCCTTTGTCAAGTAGTTAGATTTGAGCTTAGTGAGTCAATGGTATTGCAAGTCCGACCTAACAATTCTTTACAAATCTTAAGTGATTCCTGGCCCTGGTATGAGATGGCCAGTATAAGACGAGAGAGAATGCCCACTCAGCTGTCAAGCAAAGCTGTTTACCAAGTCAGTCTGACATTAAGTTTTTAATCAATGTATACGGGGCTGTTAAGGGACTAAGAAAAAATTTATATTCTCATCTGAGTAAAAGTTCATTTTCTTTACCTGCACTCATGACACCATGTACTCCGGTCTTACGGATGCATTCTTCCACATCGCTGAGACACTGGATGTTTCCATTTGCAAATACAGGAATGTTTACAGCTTCTCTATCCCAATAAATAAAAGAGATGCATAAAATTGAGAATTAACAGCCAATCCAGAAATTCTCCTCCTGTCACACAAATTTGTTTGCTCCTCAATGCCACAGTACACTCTGTTTAAAATCCAGAGTGTTAGCAGGAATCCACTAAGACTGGTACTGCTCACTAACCTTACAGCTTGAATGTGCTCCCAAGATGCCACGCCAGCAAGTGGTCCTTTCTGTTCTTTAGTACGGCCATGCACAGTCAGAAGCTGGAACACAAAATTACATTTACTTTCTGTGTGTATGAACCACTGGAATAAATCCAAAAATTTCCCTTCACTCCTACACTTCATGGGTGCCACTGAGTTCCTGCTGCTATTTCAAGAGTGCAGGGAGTTTAGCAACACAGAAAAATATCAGCAGCTCACCTACTGTGGCATTGTCTTAGGCTCCTCTCATCTTGCTATTCCATGGCATGACAAGATTCTATCATGGGAGAACCTACAGATTTCCTTTTGCACTGGATTCCATTTGTGATTCGCTTTGGAATTTGTGATATATTGATCTAGCTTTCTCCTCAGCAGAAGGTCCAAACACTGTCAGTAGTGTCTCTAACTATAGACAATCTCTTCCGATTTAATTGGAGTTAAATCCTAGAAGATTGTCTATTTCTTCTGGCAATACCTTTTGGTACCCTTTTTCTTCTACAGTCCTGTGGATTTCATGCATTCACACTGCCTTCTGCAGCACTATATGAAGACTGAGATGCTCAGCCACCGTGAAGGATGCTGCAACAGTGCAGTGATTACAAGAGGCTAAAATCACTGTGTCTTCCGTACCACACTACTGACCTGTGGCCTACGACTGCAAACACACAGAATCTGTCTGCATCTCGTTTGCTCTGTCTGCAAAATAACGCAGCCTATTCATCTCCACAGTATACCAAGAACTGTACTTTACACAAAGATATGTGTCCAGTGCAAGAGTAGAGGGAGCAGCTGCCTTCTTACCTGGCAGCCAGCTTTCTCCAGCATCTGTGCATACTTCACTGTCTTGTCAATGTCTGGGAAAACGCGGATTTTGCATGTGATGGGAACAGAGAGCTTCTCGTTAGCCAGTAAAACTGAGAAAGATTGAAAAGACAGGTAAGTGGGCTGCACAATGCTCTGAAAAGTGTCTGTTCTCCTCAAGATCTGATACTGGGTGTGGTATGGAAAAAGCCTGAGAAGTTACTGCTATGCAGTTCTCACAGCTTAAGAAACCAGCAGTGTCCTCTGAAATCCTTACTGTGTAGTTTAATAACAGTAACACACACGTGAAGCACAAAAATCTAACAAGGTCCCATAAAATAGTCACCCATTTAATAGCCCTAACACTTCCACTGCATTAGGCCTTCACTTTCAAAGACCATCCCCTCACAATTTATTTAAGTTAGGATACAAGTTTATTATCACAGGCTATTGTACTCCTCCAACAGTAACACTTGCTTGTCTACCTTTCCCACAAAAAGGTGCTTCACTTCTTCGTAAACTATCACCAAAATCGTTATTTTAAGTAGAGTGCAATCCATGGGAAGCAGAGGATTATCAAGTGAGGCAGGCTGCAGATGCAATCAAGTAGTAAATGTAGTTTATAGAGTCAGGGTGAAATCTAGAACAACATGGTAAACTCCCATGTTACACAGTACATGGAATCACAAAAATACCAGAATAACAAAACACCAAAAAGAGAGCTAACATAGAGAGCCAACAGGAAAACACTGAGTAACGCTGTGTCTGGAATTCTCTTTTCTTCCAGAGCTTGGATATACTGTAAATATAATGTAGAAAGCCACCTGCTGTCTTCTAATCCAAACACTATAAGCTCTAATGATAGGTACTTCCCATCACCCTTTCAAAGGAGCAAGCAAGGTGTACACAGGTCTAAGTAGAAAAGAGTGCTCCACCATTTTAAAGGTGGCTGGGGAAAGAAGGAGCAAGAGGCCAGTCTAAGACAACTCTCTTACTAGACAGCCTGGGTTCTCACCCAACTAGATGACCTGGGTTCTCTTCACACCTTGAGGCTATTCTGATTTGCATATTTCTCAACAGCCACATTACATGTTGGGCAAGGAAGCACTGTCTCATCTTCCAGGTTCTCAGCAGTGTCTTTGTACCAAACATCACTCAAGATTCCCCAGACCACTGAGAATGCAAACAGAAATAAGACTCTCTAACATCATGGTTCCAACACTTGCTTTGAAGTGGGATGAAGGCACATTCTCAGTTCTACAAATTGACCAAAACCTTGCTTTTTATATCAGTCACAAACGTATTTCTTAAAAAAAAAAATGACAATGTTCACAACAGCTACTGATAGCCTGAAGATAACCTACACCACTTAGGAGAAGAAATGCATAATTTGCTATCCTCTGGACAGAAAGAGTACAGAGTTGATCAGAAAAGGTCAACTGTGGCTTGAAGCAGCAAAACAACTCTTGGCACTTGAGAACTTCAAAGTGAAAAAGAAAGGCACTGCGACTTCTACTGTTTCTAGAGCTGGAGAGCCGCTAAGCTATCTTGAGACTGGAACTTAACTGACTCATTTTCACCTGAAGCCTGTTTCAGGTACAAAAGTCTTTTAGCATTTCTAATGTGAGTTTGCAGTGGGATACCACCAAGTATCTTGAGGGTGATACTGGACTACAGTATGATATTAAAAAAAAAATTAAGAACACAACAGCCCCTTCAAAACCCAAACACAACTCTGCCCAAAGAAATATGATGCACGTCCTTTCCCCTAAAATCCCTAAATCTCCTCTCGATAATTAGTTCATCCTATTCCTTCTCTAAATACTTACTCATTCTCTGAAGAAGATCCCATTCCTCTTGCAGAAATGCTCCATAGTGACCTATGATAAAATAGCATATGACAAACTTGTGCAGAAGAGTAAGATCCTGAAGCACAGTTTTCATAAACTCTCACAAAGATCCAGACACTTATATGCCTCAGAGTTGCTCTGTCCTGCCCCAACTGGAAGAGTGGGATCATTCTGTTCTCCCTGCCACCCTAGATTTACAGGATAAACAAGGAATCCCCACACCCTACTTTCACTGGTACTTCTCGAGGCTGATGTGTTGACACTTGCAGCTCAAAGTCCAACTTCTAAGGGTTTATACCAGACGCTTAATAAATCCTATTAGGGTTAAGAGATGATCAGAGTGAAAGATCTATTTGCACCACTAATCATTTCCTGTTAGTCTTTGAAAGATATTTTAGAAGAAGAATGGGTAGTTACTGAACAAGTATTTTCTCAACACCTTAACTGATACAAAATTTTCAAACACTGGTTCTGATTTTCAAACACGCGGTATCTAAGGGATTCAGCAGGTGTCATCCTCTTCTACATTATTGTGAAAAAACTCTGTGCAGGTATCAGGGAAATAGGAGATCCTAAGTGTCTAAATGATGTAATTTTACGTGCAGTTTTTTAAAAATAGGCTGTTTGAGCAAAAATCAGAAAGAAAATCAAGCTCTTACTACAAATACTATTTCTGAAGGGTATTCTAGACACAGGAGCTGTCACTTAAGAGAAATCAGAATTAATAATATCTAATTTTTGCTTTAGGTACTACAAAGTGTTACCTGCTACATTGCGTGTAACTAAGTCTGACTTCAGTAGTACTGCAGCCCCTCCCCAAGGCTTGATATTTTACTGCCAACATTCACATTTGAAACACCATTTGCCATTTCTCTGCTTATCCAGGGTTCAGATTTGCACATACCTCTCTTTGCAATCATTTGAGGACAACCCAAATTTAGGTCTATGGCATCACAGTAATCCTGAGCCAACAGTGCTGCTTGGACAAACACTTCAGGATCATTGGCACAGAACTGTGAAAACCAAAGAGAAGTGGAATAATCAGGCAATAGCTTTCTTCAAGTACTGACAAAATGTTATGATGTAGTTATGAAGCAACTACCTACTGTAGAAAGCAGGCAAATATGCACAGTTAATAATACCAAACACTATTTCTCAAAAAGATCAAGGGAAGCCATGTGATGTAATCTTTTTGGATTTCAGTAAAGCATTTGATACTGTTTCTCACAGGATGGCTCTGGACAACATGTCCAACCCACAGCCGGATAAACGCATGGTATGGTGAGCGAACAAGTGGAGTTCAACATACGAGTCAAGTGCAAAGGGTGACAGTGACTGGGATGACATTAGGCTGGTGACTGGTCGTGACTAGGGGTCCACAGGGCACCATCTTACATGGAGCCAGAGCTCTTTAACAGCTTCATAAATGACTTGTAACCAAGCTGACATTTGTAATCTCCATGAGGTATACTAAACTGGGAGGAGCTGTCCACGCTCTGGGAGGCACAGAGGCCCGGCAGAGAGACCCTAACAATCAGAGGGCAAGGCCATCACCAACCATATTAAGTTTAATAAAGACAAGCAGCCTATTCTGTCCTGGGAGAGGGTGACTCTGCATGTACAGACAGGCAGGGGAACAAAAGGCTGGAGAACAGTACTGCAGAAAGGGACCTGGGTCCTGGTTGATGGCAAGTTAAATACGAGTTAGCAGTGCCCTGGCAGCCAGGAAGGCCAGCTGTGTCCTAGGGGGGCATCAGGTCCAGCATTGCCAGCTGGGCTGGGGAAGGGATTATCCTGCTCTGCTCTGCACTGGGGCTGCATCTCCTCCTGTCCTGGGGACAGTTTGGGACATCACAATATAAGAAAGATCCAAAGCTGTTAGAGAGTGTCCAAAGGAGCTTACAAAGATGGTGAAAGCTCTGGAGGGAAAATGAGAGGAGTGGCTGAGGTCACTTGGCTTGTTCAGCCTAGAGAAGAGGGGACAGAGGGGAGAACCCATAGAAGTTTGTAACTTCCTCACAACGGGCAGCAGCAGTACAGCTCTGATCTCTGCTCTCTGTGACCAGTGACAGGACCTGAGGGAATGGCAAGGGCTGTGTCAGGAGAGCTTTTGGCTGGATACCAGGAAAAGGCTCTTCCCCAGAGGGTGGTCAGGCACTGAAAAAGGCTCTTAAGGGCAGTGGTCATGGCCCTAAACCTGCCAGAGCTCAAGGAGCATTTGGACAACACTGGTGGGATTCTGGTGGCTGTTCTGTGCAGGAGCTGGGCTTTGTGAATCTTACAACTAAGGATATTCTATGGAAAACAAAAACCTCCAAAGAAAATCTATGACACTTACCAGCTAAAGATCCTTAGCCTTCAAATGATAAAATGAGAAAGATGAGCATTCAAGAGGCAAAGAAATATCAGATGAATATTTTACATATGGTACCCAAGAGTAAGTGGAAATAGCTCTTAAAATCCTCTGGAGAACAAAGAGCTATAACATTTTAATACAGAAAGATGGGGCTCAAAAAAAGAGTTACCCATAATGTCTCTGGGTCTTGAGACAGCTCAAACTTTGTAGATGTCAGTAAGCACAACTGCCTGTAAAATGAATTCCCATGGAATGTGAAACAGACACATGGGCTATAGTCAAATGCTCAGTCTTAACTGAATGTAATTAACATTACATTTAAAGCACAGTGCAAAAAGCAAATAAATAGGTTAATTTGAAGCTTCTTTGTTGAAGAGGACAGAGATAAGACTATTCTTCTCGTTTATGATTTTAAACAGATTTTCTAAAACTAATTTTTCACAAAAAGCAATGTAATCACGTCTTTACATAAACTTGAAACAAAATTTAAACACTTCTAAGCAGAAGCTGTTACTTAAACCCTATGGCACTACATAAAATTACGACTGACACTAACTAACATAAAAAAATAATTTGCTTTCTCTGAGATGAAACTACGGAAAGCCTCCAACCATGCCATATAATGAGAATGTTAGCACAGTAAGCAAAGTCTTTAGAGAAGGCTGAGCTCAGATGTACCTCTGCCTAATCTAATTCCGAGACTCTGTGACCTAATCGGTAAGGATTGCTGCACAAGATCAATCCAAAGATTAGTTAGTTCTGTACTTTATGTCCAGTAGAGGCCAGTGGGAAGAAGGGAAACACAGCAATCTCACAGCAACTGATTCTGTTCAGGCAGTGTCACCCAGAACACACAGCTTACTGAGCCGAGGATCTGTGACACAGCTTTCTAAGATAATTTGAATTTCTGCCACTTGTACTTTTCTATGTCAAAAGAAACTATCTCCCCCAGAAGAAAAATGTACAAGATGCTGATATTAACTCATTTAGTTAGAGCATGGTGCTAATAATACTAAGGTTGTGAGTTCTATCTCTGTATAGGCAATTCACTTAAGAGTTGGACTCAATGTACTTGTGGGTTGTGGACTTGTGTCTCCCTTCCAATCCAGATGATTTCACCATGACTCTGTGAAGGCTGTACTGAGACAGATTGAAGGCCAATACCAAAATGTCTAAGGAACAGAAGAAGCTGAAAAAGTGTCTTTATGGACTTTGGAAGCAGAAGGTGTGTTCGTTGCACCTAAAGACCCTCAAATGTTTTCCTTAATTTGCTTTCTAAAGTCATGTTATGTTTCAGAATCCAGTACATCCCACAGCAATGAAGTCTGCAGTTTACCACTACGCTTACTTGTTTCCCATTCATCATCTTCAAGCCAGTAATACTTCCACAGGCTTCTCTTATCTCTCCCCTCAGTGAAGGGAGACACTTCTTTTCCAGGGTAAAGAGTCCTCATCCATTTAACTGTTCCACGAGTGGAAATCAGTCATTCTTTTGCTCATGACAACCGTCTTTCCCTGCATTATCCTCCAGCTCCACAAGCCACTTTCCCGCTTTGGGATAGAGTGAAGTACCTGAACACGAGACAGCAGTCCAGAAGTAGAAGTAACACACGCTTTAAAGTCTATCTTCTTTGCATCCTTTCTCTATAGCTAAACATTTAGCTCAGGGTTTCAGAAAACTATTAAAAAAGCTGTGATACTCCTTGATTGGTACCAGATCGAGGACACACCCTGACTCTACAACACCAGCTGTAATCTGTTTCTAAAGATGAAGTGCAGGGGACTGAAACCCTTTGAGAAGTCCAGTGCTCCAAGCCCCTGTGGTTAACACAGCACATCCTCTGCTAAACATGGAATAAAGAGAAAAACACACATCTTCATGAGCTAAGTACTGTCAGCGGTACTTAGATGAAGAAAATGAGATTTCTGTCATCCTATATAACCACGTTAAAATGTGGATGAGGCTGACTACCTTCAACTCATGCACATTTGGAAAACGCCTGGATTTATTAGCACAAGCGACGTGGATGGCGCGGGTGCGTTTGGCAATGCTGACCTGCGTCCTCAACGTTACCCAAGAATGGCACCGTAAGCTGAGCCCAGGGAAGCTCCTCCCGGCAGCCGCCGCCGCCACCGCCGTCGCTCCTGGGGCTGGGGCTGATAGGGCGAGTCGGGGCGGGGGCCGCGCTCACCTGCACGATGAGCGGCCGGTCCTCGGGACAGGCCTCGTCGTAGAGGTTCTCGCGGCGGTAGTTGGCGTCCCTGAGGAAGACCTGTGCGTGCAGCATCGGTGTGTAGCAGAGCTGGGCGCCGTGGCGGCGGCTCAGCAGCCTCCAGGCCAGCTCGCTCTGGTCCACCATGGGCGCCACCACGTAGTGGGCGCTCCGCAGCGTCTCCCTCCAGAAGGCTTCCCCGCGCAGCTTCGGCATCTCCCGCCTACACGCCCGTGCAGCGTTGCGGCAGCTGCCGCTCCGCGCCGTCGCGCCGGGGCTTGCGGCCTGACGCCCGCAGGCTGCCGCGACCGCTGCGCCCGGGCCGGGCACGGGCGCAGCCGGACGGTGCCACCGCCATCTCGCTCCGGCCGGCTCAGCGGTGCAGCCGCGCGCAGTCCCCTCCAGAAACTGCGGCGCTGCCAGCAGGGGCCGCGCGGGAGAGGAGGCCCTGCGCTGCCCGGGACGGCTGAGGGGCGGCTGAGGAGCGGCTGAAGGCCGGCTGAGGGGTGGCTGAGGGGCGGCTGAGGAGCGGCTGAAGGCCGGCTGAGGGGCGGCTGAGGGGTGGCTGAGGGGCGGCTGAGAGGCGGCTGAGGGGTGGCTGAAGGCCGGCTGAGGGGCGGCTGAGGAGCGCCGTGCGTGGGCGGTCTCCCCCCAGGTGCCGCGGCGCCGGCACTCGGCCCATACGCGCCTCGCACAGCGCGGCCCGGGCGGCAGTCACTGCCGTCCTTTGTCCCCGAGCCGGGCGTCTTTCAGCATTTGGGCCTCCGCCGCAGCCGGTGCAGAGGCGAAGCGCCGTGACTAAGCATTTCAAGACCTCGGACAAAGTGAGAGGCCTGTGCTGTCCTTGGTCGAGGCAGAGAGGTGAAAATGGTCCACCCGACTGAACCAAATATAGCAGCATCCATGACAAGGTCTGTTAATTCTGCATCATTTTATAACGCTACTGACCATCACCAGGATGAGCACAGTGGAGGATTTCTGCCTCTCTCGGCCAATACCTTCCAGCATATAAAAAATGCTCCATCTCTACCCCAGTCAAAACGGCAATGTGGCTTGAGTTTCAGGACTTCTTTTCTTCAGAACAGATAAACTCCAACAAAATCATAAAACAAAGCACTATAGCCTAAGCAGAGTTACACGTACACTTCCGTTGCTCAGTAAGTCTGTTAGTCTGTCCATTGACAAGCATTCACATTTCAAGTTCATTGTCAAAGCCTATATCTTCACCCCTCTCTATAGCTTTCTAGCACTCATGGCTGTGATGGACTTGCTGCAATAAATAATTATGTTTCAAACTTCTAATTATTTTTCACCGTCTTTCATACCTCTCTGCAGCCTAAAGAATGAGGATGCTATTTTAAATATACAGCCTCTGCACCCGTGCTATCTGCACTCCCCTTTCCTGTGATGCAGCTGCTCCAGGGGTATTTTTTTCCTCTCTTTTGACCTTAATTTGTAGGCATAATGTCTGGTAACTTGTTTAAGTGCAAAAGAAACAAGCACCTGCTTCCTATTCTACCTTAAATCTTTTGGGTTTTACTTGACCTCCATCTCAGCACTTCACCTTCTGGTAGTGCTTCTGTGTTCTGCTCTTTTAAGTAACTAGTTCTGTTAAACTGTGCCCCTTCTTGCATTGTTTTTACTGGTACCTTCAGCCAGAGAGGTGTATTTCTATGCCTTCAGGAAGGTGGTAGACTAGAAAAGGAAAATAATAGCTCTAATACTGGTAACAACATATACTGCATGCCATACATTCTTGAACTCTTTCTATTGCAGATTTAAGGTATATGGTCCATCATTTCAAAATGGTAATGTATTTTTGACTCTAAACAGTTCCCTGGTCAGAGAACTGTTCTTCGGTCTTGAGATTAAGATCAGCATGTTTTTAGCCTGTGAGAAGCTATCTGAAAAGCATGGAATGCATCAGCTGACAAGAATCCCCACTTTGTTTCACAGAGACGGGTAGGTGGATTTTGCCTACTGATATTATTCTACATCTGTCTAATCTGATGAGCTACTGAGAAACAACAAGCAATACCAGCACTAATAAGGTTTTTATTTTTGGCACACTGTGTTCAGCAGCCGGTTGTATAATGGGTTACATGGCAGCAGCTCATAATTGGAAAATTATGGGGCAAAAATGCCCTAAACAAAACAACCTTCTGCTTTTCAAATAACAGCCACAAGAACATGAGCAGTATACAAGCTGTAAATAATCTTCAGCAAGTTCTATGACTGAAACAGTATCTTCAAGCTCTGCTTAGATGAAACCATTTTTTTTAACACAGGGAACTCCTCAAGCTCCTGCTTCAACAGATGGGACAGCATTAATCCTCGCTCCTTCCACACAGCCCATTCAAGTGTTAAAACACTTTAGCACAGCACTATTGTACCTGTTTGCTTTATGTTTAATCCTTATTCCTTCCAGTTTAAAATATAACCAACACAAGTAGGGTTCTTCCACCTTTTTTTCAGGCTCACTACAACTGCCAGTAGTTAAACCAAACCAACTAGTCCTCATTTATTTTGTCGTATGTAGTACCCAATGCCAGTAGGTGCAGGGATGTATGCAGGAGCTGTAATGAAGTCACACGGTGTATGCACAGCTCACACAGCCACTCCAGTATCAGTATCCACTGCCCCTCACACATCACACACCTTCCTCCTTCTGTTACTGTCTAACTCTTAGATAGCATACCTAAAACTTCAGAGCACTTATACCCATTGCCCATCTAATCCTCAGAGAGACCCTGAGGTAGACGCTATTGTCCCATTTTACAGATGAGAAAACTGAGGCAGGAGTATTACTGACGTGTCCAATACTGCAAATAAAAGCCCATCTAAAAGTTTCCACTTCAATATTATGGTTGTAAATTGGTTGTATCTAAGGTCTCAAAATCATGGCAACAGAAGAAGCCATGCTTCAGAATACTAAGACTTCATTATTATTATTTTCATCATTATTATTTCTACAGACTACAAATCAGATACGTCAGCAGCAGTTTTTGCTTTATACCAAGAAGTGGGAGATTACAGGTGAAACATGGGATTAAGAAATGATGGTAGAAATAATTCGAAAGCCAACTGGTGATGAATTCTATTTAATACTAGAAAAGCCAAAAAGATACTCTTCAGACCAAAAAGTATTAATTAAAAGAAAAAAAAAAAAGAAAAAAAGAACAAGACATTTCAGAATGGTTTAAGATGACATTATGTTGTTTTATTTCAGATTTCACAAAAGAAATACTTTATAAAACTAAAATCAGTTAACCCAGCCACTATCAACAGAGGGTAGTATAAGCAGAAGACACTAGGTCAGAACCTGCAGTGAAGAGCCATCTGTTCCTGTCACTGGAATGCTCCTGTACTACCAGAATACTTCACTGGGGGATGGAGAGAACCAGGGTTTTACAGCAGTTCCGAGAAGCACAATAGCTCCTCCTAGTTGATGCTTTGTTGCTACCCAGGTCTCCTCTGTATCATAAGTGTAACAAGGATTTACTGATTTCGGAAAGAACAGATCCAGCATAGCAAAGGCAAGAAATTTTTCAATTGAAGTTTATGCAAATTTCCTTTAAAAAGGTACTACTGTATTTTAAAAATCAGACCATCAAACTGATTACTTAGCTAACTTATGTGGGACTTCCAGTCTCATTTCTGAAAGGAAAATGAATACACAAGGCTTAAGCAAGCCCTGAGCTAAATAAAATATACAGGGGCTTTGGGTAGATACTTGTATGTTTGCCTGAGCTTTGATTATGGGAGAGCAGGGGTGGGAGGATTTGTTCAATTATTGTTAAGGAATTCTATTCCCTGCCCTCCCCCTTCCATTTTTTTCACTGGGTGGCAAGACTGGAGGCGAGAGGGAATAAGGTAAAGCAATAATCTTAATGCTTTACTATGGTTCTGATAGAATGGGCCATAGAACCATGCAAAAATATAAACAAAGTACCTGCCTAGGGACAGCTTTGTCTGTTTTTATCATGCCCAAGTTATGGCTGTTCAATACAGCAGCATCTGTCGAACCATCCACCCTATTCCCCCAGGCCCCTCTCTCCTCTGAAGAGTACACAATGGCAAGAATCCTTCCTTCTACCTTTTCCTTTCTGAAAAGGGCAGGGTAGTGGGAGAAAAAAAAACAAAACAAAAACAACAAAACAAACAAGAAACTAGATTTCAAAGATGGACAACTTTCCCTTGTAGGATAGACCTTCCCCTCCAAAAAGGGATGTTTCTTTGCTCCTATAACCCACGATAAATTAAAACCAAGTAAGAAGTCTCTGGTTTGACACAATAAATACTTAGAATATAGCAAATTAAAAAATATAGTTACAAAACCCTCAATGGAATTCTCCTTCTGACCTAAACTGCAGACAGATTCTTCACAGATAAAAAGTATCTCCAAAATCAGCTGCAGCTCCTCTCCTCTCCCTGTTCACTAGGCTTGGTCAACAAGTGCTATCACATACCCTTTGGAATACTGTTAAGACAAAAACAATAAAAAGCACAAGAAATCTACTCCTAAATTTGTTTTTTTATACTGCCAAGGGTGTAGGAAGCAACCATCTGTGGGGAACCCTCACTGAAGTGCACAGTGACAGAGTCACAGCACTACAGTTAACACGGACAGGGAAGACTAGGGGGGAAAACAGCCATAGGAAAGGAAGGAGATAGAACCCATAAATGTTGAAAAAGGAAAAGATAAGCAAGAAAGAGACAGAAAAAGACCAGTTGAGTCCAGCTGGACTTCCCAGTTCTGGCAGCAGAGCAGATGAGATGTTGAACAGGAAGAGTTCCTTGGGGCCTGTCATAACTAGGAATGTTGTTGGCATTTTCTTCATCGTTGACAGTGACGAAGTATAAGTTAACCCTCTCTGACACTGACACGTGGCTCTGCCAGTGAGCTGTGAATGATCCCAATAATTGATTCAACACCATCTCCCTCCAGCAAGGTGCGGTGATCCCCTTCAATAACGTGGACAGACACTTTCCCGTCGCATACCTGTGTAAGTACAAGAAAGAAGAGCTTTACATTCACAATGTAAAACCAGCTGGTCACCTAGCCACTTTGAGTTTGTTAGTCTTCTAAGTTACTCATAATTTAGACCACTGTCTCTATCAAACTCAGTTAAAAACAGCACCAGTTTTCTCTGACACATTTTCACAGATCAGCTGTGGGACACTGTTTGGAACCAATGTTTTAAAGCACAATAGTTTGACAGTCTGACAGGTCATCCACTCAAAATAAGCTGGGTAGGAAGTTAACCAACCTAGTACCAAAAGAATAATTTACCTACAGTATCAAAGATTGAATGATAAAGTAGCTACTTCCAAGCCCTTAAGTAAACCAAATAAACACCCCCCCCTTCCTCATCACCTTTTTCCCACCATCCAAAATCTTCCTTTAAGGTCATAAGGTAACTCCAATAACATAAAAGTTACCATGGAATTAATAATGACTAAATTGGACATCTTAAAGGATAGGAGATGCCAGAATCAGGAAGAGAACTCTGAAAATCACTTCCTTTTCCCTGGTATTTGCACCAACTTCAGCCTTGTATGTGAGCAGGGGCTAAAGAACAGTGACCTTATCTGGACTATGGGCCAGACCCCAACCTTTTTTAGCCCAGAAGAAACCCACTTCTAACTACTAGCTTCTAAGTGAAAAAAAGAGAAAAAGATGCCTTTATTGTTGTAAGACTGACACTTGCTATTCAGAAGGCTGCCCTCATTCAGTGAACTAACTTTGGGTAAAAACGATGTTAAAGGAGAGCAACTTTCAGCCTCTTTTCACTGTGGACCCAAAGTCATTCTACAGAGCTGCAAGAATCAGCTATAGAAAACTCATCCTATATACAGGTGTCCTGGGGTGACTTTCTGGCCCTCACCACCCACAGAAAATGCCCGGAACCAATCAATTTATTTGCTTTTGGAGACTACTAATTCTTGTTAGAGCACAACAGCTGCAGAATGATAATTTCTTTAAGGCTGGTTTTGTCCTTTTTTTCTCAGTAAGGATGATTTCCCATGCTTTCCTTTGGCTTCCCCAAATATCAGAAGAAACTCAACAGTCACCAGTGGGCCTGAGACTGACCTCTGAGAGTTTATAGTCTCTACCCAGACCTTCCTCATATTCATTGTGAGACTTTGCCCGCATCAGAGTCACGTTCCCATGATACTTGGAGTCTGGTATATACTTGTCAGCAGCCTTCAGCTTATGGTAAAATGAAGTAGCAGCAAAGCTGAGTGCTTCACGATTGATGTTTGTATGAATCTCAGTTATTAGGTCTACAGCAGCATTCACACGAGCCTCCAGATCTTTGAGGGGCAGAAGAACCTCCAGCAGCTGGAAATATTAACATTTTTTTTCACATTAGTCTCAATAGCTAAGAACCCATCTCCATTAAACAAAAAAAATACATCTTCTTGTGCAACATCAAGACATATGGATCCTGAAGACAAGAAAAAGTACCTTATTGTATTCAGTGCCTGTAAATTGCTGAACAAAGGCACACAATGCTTCAGTCTCCAGTGCAGCCTCATTTCCTTGGGTCAGTTTGGCTCTGTAGCTCTGGAGGAGAGATGAATACAATGTGAACGTGAGAGGGATTAGCCTGATATTAAAAGTCAGATAAAAACAATTATAGAACTAAAGGTGTGAACTGAGAAAAAAAGGAAGGGGGGACATCCCTTCAGGACAGATCAGAAAGCAAATCTGCAGGTGGCAATGGCCAAGATCCTAGTATTCTCTAAAGTACAATGAAAATGAAATGGAAGCCTTAAGCAAGGTTTCCTCGTACCACTACAAGAGGATCTTGACTTGCAGGCACCAGGATCTTCCAGAAGACATACCAACATTATGATTTATGATAGCAAGAGCAACATTTGTGCCTGAACTCTTGCCATTTAATGAAGACCACCTGTCATATACTTCTACCCTTCAGCCATCTCTAAGCATCCATTGTCTACAGCTGTCTTCCAAAATCCCTATGAATAGAAGTCTGTCAGCTTTTCATCAGATTGATCATATCTAGAATAGTAAGCTTCGAGAAAAATGAACCCTGATGAGAGAGGATGGCCCCCAGAAAGAAGATTCTCTTTGTGCTCCTTACCTGGGTATATGCTGCCACAAAGGAATGAGACCCATCAAAAAGGAATAAACTGTTGAGTGCATGGGAAGCATTTTGTTGTGCTTGCAGCTGGGAACACATTTCAAAGGCTACACAGGCACCAAAAGAGTATCCAGCAATGCGGTAAGGTCCTTCAGGCTGTATCTGCTTCATGCAATCAATGTAATAGGCTGCCAGGCTTTGGATGCTGTCCAAAGGAGCGGCTAGAACATGGAAGTGAGTTAGAAAGACTGGTGAAAAGACACTGGCAGAGACAAATTATGTTTTCATGCACTCAGAAACGATCCTGTTGGAAACATCCAGGTTACTTTGCAGGTAAATTATTAAATTACGGTCAACAATTTGCATTTAGGACAAGTAATAGTAATATTCCTGCTTTCCAAGGACAGGTTGAACAGGATGCTTTGACTTTTGCATACATAAACTCTTCAATTTAATCTATTATTCCTCTTGATACCGGGGATGTTTGACATGACCCTCTGCAGACTAATAGGCCTGATATGTGTTCCTTCAGGTTTAATAGTCTAGAAACAAAGTCCTCTCTAAAAGCAACTACAGTTCAAAATGTTATGTTTGAAAATTCAAGATGCTGAAGAACTGAGATACCTTTTGTGCACTGGAGACCATAGCAGGGCATGTGAAGTCTGGAGGCCAGAGTGTTGAAAACTGCAATGGATCCTTCAATGGGGTGAACAAGGAAAAGAGGGCGCTCCGTACTCTGAACATCATTGAGACGAGTGATTGTTGGTCCTTCTGGATTCACCAGTAAGTTGTTCAAATCTAGTTTTGGAGGTTCACCTGGGCCTGTCTTCATCAGTGGGGATGACTTCAGCTCTTTGAAGGAAAGCACACCAGACAAACCAAATTTAGCTTCAGGGTCAGTCTTGGTCATGTAGCCATAGTCCTAAAGGACTCAGGACTAGGGCTGTCCTAGATTAGCCTGTTGCCTCATTACACCATCAGGTCATAGACAGATACAGGGATCTTCCTACTGTCAGTTGCTCTGCAACAATTTCATATGCTTTTAGCTTCCTGTACGCGTGACATTACAATTCCCCAGACAAGTAAAAGGTCTGAAATTGCATCCCACACATAGCTGCATAAGAGTACTCATGCATGCAGCTGCTAGCCAAGCAAGACAGCAGCTTTCACCCTTGCTTTGCTCGTACACCCTCCTCCCAGAAATGATGGGCCTGTCCTAGTGGGCAATACACTTCTGTGACACGTCTGTCACTTAAAAGCTGTTCAACTATTACTTTATTTCATGATCTGATAGAAGTTTATGTCACTAAAGATGAAAGCAACAGATTGGAAGCTTAATTATTTGGTCTCAGGTTGACTGGTAGCAACCCTAATCCAGATACTCTACCCTCTGCTGTCCTGGACTTGGAAGAAAGTTCACGCAGTTTGCTGATCGTAAGGAGTCGGATTTCTCTCATGGTCATAACGATGTCATAGTCTCTCTCCAGCGTCTGGCGCACCTCCACACCCATCAAGGAATCCAAGCCCAAGTCAGCCAAGGAACTCTCAGCATTCAGACTACTCACATCACGGACCCCTGAGAATAAAAGGGCATACTAGCAAAAGGCCAACTTCTTTTCAGCTCTAGGCCTCTTTAGCAGCCTTCTCCACTTTCTCCTATCTCTTAAAGTCTCAATAAACTGCAGCTGTTGAGCTGCAGTTTACCTTCCAGGATCATCGAATACTTTCATAAGTCACCTCTTCTACAACCCCCACCTTGTCATACGTGATCTAGTATTTAGTGTACCTATTAAATGTGCACAGATTTGTGACAGGGGATACATCAGTCTCAACTAAATGGCTGTGAATATTTTCACATCAGCTCTAGACCAAGTACAGAACAGTCAGTTAGACAGATTCCACACACTGGAGGCTCTAACTGAAACTGTAGTCCTAGACCTAAAGAAACTAATCCTCAGCTACAACGAGATGAAAGCTATCAGTGTCAGAGATGGTTGACTGCAACACTTGATGTCTATGACACTGGAGGAGGAGGTGATACATTCAGGCTTTATTTGCCTTTTCCTCTTCAATTTTCACAGTGTTCAATCTCTTACCCTTCCCTTACCTGTCAAAGGCCTCTCATAATAACACCTGCATCTACAGCTCTTTGTCCCCTCCATCTTGTGCTGCCCCATGTTGCCACCCTTCCCCCTATTAGGCTTCATTACTAGCTCCTCCCTTTGTTGCTTTCATACTCTCTTCTTCCAAACTAACCCTGTAGCTGCTGTCTTTTCCCAGACCCTCTCCTATCGCTTCTAAAAGCCACATCTGCTCTGAGAGATCAGATTTGTTGTTAGGGAGTTGCACACAAGTCCTTAAGTAGCACTCAGGAGACTGTCTTTCATTTATCAGTACCTTTTTTGGTAGAAAACAAAGGACCAAGAGACAGTTCTGTCTGCAAAAGAGACAACTGAAGTGGGACATAGTAGATAGAGGTGACAGCAATTATTCACTACCAACACAAAAGTAAGAGACATAATGGTAAAAGAAAGCAGATTCAAGACAGACAGAAGGACATGGCACTTGTAATGCATAGTTAAGCTATGGTTACTAGATGTTCACATGGGATGACGGAGCTGGTAAGTGAATACACTATCAGTTAAGCAACAAGTAGAGAAAAACTACTTTTTGTGGCATGGGGACATACCAAGGGGAATGTTTGAAAGCTGGAAGAGTACTCAGAAAGTTAGTTACATATTTGCTGTCTTATGTGCTGTCCCAGAATTTTGCTCTTGAGGGTTGTTCCTGTTGATTCCCCATTTGGAGAAAGGTAGCAGTTCACTCTAAATAAAACCTAATATACTGGATGCACATCTATGTAAACACAGTAACAGAGAAAAACCCATACAAAGAACAGTCATTATTTGAGAGAAGGAGCAGTGTAAAGGGAAAAATAATAAGCCAACAGTTTCACAACAGCAACATGTCCACATCACAGAAGATCAGGAAGAGATGCTGAACAGAGCACCTACAGCAGCACCAATGCTTTCCAAAAGTAATGAGAATAGGCACCATCCAGTAGTGCTTGAGTGACAGTACTTACCTAGGATGTGAGCAACAGCTTCTACAAGATCCCGCTGACTACCTCCTTCAGCTTTCACTGAGACCTTCTCTGCTAGGACAAAACTGGATGTGACAGGATGAGATTGATTCAGGAAGACATCGAGCACCTCCAGGCATGAACTCATTTGCTGGGGAATTGTTCCCCCCACCACAATGTCTTTGTTTCCCATTGTCTTCATCAAGATACCCACATCACCAATGGCTCCCCACTGGATTGCCAGGCCTGGAGAAGAAATCAGAAGAACACACTAAGCAGCTAACTAAAGCACATGGCAGCAACAGGAGTTAATAAAAAAGGGATTTAATAACGAGCTATGCTAAGGCCTGCATTTCCTTTGTACTGTTATTCACACATGAATGACTCAGGGTAACATCTAGGAGCAGAAAACAGCCTTCACCATACTTTGTCACTCCAGATAAGTGCACAGGTTTCTGGTGAGCTGGTCCTCATCTAGATGTTTGGCAAGATAGTTTATACTGTGCAATGAATAAAGTCATCTCACCCGGGAGTCCATCATGATGTCGCTGCTCACAGATACGCTCCATGGTAGAATTGGCAAAGCCGTAATTACTTTGCCCAGCATTTCCTCTTCCACAGCTTACAGAAGAGAACACAACAAAATAGTCCAGGTCTGGACACTTCTTACGAGTCACCCTTGGAGCAGAGCAGGAGAGAGAAACCCCATCAGAAAAATCTGCCAATTGTATTACTACTGAAGGCTAGTGCAAGACTAAAACGACAAAGTTTGATCAGTTCTGTGACTTTAAAAGCAGTTCTTATTTGTCCCTTCTACAGACACTTACCAATCCAAATGAAGGGTGCCTGAATACTTTGGCTTGTTGACCTCCGAGAATAATTCTGGGGTCTGATTTTCAATCATGCCATCTCTAAGGACCTATGGGGGGTGGGGAGAGGGATTAAAAAAGAAAGTGTAGTTTCAGTATCTCCAGTTTCTCTGTTTAAATATGCCACATGGCTTGAGATATGACAGGATATTGCTACACAGTGTTTTTGTAACTTCGCAATACAGACATATCCTGAATATCCCAAAATATAACAACATGGCTTTTGCCAAGTCTGCTTTTTTCAGTATTTTTTCTGTATTGACACTGCAGAAGTTCTGGCAAGTTCTACATGGGATTGTTCTTGACCACAGGCTGGGGCAACATTTGTCTTACCACAGAACTGAACTCACTGGCCAAATACTGTTGCTTCTCAGGTCAAGAAAACAGACCCATAAGCCTTTAGTCACCAGGTAAGACCAAAGCATACTGTCCTTTGAAACACAGAGAACTTAACTAAAATTGTATGAAGCCTGACTGCCTTTACTAAAAAAGTCATGTGAATGGATGTTGCCTCTTACAAGTCCTGAGCATTTTTGTTACTTACCACAGCCAAGTTAAAAATGCCTCCAACTGGTCCAAGCTGCAAAGCTTCTTCTATCAATAGCTGTGTTCCTTCCAGTGTTCCAATATCACTGGTAGATACCAGCACTTTGATTCCCAGTGCCTTCCACTCTTTAACACGTCTAGCCTGGTAGCCTAGAAAAAATAAAGGTGGACAGTGCCTGGGGATGAAGAATCCCAACCATAAGGCTTTGGTTAAGCTGCTCCTTTACACTTTTCTGACTAGATGGGGACTGAATGGTGAAATAATTCCTGACTCAACTACAAGATAAAAATTGGACAAAATCTGAACAGTAGCTAGAAATCATTTGAATTTCAGAAATTCTAAACACGTAAAGTGGAGAACATCATTGAGACAACCTAAGGGTTGGGGTGGTAGTGTGGGGAAGGAAGGAAAACTACAACTGTGAAGAGAACTGAACAAAAACTTAGGTACTGAGATTGGGAAAATTGGCTAGATTAGAGCAAAGCAACAGATTATAGTACCACAGCCAGAACTTGAGAAGTAATATTTGATCTATGTATTTGTAGACATAAGTGGTGTGACTGTGAACTTGCCAAATGAAAGAAGAAACCTGTAGAGACAGAGAGAAGTTGTGTAATGACTGAATTTGTATGAGGAAATAATGAAGACTACTACTGATAAATCTCAATGCTGCCACTGTAATCAAACTAATGCCTTAAATCTGAGTAAAAATGTTTATGAATGCTATCAGATAGCAAGGTCCATCTTTACAGATAAGCTATCTAAGGAGCAAGAGTGAGCATCCACACATGTACCTGGAGGGACAAAGTATCTTTAACAAGGAGTGTTTAGGCCCTTCCTTGTAGCGTGTGATCTAACACACTACAGCCAGTGGACAAGTCAGTGAGGTAGCCAGACTTTGCAGGTGGCATAAAGGTAAAAGAAAAGCTACAGAAAAATCTCTGTGTAAGAGAGAAAATGGGTTGATAGAATTAGGAAGCATAAAAGGGGGAAAGTAGTAGTTGAAAAAAAGTCAAGCTAAAAGACAGTTCCTCTTTTACAATAAAGGAGACAACAGCTTGAAGTGAGATAATACAGGAAAGGACAGAAAAGAGATCAAGACATTATTAGTCACCAATAGGATACCCAAAAATGGAGAGAAACTACAAACTGAGATCTGTTGAAAGGCAGTCATGTTCCCTGTTCCCTTAAAACATTTGCTTACCAGTTCGTATGCCAGAACGAGACGTCAGTACAATTTTCTGTGCTCCTCTCTCAACTAGCCACTGTGCCAACTCCAGCCCAAATCCTCCTAGGCCCCCTGTGATGATGTAAGACTTGGTAGGTGGACAGGAGGTTCGGGAGATTGCAGAGATTTTAACTGGTTCAGACTTTCTTAAAGGATATTCCTTTTCCTCTTCTTGGACCTTTCCCCCAGAAAAACACCAAAACCAACCAACACAAAAAAAAAAAAAAAAGAAAAAACAAGCAACAAACAAACAAACAAACAAAAAAAACCAAACCAGAAACAATACACACACACACAAAAAAAAGAGGCAGTTACAATCAGATGATCAGCTACATAATGCATCTCTTATCTTTCCATGCTATGCTCCTCCAGTCAATGGGAGTGAATCTTGTAGAATCAGTGCCAGACTTGACAGTGACAATTGTGACAGTGTCAGCAGTAAAAACTGACTCTGTGCTGCCCTACTCATAGAATTTCAACTCAAAATGGATCAAAATATCCAACAGTCACCAGAGGATGGCCAGATGCATCAGAGAATCAAAATAATTATCTCATTACCTTGATCATAACTTTGCCAATATGTTTTCCTTGTGCCATGAATCTGAAGGCAGCTTCTACCTCTTCTTTGTTGAAGACTGTACTCCTCAGGGGCTTTACTACACCATCTCTTATGCCTTTCTTCAACAACTCTGATACTACTTCCCACTCTTGGTTTCCCTCATCGAATATCGAATCTAGTAGGATCCCATGAAATGCCACATTCTTGAGGAAGAGAGACATTCCTAGAGAAAGCAACTTGGTTATGACCTGATGCTGCTGACACTTCAAAATGGAGCCTATCCATTTTCTGCTTCAGAAACATTTACGGACAGGTCACAGGAGTAAAGTAATCAGGTGCTTGAACTCTGCATTTTCCAAATTCATTCTTGCATATACTCTCCAAAACATAACATTACGTTGTTCTCTTACAAGCAGACCAGTTTCACAGAAAATCCATTCCAAAAAATTGTGTTGAGAGGACAAGCTACATCATAGTCAGTCTGATATTAAAAAGGACATTTTTTTGGTCTAGCAACAGCTGAGTTAGAATCACAGGGGAGCTAAAATCCTACATACATCACATCTATCTCCATAGGAGACTCTTCCTCATAGCAAGGCTTTCCAATATGATAGGATCTTTTGAAATTTAATTAGAATAAGGAAGCAGGCTTTCGACACTATATGCACTTGCTCTACAACAGGAGAACATTGCTGTAATTTTTCACTAACACATCACCTTATAACATTTGAAACATTTTTCCCATCCAAGAGAAATCAGGATTATCTTGCCCTGTGCCTTCACAACTGGTAGATGCTGTTGACTGCCTTGAGGGACAAGAGGCCTTCCAAGGGGTCTGGATAGACTGGAACACTGGGCAATCATCAGTGATACACAATCTAACAAATGCCAATTGTGCACCTGAGACCAAGTGATACCAGACACAAGTATAAATTTTGGGGAGGCTGGAGAGCTGTCCTGCAGAAAAGGACCTGGGGGTGCTGGGCAGCAGCTAAAACCTAATGAGAGGTGTTTCCTGATGCCCCATCTTACCCAGATGACTGTTGTTAGATAGATCAAATTTGCCTATTTCCAAGAAGCGCCCATGTCGAGCAAGACAACGCAAACTGGCTTGGAGCTTCTCTTCTGCCAAAGAATTTAACACGAGGTTGACACCTGCAATGAAAGGAGAAGCACCTACTTAAACTCAACTCTGCTGAGAGCCTAACCCTGTCTTCTAGTGACTCATATTGTCTTTAAAATGCACAACTGCATAATGTGGCTTAGCTGACAAAAAAAGGAAAAATATTTCTTGCACTTTACCTTTTCCGTTGGTAACTCGAAGTATATGTTGCTCAAAGGTAGTATCTCTGGAGCTGGAAAAGCTATTAGCATCTAGCTGTGGGAATCTTGCTTGGAGATACTTACGTTTCTCAGTGGAACCTGGAAGTAGAAGACAGGTTGAAAGATGTCACTAATTTCATTTTCATGATGAAAGAGCCCATTTTCCACCACACATCTTTCCCCCAAGGACTGTAAGTCTGAGAAGCCTTCTCCAAGCTTTCAGTCTCTCAAGATGTCAGACTTTAGGAAAAGGGCTGTCTGGTTGCTACTGCTCATTTATGAGACAGAACAAGGACCAGAAACACATCAGAGCCTTTCAGTGGACAGACATTGAATTCATATTACTAAATTTAAAATGAGGAAGCCATGGTCTTCTTCCATACTTTTGATTATATAGTGTACAGAGACAAATAAATTTGATTGTGCTGTGGAATCTCCAAGCACAGAGTCAGTAGCTGTATTTACCATGTAATCTGTTCTCAGCCTGGAAACTAGATCAAAGCTACAGTAGATCATACTGGGGGGGAATAAATATACACTTAAATAGATATATATACTTCAGTATGTGTACACATACATGCTTCCTCTCTTTATTAGATATAATCTATTTCTCCCCATGACTTTGGGGCCCTCAGTACTCACCTACAGTAGCAAAGACACGGCAGCCCATGCTCAGGGCAATGGCAATGGCTGCTTGGCCCACACCTCCTGAGCCAGAGTGAATAAGGACACTCTCACCCTTCTTCATACCACCTCTAACCACCAAAGCATAATAAGCAGTGGCATAAACCACAGGCACTGTAGCTGCTTCTTCTAGAGTCCTAAGGAGCAAAGTGGAAGAGGTATCTTTAGCCTTGGAAAAGACTACTAGATTGTCCTGATGAAATTTGCCTTTCTGCCATGGAAAGGTTCTGTTGCTGAGATAGATAAGAAAGTATAATTGGTTGTCAATCATACAGCAGACTACCAAAGCCAAGCACAGCCAAGTTTCATCATTCTGCAAAAATATTTCAGTAACAGACCAGTAACATAAGCAACACTGATATCCCAGCATATACTGAAACATGTGAAGCTAAGAGCTCAAAAAAAAGATGAGAATCTTGTGCAAGCCACTGTACAAAAACTAGTGCTGAAATCCTGTAGTGAATCTAATCCAAAATCCTACAGTTGCTTGGGACACTATAGCCCTATTAATATTTCCCAGAGGGGAATCTACCCATTGTGCAGCACTCAGGTTTGATCAGGGCTGTCATCAGCCTCAGGCAGGAAGGCAAATCTTAACCAGAAAACAGAAGCTGACCTACCAGTTTTCAGGCACCTCCCACAGAAACTTCTTTTCACAGTCTACCACTGTGGCCAGCCCCTTTGCTGGCAGCAATCCCATCACTCTTCTTCCAGCCAGGTCCCGTCCTGAGAACTCCATGCCCAGCATGCATTGCTGCAAAGCCCAGTTACCTGAAAGAACATTAACACCTTTTACAAAAAAAATGAAATTATCTACTAAAATTTCTTTACTACAGCAGCAGTCCCCAAAAGTCTAAATCCCAGAGACAGGAAGAGTGCTGGGATTTGTCTATTCTGTACACAGTTCATAAGTTGCCATAGTTAATGTGTCACTCCAAGTGTAGCGGAAAAGGGCTTGGTCTCATTAAATCTGAAGTATTTATCCTTGATATCACTTCAGTTTCCAGTTTTCATCTGAGAAATTTCATGAAAATGTCTTGTTTCAGAGGTGATTCTGTCCCTCAGAAAAAGAATGATATATAAACTAGAAAGGATGATCACTGCAAAATATACTGTGAAATGTGAACTTTTGTTAAGTCACACTTTAGGCAGACACTTAGCCAGTCATAGAATCACTGAATGGTTTGTGTTGGAAGGGACCTTAAAGATCATCTACTTCCAACCTTCTGCCAAGGGCAGGGTCACTTCCATTACACCAGGTGATTCAGTCATGAAAGGAGACCCAGCCTTACTCAAATCACTACAGTTTTACATGTTCCACCCTCTCTCTTTTAAATACATATTTTAAAACCATTTCGTAGACATTACATTAATTCTTAACTTGCTATGAAGCAAGATAATACCATCTCCATTTTGTAAACAGGCAAGTACTTCATTGTGCATTTTTCTTTCCTGCAATCCAAGCATGTCCAACAGCATGGCAGTATGAAACTTCAACATTCTCACCTTGGTATTTACCATGCTCATCTCTGGAACCTCCTTCAACTTGTTTTACCTCACATTTGGTATCTATGCAATGCGACAAGTAACATTTCTCAGAGCATGGTTTGTTAATTGTGCCATATTAAAAAAAAAAAATGGAACCATAACTGGAAATAGAACTTGGGAACTTTTGGTGTACAGCCCTGCAGCAGCTGCACTTCCTTCTCCAAAGCATGCTTTCTGCCATACTGGCGTACAGCCTAGCCAGTGCGTAACTAACAATCGAGAGATTAATTCTAGAACAACAATACAAAAGTACATTTCCTTCTACTGTAACTTTAACTCACCAGGGATGGCATCTGGAGAAAGCTTCCCTGTGGCCAGCATAATGTCCCGGAAGTTGAGAGATGCATAATAGACTTTGCAGAGTAAAACATTGGGATTAGTTGTGTGGAAGTGTCGAAGTGGGGAGACAATCCAGCGAAGAGATGAGAGATCTCCCCGAGTTAGCACATTTACATAGGCATATTCTGTCAGTTCCTGAGGTTGTGCTGCAGAAGAAGGAACAGTAAAAATTTACACACATTAACAAAGGTATGTACTTTCTAAAACAAGTACATTCCTTGTGCAATTTCTACCTCCTCCTCCATTTGCTATCCAGAGAGCCCTTTCTTGCTTTGCAATACTACTGATGCCCTACATAGCCTATCCTTCCTCCTGGCACCACAGTGTGCTACTGTTCACCTTGAAATGGAGCACAATTTGAAACTGTTTACTAAAAATAATAATAAAAGGTAACTGTAAGAACAATAGCTACTCCTTTTCTATTCAAAGTTCATTCAGATTCAAAGCCTTGCAAGTGATCCTCAGCTCTCAAAGGCTGTACCTTGCTGCAATGGGAGATGCCTGAAGGAGCCCCACTTTCCATCACGATATACATTCATCACCAGGTCCTTCTGAACAATCTTCTGCATCTCCAGGGAAGAAAGACTTGTGGGTGGAACAGCAGATGAAGGGTTCAAGTTGGAAATGAACACACACCTGAAGAGAAGAGTTGTCACTTTGTTTGTTTTGCTATAGGCCTGAGAAGAAGCTAACACAAATATCTCATCTCCCAAACGTGACTCAAGAGCATGCTTACGTACCTGATTCGGTGGCCTTCTGCTTCAAGACGAAGGCAATTCACCATTCCCAAAATTCCAGAGTTCGCACAACTGGTGGCTGTCAACCACACAGGCTTCTCTGATGGGTCAGCCAAGACCTCCTACAGGACAAATCCCAAACCGTTTTATTAGGAACCACGAAGCAAATAGCCCTCATATCCTTGGCAGAGATTAGTAACTTCTATTTTATTAAAAGTAACTGAACACACACACACATTCTTCTTTTAACACTTCTAATTATCTCATTTAGAAAGCACAGTGATTTTGAAATTCAGATACCTAGAACACAGGAATTCTCACCTTTAAGGATTCAACCCACTTATAGTTCGTCTCATCTACTGGCAGAAAAACAGGTGTTTTGACAGGGGCTTGCCGACGGCACAGGAAAATAACTGAGCCAAAGAACGACTTCTTCATGGCAACAAGATTCAATGAAGCTTTGCTGAAAAAGTCCTCCCACTGTGCCTGTCAAAACAGGCAAAGCAACAAATAAACAGCAATGTCAAAAGTCAATTTTTCTTGAAAACTTGCTCTGTATTGTATCAGTACAAATACATTTTTGCTTAACATAACAATGCTTTATCCACATCTAGACTACTCCTTCTTCCCTAAATGATCTTCCAAAAGTGGGAATACAAGTATCTCGAAGTCCTGGTTAGGGAACCAGTCTTAGCACACTAGCAGGTGTGACTGAGCAGTGACCAGGCTATCAAATTCCATAGGGTGTTTGAATGTGTCTACCCTATGTCACATAAGCCCTGTTTGCACGGAGATGGAGAGAAGCAAGGGGAGAAGCACCCATATGTCTAAGTTACACTGAAATGGCATTTCAGAAAAATGAAAGAATGAAAATGCACATACGGCATATACAGAAACACTTAAGGATCCATTATCTGAATGAAATAAAGATGACTGCAGGCTCTCAGAAAAGCATCCATTTGCTTTTCGTATGCCAGGCACAGATCAACAGAAGGTTTTTATAGTGTGATCCCTTATATCGAGAGCCAGGGACACTGTCTGTATCTAGAAAACTTTGAGAACTGTATTAAGTCCTGCACACTCTTGCCTGGCTTGTATAATTTCCTTCAGAGAAAGTGCATTCAATTGACGTGTCTTCTCCCAGGGATTTGCTAATACCAAGCTACTGATACTAATGACAGAGCTATGTTTTCTTTTATCAGTGCCAGTAGCATCTCAGTGTCTTCTTTTTATCCCCCAGTTTATTGGGAAAGATGCAGAGCAAAGAACTTAATCTTTCTTCTCAAATCCCCTTGAAAAGTGTTTGCAGGAAGTGAAGGGTTAGAATTCATGTAATTGCAAAATTGAAAATCCAACTACCCCATCCCAGAATTAGAACCAAAAACCAAACTCTTAGAAGTGCTGCTCTCTACTTATTCTAAAAGAGGACAGCTGAGAGGCTGCATCCCCTCAAATCAGGAAAAAAATAAGTAAGCTCTGTAGAGGTGCATTCTTCCATTACTGCTTGGTCTAACAGCTGCCAAGGGAAGATGATGCCCCAGTTTCCACCCTTACCCTTGCCATTCACTCTCCTCTTCTTTTGCCAGCTTTGGCATTAATTTACCTGTATGATATACTGGTTTGAAGATATAATGCTGACACTCTTCTCTCCCTCCTCCAGCTTCGCAGGGCTTATTTTACTGTATCTCATTATGGGCTCAGATAATGTAGGGAGGAAGAAAGGAAGAAAAGAAAAATCGAAGAGAAAAGCCTTCCTTCTGGGAGCACTTTAATGTTAGAAGAAATTAACTAGCTTGTAAAATCGCACTCCAAGCAGCAGTATCAAAAGTAAGACAGATATTCTGATACTGAAGCATTTCAGGATCCTACAGTGATAAAGCTGTACCCCACCCAGAAATGCAGCACACAATTTTAACAATAAAGGAATTGTCCTGGCCAGTGTTTTCATATGGATTAGACAGATATACAAAAGACAATGAATTACATTTCAGTGCATTAAGAAAGGCTTTCCTGACTGAACCTACAGTTTATTTTCTCAACCTAAGATGTAGTAATTTGCAAGTCCTCTCTTCTTAAGAAGTGTTTATTAAATATTTCTGCAGAAGGCCTCAAATGGAAAGGCATGCAAGCAATTCACCATCAGAGCATCTGCAAGCAGCAGACTCAGCAGCAGACTCATGGTGAAAGTATCTGTCCTTCCAGGAGGCTTACCTCACTTAGGAAGCTGTGTTTCTGCTGCAGATCTGGGCTTGTAAGGAAACTGACAATTTCTCCAAGAGTTTCTCCCTTAAGAAGAGTGTGTAGCAAAACAAACCCTCCTTCTTTCACAGCAGCTGCCAAATTAGAGAGTATTTCAGTGGTATTCACTAAAACACTTGTTGAACAGTTGTATACCACCAGGTCAGCATCAGTCAGATTTCCAGAGGGAAGGCTAGATGGATCCCACTGGCTAGAGACAATGCCAGCATCTTGTAGCTCTGTTTCAATAGCTGAAAGGTTTTCCAGGAGGCAGTCAGTGGCAATGTAGTCCACCTGCAACAGGGGCTGAGCATTCAGAATACTTTTCACACGAGAGAATAGTTGTCCACTTCCTGCATTAGCCTGTGGGAAAAAGAAGAGGAAGGAAAAGGAGAAACCAAATCAAAACACGAGTGATATCCAGAATTATAACTGGAACAACAGCAGTATGTAATCAGGTTACTGGAAGGGCTAGAAACACTAGCTACGGTTCCATCCCCGGCTTCCAACTAACCTCTACAATCTTCATCCTGTGACTAATCATGTTCTCCAATGCCACATCCAGGCAAGTCCTCAACTCTGCAGAATCCAGTAACCCACTGAGAAGAGGGTCATTTTGGAAGTGCATTTTCTCTCGAATCACAACTTGCTGCAGCTCAGAAAGGAGGTTTCCATTCAGTTCCAGATGGCATATCTCAGCCAGGATGTGCTGAAGGCCCTCCTGTGTCGACGTGGACTCTGCAGCAGCCACTGCAGTGTCTAGTCCAGGGATAACTAATTTGACCCCATGCACTGCCAACTTAGACTGTAAGTTCTGGATCAGACCTATGGAATAAAAGGGGAAATGAAAGGAAGAGTCAAGAATTTCCAAGAATTCTTTTCCTCTTTGTCTCCATTTGCTACACCAGCTGATCAGCATCACATACTACAGCATCCTAGATCATCAGCCCAGACACACAGATACAGTACAGCCTCTGTACATTCACACGATTCTGTATTGTGCAGTGGTTGCCCCAAACAAGTAGGCTTTGTAGCAAAACAAACTAAACCCCCATAGTTACCTGTGGTAAGATTGGCTGAAAGAGGGCAGCTAACAGAAAGCTTCTGATTGATTTAGGGAGCCTATGGAGGAAAATTTTAAGTTCCTGCAGATACAAAACTAAAAAAATGCCTTTCTGCTTCAGAAACTGATGGGAAATAGTTCATCCTGACTGAGGATCAGGAACTGGATTACAAAAAAATAAAATATTCCCACCATAGCCTAGGGAAAAAAGCCCTCTGGGGGCAGTATTTGGACGCTGCAGGGGAAAACGAAGGAAAAAAGGAAAAAAAAGAAAGGGAAATCTTTAAAATCTGTTGCCAAATCTAAGGATGAGCATGAAGACGCTTTACCAACATAGAACAAAAAATTTTACTGCCTTAAGTTGAAGCAAAATTCACCACTAGAGTAAAAATTAAAAAAAAAAAAGTAACTTTTTTCTCTTTGATGAAAAGGTACATAAAGTGATGAGTTTAGCGGATCTAACTGTGTCCATAAACATTGCATTAAGCTACCAGTTTCATAACAGACTGAACTGCTTCTATTCTATTCTTGTGGCAAACAATTTTGATGTGTGCCTCACTAAACCATTTTCCTTGTTTGGATATGTGCCCACAATCAAATGCAAACAAGGATGTCACCTTGCCTATCTTGGCAGTTCACAGGGAAAAACAAACTAAGGTTAAAAACTCACTTAAGTAAGCTCTCCTGTCAGTGTCTAAAGCAACTAGGTTGGCTTTCTCCCTAAAGATGATCTGTGCCTCTCTGCTTGCTGAATGGGTTGTGCCATCTCACACCACATCCGACTGTTATAGAAGGATAGATGTCCTTCACGACTTTTTACTCTTTCCCACATTCTAGAGATCTCAGGCAGAACTAGCTTTTAACTTCTAGCAGTCGTACAGAGAACCCTTGCTGAAGTCCTCTACAGAGACCAACATTTAGTATCTTGGATGCTCTGAAGGAGTATGAACAGCTTCTCTCAGACACTTCTCTCATGCTGGAAGATTCTCCTAATATGAAAAGAAAGCAATCCCACTCTACCTTTGCAGTGCTCCAGATAGCCATGAAGATGGGCACTGGAAGACAAACAGCTACTCTCAGTGTAGGGCACAAAACAGAATTTTTCCAGGGTGGGAGGTATCTGTTCCTGTTGTCGTCGTGGTGCCACAGTAGCATGAAGACCACTGATCTGAACACCTCCTGCTTTAAGGCTAGCAAGGCAGTGGTCCACAACAACTTCAATAGCTGAAAGTCAGGAAAGAAATATAAGTTTGAAAAGAAAAAAAAGTATTTTGTTCAAGGTGATCTATGAACAGTGCTATGTCAGGCTCTTACAAAGAGAGGTTACAGAGCTGCAGAATAGCTTGGAGAGTAAGAGGGCCCCCACCCCCGAAGTCCATCCTACTACTTCAGAATTCACATATTCACCCAGTAGTCAAAGCGACCAGCAGAAGTTCAAGCATGAGGGACATTACCTTCTATATTGTCCTGGTACTGGCACACCTGCTCTCGATGCAGCACTGGATCAATAGAGACGGAGCGAATCCTCGTGGGCAGGCGCAGACTGCGGCCAGCCTCGGGTAGGATCACCATGTGCAGCAGAGTGTCAAGGAAGGTCACCCAGTTCCCATTCCACAGAACCTTCCCTGCACTTGCTGCAGAAGAGGAAGAGAAAGCCTCACTATTTCATCATTCATCAGATGCTAGAATGTCACTTATTGTTTATGTTTATTAAATGCCAAGTTTGGTGTATGTACCCAGCTTCCCCTGTAAACTCCACCACACAGTTCTACATTGGAGTGAACAGCTTTCCTAATGCTCTATTAGAACTCTCGGTTGTTCTTTCTTATCACACAAAGTATAATTACCTCACAAGGCACAGCCAGGTGAACTATTAATACAAATGGAATTAAAAGATAAAATAGTCACCATTACACTACCCAGGCTCATTGTGCTTCTTTTGAAAGAGAAATTCACCTTCACTGTTGCATTCCAGAACACCCTGGAAAGTTGGTCCATAGTTATATCCACGCAGATGCAGCTCTTGATAAATGTCTTCTTTCAAGAGCCTGGGCCTTGAGCTCCTGTCTACTTGAGTCCAAAAGCCATCTGTCTGGTTACGGAAATTTTTCTGAGCAGTGTTTTCTAGGAGGGAGATCTTCCCTGAAGGGCACAGTAACAAGAATAACAATCATTATCATGGTTTATAAATAATGGATTTTACTAAGACCATATATATACACTTACACTTCCTTCACTTACCACTCACAGCAAGATTCCCATTTCCTGACACCTCAAAGCAGCGAGAAGCAGGCATGAGTCTTACTTCCAGCTGTACTGATCCTGCAAGAAACATTGAGAAAGACAGGACTGTGACGTCATTTATTTTTACCATCCTCAAGCAGAACTCTTCCTTTCACTATCTCTAGATTCACTGCTCACAACACATAATAAGGATGACCATAATGTATACTACTTGACCGTATGAATCTATTCCTTTGCTCGGTCATACTGCACTCGTCTTTGTAGTCTCTCTTCTGCATTCCTTCTCACTCTTCCCATGCATCCTTTCCTCCCAGTCCCTCCATCTTCACTACACAGTAGTGCAGTTATACCAGCACTCCTCACTCACCCTTCTTGGGAATGATAGTTGCCTGATGAATTGTGACATCTTCAAACATAACAGCCATTTCCTCCATGTCCATGCCAAGAGACCGTGCCAATGTTCGCCAAGCCAGCACGAGGTACCCAGTTGCTGGGTACAAAACTCTGCCATCAATGCAGTGACCAATCAAGTAGTGGTCAGGAGAGTCAGGACTCACATCTGACAAAGAACAAAGAGCAGAATAAAAGTAATAAAACCACTCGAATAGAGAGATTTTTCCCCCTCGATATCTAGATGTTCTAGTTTCTCCAATTATCCTGCCTGACAAGATGCAGCTCTTAAAATTAGTTTTAGTCTAAAACAGAGGCTCCCGGTTTGTTCATGTTCTCTCATCCCATTTCAGAAACATACAAGGTTTTTTTTCAATCCAAACCAAATATTTAAGCTTCAGAGGCTGGCTTCCAGGGTGCTGTTTTGAGTATTCTTTTCTTAGTTTCACAAAAGGAAACACACATGTAAAGCAGGACAACCAAGTAATAAACCCCAAACCAGCAACACACCAATATTGTAGACTGAACCAGATGCAGAGCCTTTGGAACCTCCTGGAAAGTCTTCAGCTTTCGGAACATCCCAGTCCTGACTGTGGTCCCATTTGATGTATGGAGAAATAAGGGGTGTTCCCACAGGGACAGGGTATTCCACAGATGGGAACAAGTTATTTCCAAGAACATTTATCCTGTAAGACAAAAAGAATCAAGACAGTGGGGGAAGGGATGGGAAGAAATAGTAAGGAAAAATACTGGTTATAATACTTAAGGTCAGGCAGTAATTGGTGTAGGACTCCATGTCTGAGATGTACCATGAACACTTACTGCAGCCAAATTTGTAACTAACAGTCTACAAGATGCAAAGTTTATTTCCAGAAGCTAGTGCCAGGTTCCTAGGCCTTTAAAATGGGACTTGTCTTTAGAAGGCATCTTCCCTGCCCAAGCAGTCTCTAACCCACAGGAATACTTCATGCTAAGTATGTAAAGCACAAATGTACCTCCAATTTTTTTCAAGGTTTCTTGCAGGAGTATTTGAATCCATGTGAGGACATGCATATTAGAAAAGAGGCCTGAATTCCCTTCCATTATCCCACTCACCCTCCTCCCCTAGTTTCCTTACCCAGTTATATGAATCTTTCCAATCTGCGTTAGGAAGAACTCCAAATTATTTTTGTGCTCTTTCTTCATCAAAGGTAGAATGGTGCAAGTTGGTTTCAAAGTTCTCCTCAAGATAGCCTGGTCAAGCAGAATCCATAAATCACTGGTGGAAGGCATTACTTACTACTTTGTCTCTGAATTCTTGTCTATAGGTCTCAAATCATTTATGTATCTGTGCCAAGAGTTCTGTGCTAGCTGCTGGCATATACACCACTTTATCAGGGAAGAGTGCCCTTCCAGCAACCCAAGTTGTTGCAAATCGGGTAAAGCAGAACCTAGAGAATATTAACGTAATTCTGCCAAAACACAAATATGCCTTTCCCAAGCAGACTGTGAATTGAAATCAAAACCTGCACTTGAAGGACTGCAAAGTCACCTTCTCACGCCTCCCACTTGCACACACTCCCTTCCCAGGAGCAGCACCTTCTAGTTTAAAGTATCCTGGAGCATTTTTCAAGCAAAAGCTATGAGACCAAAAAACTCAGCCTTGAAAACCTGGCCCAATTTTTATCTTCTCCTCAATTTGATCCTGTGCTCTTTACATGAGAAAAGAAAGGAATGGAAGAGAAAATCAGAACACTCTCAAACCCAGACAATGAAGTCTTAGTCACTTGCATTAGAGTCCAAAATTGTTCAATGATTTCAACATGAGGCATACAGTCTCTTTATCGAAAAAATGTCTGCCCATTTAAAAACTTTACTCATGAGTCTCCTTTCAAGTCACTTTCAAAGCATAAGATTAACATGACACAGTAAAAATACACTGGATTGAAACTCAGAAGCACTATATAACTGCTATTCTTCCTGAGACTTCTCCTCTTGCATGCGTCTGACCAAATGAAAAAAGCCCAGTCCTTGAGACTTAAGGGACAGAGACAAGATCACACCACTAATCCTGAGGAACAAGAATCTCCCAGTGCACCCTCAAGTTCTGCATTCTTTACTATGGACCTAATTCCACAAGAATCAACTTTTATAGGGCAGGGAGAAAGGAATAATGATCTGATCCCATTAGGGAAAGAAGTTTAAGAAGAAAGCAAGCTCCTGTGATCTCAGAGTACTTGGTCTGGGAGAAGAGGGGAAAACACTACCACCATCCACCACCTCTTAGGATAAAACCTCAACCCAAATTCAGTGTAGAGATGGCAACAGATTTTTTTTCATAGAGAAGGTCTGTTAAGTCTTTGCATCCACCATAATTTTTGCACACACTCTCCATTAGATTCATACAATGAAATGCTTTCCTTACTCATTATGCAGTCCAGAAAGCTGGCTATCAGCTATCTGAAGGGCATAGGAACAAATAAGAGCAGTAATGTGAATGTCTGCATGGGGAAGTGGTAGTGTGTTAGGAATTTGTTGTTTTTGTTCTCAGTATTAACACACTCCCTAAAAAACCACAAAGAAGTAAACAAAAAACCAAACACTGAGACTGGAAAAAGCTCAGAAGTACTGCAGGAAGCAAATGTTCTCAGAACTAGGGTGTAAAAAAACCCAAACCTGCAGTCCTCCCTGGTCCTCAGACCCTCAAACTCCTTGCAGCAGCATGGTATTATCAATACAGTGTCATACTGAAACAATCAAATACAATACCTGTAAAAGAGCATGTGGAGCAATCTCTACTACAACAGCGTTCTCTGGAATATGCTTCAGACCTTCGTGGAACAGCACTGGATTCACTAGGTTGTTTACATGATACTCTGCAGAGGAATTCCTAGCAAGATCACCTTGCCACTGAGATTCAGGAATAGAGGTACTGATCCATCGTGCTGAGCGAGGTTTAGGGTGTGGAATGACCTACAGACATTCAAGAAAGAAGGACAGGAGAAAGAGTTACTAGTCAGAGAGAACAATACAATAGGCAAAAGCAAGCAGTTCCTCCTTTTAGCAAGTCATTTCTCCCAGGTTGATGGCTCAGGACATCCTTCTGCTCGAGGTCAAGTGATTTCAAACATTAGATCTCACAGAGGTCTACATGCTCTTCAAGAGATTTTCTCTTCCTTCTGTAAAAAGGAGTTCCCTTAAGGTCAACATAACTTACAGTCAACCTGGGTAGCAGAGCACAAGCCACGCAAGCCAGGGTTTGGCAGCATTACCTTTCTGAGGGCACTGAGCAGTGCTGGTGCAATAGATGCCATGTAATGGGAGTGAAATGCGACGCCCGCGCTGCGCACCTCCTTTGCGAACACACCATCTTTCTTCAGTTTGGCTACAAACTCATTCACAGAGTCCTAAGAAGAGGAATATAAGTGAACTAAGAAAAGCTCACTAAATACTTGGGATCTGTAGAAGCCACGGTAGTCCCTCCATACTCTTCATCAGTTGCCATTTAAGGGGAGCCATAGCAAGGATGAGGCTATTGCCCTTCTCAGTCTTATAATTTATCATCACCTATGCCCATGGATGTAAGGGAGATTTTACTAGCTTACTGAGACAGTCATCACTTCCTCTCACAGACTATTTGACTGTGTAAGTCTATACAAAGTATTGGGTCCATTCTACCACTTCAATCCAGCCTCCCTTTACAAGCAGGCGAACTCTAAGCTTCATGCTTTCTTCAAACCTGAACTGCACAAGTCCCACTCACAATCCCAGTAGCACTGTATCAGTTTCATGCTCACCAGAGGCCCTGAAACAGTGATAGTGTCCTCAGAGTTGTGACAGGCTGGTACCACATTTGGAGGACAGCGTTGTTTACATTCCTCCCATGTCAGACCTGCAGAAGGAAGACCACAGGACAACAAAAGTGTTTCTAGTGAGCCTTATGTGAGGAGGAAATCTTAACCACACAGTCACTGCGCTCAGTTCAGCACTTGCGAAATTGGGAAGTACTTGCAAGAAACTGACGGGTATCTTCCCCTCCCCTCCAAAGCAATTCTACAAAAGCTAAGAATATTTACCCTAGAGCTTTAACAAGACATTTATCACAGTTATGCTGAACACAAGAACAGAAGCCAAATCTTTGCACCATCCCACACTTTCAAGGAAGCTACAGAATCGGTTGTTTAGTCTCATGTTGCCGTTAGTTTCTAGGAGTCAAGCCCACCTGTTTTCTACCCCGTTTTAGCTTGGATTGCTGAGAGACACAAAATATCCACAGAAATCAGTAACCCTAGTGGCATGCTAGGTTGAAGCATCTGGTCATACATTACACAGATACAAGTCACAGGAAGAACTTAAACTCAACATCAGATTATCAAAAACATACTATATGCAGCTTTCCAACTTCTATGATAAGAGTGTCATTTATTAAATCTCAAGGGAAAAAAAGCTAAATTAGGTAGGTAGTCTTTTGTAGAATTACTTAAATTAAGAAATTTGAGATTATAGCAAGTTATCTAATCCAATATACTGCATTATACCTGCCACAGCTTTTCTCCTAAGTGTTTCAGGTTTTAATTGACGACTGTGTCCAATAAGAAACAGAAGAACAATGGTGCTACCAATAATAATTTTACTTTTAAACACGTAAGTCACCATAAAGCTGCACCACAAAGCAAAACTGCTGGGTCTAAAATTTTACCTGACAGTGGGCAAAACTATGACTTACACAAACACAAACCAAAGCCTGTTCAGGAGAAAGCTTGTTCCCAAGTGCTATTAGGCCATAGTAAATTCCACTACACAGTGGCTTACTGTTTTTACATCTCATTACTCTTGCAGACAATCAGAAGTCTCCTTTTGAAAAAAATTACAACAAAAAAGAATATACATATATACACATCTATGTGTGTATGACATGTATCTATCAAGAGCCAAAAAACTCAGTGCTTTACATTTTCACCTTGTTTCAAGGTAATTATTTATCAGGCCTGTCATTGGTCACCAGACAATAAATCCCTCAATTTCCACTTAAATTTTGGATGGTTACCAAAATCCTGATGTATTCCAGGACAGAGATCCCTACCACTGTATCCACTTAAATATTTAAGAACCTGTTCTACATCAGAAGAAAACAAAGAAGAGGCAACAGTGGGCAGGATTTTATAGACATGATAGTTTCAGAGACTAATTTTATCCCAATCGCATACTACAGAGATGAGATGCACTTTTGGTAAGGGTGTACCTACCAACAGCAGCCATTCCTCCAGGTGGCAATTTGGCTTCTTTAACGCATCGTCCCCGCCAATAAGCAGCAAGAATGGCTTCTTCATGACTTAAGGAGTTGTCTGCATAGCCACAAGCTAGTTCTCCCACTGAGTGGCCCAAAATCCCATCAGGTTGCAGACCTGCAGCCTTCAGCATATCAATCTGAGCAATCTGCAAGCAGAAGTAAGATTACTGATTCCATGCCAGAGTAAGCAGGTGTCAAAGGCCTCAAAGGTACACAGCAGCAGCAAGTACATAATAAACTTTTTGGTACAGACATTCTTGGCCTCACTGCTTTCCCCCCACCCCCCATAACTACAGCTCCATCCTCCTTTCAAAGCAATCCCAAGAATCATCATGCAACTCCAGTATTGTCTGGGCCTCTTCACAATGTAATTTTCCACTAAGAAAATATTTCCAACAACATGAGGCTGCCAAGAATGTGTCTGAACAAAGAAAGAGGCAAGACCAGCTTTCCAGACCACTTTAAAAGCTTGGCCTCTAGTGTATTAAGAAACCATGAATACCACATTGACACTCAGAATCATGAAGAGGCTTCATTCAGCTTGAATTAGTTCATTTGCAGAACAAATTTTAGAAGACATCAAATGGAACCTTGCTCCTTGGCATAAACATTTGCCTAAAACTTAAAGGTATTCCTAAATCTCTTAAAGGAAGAAACTGTGCCACATATACACACAGATACACATGCAAAGCAGTTCAGATCAGTATTAGTCCAAACATCTTGTAAGAAAAAAGCAGTGAGGCCAAGAATGTCTGTACCAAAAAGTTTGTTCTGTACTTGTAAGTGGCAAAGCCCAAAACTCTAAAGGGCACAACACACTCCCCTCCACTCAGAGAGGCATTTCCAACAGCTGCCACTTGCTGATCATACAAAACAAGCTTCCATTAATCGGTATAAAGTGTTATCAGTCAAACAGATACATTAGCAGAAGGTGCTTGTGTGGATTGAGTCCACTACCCCCCTCCACTAGCCCTTTGAGTCTTGCCTGAATAGCAGCTAGTCCAACAAATGCATGAACAGTGTCATCAAAAGTGTTCTCATTTGCTTGCAGCAGCAAGTCTGAGACCTTCAGGCCTGTGTTCTTCAAAGCCTCATCTGAACGCAATATAGACTGGCGAAACAGATCCAACTTCATAAGGCTCAGGCCCATGCCTTTCCACTGTGTTCCCATGCCTGCAGGATAGGCAAGGAGAAAGTGAACTTTTAGTAATACTCTGAAACAGGAGTAGACACAACACACTTCCTCTGGCAGGTAAAGAATTCTAACTAAGAGCAAAACATTGTACATTTCTTATGTTCTCTGAATTAGGCACTGCTTTTTATTGTGCTGGACGTTGCTATAATCAGAAGACAGTTAAGTCGGAAAGTTTTGATAAAATACAGAAAACACAAGACTCCTAGACATGTCACAGAGTTGCAAAATATTTCCTCATGCTACACAGTAAAATAACATTAGAGCACATAATACAATTGGTCAAGCCTCGGATCTAAAGAGGAACGGAAAAGCCTGGACTCAATGCTGCACACCTACCGGAGCATATGTACCACAGGGGTCTACCAGATGCTTGAACTTGCTGAACCTCTTTTATGTCACTTTCGGTGCCAACCAGCGTGTAGCCCCTGTAGGGCATGGAGGACACAGGAACTGCAGAGATATCACTGAGCAGGCTTACAAATGGGCTGCATCCTCCATCTTTTCTGCTCTCTTGAATTAGTGTTTCCACAGCTTCCTGGGTTCTGCCAGAAATCTGAACCAGCCTTGGCATGTTACAAGTCTCCAGAGGCTGGCATTTGCTCTTATTTGGCCTCAGAATGACGTGAGCATTAGCACCTCCGAAGCCAAAAGAGTTGATACCAATAAGGCCACCTTTCACTGGTGTTGGTTTACAAACTACCTCCAGAGAGCCATCTTGTAAGGCAGGAATATCTGGATTTGGGGTATTGAAATGAAGATTTGGAGCCCACAGCCCATGTTCCAGAGAGAGAATGACCTGAAAGAGAAAAACAGAGTGTTCTGTACTCCACATTGTCTCATGGCAAACATTCTTTTGTTTTTACTATTTTACTACAAATGACCATATAGCCTATTCTGAAGCAGTTCTCTATGTTTGGTTAAAGGGACATTTCAGAGAAAAGCATTATTGATGTTACTGAGGTAGCAACTGCATCACCTAGGCAAATTTTAAGACCATGCAGAAAGTCAGCAGGGAAGTTGAGAGTAGTAGCACAAAGTTTATCTTCCAGTCTCTTTCTAACTGGCAAGCCATGCAGTCTTGCTGGAAAAGCAGTCTAGGTACTAAGACTATCACATCATCTTTTTCCTCTTTCAGATCCCATCTCTTTATCACACAATCACATAGAGTCACAAATCTGCTTCCTTATCACAACAAAATGCTTTTATTTCTTGTTTTGCTGCAAAAGAATCAAGCTGAAGCGCTGGTAAAGAAGTCTGCTTGCTGCTTTACACCCATTTGCTGTCTTCCTGATTCAAAAAAAGCAGAAACAGCAGACTGGGCAGAACTGGCAGAGCCAAAGGAAAGTACTGAAACAGTGTGAGGAACAAAATATCTGTGCCAAAAAGAGCAAGAGCTCCCTTCTCTCAGTAGCTTCTCTCTACGTACAGCTCATGACACCAAGGCCACATTTTTCTGTGGAACAAGGCCAGCAAATTGCAGACTACAAGGTCGGCTGCAAACACAGTGTGCTCTGTATGTTTGACAGCTCCTTCATCACCCCAGAATGGTCAGAGAGATAATGTCTTGGTAGCTGCTCTTCCAAGCTGACTATCAGACATGGCAGCTTACCTGGGAGAACAACCAATACAAGTATACGACTTCAACTCACAGTCAACATGTTTAAAGTCGTAATCTAAGTATTTTCACGCACACTGTCCTACACCTACAATACCATGCACTTTGAACGTGCTGTTGCTTTACAGTGATTCACATTGTACTTTAAGTTTGCCATGGCTTTTACCTAGGTTTGAGAGCACAGTACACTGAGCAGATTACCAGTGCCACCAAAAAGCTTTGTCTTTGCTGCAAAGCAAGTGATTAGACAGGCTGAGTAATTCAAAGATGCAGATGAGTCTTCCCTTCCTTACTAGAATTTGACTGAAGAAGCCTTGGCAAGCCTTAGTTTCATTCATACCTAACCATATAATTAATAGATTGTCTTCAAGTCTGACATCTGATACTTTCAAGATGTATTTTCCTGATTTCTCACATAGGAGCACTTTATGGAATTCTAGAAGAAAACATTTACACAAATTGCAGACAACCTGAGACAGTTACTGTCTAAGAAACGCTGGGTTTGGTGTAGAGGTAGGGGCAACAGTAACACAAAGTTATGATCCTGTCCTGACAGATCACAGAACCATAGTAAACAAACTGTTACATACAACACAATATGGACTGAGAAGCTTATTTTATGAATAAGCTATCATTCCTTCTATGAAGAATGTGTCAGTCAGAGATAAAGGCACTAAAAAACCCCTGAACTTTTCTTTATGGAGAGACGGACACTGCTATCGCCATGCAGGTGAGGCTATTCACAGTAAGTTGTATTTGGCTCACAAGTGACCACTTTGAATAGTCTAAAACTAGCAGTGGCAGTGTACGTGACTTTGGTTTGCAGGGTTCTATGGTAATAGGCTTACAAGCAAGTGTAAACATTAGCTAGCTCTCTGCTAAGCAGTTTAGCAGCCAGAGCCAATAGATGACTGTCTGCCTACAGCAGTAGTTAGCAAGCTGGTTGCTAAGACAGACAGTTATTCATGCTGGTAGCCTCATCCCAGAGAACTCACCTGGCTTCTTGCCATCCTAAGAGAGAAGAGGAAGAGATGATACATCCCTGACAGAAAGCCAAAAGGATCAGCTGCTCTTTTGGCACTGAAAGTCCACACTGCTTCTCATCTTCGATCACTGTCAGCTACTCCAAACATCTAAATCCCTTTACATGTATATGCCTCAAACCCAAATGACTTGCAGCAGAGTTCTGTTGGATGGTCCAGTGTAAGGATTGACAAAGTAATCAATAAGGATTAACAAAAGGATCCAAAGCCTTCATTCTGAGCAGAGCCACACTCCTATAGAATTCAATAGGAAGTGGGAACTGAAGTGTGTGTGCACACAGCAGAAAGCCACCTGAGTATTTATTTGGTGGTTTGCAGGACAGCCACCTGAGCTTTTTAAATTGTTCACATGTGAAGCAAGTGGTTAATGAGAAACACCTTAGTTCTTATCATTATCAGTGAACATTTTACCCTGAAACAATGCAGATTTTCCCTAAATCAAACAAATAAAACCCCACACACTGGTGCTACCCACGATCCCAAACTTTCCTTCTCAAGCCTTCTGTTACCTTGGCTAATGCAGCAAGCCCTGAGGCAGGCTCTGGATGACCCATATTTGACTTGGTTGATCCGATCAACAGTGGTTCCCGCTCACAATCACAGAAGATACCTGTAATGGCATTGACTTCCTGTGGATCTCCAACCTAGTATGAAGAGAATCAGAACGGCTGTTAGCCAGCACTTCCAAAACACACCCCAAGAGAAATCTGAAAAGTTAAGGTGTTTGGGCAAAGGCCAAAAGTAGTGAAGCAGAACATATTCTACTAATTGGTAGAAGGCAAAAGGATTTTACTTTGGGAAAATAAAGAATAATTTAATGGAAAATCGCGACAAGTGATACAAGGGAAGAAAACACTCAGTCCCTCAGGGACCATGCTGACCTTGGTGCCTGTCCCATGAGCTTCAATATACTCCACTTCTTCAGGTTTGATGCCACTCTCCCTGTACAAAGATCTGACCAAATGCTCCTGCATCTTTCCAGATGGGAATGTCACACCTAGGATCAAAATTACCGTCAATTCCACTCTCCTATCAGGTGCTTCCTGTTCTGATTTTAGCATCCTTTCATTTGCTTTGGGCTGCCAGGTCTCTCCCGAAAAATCCAAAATAAACTAAAGAGCTTTTCACCACGTCTTTAGCACCAAACTCTCAGGCTCTTCGTAAGAAGAGCAGAAGAACCAGATATTAACCTAAAGCAATGAGTTAGGTAGGATGGAAAGATACTGGTTAACAGAATGCTAGATGCCTAGGTTAAGTTAAACATGAAGCTTTCTCTCACCACAACTGGAGAATAGGAGAAGCCAGACAACAGCAGGATAAGAGCCTTAGTTATAACACTGTACTTACATTTCCACTATCACTGCAGAAATTACTGCAGAGACATCCTGAGGAATGCTAAACTAGCAAGACAACATTGCTATTACTTTGGTACAAACCACCACTTCTCTCCTTTAAGTTCTTTACAAAACAGGGTCCTGAACTTTGCATTATCAAAACCAGAAAATGAAAAAAACCCACAAAACACAAAAAAACATTCACACATCTAAAGAACCCTACAGCAGACCATTTTTATGGCAAAGACTCTAGACTGAACAGTTCTGTAGATATCTCACTTTTCAGCAGCTCAAAACCTACCTTGCTCCTTAAAGCCATCAGTGTTAACTCCAGCATTTACTATTGTGGCATAGATCCTCTTAGCCATAGATCTCTTGGTCAAAAGAACAACAACAGCAGCTTCAGAGCGACAATATCCATTTCCTGAGAGAAGACAGAGAACGAGTCATGACTTCTGCTCTGCTTTGTAAAACGTTGCCAAACACCATGCAGTAAGATTATCACTTACAATAGACTGTTCTTAGAATCTGACATACCTATTTCTTCCAAAGAAAAATTTAATGACCTAGAAAGACACAGTGCTCATCACAAATGACAACAGAAATTTTCCATCAAGAGACAGCTAATTTTTCTCCCCAGAGGCACGAACCATATGGTATCAGTTTGTTCCCCACAGTTAGTCTTCCAGGTTCACGGGAGGATACCTAACAGATCAGGTACAGGGTAAGCCCCAAAAAGTGCACTTTGGAACAACTACAAGGTTTTTCAATACAACTCTTTGCTGTATTGAAAGAGTAGCTGGTCACAGACTGTACAGTAAGTTACTCTCATACAACATTAGCTTTTGTACTAATGCCTTACCTGAAACATCAAAAGCCTTGCAGGCACCATCAGGACTAAGCATACCCAGTTTCATGAACTGCACAGATGTGTTGGGTTTCAGCAAGAGGTTGACCCCACCTACTAGGGCTGAACTGCACCGTCCATGACGAATTGCCTTATAAGCATTTTCCAGAGCGATGAGACTAGAGGAGCAGGCTGTGTCAACAGTTAGGCTTGGTCCTTAAGAAACATAAGGAAAAACAACCTTAATTTCCTAGAATTTTCTCCAAAGACTAAAGGACAGGTTACAACAAACGTATTAAAAACAGTGTTAAATAAGAGTTGCTTCAAGAACATAGCAGATAAACCTGATGCAATGAGAGGCTAGAACTACCATCTCTGCCTACTTACAAGGTAAGGCATGAGAAAAATGGGAAAAAATGAAAAAAAAAATTTGCTTTAAAGGTGTTTTTAAAAATTCTGTCTCTCCATCAAAAAGAGAACACAGCTTTACAGGCAAGTCTCATCTGATTATCCATTCTCATCAATAAAAATCCCTTGCCCTTCCTGATGCTGCCCTTGCCATTACCTCTGTTAACTGCTGCAATCCACATTAATTTCCATCTCTCCATTCCCTTCAATACCATACATGGACTGAATCATACCCATGCCTTCAATCACATCATTTCCATGGCTCTCCTACTTCTTCCACTTTACTCAAAAAAGCCAACCGCTATAGTCAGTAGCAGTTTATCTCTGGTCTAGCTGACTTCCATGTATCTTGATACCAAACAGCAGTCTAAAGGCCAGAAAGGACCGAGGCCTTTTTATAAAGGCTTCCTGAGATCACCATCTGTCAACTGAACACCAGCTATGCTCAGCAACAGCAGCTGAGTCATAAAGCCTTACAGGGAGTCCTATCATATAGTCACTATATACTTTTTGGTTCATATGTGTCCTTCGAATAGTTATATGCTATTTTCTCTTTCCAAAAGGGGTCTATGCCATAACATCCATCCAAGTCCTCTACAGCAGCTGTGCTACAATCATGTTGAAATTGCAATTGTTCATCAGCATCAACCGGTTTGGGGGGCACTTACCTTTGAAGTCATAGAAGTAGGAAATCCTGTTGGCAAGCATAGCACGCTGACAGCCAGTCATACTGTATCCCAAAAGCTCTTCTGGATCTTGGCTAAGGGCTTCAGCAGCTTCTGACCCACTGGCACCAACCCATACACCTGTGTCTGTGCCACGAAGGGTGCCTGGATTAATACCTATAGGGATTGGAAGGTAGATTACAGTAAGCAAAATGAGGGGCAAACTGAGGAGATACCAGGTACACTGGCACCAGTTCACCAAAAGCTACCTATTGTCCCTTCCTGGCACGCCTGCAGCACTGTTCCCTTACCTTTACTAACCTTTTAACTGTTTCAACTGCAGACCTTACATGTCTTACTTCAGAGTCCATCAGAAGTTTGATATTGGCTTTTGGCCAGAACATACTGTGCCCTGACAAAGGTTTTCAGCCTAGCTGGGCATTGCTAGAGTCTTGTGTAAAAAGTGTATGGACTACAAAAAGTACAAATGCTGACATGAGAAGCTAACAGCTGACTTCCAGTGCAGAGAAAAGGAGCAGACTGTATGGGAGAATAATCATGGCACATGAAATATGATGTGAGCACATCAGTATCCCTCTCCAGCTGAGATTGGGATACAACACAGAAATGAGAATTCTTAGATACAAAAATAACCAACAACTGGAACAAGAAACGACTTTGCTCCAAAAAAAAAAAAAAACATAGAAAGGTCAACTGTCAGAAATCTCTGCTATTTCTTTTCTGATATTCTGTTTGTCTCCAGGATGCCTGAAGCACAATCTTCAGAGGCTCAGAAGCAGAGAAGCAAAAGTTCATTTCATTAAGTCACAGAATCACAAAATGTGAAGTGCTGGAAAGAACTTTAAAAGATCATCTAGTCCCAACCCCCCACTGCCACAGGCATCTTACACAAGACCAGACTGCTCAAGACCTTACCCAAGCCAGCCTTGAACATGGGGCATCCATAGCCTGCCTGGACAACCTGTTCCAATACCTCACCACCCTGACAGTAACGAATCTTCTCCTCATATCTAACCTAAATTTGCCCTCTTTCAATTTGTAACTAGTCAGTACTAGTGAGGTTCCAACTTTTTCCCCATGTGCTTATGTTCAGACATGAAACTGATTGACATGAAGAATAAACTTCTTGGCTCAGTGGATAAGTAACTCAAAATCTCAAAACACTGGCAGTGATAGAAGAGAGTGGCTCCTATTTCTGAAAGCACACTTCCTAGGAAAACCTTCTATAGAAACAGATCAAATGCTACAGGTTTTCCAAGAATCTGGCCAATAGGCAGGAATACATTAGGCAATCTGTCATTCTTTTAGACCATGGATGAGAATTCTAACCAAGTCATCCTTCTTTTCTTCTCACAAAGGAATTATTATGGAATATTAGGGTAGAGCAGAACACAGAAAAGCTCTAGAACTGTTGACTGTTTAAATGATTCTGTCATACTGCTTGTACCATATGATGCAGGTACAGATTTGCTAGCAGTCAGCACTGATTTCCTTGTTTGTATTCCAGAGACAACAGCTTTGTTCTAACCATTATAGTGGGATCTGGTAACCCCCGCACCATGTCTTGGAGCTCCTCTCTAATGGGATGGCTTTCCCTTTTTAGAGTTCTCATCACACAGGCACATGCCTGCACCTGTTACACAGAGACAATACAGCTTCACTTTCCCTCTTCAGTCATTCATCCACTTACCTCCATCCAAAATGGCTTCATACGAAACTTCCAACAGTAAGCGAAGTTGAGGATCCATTGTATTAGCTTGTTTGGGGTGAACCCCAAAAAAAGATGCATCAAATTTGCTTATGTCCTTGAGCTTTCCATTTCTCTTGGGCAGTCCATAAATTCCTGTGAAGAAAAATCTGACACTGCGTCCAAAATACATAAACGTTGAAGTAGCTACAAGCTGAGAGACACAGTACAGAATGACCAGAGTTGATTTTCAATTGCACATGAAACCTCACTTCCCTATGCAGTACCCAGAGGGCTGCATGAGTATCTCCCGACCTACCTCATCTGGGAATGAGAACACTGCATTAGCAAAAACAATTGTAAGGTTTAGGACTCTCCTGGCTATAGCACCAAAAACATCTATCTAATTTAACCATTTTTGCTTTGGCAAGTTGTACCAAGCACAAATAGTCTAAATGGTGGTTCCAGTCAGTCACCAGTTAGAAGAAAAACAAAAGCTGCTTCTGACTTCTGAAAATCACTAGCTTGAATTAGGTACACATGTGCCAAACACTTCAAAAGGACAATCAGATAAAAAAGGAACATTGTAAAAAGTCATAAACCACAGGACTGGAATCCCTGCGCTACTTTTGAACCCAGAAAAATGTCAGAGCTCTCTTACTGTCACAGCTACCAGGAGCAGGTACAGGATTAATGTTGCCTACCTGCTCTGTCAGAATGCTCTTTTATTTGAAAGTAAGCTGCATATTATTTATGAGCTGCTACTGCACAGGACGTGACATCATGAAATGGATTGCATGAGATGGTCATAAACGTATTCTGTTACTGAATTTCTTGATGATTTATCAGAAGTTAATTCAGGTCTGGCAGGATTTTGATCTCATAAATTCTCTTTTCATAGGATAATTCCTCTAAAACACTCAGAACTCAGGGCTCCAAAAGGAGGGACAATAAACACTCACCTGGTTTCCACCTTCGATCATCCTCTGTGACCATATCAACTCCATTAAGCAGGTTCTCCCAAAACTCTTGCAAGTTCTCAGCTTCTGGCAGCCTCCCTGCTATGCCTGCAATCACCACGTCCTCCATCTCTTAACTTCTCCCTGTTACTGTGATCCACAAAGCAGTAAGGCTAGTAAGATTTCACACAGAGGAAAGTATATGTGTCTTGTCTTCCTGACATGTTGTGACAAACAAGTGTATTTGCAGGAACACCCACACAGGAACAGCCCATGGAGTCTCTACCGTTAAAAAAAAACAAACAAAAAACTCCCAACTAATAAAATGGACCATAATACCTATGGGGCTGATAAGGATGAAAAAAATTATCCTAAAGGAGCATCAGGCTCTGAGAACCACCAATTTCTATATGACAACCAGAAAATGAGTAGTCTACCTCTACTAAACACAGAGCCTCTGTGAAGGCAGCAGAGAATAAAGATTAACATGCTGGAGCAGAGGTGGGTGGAGAAATTATGAAATACACATAGTAAAATACATAATTACAAGGCAAACCTAACAGGTAGCAAAACAAGTTCTACAATCATTCCGAAGTTAAATGCTAACTTAAGAATCAATAATCAAAAGATTTGTTGGATGTGAAAAAAAGAAACCCCAAACAAACAAAACTACAAGATCGTACAAAACCACCCCCCCAATAAACAACACAACCCTAATCCCCCCGATTAACTCTGAGCAAACCAAAACCTGATGAAAAATCCAAACCAAACCTACCAACAGACAAAAAACCAAACAAACCCCCCATACACACACACACAGAGGTGAAAACCCACACAAAGCACAAAGACTACAGTACAATTTAGCGTAATTTAAAATGCCAAAACCAAAGAATTAAGTGTAACATCTGAAGGGTTTCCTAACTGGACCCTGCACTGCCACATGTTTAAAAAACTGGGAATGTGGAACTGACTACACCTGATAGAGGGTGGTGCTTTAAGATATGGCAGAACAGATGTGGAATAAAGACAGGATGAAAAACTTCAGCTGTTGTCCCAATAAACTTGCATTCAAGACCCCAATCTCAAATATCACAAGAGAACTTCGTTCTGCATAATGTAGCATGGCAGGGCACCTGTATCAGACCAGAGCACCAAATGATAGCTTGTATGCTACACTCCTTTATCTTCTACTACAGTAAAAATATATTAACAACTTAATAGAGAGGAGGCAAGTTAACTTGATGTTTCAGTTAAATTCAAATTATAATTTCAGATCCTAAGTAGACAAGTTAAAAGAGTAGGGGAAATACCCATATGGTGGGAGTTTTTTAATAGAAAATAAATAAAAGTATGGCTGCAGGAACCAAAGAGAGAGTAAGTATTCACGGTACTTTCTTAAATAATCCTTCTGGTAAGCAGGGGCAAAATATTCTTTAATGTGTGGGATTTTAAACAAGTAAAAAATACAAAGAAAACTAGGCATTCAAGAAACTACAAGTCTGCCTTAAAAACTTTGAAGGAAAAGGTTTGTTATGAAAGAGCTGAAGTTTGACTTCCATCAGATATTATACTACATAGTGGCATGCAGGCCCATTGCTTAAGTGCTGCTGGTGCTTGATCATCTTCTCCAAAATACAGAACTAATGGGTACTCTCTGATGAGTGCTTAGTGGCTGTTTTTCCAACCCAAGATGTTTCATCTGGGCATTGCTTTTGAGCAAGAAGCAGGCCCCTCTTCCATCCACAAACTGCTCAGGCAAGGTGACACTGCCATGGCTGCACGAGGCTGCTGGGGGCAGAAGGAAAGCAGAGCCCTCTGCACAGCTGAGCTGGAGCTCTGCCAGGATGTAACACCACACAGGTTGCCTGATTTCTTTCACCCTTCTTTCCTTCAGCAGTAATCTTGATTCAGATCTGTGGAGTAACTGTGGAATTATGCAACACCTAGCACTGAAGCAGAAGAGATGATTACTTCACCCAGTCCATTCCTTCTGGGAGCAGAAACAGAAGCGCTCCCAAAAGGACATCTTGGATTTCTAGGCCTTGTGCTAAACACCCGAACAACAGAAGGTCTATTCCACTCTCGTTCATTTAAAAAAGGAAACATTAAGGGCCAAACTGAGCAAGGCCCTTACTGAGAAACTAGTCCCCAAAACTTAAGCTGGCAGTCATAGGCCCAGTCCACTCAGTGCTGAAGAGAAATCTCTCAGCTTTTCCACTCACACAGAACTAGTAAGTCAGTTTTATTACTGGCCTCACCACTGTACCTGTACAAACCAACCAAGGGCCACAACTCTATTACACTTTCAGCGTTTCTGTACTGGGGCAGGTAAAGAGAGATCTTGGGCACAAAGTTTACTATTTAAGCTTAAGATAAGAGACATGAAAATGATAATTTAAGTATGACTCAATTTTATACCTCAGCTCTTTAGGTGATGATCTCTAGGGAGAGAAATACAATTTCTGTCTTAGGGGACTGAAATATGACTTATTTGATTGTTCCCTCCCATCCCCCATCTCCTTCCCTGAAGTATCAGAAAAATATTTATCCAGGTATAACCAATCGAAGAAACCTTCCTTTCAGACAATGAAGTAATGAAATTCATCAACAAAACAATTTTTGCCAACTTGTTATGAATGTAGTTGAGCAAGACTATGTCAAAGGTAGAGAAAAAGATGCTGCAGTAATCAAAATCAGATGAACAAGAGCCAAGAAGATAATTTTAGCTTGGGTAAGATGAGCCACAAGTTAAAATATTTTAATATACAAAGAACCAGAAAGATTTAAGACTTGCCACAGAGAGCTCTAAATGCACACATCTAAGATAAAAATTATGGATTAAACAGAAGACAGCAGAGAAGATCTGCTGTTGGAAAACAAGAGTGGTCAGGAGAAAAGTCATTAATATTAAGCCACCCCTGATTAAACAGTGATTACAGTAGTTGTTACAGCTACCAACAATCTTTTCAGTTCTCCTTGACAGATAGTAAGTAGGTAAACCATTTTGAAGTTGATTGACTTTATCCCTAAATGGTGAATTGCATTATTATTTTACTTTATTAGAGACCTGTTTTCCGTAGAGCATTTTTTGACTATACACAGTGACGCAGTACATTGACAGATTTTCAAGTATAGGGCATAGCACAGATCAAGAAAGAACATTTATTTCTACAGGTATTTTAAAGGGGATTAGACTACAGCAAACATACAAATAGTCTGCTCCTACTACCTCTGATGAGCAAAGTGTTCAAAAGCAACAGGTCAAAACAGGAGATGAAGATAAAGAGGGACAAACATGAGTCTTCTGTTTCTTAAGGCTGTATTTTCTGAATCCATCCAACCAGACATCTAACATCCTTCTTCCTCAGTTTATCCCATGCATTTGCTTAAATTGAGTTATGTGAATTTTCCTCAGACAAATTGTGTTTTTAATTGAGTGGAGGAAAGCAAACACACCACAGCCAACCTTCTCTCCCTCTGCCGAAGTATCAGTGCAGTAGACACCTCAGTTAAGCCTATACTAGCATCTCGCTGGATTTGCACAATATTTTCTAGCAATTCTGTTGTGTTGCTGACTCATTCCGTTTGTGATTAGTAATAACTAACAATCCCTTCTGGTATCAAAGCTAGTCTCAAGTTGAAATATTGTTTTCTATTGCATTTAAAACATTTTCTTTTCAGTCCCTCACTAATTTGGCATCAAAAATTAATCAAAAAAGTATTAACCATCATTTTCCACCATCCCTGGCAGCTGCACAACTTTTTAATAATACTTTTATCTACTGTTTCCCTACAGAAATAGGCCTCTGACCATTAAGCATAAAAGCTTATAGAGGGGAAAAAAAAGCCAGAAAATCCAAACCCAAAACCCACAAGCAAACAAAGTGAATGTAAAATCTGATGCGTTCACCCGCTCATACCTGACTTGCCAACCACTGAACATAAACTTATTCTGCTGTAACTTGTTCACCTAGGGTTTAGTGAAGAAAGGAAGGGGAGAGGGAGGGAGAAACAGCTGTTCACGAAGAAATGACAAATAAAACCCCAATCTTGTTTTTCCTGATGCACGTTTCCTTTTCCTAGACAGGATCAAAATATTTATTTCACTGTTATTTTGATAGCTGTCATCATAGTGGGACAGAATCCTTAAAGTCAGCTCTGCTATTGTTTCTAGACAGTCCAAATCTTCACCTTTTTTGGACCTCCTGTTGTTGTAAAATGAAACACTCATGACTCTTCCATAGCTTTCTTCAGCGCAGATATTGACAAAAGGACTGTTTTCTTTGTTTTTCAGTATGACTACATCACAACCCAGGTTTTCTAATCTCTAGCCGTCATTTCTAAAATTTGTATTAAAAAACTGTCCTTACACAGAAACTTCACTTACGAAGAGGGCAAAAAACCCTTCACAGAGTAGAGGCAGACAATAGTCTGGCTTTCATTCTTTTGAAAGCATTTGGCTACCATCAATCTGTATGTTACAGAGTCAGTTTAACAAAGACCTTCCAAATGCCTGTTTCAGGTATTTGTTCTGTTGACCACAACACCAGTGAAAAACAGCAGAGTGTAAAAACGCACTACTTAGTGAGAATCTAGTTCAAAGCTGTTAGTGGAGAAAATGTAAGTAAATTAGACTTTGCTCATGAAATCGACATAGCTTGGTTGATTCCCAAGTGGTCAGAAGTTAGCTGTATAAAAATCTAAGTCCCAAGTATGACTATATCATGTTTGTAAAATTTCTGTTCATAACTGCCCGCATTCTCTGAATTCACCCACTAAATGCAGCCTTTCACAATGTACTACTCTTTTCACTTTATTTCAGGAAAAGCTGAATCCTTTGCTCATGGGGCTAGAGGTTTCTTCTCCCATTTTATTAAGACAAAACATGCTTCGAAGCCCCCAGAGATGGTCTTTCGGAATATGTAGGTTAATTTACACAGCCTTAATATTGCCTATTTAAATTTAGGCATACAAATAAAGCTTTTAGCTAGGAAATTATGCATTCAGTATCTTACAGGGCCGTATGCCAGGGAAGGAAGGTGGAATAAGAACCAGACAGGTGCAAAAACAGCCAAAGAGAGAAGATGATCACGTTACTAACAGAATCGCATCATCAAATCCATACTGGTGTGCCATCACCGGGCTATTTTGTGTGGGCCGTTGGCTAATGCCGATGTGGGAAAAAAATAGTTTCGCAGTATACACGGCACGTTTTCTCAGATGTATTCCGAGAACCTACTGGCAAGTCTCCCTTCCCAACATCGAGCGCCGAGCTCCTCTCTTACAAGCTTCTTCAGCCTGCCACGACCGTGCCTGCGCTAACCCGGGGCGACGCGGAGGGCGCAGCGCCGCCGCCCCGCGGCCCGGGCACAGCGGCCCGTCCAGCCCCGGCGCCCACCCGAGGCAGGGCGGTGCTCGGCGCCCGAGCTGCGGCAGAGCGAGGACTGCGGGCAGCGGGGCCCGGCCGCGCCCCCGATCCCGCTCGGCCCGGCGGCGAGGGGTCGTGGCTGTGGCACGGTCCCCGCTCGCCGCCAAGATGGCCGAGCGCCAGCACCACAATGCAGCCACCTTGCCGGGCGGGCGGAGTGGGAAGCTGAGGCGCGGTACCCAGCCGCTGAGGTGGGGGGACTCTTCCCCAGAACGACCGCGCTGGGCCACGGGAGAGCGGCCCGCAGCAACAGGGCGCGGCGACCCCAGGGCTGGAGAGCAGAACCTTCCGGTCGCGCAGACCGAGCCCACGGACCCACATCGCCCACCCGGCGTAGAGGGCAAGATGGAGCCTCCCCAGCGCACCCGCGGGGCGCAGCGGCCCGCGGAGCCTGGAGCAGAAGCTGCCGCTCTCCTGACCACGCCGCACCCGCTGTCCCGCCGATACCTGCACAGGTGCGGATGGCTTCGTGTCGGTAAGACTCTGTCGTCAGCTCAGTGCGGGATCGGGATGCTGCGGGGTGGGCGCTGCGGGTGGACGCTGCGGCGGCTGGTGCCGAGCTGCGCACGGCCGATACTCCGCGCTCTCCTCACTGTCTCCCTCTAGCTCCCACAGCTATTTAAGCAGTCGCCACCTCCAGCGGCCACGCCACATGGGCTGACAGTTTACGCCTCGTCGCAGTCCAATGAGAGCCGGAGCAGGACCGCCCCGGTCAGACCCAGGGTGATGCCAACCTCTGCCCGCCGGAGCCACTCCACGGGAGGAGGGGACCCTGGCCAGGCCGGGCGGACACAGGCAGGCCCCCTTGGCCGTGGCACCGGGCCAAGCTCTCGCGCCCCGCCCCGCCCCGAAATGGAGGCCGTGGAAGGCCAGGCGCTGTGGGCGTGCCTGCCTATGGGCTGCCGTGGCCGGGGACGAGGCAGCACCGACACCCCCGTGGGCGCGGAGTTTTCGTGTCCCTCTCCCACCTCCTCGCTGGTAGGTACACTGTAGGGCGTACGGCCGCGCCGTGCCGGCACCGTGGCTCGGCGGGCGCCGGTCCAAGCGCGGTCGGATCGCACAGTGCCCGTGCCCACCCGCGGCGCACAAAGGGAAGGGACGCGGGGCCGGACGCGCAATCCCGGGACGGCACCCAGTGCGGAGGCGGGGGCACGTGGGCGGGGGCGCGGCCCTGCCAATCGCGGGGCCCGCGCGGTGTTGCTAGGCGATAAGGCGATGTGGTGACGGCTGAGGGGTGGCTGGGGCCGCCGCCAGAGCGATCAGCTCCCGTCGCTCTCCGGCGGCGGCGGTCGTTCACCCCAGCGGAGCGCGGTGCCGGGGTTACCACAGGGCAGCAGGCACGCCGGGCAGGGATGCGCTGCCCCGTGCCCAGGCTCGTCGCGCCGCCCTGACTGGCGGCAGCAGAGCGAGGCCGGAGGCGGAGGGGCGGGCGCCAGAGATTCCCTCCCCGCCGTGCCCCCGCTACGCCCCCCGCCCAGCGACGGAACGGGGCGGATCGCTCTGCGTGCGGGCACCTTTCATCCACTTCCCCTTTAACTTGCACTTCTTCAGTTAAACCCGAAGAGTAACGAATCTGACTTTTCTTCTGTATTGCCTGCGACTGCCACTCCGAAACAAAAAAGCCTTTCGGTCGGCAAATGTGGGCTTGAACGCGGGGAGAGAAGAAAGCCCCCTGCATTGTGTCTCGTTCATGGCTTTGAACTGGCTCTGGGCAGAGGCCCTACTCCCGGGTAGCGCTTGCACTGCCGCTTCTCAATACAGCTCCATTTCGACCTTCTCGGGCCAGACCTTTTGCCTTTATCTATATATTCCTCAACATAACAGGTTTTTAACCCTTTGATAAGAACAACAATAAATAATGTCTTTTCAGTACTCTCCGGTCTGCCTGAATTCTCTTCTTTATAGGCATTCCTTTCTTTGTACAACTCAATAGTATCCACAGTAGTACCTTGCTACCACTCTTCTAATCTGGTTCTTAGAAATCAGTGCCCAGTTTGTTAAACATTTTGGTCATAAGAGAATTTTCCTGCTGTATTTAGTACACTCTTATGATCCCCATGCAGGATCTTAAGCAGTATGTTAGTATTATTTATTATTATTTATTATTATTTATTATTATGCATGTGTTGTTAATTTTGATACTTACATGCTATGTTCTCAGAAGTACTCTGAAACAAATGTACAATAACTGAACTACGTTTTTTTCTACCACAAATAAAATAAAATTAAACAACCCAGCTATTGAAACAACCCAGCAGCGTTTTTCACTGCTTTAAAGTCCATAAAATCTCTTGTCAAGGGAAAATACAATCTTTCCTTACCTACAGTTGACTTAAGGAAACCTGTTTCTCAGGGAAACGGAATAAATTAAAGCTGCATTACTGGCAAGAGATCTGCATGAACAGGCACGCCAGGTGACATGGGAGGGGGAGTAAGTGGGACACCACACCAAACAACCACAAAAAAAGGAAAAAAAACCAAAACCAGAAAACCGTCAAACAAGCAAACAACAAAAGCCATAGAAACCTGCATAAAAACCTACACAAAGGTATTTCTGAAGTCTGCAGCCCATCAGTTTACACCCACAGTGTAAGAATAAAGAGAAATGTTTTCCAGGTTCAGATGGAGTATTACAAATATCATGGGACAAACTGCTCTTTTACAGTGCTTTTAACACATGAGCAGAATCTCATACCACTGAACTGTTGTCCATCTCTATAGGCCAGTATTAAACATGGAAATAGCAAAAAAAAATTTCAGTATGATCTACAGCTATTATAAAATTTGGAATCTACACATTGAGTTCTAGAAATAACCAGTGAATACTTTAACTGGTGCAATCTGGGCCAAAATTCCTGTACTTGTTAGAAACCACTATGCTTTGTGCTACAGAAAGAGCTCATTCAGGGCCTGGTTCAAGAGAGTGCATCATGTTGTCCTGGCTCATGAACAGTGTTGAATCAAATGACAGGATTTTCAAGTAATGAAAATATTTAGAAAGAAGCTCACAAGGTCTCTCAGACTTTATATTGGCTTAGTAACATCTCATGAAATTTCTTCCAGATTTAGCATCTGATTATGACATCACTGCACCTTTGCACTAAAGCAAAATATTTTCAGCAGGTAGTACAAAATAATTATTCAAAATCTCAAACAATTTACTACCACATTATCAGGTGCTGAAGAGAGCATCCCTGCAAAGAATATCAGGAAAGCATTTCTATAAAAAACCGCTCCAGAAAAAAAAAGATGCTCGTGAGTAAGTAGTTCTCTTCCTTCACTTTATCCTTTTTAGATTTTATGTTTAGCAGCAATTAAGAATTAAGAAAGATACCACTTGCAGAATCCTTTAGATTGGAAGGTACCTCTTGACATCACCTAGTCCAAGCCTTCAACTCAAGGGCCAGCTGGGACAGTCTGGCCAGGCCAACATCCAGTTGGGTTTTGAGTATCTCTCTAGACAGAGACTCTATAACCCATCTAAGCAATCTGTTCCAGTGCTTGACCATTCCCACAATTAAACATTTTTTCTTGAATTTTTCATGTGCATTTCCTTTGCTTATAGGCAAGTTCTTCTCTGTAATATCCCAGGACCGCTCAGCATTACTGGAAATGCTACAAAAATACACTGATTACTTGTATTAGTGTCCTGGTGTGTTCATTGCTACATGGCTGGCCTTTGTTACATCACAAGTCATTCAAGTTTTCTTTTAGTTTCATCTGTTTTAAGACTTCTTACAACACATCTGTATTATTGAGTATATGATTCTAACACGGTAGCAGTGTTTCTCACCGCTTTAAAGTCCATACAATCTCTTGTCAAGGGAAAATACAAGCATTGGTGTGACAATAGAAATTTAATTTTATATTCTTTGATGCTCTCTGAGCAAGTGGAAAGCTACAGAAGATGAGAAAGAATACAGACTCAGATGTAATATTTTTAAACCCCTTTCTTTCAAGTAGAAAGATAGCTGCACAGGATTAACAGTTGCATTGTTATTTAAAGAAGACAAGTTGGTTGAGGCATCTCACTTCTAAGTTTAAATCACATCTACAGTTTCTCAACAAAACATCTCCTAAAGTCCTGCAAGCCCTGCCTGAAGGCACAGGGCTTTACCTATGTGTTAACTGGGCATTTCTAAATCCGTGATGCAAGAAAATCTTAACATATATAATTAAAATAAATCAGTATTAACAATGAAGACTGTAATCTCATAATGTACACAGATTAACCCTTTATTTTAGGCTTCACTGTATGAAACAGGGTACTTGTTCTCTCTTCTGGCTGCAAATATCTCAACCTGACATACAAAACTGAGGCTGATAATTAGACCTGATATAGAGATCTCAAAGTCAGTAAATAGCAAGCGTGAACCTATAACACGCTGTCAACATAGAAATCAGTCTTTAATATTATAATTGCGGATTTTTGCCATGCTAGAAGAGACTTTTGGTTTTAATAGATGAACACAAGATAAACTCCTGGATTTTAACTTCTGCTGAACTTCCAGCCTTGTTCCTCTGACTGTCAAATCTTCAGCTGATGTTTCAAGTTTATCCTTGGCTTTGACATTTTGCCATGATTCTTCAGATTGCTCAATTGAATGTACAACTTCAAACTCCACTGCTCAAAAAACAGACAGAAAAATACTTTGTAGTTATGTTTGTATTAAATTATGAGACTGGATAGTTGAAGAGAGTTGGTTTACTCTTTTCCTCTAAATATACTGCTGCCATAGTGCTACACTATCAAAATCTTATAATACCAGGACCATTTCTGTATGTAGGAGCCCAGAACAGTCCATTAAGGCTTGCCATAGTAATGGAACAACACAGCATCTTCTGCTCAATCCTCACTTGATCTGTACATATTCATTCTCCATTATCATCAGACTGCTTAAGAGAGGAAGACAGCTAGAAGGTCAGTGTAACAGTTCAAGTCAAGCACTACCTTTCTCTTCGACTGTTTTAAAACGTCATATAAGTTTACGCTTCTCTCCATTGTGAGAAAATGTGTTTATATATGTATGATTTAAAAAGTTCAGAGGTAATGCTGTTGGCTTAACAAAGCTGCATTACTACCATTATCTTTTGGGTCCTTTTCCAATCATCTCTCACTTAGAAAAGCATTTAGCGTGTAGATCTTTGGTTTTGTTGTCTAAAATATCTGTCTTGCCAGAAGGGAATAACTCAAAAAGAAACATCTTTGCTTGGGAAGCAGTGGGACTGCAGTCAGAGTCCATCTTGCAGTTCTCACATAATTCTCCAAAAACTATTATCTCCAACTAACTGAACTTCAGTCTTATCACAGGTTTCTTTAGATAAGTGGAACTGTTCAATGCATTATTCACTGTAAACTATAGGTAACATTTACAGGTGTTTGGCTCCAGCCACTTAACCCTTACTTTTCAAGGCATTGAGACTTTCACTTCAGATTTTCTATGGGGAGCCAAAGCAGACAGCAGAAGTAGTCATAATAGACTTGAGATAACACACACTATATTATTCTGCACTAGTTTAATTTTTTAAGTATCATAGTCCGCAGTCCCAGATACTACAATCACAGCATGAATAAAAGGTGTACAAATTAACAAAGATCAGTTACTAGTAGAAGGTAAATTTTCAAAGTCAACTGAAAATGGTGCAAAGCCTAAACAAAATTCTACATCAAAGGAAATACAACATGTTCCTGAATTATGGAATGAATTGATTGATTTAAGATTTATAGCTTCATACAAAGCATGAGACTATGGCTGGTGTCAAAATGTGACGCTTTTCACAACAATTTTTATCCACAGGCTTCACTCGAACCAGCTGTTCACTTATGCATGTGATCTTTGCACTGGATCAGCTCGGTGGCTGATGGATTTGGTGACTTGAGCTGTGGATGCGAAATCCTGCTGTCGAGCTTGCCACCTAGTGGCTTCCTACAGATGTAGGAGGTATGGAAGAGGATGCTTGAGCCCATGAAGACCATTGGGTGTATTTTCCTGCCTAGGAAATGGACTTTAATCATTAGAATACCTCTACCACATCTGGCCGATAAGAAGGCAGAATTTCACAACATCAACCATTTAGGAAAGTGCAGGCAGCAGTGTCTGAAAGGTATTGCTTCAAAGATTACTTTCTTGAACAGGAACAGCAGCAGAATAATACTATTTCTTGTTTGTGGTCTAAGTAACAGGAATGAGCAGATCCACAGATAGCACACAGTTAACACTGCTTACAAACAGTCTTTTTAAAAATACTTAGTTTTCAAGGGCCTTTTTTATTCACCCAAGGAGATGACTTTCACAAATTAACGTGAGAGGCCCTAATCATGTAATTCCAAAGGCAAAGTAACCAAGCACCAGTGCATCACACACATCCCTGCCTGTGAAGACATTTGTATGCTTGTCTCCTGTCATTATTAGAGAAACTATAATTGCAACTATTAAAGGCTACTTAGTGAGGTATTTGGAACAACAGCAGAGAACACAAGCATTCTGTATGGCTATTTTTAAGTTTTGGACCATCAAAAATGTGTACTAACACACAAATTTAAAACCAACCACTGTTAGTTTTAAAATATGTAAGGTTAGTTCCAAAAATTAGGAAAAGAGAAAGAATCAATACCCCAGAATTAGAAATACTATTTATATGCAGTAGCTTGGTTTGCACACCAATGAAAAAAACCCCCACCTAATTTACAAGCCTGTAACTTACTTTCAGAAGTGACCATAGCAACCAGAGCTAGCAAGATCATAGCTAAGCACACAAAATTCTTTTGAAAATGGAACCAAACCAACTGTATTGAAATCCTTAACATGTCTTCTATTTGATGCATGTTAACCTCAGTCAGAAATTAACATTCATGGCTTTTTTTTCCCCCTCAGGAGGAAAGAGATGTATGTAGACATGTTGTATAGGCAAACTGAAATTTCCTCAGATGGAAGTCTCATTTAAGAACTTTGTCACTAGATATTGGCTTACGGCTAACAGTGCTTCTGAAGGAACAACTCAAACAAGTTCCTATTCAGGAGAAGAACATAGAAATGAAGAAAATGTAGCTAGGGCATTAGTTAATATTTGTGAAACACTTCAATGTTGAAGTTTTATGTAACACAGAAAAGAGATCATGAGTCTTTCTCTGATTGGAGCTGGAATGAAGCCAGAGCCAGAGCACTGTTTCTGTTTGTTAATATTTTACCAGATTCTTTCTCTGGCCAGCTTTTTACTCACATGGATTGCTCTCAGAACTGTCAATGATGTCAAAGCTGTTGAAATTCTGTCTAGTGTGGAAACACTTAAGATAACTTTTGATCCATTAAGTGTGGAATTTCAGATGACAGTGCTTTGCGAGTGAGAATTACAGTACAAGAAACTCCCCTATCTAAGTTCAAGTAGTAAATCAATAAAGTTGCTTTACCTCCAAGCAGCTCACTCTCGTTCTTTGTTAGGCTACAATGTAAACTCAAATTATTAAACCCAGAACACAGTTCTGAGTACTTCTGGTGGTGGGGTTTCTCAAAAACGTGCAGTGGGACGTGAAAATACAAAGTTTCATCTACATTAAATATGTACAAGTCAAGTGACTAGTGGGGACACAGCTTTCCTTACACCCTTATTCCCCATGCATTGACCCCAGCCTCTGCTGACCCAAGGATAGCTGATTGGAGCTAATAAGGAGCTTTTCACACAGTACCACACAGCACCCTTCACAGTACTGGCTTCATGCTAAATGCAGTATTACAGCTCAACTTCAATATGTGATGTTTGCTTCTTTCCCCTCTGAAAAACTAGTATCTTCAATAGCAAATAGTAAGTTTATCAAGATAAAAAGAAGAAAATAAATGTCCATTCTCTAAATGTTTTACAAAGCTTCCCTTCCCCCTGCTTAACATTTACTCTAAAAATCAAAAAAGGCTCTACTTTCCTTTGAGGGTGGCTTGTCATCAGCACTCAAGGTGCATATGATATGGATCATCAATCAAAATCTCCACCTGCTCTCAACCTCTGGGATAGGGAATTTAAAAAGTAGAGAAATAAAGAGGTGTATTTCTTACTTGTACAGCCTATGCATCGTATGTAGTTATTTAATATCATCATGGCTTGTACCTGTCTATCTCTAGGAGGTTATTTTTCTTTCAGTAATACAGAACAATAAAAATACCTGAAGAAGGGACCTATGATCTTTCTAAACACCTTCCTTCCACTTATCTGCAGAATTAACACACAACCTATGAAATCCATCTAATTTCTACAGAACACTGAAAATGAGCAGCTAGAGTGAGGAGAGAGAAAATTAAAATATCTCCTAGCCTTTTGACTTAATTAGAAGCTTACACAAGGTCTGAATTTGATGGTGAAATGAATAAAGTATACAACAGTCCACTTCAGTAATTAAGATGTAGTAATTAATTCTTTAAAACACATTTAGTAATTGCTTTGTGTAATGCTGGAAATACAGCAAATTGCAGGACTGACTTGACATGCCAACCATTTTGAGTGCAAGTAGGCTGTTTTGTAAATGCAATATGAAAAAAATGAAACTGTTCAACAGGTTCAGAAAAGTCATTTTCATGCTACAGTTCTCTGTTTCACCAGAAATTCCCACAAAACACATCTACTGGTGTTATCAATTTAGATAGAGTTAAACTTCGGGGAAAAAAATATATCTGAATAAGCAAACTAACTTGTGTGCTTTGTTGCAAACCACATTTTGTCACTGAGCTTCCAAGCGTGCGTCACTTGTATGCAGCTACAAGTGTGACTAGTTCCAAATCACTCTGTCTCAATGACCATTCTAGCCATTGTAACAATGGATTTGATGAATATATTAAATTCAAGTGAGTGGTTTTAAACAGGAAAGATTGAATTAATTTCCATAGCTCAGGCCTGAAAAATAATATAAGCTTCTGCTAAAAATCAGATGCAGAATTTGAAAGTTTTCTATATAATGCTTAAAAGGTGACGTTGTTCCAAAAAAAGAAAGACTTTGCTTTCATGATTATTTTCTGAAATATAGAATTCAGTCCAGTGGAATTAAGGACACCTTTTCCTGGAGGAAAAAGCTAAGCAGCAAAAAAGAGTGTTTAAAAATCATATTCTTGCAATGCAGTATTTCAGGGCCTGCATGTTTGAGTAAGAAGTTCCACTCTGATGTGCCTCATATTAATCTGGACGCAGAGATCAAATTAAACTAGGTCTCAGGAAAACATTATCCCTTATTGATTCACATTTCACTTGTTCCACGTTGGCAGTATCCTCTGTCCCTTTTGCTATTTCTAGATCCCCAAAAATCTACATTAAGTTTTGCAACAGTGGCTGGAAATTTCTAGACATTAAGAAACTGATGTCCTTGTAAGGCTGCCAGAGCTGTTGCACCACACATACAACAGCACGAAACTGCATGGCACTATCAGTAGTGTTTCAAAGACATACTTTTGCTTATCCTGTCAATATAGGCCTGACCTGAAATACTCTTCCTATTTCAGTCCCAGCCTCACAAAAAAAAAAGCACATGAATAATGAGTGTCAGCACTATGTCCATTCCAGTCCTACAGGTCTGTCAATGCATATTACTTTGTCCCTGCAATGCACTGCTGTTGTGAATAAATACACTGATAATCCACTCTTCATTTTGAAAGCCCTTTTAAGTATTATTTTTTCTTGTGAGCTACTAAAGATGGTTCATTGTGTCCATACACTGGTTTAAAAATAGATGCAACTTAGGCTGGATAGGACCTATGGGTGAAATGTCACAGTGCTTATCACTCCCTGCTCAGAACGTTGACGCAACTCGTATCCATTGCCACTTTTCACTGTGCACCTCTAAGAGTCTGGTTCTGTGTTCTCCAAAATCCCTCACTGGGTAGTTAAAAAACATCAATCAGACCACTCACCAACTCTTTTCCACACTGAACAATCCAGTTCTCTAAACCTCGTGTAATGTGTTCCTGTGTCCCAGCCATTTACTGGCTCTCCACTGGACTCCAGTTTGTCAGTCTTTTGTTCAAGAGGGTCCAAAGGTGGACACAGCGGCCTCACAAGTACCAAACTGAGGGGAACAAATCACTTCCCTTAACCCAGTGATTGCATTCTTGTTCCTGCAGTCTGTATGTGATTAATAGCATATGAATATCTATGTAATGGTAATACAGTTCATTTGAAAACTCTAAATGGCTACCATATTACTGTACAGATACTGTCAGATCTCAGGAATAATGATGATAAAAATAATAATATCACAATTCACATAAGCCCTGCAGCATTTTGAGAAATAACTTATGGAAAGCTACACTTCTTATTAAAAAACAAACAAAGACCACTTCTACTGGAACATTCTGGAGAAGTGTTTGTTCCCTAGAGGGATTGTAGACCTTTCCTTATAAAAGATCTTTATATATAGACATACTCCACTATTGACTATCCCTAAAATTTTCCCAATATTATAATGTAAGCCCATTATTTTTTGTCCTAACACTAGCAGGCGTTAGTTTCCCAAAGTTTAGACAATGAAGGATTACTTTATGAACAGACCAATAGTTTGAAATACGTTACATTAAGCTGCAATACACTGCTCAACATAATATCTGCCATAAAAAAGTTCCTTAACAGCTTACCCTGTAAAGAGGCTACACTTTACTGCTCATATTTTATAAGTCGTGCTCTTGCTAAAATTTCCTAGAACATGTGGTGATTTTTGTACTAGTATAACACAAATTCATGTTCAGTCTATGACCTAGGTTTTACCTTTGTCATCCTAACCTTGACACTGTCTCACATATAAAAATTTGTGCCTGCTTCTATTTTTTCCCGTTCCAACTTGCTGCAGTGGACTATAAAATTCTAGAGAATCCCCACAGCATATACCAGCATTATGCCTGTGATGTCACCTCTGGCTTTTAGGTCTTAGCACACTAAGCAGTATTGTAGCTATAAACCAGCCAAAAAGATAACAATTAAGCAAGGATTTGCAAATTACAATTTGATCTAACAATCACTTGTCAACACATGAAGTGTGCAGTTCTCAAACAGACATTTTTATATCTGCCCCAGCTAATTTTTAGCTTATGTCAAAACAGATTTTGCATTTTACAGGAGTACTTAATAAAAGTGAAAAAGTATTTGCAATGATGTCATTTAAACCAGACAACTATATAGACATTCCTCTTAATTCTTACTTCTGCTGGCAACTGTGAAATTCCCTTCAAGTAACTCATTCAGATTCTGATCATAGGACTCTAACAACAGGAGCAGTATGTAAAAGAATTAGTGAACAGTGACAGAATTCACTGCACTTCCACGCTTCCAGAAGAGCCAAATATTGTGACTGCTTTACAAAGAAGGCTTACCCTGGCTGGTGTTCTTTTGAGGACTTTGTAGAGAAAGGCTTGATCCTGTATCTAAAATTTGACAGAAATTATGTGCTCTAGATGAAGAAAGCTGGACCTGCTGGTCTTGATTAGGACTCTGATTGAGCTGCTGAGTTTGAACAATCTTTGTGCATGTATCTGCCTTTGTTGCTGAGAATGTATCTGGCCCATGATTTTCAATAGAGGAGTCTAGCCGAACCTGTTCAAATTCAAACACAATCTTACAGACATACATACTTTTCACATCAAAGACATCAGAAAATTGGTTACATCTCATAGCGGCATCTTGGACTTGGAAAGACAGAGGGTTTCAGCAAGAGGCAAGACAAAAGAAAATTATTATTTTTAATTTTGAAAGGTTGTACAAGAAGATTAATTACAACATCACGGTAGTGATTGAGAAACCCTAGTTTATCTAGTGTTAACAAATACTATTTTGCACAGGAACAATGCATAACTTTAAAAAGACATGGGTTTTTAAGTCTTCCAGGAGATTACTGCTGAGCAATTAAAATTGAAAAATCCAAGTGAAGGTGAATTACATTGATCATAAAACTGCACTTTACCTCAGCAGGTAGTAATTCTGTTTCTTCCCCACAGCTGCTTGGAGCTTCTTCCCTTAAGCTAGGGCAGGCAGTAAAAGAAGAGAACCTTGAAGAATGCTGTTGCCCTGCACACTGCAGCTCCTAACGTGAAATATTACATTAACACGAGGAACTCATGGTCACTAAAACAGACACCCTTATAGCTCCGTTTGCTGTTACACTGCTAGATTTAAAATAATCAGTTATAAATAATATTAAACAAAATCATGTTCCCTTCAGATCAACAGGGCCAAACTACCTTTCTAGAAAACCTAGTATCAAATCTGTTCAAAATCTACATTTCCTGGTGCTGTTACTATCACCTTTCTTGTTGCTCAAGCTTATATTGTCAGGGTCCTTCTTCACTTTTGTATTTTGCTATGATTAAATTACAGAAGAAAAAGTCCAAAACAATACCTAAAACCCCAACTAAAATAAAGCAGCTATAGAAAACTAAGTTGTCAGCAGCTAAAATAAACTACCGCTCAAAGTTTCATCATCTTTCAACTTGTAGCAACTTAGTGAGATTTGATGAAAAGCAAACTGCTTCAGTCCTTCCAAAGGAGATGCAAATAAATATATAGCAAAAGACTTCAATGTTTAAGACTAAAAAAACAAAACGTGAGCCCATTACGCAAAGTAATTGACAGTGACATTCCTGTAGTTCTGAAAGCAATACATTATCTTCTTTTTTTATAAGGATGAAGACCTTGTAATGCGGGAGCAAATATAGCCTGGCCAGTAAGAGTGATCACCTAGAACAAAAACACCCAAACTAGAATAACAGTAATCTTTGGAAAGTCAATCAAGAGCTCAGCTTTAGTGTAGGAGCTGAAGCCTCTACGGGTATATTCTGTGTAAAGAGAAGCCTGGAATGAGAGTACAGAACAGCTTGGACATAAGAAGCATCTGGCCTTGCTGGCCTCCAGAACAGATAGAGTAAGAATAATCTTTTCAACATGTATAAGTATCTGATGAGGATTTTAAAAGGAGATAACAATAACTGAGTTGGAATCTTCTCAAATGGTATACGGCAGAAGACCAAGTGACAAAGGGCAAAAAGGTAAGTACTGGACACCTTGCATTAGGGGAAAGGAAACCCCAACGAAATGACAGCCCCCTTTATTGTGAGGGTGACCAAACACCACCACAACTTGCCCAGAAGGGCTCCCAGAGAAAGTGTTTCCCCAGCTAAACTTGGTTAATAATTCTAGTAGAGTTTTATACATCAGAGCAACAACCTCACCCTTTCTGAAAGAACACGGTTTACTTCCTTCAAAACTACAACGACAATCACTGCAGTGGACTTAATCCTCACAGGAACAAATCTGCTGATCAATTTAGTACAGTACATAGCAAAATCCTGAGTATCGAAGTAACTGGGAGGTCTGCCACTAACTACTAGGAAAGCCAGGATTTATTCATTAGTCTCTCTGATAAAAGCTGCAATTTAACTATTAAAAGTTGTATTTTAATTACAAAATATGAGAAAGGTTAACTATATATCCTGTTCTCATATACGGAAAAGGTGCTATTACGCTTATTTGGACATGAGTGCTTTAAAATACCACCACTGTGAGTATTTGGAAATATCCTCGCTGATTAACCATTTTAAAGTTTATGTTAGAACATAGTGCAAATCCTTCAAATGGCCTTTCTTGCTTACTTAAAACCAAGCCTTATAAAATTTGTAATTTAGGATTGCATTTATGCTGCATAAACACATGTGTTTCTGAAATACCTTGGCTGAAGACCATGTTGAAAATACTACTTTTGAAGTCCCAAACCCTTTAAACTTACAGGGAATCATCTGGCTTCTGGCTGGTCACTAATGGTATTTCCCAGGGCTCAATTTTAAGGTCAGTTCTCTCCAGTCTTTGATCAGTGACCTGGACACACGAGTCGAGTGTACACTAAGTTGGTTGATGATACTAAATGAGGACTCATTAGTTCCCTTGTGGGCAGAGAGACCTTACAAAGGGATCTTGATAGGCTGGAATGCTTGGTAATCACAAACCGCAGGAAACTTAATGAGAGCAAAAAAGCTGGATTCTGTACCTGGGACTATAGCCATGGGTGTCTGTATACACTTGAGGGACAAGAGTGGAAGTGCAGCCCTGAAGAAAGTGACCTGGGGGTTTCGATTGTTGGCAAGCTCAGCGTGAGTCGACAGCGTGTCCTGGTGGCCAGGAGTGCCAGCTGTGTCCTTGGTGTGTTAAGCACAGCACAGCTAACCAGCCAAAAGAAGTGAATGTCCCACTATGCTCAGCATTGGTATGGCCTTACCTCAAGTATTGTGTGCATTTTTGGGCTCCACATTATGAGAAGAATATTAGAAAAAAAGTCCAAAGGAGGGCAACTAAGATGGCAAAAAGACTAGATGACTAGATTTATGAGGAATGGCTGAGGATACTTTGTTTGTTCAGCTTAAAAAAGAGGAGGCTAGCAGATGACCTCATTGCTCTCTATAACTTCCTTCCGTGATGAGGAAGGAGAGTAGGAGGTGCTGATTTTTGGTTTTGGTGTCCAGGGATAGGATACGGAGGAATGGCTTAAATCTGCATCAGAGGAAATTCAGACAATTCTTCCCTGAGAGGGTGGTCAGGCAGTGGAACAATCTCCCCAGGGCATGGTCATGGCCCCAAGCATTTCTGTGTTCAAAAAACATTTGGGACAATGCCCCTAAGTTAAACAGCTTAACTTCTAGGTTGTCCTGTGCGACATCAGGATGCAAAGATCCTCATGGGTTCCTTCCAGCTCCACATATGCAATGATTCTGTGGAATCTCCCAAAGATAGATTGGAGCTAAACTTAGAGTAATTTAAATACAGAATTTTAAGTTACATTCATGGAATTAGAAGAGGCTTAATGGCTTCTGATCGCTAGATTTCAAACAGTGTATAATTACCTGTGTTGAGAGTCTGTGCTGTAGATGCTTTAGAACTGACAGTTGACACTGTGCTCTTCTGACAAGTTCTCTTGGAAGAAGACTACCAGAGGCAACGCAAACTGTGCAGTGTTTAGAGCTAACAGGATGCCAGAGTCCTATAGAGGAGAGAATATACTGAGGAAGGCATTCTTTGTTGATATTTTGTCAACAACATTATATTTCCAGTGAGAGTTTAAAGCAGATAATAAATGAAGCACAGAACACAGGCCTTCTCATTGCAGATGGCTTCAATGCTATGCAAAAATGAGCACTGTGCTTTTTTCCCTTTACTTCATTGCCAGAAAAACTCTGCATGGAACTTAAATGTCCACAGTGAAATCTTTTTACATTATATATACACACTCAATTCAAGTTTACAGTAAGCTTATTCTGCTTTCTCTTCCACTTTTCTAAAGCGTTAGTTTTTATTCCAAGAGATAGATTACCTCTTTTCTGCTCATAAACAAAGCCTTAAAGTAAAGTTCCAGTTCCCACACTGACATCTAGACACCAGGGAGTTCTTAATCTAATACGTTTATCAACAAAAGTCGCTACATACAGACTCTCATTGTTCTATCTTAGCATCCCTTACCACAGGATAAACTTGCAGGGGTTAGTGCCACAGTCTCACATGAGTATGCAGACCAAGGATCAGTCAGGTCCAGCACCTTTTTTTTTTTTAAATTTACAATGAAGCCTAGCTTTCTCCAGCTCAAAGGATGAGCTGATTCCCCCGTTTTTATTCTAAATATATAAGCTAGCACTTTCAGTTAGAATAACTTTACCTTCCTTTAACACCATTCCAAGTTCTGCCCTGAGACTGTTTCCCATTTCAGTCAGCTGCCGCTTTTCTTGGCTCAGAATTGATATTTTTCTTGCTGCTTCCTTGAGTTTATTTTGCAGTCCTCGTAGAGTGTGTTTGACACTATACTGACAATCAACACCAATAGCTACATCAGGTAGCTGTCGTCCAAAATCTACCATGTTTTCTTCAAGAACTTCGGGTTCTGACCCCTGAATAAAATAGGCAGTGCTTACAATGAATATTTCGAAAGTGAGGTCTGCAGGTTCAGAGATTTGTACAAATATGCATGAGAGGTCAGTTGAAGAAGAAGTGTAAATTTGAAGGCTACAATCCATTTTTTAGGGCCCATTTTCAAGATTTTGTTAGTAGTATAGGGCAAATTAAACTGTGGAGCAAAATACTGTAACAGCCTGAGACATTCCCACAGATAGTGCAAACTGTAATGTGTAAATACTCATAGAATAAAGTCTGTATAACCTCTGTATAACTGTAAACTAAAGAACACCTAATTTTAAGATTAAATGTGAAACAAACAAGCCATTGTTGCCTTATTGTGTCATGCAACTCCCATGCTCTTATTTCTTTGGATAGTTTTACCATAAAAAGGAAGGCTCTTGAGAACGTACAGGGAAAGCATGCAGGCCTAAAAACAGTATGGGGGAGAAAGGCAGAGAAATTAGTGCAGGACTAGAGTCTAAAAATACTAAGACACCAAAGTGAAAGGAAAAAGGAACAGCACTGACACATATCTACCAATTTGTATAAAAGCAAGTAATACAAGTAGCCACAAATTCTTCCAGTCTACCTTCATTGGTGAAATTGATATACTAAAGCTGAACATACAGAGAAGTGAAGGCAATGAGCAATTATGGCACCACTGGTTGTCACACTGTGGGTCACCTTCACCGGGTCAAAAGACAAAAGCACATCACCTGGCTGGGGCAAGGAATAACATTTGCTTAAACTTTTATTTTTCTCAAATTTTCCAGAAAAACATTCCACAGCACTGCACAGAAGATTTTTTTTATCGGGTGACAGACTGTAAGCTGTAGAGTTAGTAGTGGAACTCAGAAATCTTTTCACCTTTAGATCTATGTCCAGAGAAAAATTCTGCAGTACAAAAGAGAGATAACACTGAAAAGATGGGTAATAAATAAGAGGGGAAAGAAAAACTCTCCTCAGAGCTGATACAATAGAAAAATACATGTACAAGCACAAGTTTATATGCTATTTTTACTAGCTTCCACAATAAACTTTCCTCTTCTTCTTTAGCACTGGAGCCTGTAATTTCCAGATTATCATCCCAGAAACTCTGTTATTTTAAATGGAAAAAAGAAAACTATCACTATGGCTGTCCTTATTGACTTCACCTGCAATACTATGTTTAGTTATCATTATTGCTCAACAGATTCTGAGCTCCCTGAGGTAGAAACATTTTGCCTGTAATTCTTCATGGCCTTAAGTACATCCTTTTAATGCATGCAATTAATAAATGTAAGAAGCACAGAAAAAGTGTAGAAAAGTGCTAAAGATAAGCACTTGTAAAATCCAGTAAGAAATTAAAATGAAGTTTTGCCCATTGTTTTTAAGATAATTTTCTGGACTGCTTCCAGCTCAATCTATGTCTAAGAAGGCTTGTTATGTATGAGAAAGAAAAAATAAAGCAGACAGCAGAAACAGGCAGGAAACAATAGTTCAACTTCATTGAAGACAGCATCAACTACTATCCCAGCATTTCATTCACCTGAAGTTTTGGCCTGCATATCCCCTATTTGCTACGTGTCCATACATATAAAGCATAAAGAATTCAGCATTTCACACTGCAGGTGCAAATCACTGCCTGAAATTGTTCCTTTCCTCATATCCAGCCACGAGTATTCAATTATAATTCAGCGTCATGAAGCAAAAGGTTAGCCTCTGGAACAGAGAAAGTTCATTTCTTACCTTACGGTCTTTAAGGCAAAGTGACTCTCTATTTTTTTTAAGGCTCTATCCTCACTTACAGAAATGCAAAGAAAATTAGAATGCCCCTTGGACAGTAATTTGTAAAACATGTGTTTTCTGGGGGAAAAAATGGTATAAAATTCACTTGTCACCTAGTTCTGGAAGTGGCCAAAGAGAAGAAATAAATCTGCACTGTTTATACTGGCACACAATGATTTTCTAAACCTAATTTGACAGCATGAACAAAAAATTCCCTTCTATATTCAGCCAAGAGAAAAAAATCCATTAAACATGATCTGTGCATGGTTGGTTATGCATGTTTCTGCACAAAGTTTCCAAGGCACCTAAGTTTTATTTTAATATTGATATTGTTTCCGTTTTTAAAGCTCTTAACTTTTCAATCAAGACCTCTCATGCCTATTTATTACTTAGCTATTATTTCAATTTTCTTAAATTTAGACGGTTATGGGTGGGTTTTAAGAGTAAGATTAAAGCATGAAACTGATACTGGTAGACCTTACAGATGACAATTAGAAAACCCTGATTTTTAAAATTGTTTTTCAAACTGTCTTACTCCAGACTCTGTTTACCATGCCATGAAATTGCTGGGAGACAGGAAGAGGTAGTGTAAGTAGTGTAAGTAGTGACTTACTCCCACACACAGTGGGTTCTTCCTTCATGGGTGGTGAGCACTCTAAGACAGCACTGGAGTTTGGTACTTTCTCCTGGTCACACCAAGTTGCACTTGGTATTAAAAAAAAAAAAATTAAAATATGGATTTGCAATGGAAAACCTGAAAAAGTGATACACAGTAGCTTAAGCATTTGCAAGTGGAGAAAAAAACCATCAAGACCAGCTTGCAAGATCAGAAATTACTTGTGCCAAGGGATGACTAGTCAAAATTTATTTCCTAGAAAGAATAACAGTAAATTTGGCTGAAAAAATCTATGCTGGCTCTCATTTGACCAATCACATAAGTACATGTTACTTCAGCTTATAATATTTACTCAAACAAATAATAATACACTAGGTCTTTAATCACACACACATGCACATCCATACACATATTTTTACGTAGTTTAAACCTCACCATACCTCTTTTGTGTCCGGGTTTACTATACAATCCAACTCAGTTGAACTGATTTTGATGTTGCTCAGTGTGGTTCCAGCTGAAGTTCTGTTTATGCTCAGTGAACCTAAAAGAGGAGTATAATATGAACGTATAGGTATTTATAGAGAGTTTAGGCTTTCATAGCAAGAGCTGCTTCAGAACACTGTCTCACGCATATAAATGCCTAGTTACAGAATCATGGAACCATAGATTTAGGTTGGAAAAGACCTTTAACATCATCAAGTGAAACCACTAACCTAACACTGCCAAGTCCACCACTAAATTTCGTCTTCAAATGCCCACACGTACATGCCTTTTAAACACCTCCAGGGATGGTGATTCAACCACTTCCCTGGGCAGCCTGTGCCAATGCTTGAATTAGGCTTTTTAAAAAATAAATTTTTCTTAATATCCTATCTAAACCTCCACTGGCATTATTTGAGGTCATTTCTGTTGTCCGATTGCTTATTATGGGGAAAGAGAGACCAATCCCCACGTCATAACAATTCCCTTTCGGGTAGTTGTAGATAGTGGTAAGTTTCCCCTGAACCTCCTTTTGTGTACCACTTCAGTAGATATACTGTAAATGAATATACTGAAAAACCCTCATGGCAGGGGAGTTTGGACTAGGTGATCTTTAAAGATCCCTTTTAATCCAAACCATTCTGTGACTCTACACACTGGCTTCACTATCAGGAATTCTGTCATAACTTGAAATATGCATATAATTGCTTTACTCTTGCAAAATATATATGATTGCTTTTCTAGTGGTAATTTTGTACTGACTTACAGCGCGCGCACGTGTGTGTTGGTGTGTGTGTGTGTTTGTTTTCACTAATAATTGTTTTGTAGTAATTTGTAATACAGAATCTCAGACTACTGTGTGCTTGTGTATGGTGCAATTTTGAAAAGCCTACAATAACAATTTTTACACAGTCATGGATTTGGTAGCCCTCATAAATTGTGACCACGACTGCTAAACTTTCTTAACTGAATTTCAAGTTCTTTGTCAAGAATTGTCACCTTGCTCTGCAAGCTGTCTGTCTTCTGTTAGAGTAAGAGAAGACATCTGCTCATCAAGACTCTCCATTTCTTTCCTCATTTGTGCAATAGCAGCCCGAAGGCTGGCATTCTGTTCCTGCAGCTTTTTTATTTCCAAAGAAGGGATATCTTTACACAGAGAACTTTCATCATCATACTGAAATATCTAGAAAATAAAAGTACAAGACAAAAATAACCCTTCATTAATAAGTGACACATACTCTCTCCACATCACCACACGCAGAGATCCTAATAGTTTCAACCCATGAACATATGTGAAAGAAAAGTACCATAGAAGAAGAATAAATGTGTTTGTTTATTGAGGATTTGCCAGGGAAAGAAGTACTATACTGAGAACATCACAGGACAAGGCACACGTGGGGAGGACCATAGCACCAGAGCTGGCTTTATTTTTTTCTGCAGGTGTGGTTTTATCTCTCTTCCATGTGCAGATAGCCCCTCTCCTTAAGGAACTTATGGGCTCAACAGCAGTCCCCTTTCTGACCTGTCAAGTTCTTGAAAGTGTCATTGGATATAATCTGTTGACAATAGCATTGTCCTGCTTTAAAAGACAGGTATTTGGAAAACGGGAAAGTCCCTGGAATAGAAAGATCACCCCCTCCCTCCAAATTACTATGACTTCGAAATTACTTCCAGGCAAAGATATAGAAAAAAGAATATCAGTCCTTAACTAGACTACATATACGTACAAAACAACACGCAACAAAAAACAGCAGCAGCGACAAGAAGCAAACCCAGCAACGGCCTTTCCCCGCCCCTCAAGCATTTCCCCTTCGGTGTAGTAACGACGACAACCGACACGGGGCGCTGTCGGCCCGCGTGGAGGCGGAGGGGCTGCGCTGCTCCTGCCACGGCATCAGCTGCGACGCCGGGACCTCCCTGCTGGTGACGGCAGCTCTGATGAGAGACACGGGGGAAGCACTGACTCCCTCACGCACCCGGGCGAGCGGTGATCGGTCTTCGGCATCGCTAAGGGCAGCCTGTCCGCGCTGGGAAGGGCGGCAGGGCTTTACCGCGGTGTCGCCCTGCCGTAGAGAGAAGGCCTGCGGAGCCGCTGCTCCATGCGGGAGGCGGCGCAGGGAATGGCTTCCCCGGCCACCCGCGCGGACTGTGCTGGTCTCTCTCGGCGCCGGCAGCCGGCGAAGTCCCAGTCAATGAAGCAGCCGGGACTCCCTTGCTCTCTTAAAAGCAACAGAGTCAGAACCGGCGGCAGGCAGGGCTCCACGGCACTGTTGCAAAGCCGCTGCGTAGGAGAGGTCCAAGGCGAAGGAACTGCCAAAATAACTCTGCCCCACTCCCAACACCCCCGCCATTCCCCCAGAACCATTACAATGCTATGCCAAGTCCACGTCTTTTGTCTCTGGATCGCTGTCCATTCACCATATCCCTGAAAAGAAATGGGAAGAAAATTTCCGGGGGGGTGGGGGGGTGGGTGAGGGGCAGCAAAAAACATAAAGAAGCTGCATGTCCTCTGCAAAACCAAAAAAAAAAAAATAAAAAAAGGAGAAGGAGTGTACGAACTACACGCACATAACCATAACCTAGATAATATCTGGAAAACGCAAACATTGATTGGAAAACGTATTTCCTAGTCACTTGAAATTCCAACACAATCTTCAGGAAAAAACATCTATTAGGACCAATGGGATACAAAGACCATTATATTAGGGTCCCAATATTATTTACTTTTGCTGTTTGTTCATTCAAAGTGTGCCTGCACAGATTTTTAAACGTTTCAATGCTAATGTATTACAACTGTGGTTTCATCCAAATAGAGAATATAGAATATAGATTCTACCCCTGTAAAATCTTCTTTAACTGACAGAAACATGTGTCATTATCCATTTAAGAAATGCAGATACTCTTTCATACAGGAATATTAGAAAGTCATGCAATAGAGAAATATATACTCCTACGGTCACTAAACAAATCCTAATTCACAAGCCCTTCAGATCAGATGTTTTTCACAAGGAAAAGACCATGAAATGTCTTTCGAGTATTTGTATCAAAATGTTGCTAAAACAGAATCACAGAAACAGGTTGGAAAAGACCTTTTAAGATCATCTAGTCCAACCTATGACTTAACACCACCTCATCGACTAAACCGTGGCACTGAGTGCCACATCCAGTGTTTTTTTAAACACATTCAGGGACACGGTAAACGTTTCTTTATATTCAACCCTAACCTTAAATTGTTGCAAAGCAGCGGTTTTGCCTCTTCAGAGGGCATGGCAATCCATGACCTGCTTAAGACACTTTAGCAAAATACTTCAGTCTCAACATTTATGCCTTGCACAGCCTCAAACACTACTCTGTTTCCATCTCCTCCATTGCTCCCCACTTCCTTCAGCCCCCTTATTTTCCCAGTCATAAGTCTGTTCTGTGAGTGTGATCTGAATGTCTCATCTAGAATGCTAATGGCCTTCAAATTAAATTTCCCTGGCTTAAAGACAACAGCTGCCCTGCAGTTTCTTTCTCCTGTGGTTGTGTCTGCCCTAACAGTACAAGCTACATAGAAGATAAGAATAATCACTATTCTGCTTTTACAATCTCTCCGAGGCTGTTAAGGTGACTCAGGGAAAGGCACCAGTAGATAGCAATGGAACACCCAGATGTGAATTTTGGGGCCCAGGACTTCATCTCAGCCTTCAATATACACATGAACCCTCACAGTTTAAACTGGAAATACAACTGTTCCTGATTTCTGTAAGTGGAAATGGGTCTAGAGAGAAGATCCTAAAAACCCTAATAAACCAGAATTACTTGAAGCACTCCTTCCTTTCCTGTGCACTTGTATGATATTATTAGCAAGCTCTAGTTAGATAAACATGACCTAAGTCATACTAGAATATAAGTTATAAGCAAGATCTTCCAGGCTGGTGTGTTTCACATCTCAGTTGCTTATTGAAAGGCCAAGAATAACTACTGCAACATTTCTAGCACACTGCTGGGGTCTCAGACCAATCTGAAGGAAGGACCTGTATACTGAAGATATTATACTGGGGCATATTTAAATTTTAATCTTTCTTGCATCCGTCATCTGAACCAGAGGCTAGCCACTGTACTATTCTTTTTTTAAGAGGATTCACTGACACAAATTTTCTTCTTCTGCTTGTTTACACTTAATTTTGTACAGAAAAGGTTCTAGACTAGAATAATAGACTTTTAAATTTCGTTATTTAATTTTTTAAACACTGGCCCTTCCCATAAAAAGGAAAAAGACCAAAACGGTTTTGCTGAGACGGACACTGCTTATCCTATACACCAAAAGTGAAAAAGCCAGAGTATTTTAACAACAAAATGAAGAGTGACAACGGAGACAGTCTTGCTAACCACAGTTAATTCACAGTTGAAGAGAACAATAAATACAAAGAGTATAAGAATATAAAGAGGAAAGTGTGCCCAGCCCTGATTCTCTTGGTATCTCAATGATCAATTAGCAAATCAATCCAGTTTGAAATAAAACTGGAAAAACTACTTGTTCAAGAGCAAGCTTTTGCTAGCAGTCTACTTTAATAAAAATGTCTTCAGGAAGTATCTTTCTGAATACAATCATTTCTGCATTCAGGAACTACTAGGCATGCTTAGCACTGCTTTTTCTAGCAAGTTCTGGTAACATGGTCTGAACTGGTCACTGTTCAGCACCTGTAGCCACTCAGTATAGTGCACTGCAACATTCCCTTTACTTTCACTCTTTTACCAAAAACAGTTTTCTACTCTTAATGCATTATCCTTCAGCATGACTTCAAACCAGCATTACATTTGCAATTTTAAATGGTTTTTTAAAATTTATGTATTTTGAGAGGTAGCAATGAAAGGAGAACTAGCTAGTGATAATCAAATACAAGACATTAAAATATTTTCAAGAACTGGCATGTTAGTATTTTGAAGTGTTACCTTAAAATTTTAACTTTTCAGCTTTATAATCTAGCAACTGCAATTGACATAGAACCTCATGAAAGAGGTTCCAGAAATTAATTCTTCCCATTTGATTGCCATGATGGTACAGTATGTTGTCACGTTTTGGAGCAACTGTCTATAAGCAGCTTGCTCCTTTTGCCAGTGAGTAATGAATGAGAGCCATAATTAAGCCCGTGACACCTAATCTATATGTATTCCAGGCTAGATACATCTGTAATTTGAGTGAAACATAGGAAACAGATGAACTGCTTATAGTAAATCCAGTGGAATTAAGGCCCATAATGTTGCTATGTTAGAATGAATTCATCTATGTCTACGTTAAATGTTGTCTAACCTGTTTCTCCCCTTCAGGTGAAATACTGTGATTATACGATGCTTGTATTGTCTGTTCTCTCTCAACAGTCAAAGGAGAAAGAAGAGTCTTCACTTCATGCAACCTGTAGTCTGTTTTCTGTAGATCAGCTTCAGCCTGTGATGGATGGAAGGAAGGAAGGAAGGAAGGAAGGAAGGAAGGAAGGAAGGAAGGAAGGAAGGAAGGAAGGAAGGAAGGAAGGAAGGAAGGAAGGAAGGAAGGAAGGGGAGGCAGAGGATGTCAATAGCTCAAGGAAAAAGGGGTCAAAGGAAAAAGAAAAAGGAAAGGTAAGGTAAGGAAAGGAAAGGGGAAGGAAAAGGGAAGTAAAAAGAAAAAGAAGGAAATCAAGGACACTTTAAAATATTGCACAGGGACTTAGGCACATCTCTTCTGTCTCTGTCAAAAACTGCAATAACAGACAAATAATTTAGCATAATTTTCTTGTCTTCTTTATGTGAAATGGAAAATGACGTTTTATCTCTCTTATGTGTTCACATGCTACAGCTATTGATGCCTATGAATCATTTTGGAAAGACAGTGATAAAAGACTAGAATAAATGCCAGCATTCTGAACTTCACAAACAAGTGTTTCCTCTGTATCTGTGAGTTCAGGGCAACTGGGTATTGAAAACTGTTAGACCATTTTCTTATGGTCTCTAAACAATAAACATGTATTTAATTTTTCAGAAGCAGAAGTTTGTACACTACACAAAATAAGGCTTTTTTTCCATACAGAAATACCCAAGAGCTTTTCAGGACTGGTATTGTTCCATTGATAGAATTCAAGTGGTACTGTGATCTGAAATTCTTTCTGCCCTGGGGCTGCTCTAAGAGACATCTTTCGTCTTTTGCTACAATGGCAAAGGAAAAACATCTCTCAAGCTGACTTGATTACGTGGAAAGTGAGAAAAGGCCACTATTAGGAGATTGATCATGAAAATTAATCTGGTCTCTGATAAAATACATGTGATGAACTGCTGTGCACAATACAGAATTACTGTTTTACAGATTTTTGAAAGCAGGCTAAAGAGATATTTCCCTGAGAAACACCGTGGTGGGAAGACTCCATAGCTCTCCATGCAGTAGATGATTCTTAAACAGCATTAACTGGAAATTCTCACCTCCTCTCTTGATGAAGACAGTCTGTGTGTTAGATCTTCTGATTTCCGATACCAGCTACATTCGGCATTCTCACAGAGCTGCTGCCAGTTCAGTTCTGTTTGCATTTTACTCTGTTTCAGAATCCATTCTCGCTCAGCCGCCAGAGACAGTTGTTCTTTAGACCTATGATACACAGCAAAGCTGTTGATTTCAGCAGAATAAATACTAAGGATGTTTCGTGGATATTTTTTGTTTGTTTGTTTGTTGGGGTCTGGTTTTGTTTCATTTAATCCAGCTTTGTTTATTGTCCTCATCTTCTTTCCTTGTTCTATTTTAGAAATTATCTATTTTATTTTGTTCTATTCTACTCTCAGCATTTTACTGAACAAAAACATTTTAATTGCTTAGAGCTCATTGGTCTCTGAGGGTCCATCTGTATGCTTTGGAAATCACCTCAGCTCAAGCAGCATAAAATGCCCTCCAATATCAATACTACTCTCAGTACTTCCATCCAGAGCATGCTTCTGTTTTGCTGCTATCAGAAATGAGATCTAAAAAGCTAGGAATTAAAATTGCTGCATTGTCAGAGTAAAATTTCTAGGCTAAAAGGCTGCTGCATTTACATATCTTGAAAACAGAGTGTAGAAAGAGATAGAAGGTGCAAGTAGTAGAAAGAGTATTAGAGATCTCTAGTCAAGAACTCAAGTCAGAAAACGGCAAAGATCAAAGATTTCTTCTGAAGTGCCATCAGAGTTTGAACTGCATGGCATAGAGTAAGCAATATGCACAAATTTATATTTAATAAGTATACATGCAGTTGTGGTTCTTTTGTTCTTGCTGAGTGAACAGCACTTGGTCATGCAAGCTTTATAGTCAAGACTGCAATAGCACAAAGTGGTTTTAGATTCATTATTACAGCAGTGTCCTTTACAGAACACCCAAGACAAGTAAACAAAACCAGAAACTGAACTCCTGTCGTGCAACATTCAAGATGCCGGAATCCACGGATACCGCTAATGGCCAAGTAACATTTTGCTACCCTAAAGGTAAAGTTTATAGGCAGAAATAATTAATTTTATTACACAAAAACCAACACAGCTGTAAAAAGATGACAAACTTCTAGGTATGCCAGCCCTCTTCCTGAAAGCTTGTCTGTTTTCTTCAATGGTATCAGTTGGTTTAATGTGAGGGGTTTTTTCCCCTCTACCTACATAACTCAATTTGTCAAATTGTTAAAGTATCAATTACAACACCACTGAAGCACGTGAACATGGGCATCAGAGAACAATCCAAGTAATACTGGATGATGATTAGTGAACACTGCATATACAGAGATTTTTGAAGGGTGAATTCCTCATTACTAGCCTTGGAAGGATGACAGAGGTCTTTCAAATACCTATATACAGTTTTTGGCTTCATAGGAAAAAAACAGTCACTATGAATACATACCACAAATACCCAGGCTTCCTGCTATCCTGGAAACAATTCAACACATAGGTGGAAGAAAACAGCAAAAACAACAGTCATCTTTTCATGTGTTTCACACAGGAATGACTTTAGATTATAATACACTCATTCATTCTGTGAGTAAAGGGTAACAGCTTAAAATAAGTTACCTTAACTTCATGGGACAGAACTAAGTAACCCTTTTCAATTGTCTACCTGTGAAACTCACATTCTCTCTTTTTAATACCCACAGCAAATCCAGCAAGCACTTCCTACAAAGGGAGTAACAGGTAACACTAGAATAGTACTGATAGAAACACTGGATTGTCTCAGACCTTTCAAACACTGTGTGAGAAGTTTAATCATCACATAATCTTTCTCCATTCTAAGAAGAATCAGACTGTGCTGAATGAAACCTATAATCTCGTCTATGGTAGGTCTCCTACTAGGACTTGTACAGCAAAGGGGAATGTAAAGAAACAAACCAGCCAAATAGTATCCTTTGCAAAATAAGATCAGATTTCATTAACACTGGGGAGAGACGAGAGAAAAAAACCCTTGTTTTACAACTCCCCCACCCACTATCTTATTGACATTAAAGTTCAATTCCTTTGCAGCCATCCAGCACCTGTAGTATGTCAAATACTATGCATTACAGAAATAACTTTAACTTCTAAAGTAGCAGAAAGGTGCTGTATCTCCCAGTGCTAAAAGTTATGGGTATATTTTATCTTTTTTTTTTCTTTTTTGAATATAAAATAAAATATCCTAACAGAAGTTAAATGTATATTCTATGCACACGAATAAAGGGATATTGATTATAGTGTACAATCTACTATAAGCTGCGAGGACATCTATCTTCTGTGCACACGCATATACGTATGGATCTACTGGTGATAAAAATTTAACTGTTTCCCTCTGGTTTTGCAGAATGACAACAGAAAGAGCATAAGAAGTAGTCACTATGAAATCACATGAAAAAAACTTAAAGGTACATCATTCCCTTGTCTAAGCTTTTTAAATTATGCAAACAATTCAGTACTATTAGAAGGGAAAGTTTTGGCTGCGGTAAAGATGCCTCTAAAGTGTATACTTGCAGAACTACTACAGAGGTAAAAAACCAGAGCCTTACTGAAAAGTTGCTAGAAAAATACTACCATGTTTTCCACTCTGAAGATGAAGTGACAAGAAGGCTGCTGGGAGACAGGATGCTATGGAAAAGACTTCTTCTCTTCCTCCTCACCCTCCTCCCCTTATAGCCATTGAATTTTAATTTAAAGGACAAGAACAAAACCAGTCATATTGTTTGTTATGCTTGGAGAAACAAACATATGTTGTTAGAAGACTTTACATTTCAAACCCAAGTAAGAAGAGTACTACAGAATAAACATTCTACTGTGAAATTCTTCCAAAGTAACATTGCAAGTTACTCCAAAACATGAAAACTAAAGATATCACTGAACCAGTGTGAAATTCTTGCCTCACAACACCTATGTTTTGTAAGTGCATGAAAAACTGTTCCTAAAGAAGCCACGGATTTTCCAGAAAATTAAATGGCTGTAGTGAGCTGCCATCCAGTGGCTAAACTGATAAAGTATTTTAAAAAGTGTTTGAGAGAGACTACTTTGATGAATTAAATTGATGAACTACAACTAAAAACAGAATGAGATCACAAGAGATTTTGTCTAATTGATACAAAATCATGTTAGATTAGGGGGAATAACTGCAGGAGATCCAGTGGCAAACACAGAAGAAGTTGTAAGCTTAAACAATGGAGATAAATTTTTTCCTTTTCCAGCGTGATAAGAGAAATCATGTGCATTAGATGATGTAGCCCAATGTTTGTGTACAGCAGCTAATTAACTTTATCACTGCAGTTCAACCACAGAATGTACCATGACTTCCAAATCAAGTCAGTTATCAAATATTCTTCAGGTTCTCATACTTCTTAGGGTAGGTTCATAAACTGTCTTTTGGAAGCCCATGAGAGAGTCCTGGATGAAGATTTGTTATTTTAGCAGGACTACTATGCTGAGGGCAGCAACACTTGGATTGGCAGCTGTTGGGTGGAAGATGCAATTGCTTAACAATACCACTTCCAATTATATTATATATTAGTTTGGTTGACAGGACAAAAATTAAGTGTTCTAGTTCTAAAAACTAAACACATTCATATGTAAATTAGTAAAAGAAATTCCAATATCAAATACATTTTTATACAAAAACAAAGAAGGAAAGTTTGTTGCTCTTTAAAGTTTGTTATATAAGAAGAGGTAGTAAAATGCCTCCCCAGGGTATCACAGTTGAAGATCAAATTTCACTGTTTGTAAGACGATCCTTTTATGGTGGAATGATAGCTACATAAGAAGCAGAAGGGGGGAAAAAATGCCTGCTAATTAGGAGTATGATAAACAGTGTACATTTATCCATCTTGCCTAAGGCTACCTCTGCTTTCTAGATGCTGACCTTTCCTGTAGTTTCAAGGTTAACGGATTCAGCAGTGTGCTTGCTACATTAAATAATCTTACACTATCTCATATTACTAAACATATTCTTAGCAATTCCTTACAAGGGGCAGCTATCAAACCAGCAAAGCAACAGCTACCACACAAGCAAGGCATAATTTTCTGAACTGTAATTACAAATGTAATCAATGTTTAGAAGAATAAAACAATAGGCCAAAAAAAGGGCTTAGACAGCCATAGCAATGTTAAACCAGAACATGCTAATTTAAAAAAATAAAATTAAAAAAATTATTGCTAGATGGCACTGCAGCAACACAACATTGCTTGTCTAACATTCTTATACCAGTTTCTGACATCACTGTCTTCCAGTTCTTGAATCTTTTCATCCATGTGAAGTTACAGGTTCACATAATCCTTGTGCAGATGATCTATGTGACTATTCCTAGAGCTGTAAACAAAAATAAATTTACATTAAGAAGCATGAGGGATCCACATGTAAAATTTCTGGAACAATAACATGCAACTATTAATAGAGGATGCTGTAATTTCCTAAAGAAACAGGCACCATAACATCTTTTTCTCATAACCTAGTGGAAACCAACTAAACCAGTATATGTTATTTCCCGAAACAATCCTTCAAAAGGTTAGTTGCGTACAGACTATAGAGGATCTGATGAAACGCAGTGCAAGACCCCCACTTAAGTATGACTGAGTTACTCCTCCACTCAAAAGTTTCTGTTACATAAGAAAAAAAATTGCAAAACAAGGGCTGACCAGCAAAAATTTCATCTTTTAGATACATTTTAAAAGAGAAGAAGTTCTGTATCTTTTCCCCTCCTCTCCCAATATTTTTAATTGCCATCAACAAAAATTTTCTCTGTGATCCAGTGGAAGAATACCAGTAACCTCATGATTTCAAACAAATCTTGATACTGCTACCAAGACCATAAATTCTCTAATGATACACTGAACCTTTGAAGCTCTGCCTTAATCCCTTAAAGATTTAACAGGTTTGCTGCAGCCTGTAACACAGCCAAACAAACCTAGATTGCTATCATGCTGTTCTGCAACTTTCTATTTACTTTCAACTCTATATTACATGTTTTTTGTGTACCTGAATGACCATTGCATTTGATTAGATAAGACTAATCATATAATACCTACAGAGACAAAACTCTGAACTAAAACTGGAGAGTAACAAACAGCTAAATGCATATTCACTTTCATATTCTGCTAGATTTTGCTTATAAATTTACACTTAGCCTGAAGTAATCTGAATCCTATAGCCAGCACTTAGCTATACAAACCAAGTCTATCAGAAGTGCTGTCTCAGTGTAGACTGCATTGTTTACACCTCCCTTGCCCAAACCCTTAAGGGCAAGGCAGATTAGAAGAATGATTGCTGTACTGTGATCAGTATCCAGCTCAGCCTGGCAAAGATGCAATTGCTGGGTTTAAGAAACTCTGACTCCTCCTTCCATTCCCAAAGGATATGTTCCATGTAAAACTCCTGAACTGGCTTTAAATGAATTTGCATATACACCACATTAACATCAATCATTTAGTAAACTTTGATGATTTCCAGTCTTGCCCAGATTACCCACAATAACAAAAACAAAAAACAAAACAAAACGAATTAACACTTACCCAGCCATCTCTACACTACAGATGTAATTGGATCCAGCCGTTTAGAGCATTCTAAACAATTACCACTTTAAGCAGAGAATAATCCCAAAGAAACTGTTATTTCTGAAGACTCTAGTTACATTAAACAAAAATTATGTGCAGACAGAACTCAAGGAATAAGTGTTTATTCCCTCCACCCTGCAAGCTGCACACATATTTCTCTTTTCTTTGAGATATGTATGATGAGTTAAGGCACAGTTCAGCCTTCTCTTTTATCAACAATATTAACTGCTGTGTCCGATTTTTAGTGTCTGCTTTTAGTTTAAAAAGAAAATAACCAACAGAGATCCTGTGCTTTAACAGGCAAAGCCCTTTACTTGCTTCATATCCACCTCTTCCTATTGTTTATTCTTCATATTTGCCTCATATCTAATTATAAATTCTATAGAAGAAAAAAGAACATTGTTTTTAAGCAATATGGATGCTTTAAAAAATATTATTTCTGTTCAGCTCTCTCCAAAGATTTGGGAAAATTTCTGGAGTCAATATAGCGTCTCTCACTGTACAATATTATTCTGTGTCACTGGTTGCAGATAATCACTTTCGAATAAGCACAGGGATGCAGAGAACAAATCAGACAAGCATGCCTTTCAAATAGTGGCTCTTTAATCTCTTTAAATGAAAAAAAGATTTTCAGACCAGAAAATGCTATGCAATATCTCTATGCTAAAGGAGGTCATAATTTAAATTACATTTTTGTTCACAAACAATCTAGACAACTCTAGTTCTCTAGGATCAAAATATGAGTCACTGATCATTGGATGTAAGAAGTATAAAAAATTCAAGCTTGCTCTTCCCAGGTATACAAACCTGGGAACAAACCGTACTAAAGGACACGATGATCTGGTCTTCCAATTCTGCTGGCCAAGATTTCACACTTATCCCTAAGTTAATTAAAATAGTGTTTTTTCTTCATATTCTGATTCTTGTTGGCAATGTTCAAATCATGCTACCATGCATAGATAATGTAAGTAGTATCTTCTTCATTTGAGCAAGGAGAAGTAGATGACTTTTTTAAAAGTCACTATCGTGGATATTCAGGAACTGTACTGCCTCCCTGCCTGTAACATGCAACACTGAAAGATCTGCTCTTTCTGTACCATATTTTTAGCTACTTTTCAGTTGTTCCAAATGCATCAGGTGGCTACCACAGTTAAAAAAGATTAATTAAATTTGAAGTGCACAGAGGGAGGAAAAGACAATCGAGTGTCGGCGAAAGACAACACAACAATCGAACGACTGGCAGGGAGCAGACCCAAGGAAGGATTCCACGGAGGGACCTGAGGGTCAGATGTTCTGCGACAGAAGAGCAGATGGTGGGCTGACTGTCGAGGTCAAACCCGTCAGATGAAGGCAGTACAGAGGAGCACAAGGCAATGCTTTGGACTCAGGGACAGCAGAAGAGAGGGCACTTAGCAGGAAGGGTGCAGAAAGACAGTGGGTCCCCAGAGAGAGGAATGGGCGCGAGATTCGCAGACCACGCGTCAGAAGCTCCGAAGGACAACCTGCAGCACAATGAGATGCTGTGAGACCGCACTGCCTTCTGATGGACAAGCCCAGTCGCGACTCGCCTCCTGACGGCACGAACCTCCACGTCCCTCCGCTGCCGGCCTAGGCCGCGCCCGTGTCCCGAGGCGGGCCCGTCTCCATGGCGCCGCCGTCGCTGCCGCCCCGCCTCCTCTCCGGGCCGGGCTCGGGGCGGCAGCGCCCGGCCCCGTCTGCCTCCTCTCCTGTCAGCCAGCCGCCGTTTCTCCGTTCCTCGCTTTGCATTCCGTTACAGGAACCCGGCAGCGTATTCTCTCCTCCTCACGTTCTCCCCGTTCCATCGTCACTACTCTGACACAACAGCCTCTTCTCTGCATCGTGAGGCCACGGGCACGCTCCATTGCAGCCCCGGTATCTTTTAGTAAGACTCCCTTCGCCAAAAACACAGCTAGTACTTGTCCCATACTCTGAGATGTCACTCTCTCGTTCACTTGTTTTCCTATACATGTTGTTTATCCAACTGTTTAGAATGAAACAATTTCTCCTTGGCGGAAATCAAGAAGGAGACTCATGGACCCTCTCAAGTATAGCCGTTAGAAATGTGAAAAAACTTCCCATCTCCTCAGGACTCCCACTGCATCATGTGAAAAAACTTTAAAAAGCTTGCAAAACAAACTCAGGCCAACTGCAACACGAGGTCATGCAAAATAGATAGATACATTCTGCTACCAAGGCACTTAATTATTAAAAACTGTATCCATCAAATAAACTGCCTTACAGTGTCTAGGTGAGACAGAGGAAGATGCAACTCATGAAGCAGGCCTAAAGCATAATTTTCCCTTAGTCACTCTAGATGACTTGCTTGTCTGGAAGTCATGAGGCAAACTTCCTGTAGGTGTTCCGTCACTTTCCCGTTTTTCTAGATCATATAAACAGCTCTTGCCTTCCAGAAACTTGAACGCTGCACCCAAATGATACCTGAAAGACACTAATTTAGAGAAGATAGAGCACTATCAGTAGTTCTTATATATATTTTCCTTCTGTCTTCAGAAGAGAATTGTATGTCCTAACCCCATACCAGTAAAAGAAAGGTTTATTTTCACCAGCAACTACTAATGAAAATTAGAATTAGAACTAACAATTTGGCTTTTGAAATAAAGCAAGTTTTATTTAGCTAATTATAACTTCAGAATACTGCAATTATTAAAGGGATTTAGTTCATTTATTTCTATTAATCACCTCTGGTTTAAAATACAGTGGTGAAAACCAGCTTCAAACAATTTTCTACATCTGAACACACAAAAATTATAGTGCAAGTCCCAGCATAATTTATACTGTGTTGTGTGCCCCTCAGAGCACTCATCAGAATCAGCATTCACCATAACAGGTGAATGTCTAAATGTATACAGCATTCTGACTGCTGACATTCTGTACATCTCTATATTAGCCATTGCCTAACCTATTAATCACAGTATCTTTTGCAACCCTTCCTCACCCCTGCCCCCCTTTCAAATTAGCTGTCATCTTCCCCAATGTACCTTCAATCAGCCCCTAGTCACGTAGTTAAATGCATGTTAGTTCTCCAAATGAGTAATGGATGACTTCCAGTGATTCAATAATGCCCCAAACAGATAAACTTTATTGGTGAGTTGAAAAGATTACAGTCTACACAGTGTCAATTCCAGGATTGATGTTGAAACCTGAATACACCTAGTCTGCAAGAGAATGGCCTAAATTCAGATAATAGTGGACAGTCAAAAACTTGTTTCACTAGTCTTTAAGATTAGAAGTGTCGGTCTTATTGGCTGTATGTTATCTACTCAAACTACATGGCCTTGCTCATCTTCACACATTAATGCAATGAATCCTTAAACATATACAAATGGGTGCTGTACTTCAGCAAAACTGAACCAATAGCCAATGCAAACATAATGTGCAAGGAAAAGAAAAAACTTCTAAGTCATTAGAAGAGCTTCAATTCCTGCCTTGGTATCACATGATTTCAGCAAGTAGGTTTTAAAATATTGGAAGCTGCTAATCTGTGCAATATCATAGTTTTCAAAAGACAATATTGTATCCTACCTATCCTCTTCTAGTTAGAACCCTAGCCCTGTGTATTTCCACATACGTTATAGGAATCATAGAATCATTTAGATTGAAAAATATTTTTTTTCCAAGATCATTGAGTCCAGCTGTTAACCTCCAGGGATGGTGACTCCATCACTTCCCTGGACATGCCTTTCCAATGCTTGGCAACCCGTTTGAAGAAGAGATTTTTCCTAAGATCCAATCTAAAGCTCCCCTGGCACAATTTGAGGCCATTTCCTCTTGTTCTATCACCCACTACCTCGTAAAAGAGATAGACGCCCATTTTGGTACAATCTCCTTTCAGTTAGTTGAAGAGAATGATAAGTTGTCCCCCGAGCCTCCTTTTCTCCAGGCTGAGTCTCTCCAGCTCCCTCAGCTACGTCCATCAGACTTGTGCTCTAGACCCTTCCCTAGCTCTGTTGCCCTTCTCTGGACATGTTTCAGCCCCTCAATGTCTGTCTTGTCGTGAGGGACCAAACACCGAACACAGGATTTAAGGTGTGGTGTCACTCCCCTACATACTGGATTGTGTCCTAGAAGCACATAAAAGAATGGAGCACCTACTCGTGAATTTCCTAACCCCCGGGTAGCCATAGGAGTGCTACTTTCTGTAGTGCGCTTGAGAATCCCACCACAACTTTCATAGATTCTAAATAGCAATATCAGCACACGCTCAGTTTTATAATCCAGCATTTGTATGAATCGCAGCTGAGTCACAAGAGATAAATGCAGAAAGCTCATTCCATCCTGATGTAAAAGGAAGAGTACGTTATGAAATTATATTTGCAGGGAGTGCTCCCTTGGTAAAGGATGAGGAGGGAAGCCTGAATGCACAATATCGCACTCAAAATTACTAAGAAGAAAACAACGAAGGAAGGAAGCTCGTAAGAGTAATTCTCATGGAAGCACACAAGGAGGAAACTGTGATGGCTCCCAGGAAAACATAAACGGCAGCACAGAACAAACCTCAACCGCAGAAACCCGTTCATAAGCTGAAGTCCACTTCTCAGGACCTGTTCCTCCGGACAGCCAGTGCAGCATCCACGCCAGAAGGATCCAGCCCTGCATTGCACTCTACGCAAGCAACGCAAAGCTCGTGCTGATGGCTTGTGAGTCCCTGGGGCCCCGCTCCGAGCCAGCTCCGGCGGAGCCGCGCTGCAGCGGCCGGGACCTCTGCGCGGAAGAACCTGCGGCGGAGGGAGAGTCACCGCGGCGGCGATAGGACCCAGGGCGCGCCCCTGGCAGCAGGGAGGGGCGAGCAGCCACAGACCCGCCGCGCGGGAGCGCTCCCCAGCCGGCGGGACCAGACGGTCTGGGGCGGGTCTGCGTGGGCACACGGGGACAGCGGGCTGCGGTCCGGCGCGAGCACGGACATCCTCACGCGGAGGCGCGGGACGTGACTCAGGTACTGAGGCGGAGCCGTCGTGCGTGATGGTGCGGAGTGTTTGCCGGGCGCACCCGGACGAACGCCGTGGGGAGTGCGGGGTGGGGGGTCCCGAGCCGGGTGAGCCGAATCCAGAGCGCCGGGCTGACCGAGGTTGCTTCTCTGCGTGGGGCTCTCTCGGGCAGCGGATGCGCCCGAGCGCCGCCCAAGCTTTGGGCAAAGCGCGGCGTACGAGTCGCAGGTTCATCCCTTGCCCAGAGGCTGCGCTGAGCGCCGATGGGGACGTGGGCACCGACGCCGACTGTCCTCACACCCCTTGGCACCACCCCACGAGAGTCGGCGGGGCGCCGTCCCGCCGGCTGCGTTTCTCCTCGCTCATGGGACCACGCGGGCGCACCTCTTCGTCGGGAAACCCGCGTTGCCGTATGGATCGCCCAATGTCCTCAGAGCCACCGGCCTGAAAGCGCTGTCCGGGCGCTGAGCGGTGCTGGCCACCGAACCCCGCTCCGCCTGCTACGAGAGAGCGCTGGCCCCAGCTTCTCCTCTGGCGGCCGAGTCACGCCTTGGCGCGTAGTGCCTTCAGCCCGAGGGCACGTACAGTGCCACGCCGGTGGCTCGTGGGACACCCGCGAGCTCGGGCTTTGTTTCCGCCATTCGTGGCCTCACACCACTACTGGGGCGCGAGGGTCTCCGCCAAAGCCTCGCCTCTGCGGTCCCTTCGCTACTGCTCACCTCCTGTTTCAGTGTCGAGCCCCGGGAGGTGAATTTCGGAGTTCTTTGTCATAGCGGTGACCGTTCAGGTCTGTCAGAGAGAGCGACGAGCAGCCTGAGGGACTGTTCCCTCACAAGGACATCATCGCAGCCCCGGGCGTGAACTCCGTTACTGGCTTCAAGCACACTAAGAACGGTAGGGCGGAATCGCGCGGCATCTCCCTGGTCTGCGGGAGGATCGGCCGCGGCGGCGAACCGAGCCCTGCGCGGGAGGCTGAGGGCTGCGCGGGCTACGTGCCCGCCCCGGAGCGCCGCGCGAGCGGCCGTGGCCGTGGCGACGCCGCGACCGCCACCATTGTATTCCCAACCCCTCTCCCTCCTACACCCCCTTCCTCGCGGCGGCCGCCGTAGCCCCTCTCCGTCTCTTGGGAAAGGGCATTTTTTGGACGCTGCTCGCAAAAAACTTGGAGGGGTCTGGGGCTTGCCTTCTAAGCAATTCTGTGGAGAGAAGAAAAAGCGCACAAAGGTGGAGTTGAATTTCAGTAATTCAGCTTCCTCACAGGCGCAGACCGTTAGCACTAGTGGAAACGCACTCCTCTTGGGCAAACTGTTCAATTTAGAATGTCACAGAGTAAAGTCATGTACGGTTTTGCAGTGTTTATTTCAGATGAAGCAGTGTGGCAGCCGTTTTAAAATGTAAATCAGAATCTATTAGTACAGTACACCTCTTGTAGTTCAGTCAGAAGTATAACTCAAGGTATATTATAGAAATAAAAAGGTGGCGTTTTAAATTGTATCTGAAGTGGCAATTTACATATCTCTAGGTATGGCACCCTATTATGCAGCTGCACTGTCCAAAGTGGTTATATAAAATGACACCTCTGAGCCAGACGATCTTTTCTCACTATATTCAGCTACATGTGCTCACTTAGCTTGAGATACGGTGCATGTGCATGCGAGCACTTTCTATATATTATGGTAGTTTCATGGAATTCTGCAAAAATAAATGCAAATGCCCAGCTGGTGACAGGACTAGACACTTAATTAGTATTCATCTAGCGCTGTCATTTTTTGGTTTTATATGAAACAATATAAGGACACTTCTCCACTATAAGCAATTGTCAAGCATTTATGTTTTTCTAAAGCTTCAGCGCATTGCAAAGCCATCACAGCTGCAGGGCTGAAATTAATTTTCATGGTACATGAAAAAGAATTATAAGTTGTTCCTAACGGAAGTTGGGATTCTGCAACTTATATTTTTGAATTATTATTATTATATATCATTATATAATGTACTAATATATTATTATATATGATATAGCATATATTATTATATTATTATATTATTACTATTTTGAAATATTCTGCAACTTATATTTTTGAAAACAGTCAGATAATTACAACATAACTTAAGGCACGTTTGTCACTTTTCTGTGAACACAGAAAGAGCATGTGCTCTCTGGTGTTAAGGTGCTGCTCTGATGCTGACATTAAGAATTTATGGTGAAAGATGTGGTGCAAAAACACCCACAGACTTTTAGCAAAATAAATCCATTTCTCCAGAAAATGGGCATTTGATATGGATACAGTAACTCTGGAGGTCGACAAAGCTATTATAATAGCACTAGTATATTTGTTTCCCCAAATAATATAAAGAGTGGGACTCTAACATTTTCATGATACAAAATAAAACAAGCAAATGAATAGTCACAACTTTCCCTATAGAACACTTTACCCAGATATCAGAATGTAGGCTGGTTAGTGTTATCTGCTACATATAAAATTGCAGTGTGAATTTACTGTCAGTGCGGTCTGCTAATAACTTGTGATGGATGTTATTCACTGTGCAGCAGCAGTGAACAGTTCAGATGTTTTGAGGCTAAATGGGAACTGGAGAATGATTAATAGTCAAGATTTGGTATGGAACATCACTTGCAGCTACAGACAGCACAGAATTATCGTAGGAGTTCTGAGAGGGAGATGAGAGAATGGGGCAAACTGGCAAACCTTTAAGAAAGGCAGTAGATCTGGGAAATTGTCTCAGTTGAAATAGAGGAGGCCAAAACGGGACAGTGGCAGTCACTGTGGGGCCTTGTAAGGAGGACAGGAGGTCAGGATAGGCATTGACAAATATGGTAATGATTTTGTAGGGAACAGAAGTTTGCAGCAGCCTTTGGAATGAGCATATAATTCAATACGGCTAATATTTAAGCAGGTGAGCCACAGGAAATGCACTAGTGGGTTATACCACTGGCCCATCTAAATGGCTTCTATGACGTTCCTGAGTTGTAATAAAATTTGATCTAAAGATATATGTATTTGTACTTTAGATTATCAGGAAAGAGTTAAAGTCATGGTGAATAGGCAGATGTCAGTGATGTCAATACAAAGGGTAGTTGTTCTATATGTAGAGGGCTATCATAAGGGTCTGGAGAATATTAAAATAGAAGTATTTTTTCAGGAATAATTTCCTGAAAAAATTCAGCAGAGTTGGTTAGTCTTAGGAATCCTTACTTAAAACCAAGAATAACATGCATATTTTGTTTAGTCTGCTTAGATTTTAATACCCTTGGGCAAATACAGGAGGTTTGTAACTCTTATTAACACAGTGTTGAGCAGCCTATGCTTTTCAATGTATTCATACCCCCAACACCCTATGAAGAGAGAATCATTATTTTCTTTGTTTCACAGATAAGAAAACTGAAGGAGGATCTCTACATTACTCAGCTTATACCATCTTCCTTGTTTTGTAGCTATGTATTTCTCAACTGGGTGGAGTTCCAGACTGAAGTCTAGACTGAACTGGGTTCCCTACTTGGAAGCTTATGTTCTATTTTTGATAACCATCTTTTATTTGTATCATAGAAATTCAAGGTTGTGTAGATTTCAGCCATAGTTAGAAGAAATTAATTATTCCTGAGAATTCTTGAAATTAATTCTTCTTGAGAACAGTAAGTTCTCAAGCTATATAGGTCAGTGTACATGCTCATAAATGTCCTTCCTACCCACACTGCTGACCATTAAGTACAGCTATGTTGCCAATAAGAGTATTGGCTAAACACAAATAATAGATTCTTGCCATTTCTAGCTGGTCCCTTTTATAATACAAATGTTCACCTTTTATATACATCATCCCAGAAACCACACTGTCACACCACCTGCAGTGCTACCTAATATTTCCTCCTAACTGAGTCTATATTAGTTTCCATGACAACAAGAAGATAATATCAGGAAGATGAAACCCCAGATGCTACCTTTGTTTTACACATTACCAAAGCAAGAACCCATTCATGGTAGAAGGAATCTGGAGTAAGTACCGACAATACTATCATATCTTTTGTGGAGATACGAAACTGAGGCAGTTAAATGTAATCCTTTGCCTCTAAATAGGGCTGAGCTAGCCAAAGGAGAAAGCAAAGCAAGCTCTTGCAATAGTTAGGCAGGAGGCTCCTGTCTTAGCAGGTTTTGATAATATCTCAGCACTGTAGCAAAATCTTAAGTAAAGAGATTTTTTTTTTCTGCACAGGTTGACCTGTGCAGATCAACCACAAGCCTGCCTTTTCTAAAGGTGGTACCTCTTGTTTGTACATTCTGCACAGGAACCTCCGCACTACTTCCTTATTATTTCTTAAGGAGGTGACCAGTCTTAGCCTAGTAAGGCACACCAGGACGAAGTGCATTCTTGCTGTTTTTATGGAGACAGCATTCATTTAGTTCTGGTTAATGGTCTTTGTATTCTGATGCCTTAACATGAACAAACAATGGACAAAAGCAGATGAATAACATTGATTGTAGAATCATAAGAGTGGTTTGGATTGGAAGAAACCTTGAAGTTAATCTCATTCCAACCCACTGCCATGGCAGGAACACCTTCCATTAGGCCAGGTTGCTCCAAGCCCTGTCCAACCTGGCCTGGAAATCTCCCAGGGATGTGACAGCCACAGCTTCTCTGGGCAACCTTTGCCAGGGGCAAAGAATTTCTTCCTAATACCTAATCTAAATCTAATGTCAGTTTGAAGCCATTCCCTCCAGTTAAATCACTACGTACCCTTGTAACAAGTTCCTCTCCAGCACTCTTGTAGCCACTTCAGGCACTGGAAAGGTGCAGTAAGGTTTCCCCAGAGCATCCTGTTCTGCAGGCAGAACAATCCAAATTCTCATCAGCTCTTCCCTTTAAGAGAGCTGTTTCTGAGGCACTTGTGTGCAAATGTTAACCACTCTTGAAAGGATGGCATTTGAAGATCTGGTGTGCCGGCTTATGGTGATTTTTAGCCAAATGTTGTAGTAGACATGATGTAAAGAAGAGTAAGTGGATATTACTGTGTATTTCCCTGTAGGCCTATTTTTACGAAATGCTGGAAAGTAGGCCATGTTCCCTCTGGTAAGTAGCTCTTTCATCACAACAAAACATAAACCCGTTTTAGAGACTGTTCCTCATGGCGAAGTTCCGTAAGGCAGGTTCAACCGAATGCGTCTCTTACAGGCTGACTTGCTTTGCTGGGCAGGGAAGAGCTCAACAACGGCCAGGAAGGAGGACGTTTCCCTGTCCTGTGGAAGCACCGGGTTCTGGCAACCCCGGTTGCGAGCGCTGGGCGGGGGTGCGGCCCCGGCTCCGCCCGCCCCGCGCCCGAGTCACGTCCCGCACGTCTCGGTGCGGCGGCCGCCCGCGCGCGCCCTGCCGGCACTACCGCGCGGGGTCACGCGGGGCCGCGGGCGGGAGCGGGGGCGGGAGCGGGGGCGGGCGGGGGAGCTGGGTCGCCAGGCTCGGTGCGCCGAGTGCCGAGTTGTCTTCTGGTCCCCCGAAAAGCTTGGACAGCTTTCTTCTGGAAGGAACAAGTGCGCCGCCAAGTAGTTCTTAACGGTGTTTCTTCTCAAAGCCACTCGCCGCTTCATATTGTGTCCATGTCGTTTGCTATCGGGGTTCACCACTGTAGGTTTGCAGAGGCTGCTCTTAGAGCAACTTCGCTGTAGTCGCAAAGACTGTCCAAGCCTATGCGCAGAAGGCCCTGAATCTCCCCATCCAGCACTGTATAAGCACTCTGGAGAGATTGCCAGTTGCTATTTTTCAACAATGCATGCTCATGTATTATTACTAACTTCATGTTGCTATTAGATGGGTAACGGAAACAAACAAAAACTGCCCAACTCTTCCTCCAACATTTTAAACCTTCACTCCAAATGACATATTCTGACAACTTGGAAGTAGTGTGTGACAATGCTTCCTACCCCCTGAAGTGCTTCATTTTTACATCTTATTCCTATTCTTTATATATTTGAGCCGAGATTCACCAAATACTACTTTTTCTTACTGATTATGTAATAACAACAATGGAAAGTATTTGCTTTAGGCAGGCAGTTGTACTGAGCACTGCTTCAGTTATTAACTCCCAGCATCCACAAAATCGGCTCATGGAGATTTTCACTGCACTTTAGTTTACGAACTTGATGTGAAAAATGATAGCTCATCATCATCTCAAAGGGATCTTTCTATCTTTTGAAGATAACAGTGTATCAGGGCTGTACTACTGTGCTCAGTGGGGAATAAAAAAAATCTGGGTGATTAGTCCACCATTTCACACAACACTTGTGATGCACCAGGTCTCCTAAGTGAATAGGCCAGAAGCTTCATGTAACAAGGTCTTATATAAAAAAATCTTGCAGGCTTTAATGCAGGAATTATTGCATATTTATACACCCCTGAAGTGCTGTTACGGCTTCAGTTTGTTGATGAAACAGTGATTTGGGTGCAATCCAGCTCTGACTCCGAGAGCTCTGAGGGGCCATTCATTTAAAACTCAGCTGGGTACATCTCATTTTCATGTATTTTTTGCAAGCTTTGTAACAACTGAACTCAAAGAAGGAATAGTTAAAATTGCACTGCATCTTCAAGACTTCTAAGTAGTTCTGTGCCTTAGTTTTAATGGTAGTGCAATTTTATAGACACTAATTGCTTTTTGTTTCTTAGGGAACACACAAGCTTCTTCGTCATGGGAGCTGTCGTAGCTGATGATGGTCCATCAGGTGTTAAAGCCCCTGATGGAGGCTGGGGCTGGGCTGTCCTTTTTGGCTGTTTTATCATCACAGGATTCTCCTATGCCTTTCCTAAGGCAGTCAGTGTCTTCTTTAAAGAACTTATCCGGGAATTTGGCATTGGATATAGTGACACTGCATGGATTTCTTCCATTCTGTTGGCCATGCTTTACGGAACAGGTGAGTAGTTATCTGGTTTTGAAACAATATTGTGTCGTACAATTAAGCTTGTAAATCTTACAACCATTTACAGTGTGTATCATGACTGCATATCATTACTTGTGTGCAAGTAAGGTATTCCAAAGAAGAATTTCTATTAATCACATAAATCAAAAGATTATTTAAGCCCATCCATCTTGGAGTTAAAATTACATCTCTGTAACTCAGTATTTGCTAAAGATGATGAAAAAGAAAAGTCACAAGGCACTCTGAAGACAAAAAAGACTGAAGTACTTGACTACAGAGGAAAGGACATTTTTCCTAATTGGTTTGGCTGTATGGACAAAGTACAACATGAGTCAGAATTATTGAGGGTGGAATGACCTTAGATCTTTAAGATCATTGATTACAACCATGAGTGTTACACTTTGAACTCCAACAAAGAAATACAAGGTGTCATAAAATCAGTTGCAAAAGTTGGTTTATCTTAGCACCTGTAACTTGCTTTTCTTGCCTAGGTCCTCTTTGTAGTGTATGCGTCAATCGCTTTGGCTGTCGCCCTGTCATGCTGGTGGGTGGCCTTTTTGCCTCAATGGGGATGGTGATAGCTTCCTTCTGCACCAGCATCGTTCAGATCTATCTAACTGCAGGTGTGATTACCGGTAAGTACTACGCATTGCTGAAAATGAATTAACTTAGGTCTTAGCTTTAGGCTGAAGTTTTGTATAAGTGAAAAATACCTGAAACATCAGGATTACCCAACTGGGCTTGTAAAGATGGCAGATAAATGTGGAATTAAAAGGTCATTAATTTTTGTTATGAATGTTTAATAGCATGAAGTGTAATCATAAAGTACAGGAATACTATGGGGGTAGAATACTTTGTGTTATCTTAGCATTCTTTTGTCCATTTGGACTAAAACTATTTTCTCTTAAGTCATGAGTCAGAAAAATTGTAATTAGAGTATCTTTAACAATGATATTGCAGGCCAGTATTAATTTTTATGTACCCTCTACTACAGGTTTGGGTTTGGCACTAAACTTTCAGCCTTCACTCATCATGTTAAACCGTTACTTTGACAAACGCCGGCCCTTAGCCAATGGGCTCTCTGCTGCTGGGAGTCCAGTGTTTCTTTGTGCTCTCTCACCGTTGGGGCAGATACTACAACATGAGTATGGTTGGAGAGGAGGATTCCTTATCCTGGGTGGGATGCTGCTCAACTGCTGTGTATGCGGAGCACTAATGAGACCTTTGGAACCACCCAAAAAGGCTGAAGCTACCAAAGAGCCAGCTGAGAAGAAAGCGAAGAAAAAACTTCTGGATTTCAGTGTGTTTAAAGACGGTGGTTTTGTAATCTATGCTCTAGCAGCATCTATCATGGTGCTTGGCCTCTTTGTTCCCCCAGTGTTCGTTGTGAGTTATGCCAAGGATTTAGGATATCAAGACACTAAAGCAGCTTTTCTTCTGACTATTCTGGGATTCATTGATATCTTTGCTCGCCCAGTCTGTGGAATGGTAGCTGGTCTTAAATGGGTTAGACCACGCTGTGTCTACCTCTTCAGTTTTGCTATGATTTTTAATGGCTTTACAGATCTCATGGGTTCTCTGTCTGTTGATTATGGTGGACTGGTGGTCTTCTGCATTTTCTTTGGCATTTCTTATGGAATGGTAGGTGCTCTTCAGTTTGAAGTTCTCATGGCTATCGTTGGTACACAGAAGTTTTCCAGTGCTATCGGTTTAGTGCTCCTGGCAGAAGCTATGGCTGTTCTGATTGGCCCACCATCAGCAGGCAAGTATGCCATTTAGTTCAGAATTTGAAATTGTGTGCATTGCATCCATTTACACAAAATGTAAGGGAGCTGAGAAAAAGATGTGAGTCACTCGAGAAACGCAGATTGTGCTAATGTTGCACGTTTCAAAGGCTTTCTGCAGTTAAACTCTGACATAGTCCAAGAAGGGATGGAATGAACCTTTTTCTTCTTGGATCTATTTCAGAGTTGGTTAAATTACCATCTGGAGATGCTATTTCTTCTTTGAAAGCCTGCACTGAACTTCTTATTGGTAGATAGCTGACTGGGATTCAGAATATGAAACCTGTCAATTTTTTGGGGGGGAAATACTAGTATACATTCTCTATATCCACAGTAGATTTGGAGGAGGAAAGAATACATCTGAAGGAATAAAAAAATCTTACAGGGAGGACTATAAAACTGGCCAGATTTAAGGAAGAAAGAGTGCTTCCATTGCATGTCTCACAACCCAAGAATAAGGAGACATGACAAAATAGTAAAATTCATTAATTTGAAGTTAAAATACAAATTAATTACTAATCAAAGAATATACAGACCCTGAACTGAATTTCACAGACCCTGAACTGAAACACACTTTTCCTGCCAAAACCCACAAGGTCACCACCATAAAATGTTTACTGTTTATACCAGACACTACAAACATCAAGTACTTTTATTTTGGCAGAACCCCCTTCATGGGAAAACCAATACTGTGTAGTACTTCATCTTATCTTTAGGTTTGGAGAGGCACTTCCTTCATATCTTCCTACCTGTTCTTTCACATCCACCAAGTCCTGTGAAAATTTACCTTTACCAGTGTCAGAATCTGTCAGTTACTCCAGAGTCACTAGTGAATAAGATTTGCATTTTAAGCAGACAGTGCACTGCCCATGTAGAAAGGTAAAGAGATTGTGAGCAAGAGGATAATGATGATCAGATCATGATACAGATGATACAGATCCCATCCACGGACGGACACATTTTTATCTGAAATACAAAGCACGTGTTTGATCTCTTGCTTATGAAGGCGAGGCTGGTTTTATTTCAGATGAACTGCATGCCTCCATGTGTGCAGCGGAGTATGTGTTTTGAGACGTCACGTAATGTCAGTGACTGTTAAAACTGAACTGAAATAATTGAGAAATATTTTGTTATAAACTTGTTTAAATCCAATTTAAAAAAAACTTGGTTAGGTAGTCATGGGGATTCTAGACAAGAGAGTCAAAATGTTTTAAAAAAGCAGAAAAATATTCGCTGCAAGACAATCACTTTTATTAATTACCTGGAATGTTGCCTTTTTCAGGAAAGCTTCTGGATGCAACGGGAAGGTACATGTTTGTTTTCATTATTGCTGGAATTGAAGTTACCACCTCAGCTCTTGTATTGGCCTTGGGAAATTTCTTCTGCATTAAGAAAAAATCAGAAGAACCACATACAAAAGAAGAAGCAGCAGAAAGAGAGGAATTAAACAAATCTGAAAACAAAACTCCTGACAATGCCAAGGTGGACTCTATTGAAGTGGAGCAGTTTCTGAAAGATGAGCCTGAAAAAAATGGTGAAGTTGTAACTAACCCAGAAACATGTGTGTGAGCATGACAAGGAACTGAAAAGTGTTCAGAAGAGAAAGATTTTCAACACTATTTATTTTAGAAACAGAAATAGTTTAGGTGTGGGCCATTTGCTTTAGTAACTGGGGACTAGTCAGCTCACCAGGTCTCTCTGGAAGCTGATTAGCTAGACAACATCTTACTGAATAATTAGCTTTATTGGTAAAAGGTGGAACACTGTGGTTATATATTTTATATAAACTAAAAAGCTTTTATGAACACCAGTAGGCTCTTGCTATGCATCACCAGAAACTGCTCACTTGGAAGATACAGGAAAAGCATATTTAAGAAAAGTGGAATTATATATATGTTTTCAGACAATATTGATGAAATTGCTGTGTTGTGTGGCTAAATATAATTTCCCTACGTTCTCTGTGAAAGGAAGAGTTTGAGATGGATAAAAATCTCAGGAACTTAAAGGTCTCCATTAGATTTTTTAATTTCTTACCTTTTTAGATTTTTTAGAATAGGATCAGCCCTAATTTAATTTTGATAATTCTGTAACTTTGATTTATGTAAATGCATTTCTGCCTAAACCTGTAACTTTTGCAATTATCATCTGGAAATCCTGGTTTTGGAAAGGCACATTACAGATAGTGTCCTCAGCAGACCACACTAGTGGTATTCCAAGGTAGTACTAAAAGAAAAAAAAATAGCAGAACGGATCCTGACAGACTGTAAGCAAACAAAATTAGCCCACAATTCCATACATTGTTCTCAGTAAAATTTCCCTAGTGCATTGAAAAATATTACAAGTAACATGGAGAAGATGATTATTAGGTTTAGCAGAATAATATTCTGAATGTGTCCATTTTGCATATAAAAGAAATGGTGCAAGTTTCCAGATGACCTACAGACTGGGTAGACTTAAGGAAGAGACTGAAGTACTTTGAAACGTTAGTCATCCATAAAATGCAATGTTAGCATCATGGGAAGGTTTTAACACGTTTGGTTTTGAGGTATTTTTCTTCCCCATTTATCTCACTTCCCTACCCTCTGGCTTAATCTATGGACGTTGAAAGTGCCGTTCTTGCTGTTTGAGGAAACATGATAGAGCATGATACCTAATTTTTATAATGGCATGATACTGAAAAGGAAGGCATTCTATTTTTTTTCCACCCAAAACCACTAAAAAAATGTCATTTTTTTAATATAAAATCATGCTACTGCACCTCACCTCTCAAATCTGCTTATAAAAAGCTGTCTAGGCTTTGTAACTGCAGTAACAATCTTCAAAACAGACTAACTGTAACAGATTCCATTTTCTTAGTAGTAGCAAAGGAATATTGGCTTTCAGGTGCCAAAATTGTTCCACTTAATAACTGAAAACGAAAAGACCCTAATCCCTTAAAACTCAGTATCCCCTTTAAATTTTTAACAGAAACAAAGTGCCAAAACCATGAACCATTCTCTAGTGAACTATCACAAAGACCAGCTTCCATTTTGGAAGTTTCTTCAAAATGATTTTGCATTTTTGGAACAACCTTGCACAGAAATCGGAAAGTTAGAATCGTAACTTTTAAAAGAAATGGATGCTGCATAAAATAAACTGTTTTGATATCCTGTGTAGTGCTTTATTTAAAAGTCTTTTATTAATTTAATGGCAGCAATTGTAATGAATGACACTTCCCAGTTGTAACAGCTTACATACTGAACTTAGCTCCAGTTTACTAAAGACTAAATTGATACTTGAAACACAACACTGAGAGCTCCAGAAGGCAAGAGAAAAACGGAATCCACAGAGTAATTTATTATATCGTTGGAGGCTGCTTCAGATGATACATGAAGGCCTGATACACCTTTCAGATTGGAGTCTCCCATTGTTCCAAAAGACAAAAACCAGAAACCTTTCCAAAGGTGAATTCAGATTCTCAGAGAGCCATTTTTGTCTTACTGTATGCTTTGATCACTGGATTTCTTTGCTAGATAATGCTATGCTGTTATCACAGAACTAAATGGTTATTCCTTTGACCTCAGGTTTTGGCACAATTTTAAGTTTCTGTACATTCTGCAAAGTGTCTAGACTGCTTAATACGTGACAGAATGTCATTTGTGCTTATCATACAGACTTTCTAGACTATATTTCATTTTCCATACATAATACTTTTATCATTAAGCTGGAAACAGAAAGTTTTATGTTGCAATTTTGTGTGATTTGAGACAGAAGAGGAAGTTAGGAAGACAAGGAGATGCGTTTCAACAAGAAATCATAAATAGTCTTGTAAGGAAAACTTGTAAGTAAAGTTAGCAAAAAGTGTTCACAGAAAGTCCTCATTTGCCTATGCAAGTTATTTTCTTCAACTCAATCACTCTGACTGGGACTGCCAACGCTCTTGTGCCATTTTCAGCACAGACCTACCAATGGTTTGCAGTATTTATGGCAGCAGAAGATGCTTACTGAATGAGAGCAGTCAAATCAAAGGACTCCTCTATTGACTGTGAGGGAAAAAAGGGTTATAATTTAATTCACTAAGCAGTTTAAAAAGCCATATGAGCAGTGTAGAATCTTTCATAATTTTAATTAATTACAAGAAGCATCAATAGAAAGGTGAGAAACTCCTAATGCAGCTGTCTTAGCAACATCAAAAGTGGCAGGCTTGAGAGTACTTTGGAGTTCCAGAGCCAGTTAAGGTCCTTGCTCCCATTCTGTCCAATTCAAGGGTAACATCCAAGTGTGTGCTAGTCCTCCAATCCTCTTTCTGTTCAGCTGCCTTTATCTTCTTGGAAAGGGTTTTGTTATACTGATGGGAAGGAAACCTCCATGCCAGATCCCTAGGCTGGACACCTGCTGGCCACTACACGAGACTGTGCTGCAGCACGTATCCAACCGCTCCCGTCAACACGGCTGCAAAGGCCTTCACACTCATCTCCTGTTTAACACATTCTCTCCTTCCTCGCCAATGTATTAAAAAACCAAAACCAACCAAAACTAAAACCTGCAAGCAGCTAGTCCTTAGGTTCCCAGCACAATCCAGCCAGGCTCCTTTTTAATTTAACTCTGCTTATTGTAAATATTTAAATAGATTGATAGATATGTATTTTGTATCTTTAAAAGCAAGGAATTTATTTAAAATTCCTGCAGGGAATTTGGTACTGTATTTCTTTAATCTCAATACTACTAAGATGCCCTTAAGAGATGTCTGCAAGATGTGCTCATCCATATATTTTGAGGCTGTACATGGTCGAAGCCATAAAGCATTGCTAGAGACTGATTGCTCAGGGTCACAGGCAGAACAGTTTCTTGCCTTATCTACCCAGATGAACTTTTGTTCAACCTTCACCTGATCAAAATGTTGTGATTTGAAAAAAGAGAAAAGGAAAAGGAAGGGAATGTAGGCAATTATGCAACTGAATTGCCAAGCATCCAAAGATTATAGTTTACTCCTGTATCATTGAAACAAATTTTAATTAATTTAGACACAGAGCTCATGAATACATCTAAGAAGTCTGGAAAATAAACAGTCAAAAAACCAAAACAGTTTTCAAGGATTACTTCCCTGAAAGTAGTGAATGGTCTTTTACCCTGCAGGCTAGCAAAATTTTTAAAGCATTCTGGATCTTCATACATTTTATAAATTGTGTACTATAGGTTTATGGTTAAAATACTGTATGATTGATTATGTAATGGATCTTAGGAAAATAAGGGGCTGATGCAAGGAGAGGAAATGCGTATAAATGCCAGTAATACACAGAGACTATATAAAAAAGTATACATGTGTTTGCACATACATATTTACATAGGTGTATACATATGTATATATATGTACATATATATGTATATATATAACATGCAAAATACCCACAGGAGTAGATTAGAGACAGTTTGCCCATTTGTTAGACAATAAGCAGAGTTAAAATTATTTTCTTCCTCCTATACAGAGATCAGTTTGCTTTTTTGAAAATTCTTAATGAAATATTTTGTAACTATTTGGAGCCTAGAAGACCTCAGCAGAGCTAGAAGTCTTAAAGTGATGCAGCTATCTGTTTCAAGCTTAGCCAGTTCCCTAAAGTTAAGACTTGAGTTAGTATGAAGGTATGGTGTAAAGGACTGGCAAGATCTTGTGCTAATATTAAATTCCAGCCACACCAACATGTATTAGGCAATGTAGAATGATTCTTTAAAAATAAATTAGAACATTCCCCTAATCAAGCAACCAAACTTCAAAATGAAAAAGCAAAATATTTATGCACCTTTGGTACATCCCAAAGAAAATGTTTAGTTTGGTAGACAATCATAAACAGAAGAATTTCAGAATGCAAACTCTTATGTGTTAACAGCGGTAAGTACTGACTCTTGTGTATGTGCATCTGTGTCTCTTTGCCACACCTGTCTTTAGGATTATGGAAATACACTTCAATTTTGCGCAAGATGACATTTTGTTTGTTAATGAACTTCAATGTAATGTGTATACTTAGATTTTTTTTATGCTTTTCTAGTAAACTGTTGCAAATGTAGTGAATAAATACCTGGTTGTCAAAAAGTGTGGGTTTGAGAAAATAAGCTCAGAAGAAATTTTTAACAAGACAATATGGACATTGGGCTTAATTTGCACATGCCTAAAACAGCTACACAGGGACAAGAGTGTTTATATAGAGAAGAGCTGACACTTAGCTGACAGGCAGCCAGAATTTAATGTGAGCAAGGGGACTGATTTTGCCATGACTCATAGTTTGGCTAATTTCAAATGGACATGTGCTTCTGCTGTAAATGATCCTGAAGACTATTTCAAAGCATCATCTAATTTAAAATAGCAGCAATTAATTTTGTGCTGTATAAAAAATATTAATGTTCTCCTCTGAATAGTGCTCCAAGTTTTGTTTGCAGGCAAAGTTTTATGAACTGTCATGAATTATAAAGCCCAAAATATTTTGAACACCAACATGTCAGGAAGCTGTCTTTACTGTCAAGTGATGCTCTTTAGAACTTGAAAGCTCCTCAGAAAACACAGGGTAGGCAGACATTTATGTTGTGGTTTTTTGGCTCCTATGGTACCTTAGCTAGGACTGGGTACTCAAGGTATAATCTCAAGGCTACACCCAAGGGAATCAAAATTACAAGCTCTTCCATGCAGCAAAACCTATCTTTTGTGATATGAAGACTGATACTTATTTGTGCTTAATTCTAAGCATCTCTGGCAAGAAATCTCAGAAATCTCTCTAAGCTCACCGTCAAAGGTTTCTCTGTAGATATAAACTGAAAAGCTCATAGGTCTAGTTTACATAAACCCCCATGTTTGGATAGATACAATTATTACCTTTTTTATGCTAGCTTAATTAAAATGGCAAGATTTAAGGTGTGATCAAAGGCTTTGCCATCCCAATGGCCAAGTCAATCCATATGCTGCCACAGGAATTAATGTTACCAGGTGGACTAAAATGACAGAACTTATTAGCATGTAGTCAGCCCACCCTTGTGACAGAAACCCAGAGTTTATCTTTGCCTCTGGTTCTGAGTCAGTAAGAAAAAAGTAGGGCCACTCACTGTAGGGGAAAACGGGCTCGAGCTGAGTTGCACAGCTGCTGTTCCCTGCTGCTAGACCTGTTGAAGAAGTACTCTTCTACTTGTGGAAGAGTAAACAACCTTGACAACAGCAGAGGCACTGCATATGAGAAGCAACAACTTTGCAATGGATTGTTTTAGCAGCTTTCTCAATGCTTCTGAGATAGAGCTTGTGTTTGTGCCAGTAAGAAAAAGGTGTATCTACTGAAGAGCATTAAAATGCTTATGCTCTTAAAAGCATTTTGCTAGTGACACAGTCTGTGAGATCAGCTGTCCTCTATTTGTCTGAGAATGTATGGCAAATTAGAGACAGAGTAAAAAGCTACTTACTTCTAGTTATACACCGTTAGTTCCTTGACTCTTCATACATGCTTCATCATATCAGGACCATTTGAGCTGGCAGCCTTCCTCACTACTCCCAGATGAATATTTCAGAGCATTAAGAAAGGATAGCTCTAGCTCTGACTTTTCATCTACTCTTTCAACAGTTTACAACCTTTCACAATAAAACTCTGAATTCAATGAATCAGTGTATCCAGATATTAGTACTTAAAACTCTTACATAGCAAAAGACATTTTCTTGTTGAAAAATATGCCTTAAGATCCATTGTTGACATGTCAGACAAATGAAAAAACACATTTTTTTAGCTGTGAGAACAGAGAAACATTTGCTGCTCGGGGTCTTCCAAGAAAAAGATCCATGCATGACCTCAAACTATCCCCGTTTATCCTTTCCTTAAAGATTTAACGGAAATACCAGAAGCTGTGTCCTGCCTTTGTGCCTGTAATGCCTGCAGGTCTGAACCAAGCTGAGGACTGTAATTAAGCAAAAATTTTTTTTCTTGTAGTGTGCTAAGGACCAAGTGCTTTCTTCCTAGTGCATGATGCAGTGCATAATGTAGCAAATGAAGTCTTGTTTTCTTCCACATCCCATCCCAAGCATCCTGATCACAGCAAAGACACTGTAGACTAGGGCTTAATAACTCAGAATGATTTGTACCATTTCTCCCTTTTTCTACTTTTACACATTCTTCTTTGTTCATTAGGCATATAGTTATATACACACCTCAGATCTAGATCTTAAGCATTTTGAATCAAGACTTGCCCAAAATGTGATTAACAAAGAACATTTTTAGGCACATTTTTGTACATTCTGTATGTACAGTTCTCTTCTCATTTTCTACTATCCCTCTGCCTGCAGCACGCAATGGTTTTGACAGAAGAACCAAATCATACTGGTTTTAATAATATTAAGGAAGAAAAAAACCACAGTCTAAGAGGAATTTGTAAAGTGCTAATACTGTGCAAATATCTGCTGAAAAAATCAGTATGATTTTGCTGTGAAATACATTCTTACTGAAGACCAGGCTTCTGAGCACTCTCCTCGTACAAAAGGATTGAACAATGCACATAGTCTACACAATTCTGGTTCGTACAGTCACTTAAATCCAGACATATACACATAAAATCAATAATTGTCACTTGAATGTTTTTACTGTTTTTAATAATAAAGTACTGCATTCTTTCACAGTAAAACCTTTTTATTATTAACTTACCGCATCCAGTGAATTCCAGAAGCTACTGTAGGATTAAGTTCATGATCGATTATACTTTCTCACAATCTTGAAGCTTACATTTTGATTTCTGACCAGATGGCTCAGCACTATTAAAAAGACAGCAGTTTGTTTTTACCTGGTATTTTGTACATGTGAAGTGCAGCTTTTGTAAAACAAAAGTCAAAGAACAAAATAAATTATTAAATATTTAATTACTTTAAAAAAGAAACTAAATATCCTTGAAATCAACATGTATGCTCCTCTAGCCAATGCTATACTCAAGGGTGTGGGACATGAGGAAACAAAGACAAACAATTGTGCTTATGGTATTTTTTCCCCTTGGAAATGATGAGTTCATCAACATGCCTTCCTCCAAGGAGTATTTTGAATATTTTCACAGAAGTTCACATGGAATATATGGACTCAAATATTTTCTCTTAATAGCTTTCTTAAAGCAGAGGATTTCTTTTCTTTTTTTTTTTTAAGTACTTGTACCATAAAAAACTCAAGGACTCTGTAAGCATTCAAGATTGTGTAAAAGAGCAGCACAGGTGGTATTTTCCATATAAAAGCATATACACAGTTCTAACTTAAAATCATGAGAACAAATTAAAATATCCTTCCGACTTTTAAAGGCCTGCTAATAAGAAAACACAGGGGGGGTCCTGAAGGTGCATCTCAGATTGTAATAGACATAGTTATATGAGAATCACATAGCAAAATCCAGAATTTAATTATACAGGGTACCACCTTAAGTACAGCTCACTATTTTTCTTGCTTTTATCTTAATTTCCATAATTGATCCAATCTCAATTCCATTACTATACTTCCTTATCAACACCATGCATTACTTGATAAGCAAAAGCATTTATACAAAATTAAAAACTTCTGGAAAAAAAAAAGAAGCATCCAAACAAAAACATTTACCTTTAAACTGACAAAAATACATGCTTTCTGTGAGCAAATCAATTTATGTTTTCTCTTTCGTCCTGTATACCCCAGGATCATGACTACCAAACTCTTTCACTGAAAGTTTTGGTAACAAGACAGTATCTTTAAATGTTTGCAACTGACAAACCGACTGTTTCTGTAGGTACAGAAACCCCTTGAAAAAAGAAAGAAAAAAGGAAAAAGAAAAAAAAGAAGAAAAAAAAAAAAAAGGTTGCATCAGGTAAAGGGTAAGGACTCATCGCAAGTCAGTAAGTTACACCAAAGAAGAACAGAAGTTATTATGAATGTATTTACACAACTGTTTAAGTACACAAATACAGTGGTAGTACAAATGAAGTGATTTGAGATACTGGTTTATACACAGGTTTATATAGACAGTCTAACTATTTTCTGCATGACGGAATTTAACTATTATGAGGACAAAAACTGCCCACAAGTGAGTACAATTCTTGAAGTCTGCAGTCAACTCTTAAGTATAGTACAGCAATCTAATGGTCCAGATACATAAGAAATAAAAAGGCTGCTTTTGTAAGTCTCTCAAACATTACACTATTAACCACATATATTTACAAGGAAAGCACAGTGAAGTGTAAAACTGCTCAAATGGTAGTGCACATGCCTAAAATACCAGTTTATAGTAACTGAGGAAATAATTCTCTTATGCAAACTTATCAATCAATCAAATTCTCAAGCGTTTCCACTATACTCTCCCCAAACACACATTTCCCCAGTCTGACCCAGAATACACACAAGCAAATAGCTAATGTTATGGAAGCAGTCAAAGAAGAATGATAATATTTAGTACATGGACTTTTGAGAGGGGCAAAAAATAATTTGTAAACACCTAAAAAATAAAAAAACTGCTCTCCATAAAAATCTGAAGACCAATACACCTTTTAAACTTGTCTCCAGGCAAGGATGAATTTCTCAAAATAACTAACTGTTCAAACAAAATCTCTGTACATACTTTCATTTCCAGCAATTTCAGTCACAATAGTTCTGGTACTGTTCCAAGTACTGTAAGGACAGAACACGTACTTTTATGAGACTGTGTATAGTAACACTCAATATGAACAATTTCCCAGATTTCATAACCAACAGGAGCCAACAACACCTGCAACAACCTGAGCATGTTAAGTCATTCACGCCTAGATAATGACTCTGGGCATATGCAGGTTGAATATATTTAAGACTTAAATAGATATGCATCTGAATTGTAAAAATTCTCAGGATTTTACTGCAAGAATAGGTTATTATTTTTTGGGGGGTGTTTTGTTTAAGAATTCCTTTTCTGAGTCTTGGTAGGTAACAGAAGGTCTAAATCAATGTATTTATTTATAAACATGTGGATACTGAATGAAACAAGCAAATTCACAGAAGACTCAGCAGCTATGTCTATTTTGCACTTGTAATAGCCTCCAAGCTAACCAGCCTCAGAGAAGAGGAAACAACATCTTCCCAGTAAAAACAATGTTTGAAAGTATCCATTCACCCAAACTAAGCAGAGAGACTGAACAAGCTTTCTAATTCTAAATCCCTCAAATGTCAGTCTTTCACTTTGTCGTTCATGTTCTTTACAAAAATGAAATTCATCATTACTATCTCTACTATACTTAAGACTCTCCTGCACGGTATTTAGTTATCCTCTTCTATGAAACACAATGAGTGTTAAATATTTCTTTGTGCTACACAGAAAGTTAAATGTCCAGTGTGAATGAAGACAGTGAGCAGTCAAATAAACAGTTTTAAAACTTCATGAGAAAACCAACTCAGAATGGCACGATACATGAAAGTAAACAATTTAAATAACATCAGATGGTTTTGATTCATTTACATGTTCCCTGGCAGACTAACCTTTTAAACAAGAAATTTCAAGTCACTGTCTTTAGTTCAGGTTTGTTTATATTCTACATTTTTAAATCAGACAAAAGCAAGAGTTCTTTACAGAGAAGTAAGCCAATAATTTTAGCAAAATTATACAAAAAACTTTCTTAAACCAAGTAAAAGATTTATAGTTATAGTAGAATAATAAAAAGAGAGTAAAGTCTGCCGCCTGTGGAGGGAAAACTGAAATGGCCATCCAGTAACAGGCGGTGAACTCTGTAAACCATCTTTCTTTTCCAGCCCTGTTACCACAGGGTTCTCTTAAGGTCATTGGGTTTCTGGCAAAAGCGTCCTGTAATGGCAGCTGCTGAAGTCTCTGCATGTTCCTCCAAGCGCCTTTTAGGTCACATGGAGAACTCCAATTTCCACTCTAGTTTAGGGTGTATTTGCTAGTAAAGCCATTGGTAACATGGGAGATCAGCCATGCATTATCTGCCCTCCATGGCAAAATAATTTTCATCGGTGCACAGCAGACTGGAGAACACTGGTAGTAACCCGAGCAGGAATCTACCAAAGCCAAAAAACAAGACAACATCAGCACATATCCTTCCAGTCAATATACAAGTGTCTTGCAATGCAGTTTTAAGCTATTAATTGCCAAAACTTTAAGTGTGTGAATTTAAAATCCAATCAGCAATACAGTATTTCACATCCACCAGTAGCTACACAAAGTTCCTTATTATTTTCCTTTTATAGAAGATAACATGGAAAATTCACCTTTCCAGCCAGAGGTGATGTTTTGAAGAAAATCAGACAGAGCATAAACATGTGCAGAAGAAAGAACCAACCAGATGAAAACACCATGAATGCACAGTAATAGACTCAATGGATAATTAATTAAAAAGAAATTAAGAAGGTAAAAAAGAAATTAATTATTTTCAATAGCTTTTCACTTTCCATGGGACATTGTGTTAAAAGATACCTCTTGTATCTCCATAGTTTGACCTACTGAAGTAAGAGGGTAGCATTATTTCAGTATCATTTTCACCATGAAAGTGAAAAACAACTATACATCTCTGCAATTTAAGAAGCGAGAAACACATAAATAGCTGGATCAGTATTCAGTATTTGTTTCAGTGTGAACAGCTACAAATACTAAGGCATACAGTATAGGCCAACCAACGCAGGCACAACCCAGCCCAGAATTTGCATGTCTCCTGCACAGAGGCTTTTCAATGCAAAGCTTTAGGTGTTATTTTTTGCGTTTTTAATATCTATTTTTTTACCAAGATCTGATAACTGGTCTTTAAAGCGTTAAGCTGCCATTTACAGTTGGATCTTTTTAATGTTATAAACTGTTCATGAAGCAGCTTGTGCAGAATCAGCCAAGCACACAAAGCAGGAAGAAAAATAGCAGGATTCTTCACCAACTAGAGATACAGAATTAATGCAAGCTTAGGCTTTATAGAGAAAGTGAGACAGCAGACAAGAGTTATACAACAGAATTTATTAAGGAACAGAAAATTTCACAGTGCCTTTTATTTTTAATAAGTAGCAAATCAAAGAAGCTCTCTAAATGCTTAAGAAAAGCATCCCTCAGCCATTAAGGTTCAGATTCCAAATGAAAGCTGTTATTTCTCATATGAAACCTGTTAATGCCAAAAGCGAAACAGACTAAAAAGCCAAAAGCTGCACCCAGAGAGGCAGAAACTTCTACTGCACTGAACAGTGGAAAGGACTTCATAACATCCAAATTCAAGGCTGTCTACCTCCGAGATGCTCATGATCAACTATTCTTCTATGTATGTGAATATTTTTAAAATACAGATCTGAACAGATCTATTTTTAAAATGAGTGCTCATAAGGCATGGAGAAGAATATAAAACAGTGAAAAATGGACATGGCTGTAGTAGAACATTCCATTCACAAGACAAGACAGAGCCTCATTTGAGCAATACTGTCAATTTAGTCTTCATGCACCTAATTTTGTTTTTATGATTCTGAAGCAGATCTGGTTTTTAATGGATGACATACTGCTGCATCAAAACCCTTGGAAAGACATAATTCTCATTCAATAAAAATTTAGACTTGGTTATTTTGCTTTATTGTTGATACTTTACAATTTTACGGACCTTTAAAGTCACTGTTACTGTCAATTCTAATTAAGAGTCCAAGTGGAACAGCAGCAATAACTCAGTCTTTGGAAAAACATTGACTTATAAGTTAGAGAAAAATCAATGCTTCATCAAGCAGCTGACCAGAAGGCACAGATACAACTATGAGATCACACGAGTAGGAAGAGTGAAGTCCGATGTTTCTAAAGAGTTTTTCCCCACCCCATACAAAGTTTTGGTGTCTAATGAGAAGCACTCACCCAGTGCTGCCTTCCAACGAAAGGAGACGAGCAGCTACTTGCCATGGTGTTCGAAAGGAATGCTATTCTGAGGTAGGGGAAAAGACAGCAATTTGTAACAGTTCCACTGCCCCAATATATAAAGATGTCTTAAAAATCCAACCTGAACTTGTAGCAGCAACTCTATCTTTTGAGAAGCTCTGATTTCAGACTTCCATAAGATATTCCCATCATATTAAGAGACATGTAAAAGAAACAAATCATTAATCCTCAAAGGCACCTGACAGGGTCAGAAGAACAACGCAGAATATGATGCCTATTAAGATGGGTATGTGGAGAAAGATTTGCAGATGTGGAAATGGAAAATGCAGAAGCACTGGAAGTATGGCACAACACTTAAGTTAATTAATGCCAGTGTTGACTATAGTCTTCTAAAAATTTCTTCTGTCAAAGAGACTTAATCAAATATTTCTTTGTGCAGCATTTCAATCTTTCCTTCAACTACAGAGAGAATGCCTCTATTACCAATAGGAATTTGCCACTGCTTTGACTGTTGGGTGCTGAACATGCTACATTCAAGAAAAAAATATTAAGCAACTTACTGTGTAACCATGAGCAGTCAGACTGAACCTTTCCTTGAAGGAAATGAAGACTACTCACCCATAACTAGACTCTTGAGATGGTCACTGCTTTCAGGATGCAGTCAGTGCATGTGGACCAGCAGAACTGATTCAAAGTAGCTTTCACTAGAATACTCATTACCTCATTCACTACCTGCTTTATTACGCCTTTTAATGTTTAAAATCTATGTATAAAGGAGACTTAGGCAACAATTCACTTGAGAAAGTTTAAGAGCAGAAGGATCTTTAAACAGCTGGTATGATTTTCTGTGCAACACAGATCACAACCCTTCATTGCATACAGACCTGTAATTTAGGCTTGCTTTAGACTTGAACACGTTATTTCTGATATGAAATTTCTTTGCTAAGTCACCGTGAGCAGTAAGGATGATTTCAGTGCTGACTATCAATCATTCACTTAGAAATGAATCCAGTATTGATGTAAAGGCACAGAGGAGAGACGATCTACTCATTTTAGAAGTTGTTTCAGTAGGTAACTACTTCCACTTAGACCTCTATTTATCCTTTCTTTACTTGTGAGTGGTTTTAATTTTAAGCAATAGGTTTTTCTCATGTTTTCTCCTTAAACAATAACCCCTGTTAAAATCATTGTGTCTCAAACAGTACATCAACTCACTCAAGACATTTTCTTAGCTTTTTGTACAAACTGAAAGAAGCAGGTTTGAAACTCTGACACTGTACAATCTGTTCTCCCAATCCATCTCACTAATGACACAAAATAACACCTCCACTTCTGTTCATTACTGTATCATATGTAGTTTCAACGAGGAAATTGTGCCCTTTCATTAGGAAATCACACTAACCTCTCCAACATTACACCTGCCTCCTCAGTCATTACTTACCACAGATACAGTTCCCCTATACAGGAAAGCGGCCTCCACTCCTTCATCCTAACCAGAATCTGGAGCACTGCAGGAATACACATTTGAATAGCTGGCACTCAACTGCTCAGCTCCCACTGAAGTTTATCACTGTAAACTCACAACTTCCAGGTTTTTCGCTGTTGCATTCACTTCATATAATCCAGAAAAGTACTGAATTACATGTGCCATAGAAGTTACATAATTTCATTAGAAATGAGTTTCACGAACCATTTCATAGACACTGTAGTTGTTACTCCAATAAATGCTCGTTACTTAAGTGTTAGATATTGCATGTCTTATTAATGAGAATGACTTAAGGTGCTATGTGGACACAACCTTGGATATGAGGAATAAATGACACCTATTTTGCTATGCTTACCAATTACCATTTTTACATGAGCATCAAATTTCTCTGAGAATGCCTAGTTTTCATAAGAGAACTTTGGTTCCTATTATTTGCATTCATAGCCTTAGTTTTTCAGTTTCAGTCTGACCTGATCAGAATTCAGTTTGGAAAAAAGAAAGATAAACACATGGAGTAGTCATCTTTAAGAACTCTACTTAGAGGGAAGTGGTCTTCCTTGTTTGAGTAACATTTCACTATCCAGAATTTAACAAGCAGCAGCCATTCCTCTTGATGAATAGAGGAGGAGATTACAGATGCACCATTGCCTTACCAAACCAAGGCATAAAGTAAATGAAATAACAAAACGAACTTATCAAGTTATAAGTAAGAACTGTAATTAACGTAGTTCTTAACAGAAAACATTTGCAAATGTGCACGGCAAGTACCAAAAATTGCCCTCTACCAGAGTATGGCTTAAGCACTTCCTGAAAAAGGACCTGTGGTAGTGTATTTACTTAAGACTTACTAAGGAAACTAGCACACTTGGAATGGACATGGACAAACAATTGCTACTCTTTATGGTTCTCTTGATAAGAAGTGATACGGATGACTCTATCTTTTTACATCTCTCCAACCAAAATTCTCTTTAATGACTTTGCCATGTAACTCATATACTTTAGGTCTTCCTAAGAACAAGGTATAAAGACAACTGGAAACTCATGGCTGTAACTGTTAACCTGGCTAACATCTAAGGACAAATTCTGATTACAGAAGAGCTACTTTAGTATTATGAAGACTATTAAGAGTATCAATCGACTAAAAAGCTATCAACACCTGCAATTTGCACCATCTTGCCTGTGAGTGAGAACTGGGAAAATGACAAGTGAATTTTCTCTTACAAGTTCAAGTGGAAGTGTTACAAGCCGAAGTATGAGTAAAGCGTTTCAGCGACACCACCCAAGTTGCTGAAGGTGAAGGCAGGGATTAGGAAAATGAAGAACCATCCACTGTGGAAGACAACCGTGTTTGGGAATGTTTAAGGAACCTGAAAGTGCACGAGTCTGTGGGACCTGATGACACACATCCATGGGGTCTGAGGGAATGGGCTGAGTAAATGGCTACACCACTATCCATCATATTTGAGACATCACGGTAGTCCAGTGTAGTTCCCTCTGAGTGGAAAAGGGGAAACCATAATCCCCAGCTTTATAAAGGGAAATATGACATAGACCACTCAGGAAACTGCCCACTGCCCTCACAGTATTTAGATTTTACAAGCTAGGCGGAACCAAGATCTACAAGCCCAACTGTATTACTTGTATCTTGAAATGTTTACAATACTGTCACCTGCACACTAAGCCACATGCCATGGACCTAGCAAAAAAAATTAAAGCTGCAGTTTCACCTAAAGCAATCAAGTGGCATCCCTGCATTTCTGTCTGTTACTGCTATGCGTTATTTACCTGACTGTTAACAGAGACAAAGCATCTGAGATTTGCTCAGAATGCCAAAGACCTGGCATATACACTTTTCCAAGAAATCATCTTTACATTAAAGTACATGTTCAGGGAGAAGTCCGCATCACAACCTCACAGAATATTCAAGGTCAAAAAGAACCCCTGGAAATCATGTAGCCCAATCCCACTACCCAAAGCACAGTCAACTATAGCAGGTCACTCAGGACAATGTCCAATTGGGCTCCAATTAATTTGGAAAAGAGACTCCACAACCTCTTTGGGCAACCTGTTATAATCCTTGTCTACCTCCATAGCAAAAAAGTTTCTTTGTATGTCTAAATAGAATTTCCTGTATTTCAGTTTGTGCCCACTCTCCACTGTCCATTCACTGGAAATTGCTGTGAACAGTCTGGTTGCACCTTCTTTACGTTCTTCTAATAGGTCTTTATGCAAACTTATGAGATCCATAACTATGCACAATTCGCCCCTCTTTGCTTTCAAACTACTTAAAAATACTTCAACGTGAGAATTGCTGGTGGCAAGAATAGCAGTTCAGTGAACAATTTAAGATGGTGAAACTTGTACCCAAAGCCAATACAGAAAACCTCACCTATCCTCTATTCTTGTCCAGTCATTTCTGCTCCTGAACTGTTCATCCCATGTGCAAGCACAAGTATCTGCGCAGCTATATGGTGAAAGAACTCATTCAACTTAAACCCCCCCCAAATCCCACTTCACTTTTATCACAATGGAATTTTCTCCAATCCAGTTCACTCTCAGTCTTCATTAGCGATATTCACCTGGCCTCCATCTAAAAAGCTGTTCTTTTCAGCAGTAAGATTTCATATGAAAGAACATGTACTATCCAAAAGTAATTAACTGTGCCAATTAAATGATGAAGCCAAAAAGAAACGAGTTAATTTTTGTGAATGTGCTCTGTCAACGAGGAACAAGTCCCTGGCAAAAATTATGCAGTTAGAGCTCCTGCACAGTAGTGAGGCATGATGGAAAAACCCCTAGGTCATTGCAACAGTCCCCCTAACATACTGCTTTCCCAGAAATGTTGCAGAATGTCTATACATTGGCTGATTTCCATTTTGTAAGTAAGACCAAAAGTAAATTGTACAACGCAAAGCCACATGCTGTTTGGGACAAAACTGTCAATATGCTGAGGAAGGTATGTTTCCACAATAGCACAGAGTTAGAAACACACTTAACATTGTCAATCCTAAAAAGAAAGACTCCTAACATTTCTTTGGATGATTTCAGTGCCGAATACAAATCATTATCATTTACCCTCCTGCCATCCTCCTCAAATGAGCCTTCTGCAACATATCCATCATCCATGTATGTATGTGGCCTCTTAGCAGCTCTGAATTAAGAGCACTGCACTACAGCATTTCTTCACTATTGCACCTTCCATTCTTCACCAAATGCTTCTTGCCTTTTCTGCACCAATACCCTCTGCTCTGTTGGTTTGAAAACAAGATTCACTACTGTCTCTTACTCTGCTTCTTCACTGGTAACAGATAAAAGAAACTCAATGAGTCAAGGAGCTAAATCCCATAATAGTAGGTTAAAATGCCACACCTCTAGAATTCTGCATCCTCTCATTGCTGTCAAGGTAAAGATAAATATTTCTTTACACCCACATAATTCAAGGTAAATTTCAAACATTTACATGAATGAACATCATCTGCTAAAACAGTTAGAAATCACGTCAATTACCTGGTAAGTTCTTTTAGCAAATTAACTTTATCAAATCGTCCTCTTTTTTTCAATACACAGATTTATTTTTTTTTTACCTGCGAAGTTGACATGCGAGATGTATCTTGTCGGCCTGTTAAATCAGATGAGGAGATATTGACTGGGGCACCACGATGCAATCTCATACTCACTTTCCTTTCTCGTTCCATACCAGATACTTGCCGAGGAGAGGTGGTGGCTGTGAGAAAATCTGCATTAGATTCCCACAATGATAAATGCCATGTTAACACAGTCACTGGAAAAATTACACTCTTGCTGTTTGCACATAAAAATTCCACAGAACCAAACGACGAATCAAAGCTGTTTTTTGACATTTCATGGAAATACAAGTATCAACTGCTAGGCAATGAGCGTATGCAATTACATTCAATCTCATAAAAAGCAAGGGAGAAAAAAACCAAACCAAAAGGCCAAATTCTGCCCAGAGACAAACTGCCGATTAGAGTAGTCTACAAGATGCACTTACCCAAGTACTTGCTTACTTACCAGCATGTGAAGTTGGGGTAAGAGGTGTAGGAGGAGCTACATCTTGTGTTCCTCTAAGCCTGCCAGAAGCAGTGGAAGGTAATCCACGTACAGCTGAATTTCGTGTATGTCTTAATCTTTCCTCTCGTTCTCGCCTTTCCCGTTCAGCATCTTCAGCTGCTCTACTTGCACCCTATGGGTCAAGACTAGTAAATAACTTGGGAGATTACGGAACTTACAACTCAAAGTTTGGATAAAAGTACTGAAAAGAAAGAACTGGACAACGTGTGAAGTTTGATAGGGCATCAACTGTTTTGGTAAAATTTCTCAAGAACTGCCATAACTTTTGTTCATACAGCTGCTCGCATAGTCTTCAAAATGCTAATGTACACATATACTGTTATGGCAGCTGGACCCTTCCTCAAATGTGGAAAATGACCCATATTAAAGATCAAGGTGAGAGTAAGTTATAATTCTGCAACCTAGCCTGGTGACTGCCCTAAAGGATTTAAGAAGACTTCCACATTAAAAGCCTTGTAACTCTAATTTAGTCGTCATCCAAGCCTTATAGCATGCATCCCGTATCTCCTACTTTTCCTCATTTCCTGATCTTTTTGTCTATACTGTAGAGTTGCCAGCAGGAAAAATGGAAGGCAGTCTTAGAGTACCAGTTAAGATACTCAAAACTGGCAATGTAATAAAAAACCCCAACCAAAACCATTTTAAAAAAAAATCGAAGTTTTAGAAAGCTATGTGAGCTACTCACAAATTTCAGCATGTTCCAGTCAAATACATAGTCATAGGAGAATCCTTGCCGATGAAAGAGGTTTCTGAATAATTGCCTTAGATAGGAATAGTCCGGCTTGTCATCAAAACGCAAAGAACGGCAGAAATTCAAGTATGTGGCAAATTCAGCTGTAATAAAAGAAAGCCTGTTTTTTATCTTCAGCTTCACATTGGCTTTTTGTAATTCTGAGTCAAAAAACCCAAACCACCTCAAACCCAAAAAGCAGGGAATCTTCTTAACGTAAGAGAAAGAATAATGATCTAATACTAGAAATACACCAAAGGGAACACTACCATGTCAACCCTGAAAAATAAATTATTTTTCTATCTCAGAGCAGGCAAAGATCTCATCTGTCAACAGCAGAGAGGACCCAACAGTACAGTTCTTTAACCAACAACTGGTGGGGAAGAAAAGGTTTAAAACTTTGATTGGAATATACTGAACACAATTTACTGCGGGACACGGTACAGCATTTGTTTGTTAAGCCACACAGAGATTCATGTCTGCTGCATCACAGAACACACAAAAACTTTATCTCCCAGCTCATGCCACATTTTTAATTTACAATAGTCTGAATGCTTGTTTGTAAATGGCAAGCAAAATATTACATAGCAAAAAAATGAATACTGTAGTGAATGTACTGTGAATGTAATGTACTGTGGTGTACTGTAGTGCACCAGAGAAAATAGCAGTATCAAAATACTAGCTTCTGACTTTAGGTCTTCCCAAATAAGACATTAATTTCTATTAAGAAAGGAATTCTAACAAATGGCACAAGAGAAGCTGATTAGTCTTCCCTGTCTGTAAACCCCAGAGAAAACACATAGTTCATGAATGTAAAAGAACACGTATGAAGCAACACCTGAAACACATTAAAAATGATGAATTTTCACACAACCCAAACAAAAAACTGTAATTCTTGTCACTGTAACTAGTTGCCAAACCCATGAGGATGGAAAGATGAGACAGAACTCTTTGTCAAATGAAAATATTCTCTGATGACAGCTAGTGTTACTAAGTTTTAAAACAAATTTAAGTATCATTTCACAATACTCAAGATTATTATTGTTTTGGTGTAAATAACAAACTGAGAAACAGAACTGCTTTGAGGCACGATGCTAGGATACAGCAGGGTTTCTTATGCCTCTCAAAAATTCTAATCCATCAGTAGGCCAAACCAGATGAACCTGGGATGATAATTCCCAAGTGAAACAACTGCAGTAGGTAAGAGTACATCTGACTATACAATCCAATACATCCAGTATGAAATCCATAAGAAACAGTATCCATACAGACAGAGAAAGAGGCAGTTTGTTAAAATGCTATTTGTCTGTTACCAATTATCCAGCCAACAGGTGCATAAAAAATATAGAGCAAATCAGGTGTACCATGCTACCCTTCCTCTTGAGGGCACTTCAATAGTTGAGACAAGAGATCCCTAGAAATGCTCTACGAACACAAAAGATCTCAGTCTTCAGCAGAATAATTTTACCACACGTGGTAAAATCATGAGGGATAAAGAAGGAGAAGAAGAGAGGGAGAGAGAAGGGGAGAAGGAGAGACAGTGAAAAAGAGTAGTAGAATTTAATGTAAGGAAAGGAGATGTACCACTGAAACATGAACGCTTAGGCCAAAGAAGAGCAACTTACAAGGATATCCTTTACACAAAACCTCAATGGGTGTAGACATTTTCTTTTCACTGATACGTTCGTATTTCTGCCTCTTTGTTGCTGCTTTCAGTCCCTGCCAGGGGAGGGAGCCCAGGTTAAAATACATCAGTACATAGCCCAAGGACTCCAAGTCATCTCTGCGAGATTGCTCTACAACAGTATAAAAAAGTGAACTCATTAGGTTTCATTTTCTACTGGAAAAACAAAAGTCTGTGCAACAAGACTGCTATAAAAACCCGTACAAAACCAAGAGACAGCTAAGAATTACTGTGCCCATGATAAACTCATTCAGTACAAGAAAAGCCTATTATCCTTGCAGTTATTAAAAAATGTGCTAATTCCCGAGCACTGCAAACTGACTGAATCCCACCTCATCGAGACATACAAGGCTGTGCATGCTGCACTCGTAGTGTCAAAAAATAGGGACCGTCTCCTATGCCTCCACAAAGCAACATCCACTTGCACTAAAATTACATGCATTGACACTTGTGAAGTTTCAATTTACTGCTTTCCCCGGCTCACCAATTCCAAGATGAGTGTTGATGGACGCGTAACGGGCAGTTCCTGTTAGGTTTTTATTTTCACGATATGGAATATGTTGGTGAGTTCGAGCATCTCGATACTTCTTTGCTAGTCCAAAGTCTATTATGTAGACAAGATTGCCTTTCTTCCCCAGGCCCATTAAGAAGTTATCTGGCTTCACATCTCGGTGGATGAAGTTCTTAGAGTGAATATATTCAATTCGACTAATCTAAATACAGAACCACAAAAAAAAAATCATTGTAGAGAGACTAAGCGCACACATCTTTTTCTGACAAAAACACTACCAATTCTCTCTTAATAATGAAAGAGGCAACCCTCCTTTATACTGTAAAATATAAGAGCATTAAAGAGAACATAATTCAGAAGACAAGCAAAAAACCTTCTTTCCAGCTCTTTGCTCCTGTCTATTTTACATCTGTTTCCAAAAACTTTCTCAGGAAAATGCTTAGTCTTTGAGCAGTACAACACCTGCAAATGGCGCAGGTCCAGTTTTTAAGGAAGAACTGGTAATCAGTTTTGATGGGATAATTTGCATTTACAGAACTAATTTTGAACCTTTCCTCTATTAATACAGCCTATTCAGCTCTAAATTTTAGAAATAAAATGTGTATGATCTATCAAAAAAAAAAAAGTTAATATCCCAATATATTGCACTGTCAAGATAATAAAGCAGTTTCCTACCATTTGGTCAGCAAGTAATAGGACAGTCTTGAGACTAAATTTCCTTGAACAAAAATTGAAGAGATCTTCAAGACTCGGTCCCAACAACTCCATCACCATAACATTGTAGTCCCCTTCAGCTCCACACCACTTAATTGTGGGAATACCCACTAGGAAAAAAATAAACCATTTATTCAGTATAACAATTTGATTTATATAATTAATACACACAAATCTTCAAGGCTCTTAAGATGAATTCTGAGGGTCACTACCATGAATGTTTCCATTTACAGTGAAGTTTAATATTTTATGCTACTTTCAGACATTCCAAAATTAAACGCTTGATAACTTCCAGCAGAATCAATACAAAATTATAGCAACAGAAGTGTAAAAATAGCCTTTTTTCTCTTCCCCAGAAACCTTCCAGTCTTGTACTTACCTTGTAACTTTGAAGTATTGAGCATAGACGGATTTGAACCCTAAGCATTTTACCAATATTAATACTCCTGTAGTCTCTAAGATGCAATAAGGCACGAATCAGAAGTCTGAAAATAAAGACCCTAACAAACCACTAGATGCTATTACTAAAGAAGGCCTTAGAAATTAACTTAGTTTCAAAACCAACAAAATCACCATGAAATACCTGTCTCTTTCATCAAAATTTGCAATGCATTTCCACCCTTCCTTCATATTCTGGTCTTTCCTTCAGTTCCACAGTATTTCCTGTTTGGTGAATCTCTACCAAAGTAGCATGGTTTAACAGATGCATTATTCATTCAGTTTTAAAGTATGACAATTAGCCTAAATTTATGGAGGAAGTCAGGAACATTATTTCACATAAAAATGTAGAAATGTTAAAATACTTTGGAATAAACCTCTATGTAGGTTATTCAGATTTTCAAATGCCTTACTCTGAGTTATGTCTATGCATTTTGGTGTGAAATGCTGTAATTCACCGAATGTAAATGAAGCATGTTACTCTCTGAAGACTATTCTGGTTACACACAGGTGGCAACTGAATGAGGCAGGAATTAAAAAATAACTAAATGCAAATACACATTATTATCAATTTCTAGAGGTCTTATTAGCATACTTGACGCATGACATGGAGCATGGAATGTAATGTACTCTTTAAGCAATGCATATCCTCATTTAGGAAGAATTCAAGGGACTATGAAGCAAACACAAAACTGAACTACACCAGGTTTATGTCCCAGAATTGCACAGGAACGTATATGAATAAGTTACTGTAGCAGAGCAACATGAAGGAGCTATGAAGTTGCTGCACTCCTATTCTCCACTACTAATGCCATTTTGTCTTTGAACTCTCCCAGCAAGGAAGTGTTTTTAACTCAGAAGAAAGAATGCTAACATGTACAACAGAAATTAACCCGATTTTTAGAAATTTAGAATTGTGCTACCATAATAAACAAGTCAGGCGAAATGATCCAAAGCAGTGGTTACCATCTTTCACTAACCCATGAAAATCAGAAATAAATTACCGTTCAGGGACAAAACTTTGTTTCACATTGCACAAGGTCCTCCTATTTTAGTATTTTAGAAACCATGAGAAACTTTGGAGGATCTCACTGGTTATCATGAAGCATGGTAGCCATGGATTTGGAACTGCTCCCCTCCAACCCTTGCAGAATTGCAATGCTGCTCTTCCACTACCCTGCTACCTTTCCCACCTTATCCTTGTTTCTCTAAAGAGATCCCAAACATTAACTGCCAGGTGGCAGATACATCAAGAGCGTAAAAACAGGAGAATCTTTGAAGAAGGAAAATAGTTTGCTTGCCTCCACCCTGCATCATTTTGTAGATTTTACTCTCGATGTGGAGCTGAGGATGTTTGGTTTTCACACATTCCAACTTTATTGCAACCTCTTCTCCGGCGGCAATATCAGTTCCTAAAACCAGAAGAATTTAAACATTGATCAAAATATTTTTAAGATGCACTTTCTTTGTCAAAACCAAAACAAAACGAACATCAACAAACAATTTCTTAATGGCAAACATCCAGAGATTAAATATTTTCAGTCACAGTTATCTAAAAATTCTCCTGAAACCTTAGATACTCTCCAACAGACTAGGATTGCAAGAGAAAACTATTAGACACTGTAGCGCAAGAAGCCAAAATTGCTGCTATCCCATTAAAGAACAAACAGCAAAACTAAACCAAGTCCATCTTCTCAAGGATGTCTTTCCACTTCCAGCTTGTGCCAAAAATGTTCAGAATTAATATTTGCAAACATGGCACAGAGCCTTGCCAACAGAAGAAATACTAGGAATTCAAATCACCTCCTTTTATACCTTGAAAATAGAGACTACGATTTCCCTAGACCTCAGCATACTCCAGCTGTACCCTGACACCTCATTTTACTTGGCTGAAAGGCAGATTATCTAGACTAAAGAAACTGCAGTCCGCAAAGGCTTTCTTTGAATCCCATTAAATTCTTGTTTCTGCAATCAAAAAATGTCTTACCTGCTCACTTTCAAAGTATGTAGAGAGAAACTGACATTCTTAAAAAGAAACAGTCAAGAAAACACACACTCTCACAGCAAGCAACTTACAAACTACAGGAGGAAAGGAAATAGTGAAAGGAAATGTGTGACACTTCACAGACATATTGCCAGGTCCCTCTATTTTCATAGTTTGTCCCTTTTCTGCTTTACCTCATGGTTCAAGATCATGTGAAGTACATCACCTACCGTTTGATCTGATCCCCACTTTCAAAAGCCTAACTTGAGGTTCACTGGTTGTTTTGTTTTGTCAAGAATAAGCAAACGAACTTTTGTACTCACTTTTTCCATTATCAGGATTGCATACACTTTTACACTACATCACTTTCCCTTAACTCTTTTCAGAGCTCAAAAACTGTTATCATTCCCTGTATAAGTAATTTTCAATTACTGTGTATTATTTCCCATTTCTCTTATCTGTACCTTTGTCAGTTCCATAATGCTCTTTCTGGAAGTCACACAAAGCAATTAAGACACATGTGCATAATGACGTATTTTTCTGCCTACCTATTTTTTCCGGTATGTTTTTCTTTGACAGTTACAGTGTACTGACCTAACTTTTATAGTTACAAATCCCTGTTCCTGTTGCGAAGGAGCTACTTCAGTGCTTTACAGACTTTTATGCTGTAAAGTCAGAAAGATTAAGGCTACAAAGACATGCTAACATTCCACTCCTCAAAACGGACATGACTGTTCACTTTGGCAGGAACTGATGCTGCATGGAATCATCTGAGCTCCCACAAGACTATGTGTCTTTTTCTGCGTTAATAAAATATCTTTCCATTTGCACGCATGTATGGGTATCAAGGCGGCGTTGCCAGAACACAGAGTTTCTCTGAGTGGACACCCCAGCAGGTATCTATTAGGCATTTCACAATGCAGCTTAAAAAATCAACAAATATATATGAAGCTCACTTGAGATATAATAAGCACAACTCAAGACCATCAACTGAAAAATGCAAAAGAAAAATAAGGCTGTTCATTTATCTGTCTCATACAACTCCTTTTTATCTAGCATAACAGGTGACAGGATCCTGGACTGCTACTTTGGACACAGTACAGTTGCAGCAACTGAAAGGTCTTCAATAGGTAAAGCAGTATTTCTCACATTTCATGAATGAATTATTTTGGTGGACTTTAGATTAATCACGGTGAACATCCACCCAGAGATCTTAAAGCATGTATCAACAATATAAGGAGGAAGGACTTAATACTGACCTCCCCACCGGAAATGAAAGTCTCGATTTTGAACCACACAGCTCCTGACCTTTCTTGATTATCTCTTTTTCTCCAGAGTTCTACAGGAGCCAAAATCAGGGAGGTCTGTAGACCGAAGACCATATTAACGGATGAGCGGTCAACAGCAATGGCGTTGTTCTGGAGTTCTGGTTGGCTTGGATTTTTTTAAAAAAACTTTTCTGATCCAAAACAGACACAAACTTCCATCTACATATAATGAAAGACATAGATCTCTAAAGATAGCTGCAGACTTCTGTGGTTGATTAACACAAAAACCGTGTAGGAGGATCAAGACCCCTATTATCAGGATCAAGTTCTGCTCAACGCACTATTGAATTTACTTGACAGACCATAGTCTCGATCTGCTAGGCCACTTCTTAGCATACTTGCTCTTCTCAAGAAGTCTTCATCACCTAAGAAAGCCATGATCCTTAGCCTGAACTCCACTTCCGTGTAAGCCCTCTCCTTCAAGACAAGAGATTTCATACTAAAATAACGCAATTAATAATTCTGAGTCCAGCAAAACCAATGGGGGCACAAAAAGGGAAATCATTTTGCCAAGCAATCCAGTACTTGTCCCCAAACAGAGATTTTTGTCTACACCTTAAGCCTGAGACAAAAGTTTCTAAAATTTTACAGCACCCTGTATTTCACCAAAAGCTTAGCTTCCTTTCTTTAAGGAACACGTAATAGTATTTGAGAAGCAGCAGTTCTTTGAAAAGAATCATTAATTAAAAAGCAGCAACAAGCAGTATAATGAGAAGTCATCATTTATAAGTGAAAAATAAAGACTAAAGTTGTGAGAGCAGCTTTTTTTTTTCAAATGCAAAATTCTAATGTACTTATAATTGCCAAATCCTCTTCCCTAGGGAAGGCCTTGGAAATTATTTTAATTAGTTTACAACCTAAAACTAATTCTTAAGAAAAATATATACATCACACAAGAAACCATGAAAACACTGCAAACATGAAAACACTACTCTGTCTTCATGACTCATTCCTACTTGACCTCATGGTCTGGGCAACAAAAGAAATGCTTACTCTGATTCACTCACTCCACCTTTTATACTGCTTAGAATACCTGTGTATTAATTCCTTTCATATCTTCCTTTGGAAGGCAACATAGGCAAACCCCTAAATCTTATTTTCTTTAGGTTGTCCATGTTTATTTACAGTAGTGCCTTACATTTAAAAATCCTGTCCCACAGGATTCCACATTCCACATTCCAGAAGACAAATTTTGAGGTACGAAGGAGAAGAGCAAAGAATGTGAAAGAACCACGCTCCTAACAGTGTTGCTGGTTCCTTATTCCAAAGTAGGGTAAAAGGGAAATGGTGGAAAAATGAAAGAAGTCCCTCCCCTCTACTTTGGAATGTTTTCAACACCCTTGTAGCTGCATTTAAGACAAAACGTGGGGACTGGAAACAGGCAAAAATATTCAAATCTTCCTTTTCAAAGCATAAAACTGAGCTGGGAAGGTAAGCTGAGCTAATCGACAAATTCACTGAGGCCTATCAGAAGGCATATCTACTTAAAAATAAATAATGACTTCTGAAATAACTTTAGAAATTACTTTAAAACACTTATGTCTAGTTTACAATCTGAACAATCAAGAAGTAACTGGAATTTTTCAAAAACCAACCACATTTCATTATCACAAAAAGCATAGTTTTCAAACATCTATTCTACCAGATAATGGTAGGCAAACCAAATGGGACTCATTTCCCTTGGAAAAATAAACCCATGCCACCAGCTGGATCTTCCATTCACATACTTCCATGCTAGTTAGTGGCTAAGTCATGACATTTGCAGTAAGCCCTGAAAGTAAATCCATGACAATTATCTAGAAATTTAAAAAAAAAGTAAAATCCAAGGGGTTTATTGCAGAAAATTCAGTATGGCGGTAATATATACACTAGCATACAGGAAACTATTACTTTCTGTGCAACTTCACTGGTGTGAGCTGCATGCATAGAGATAAAAGTGACACATAAACGTTTATTTCACTTGCACTTGATGTTAATAATGTAATACAATCTGGTTTATCTGAGTAATCGTCAAAAGTAAAAATTTTTCTAATCATCTAAGACTTCAGATTTTAACTGCTGTCTTAATTTCCCCCCAAAATCCCTATGGAAGCTAACAAGGATTTTTGCACAAGCTTTACCACTATCTTCTACGGTCACATCTCCAATCTTCTATACATGCACTGCAGAGAGGAAGAATCACTTTCTCTGTCTCTACACAATCACATACCTTCAGTTAAAAATATGTATTTTTCATCAGGCATATGATCTGTCTTACGGAAAACCAGTATTTCATCATCTGTAAACAAGCAGCTTTAGGTAACGAATTATTTTGGAATGCCAGCTGTGCACTGCAAGATGTCTAGAAGAATAACCCCCACCCCTCATACTTCAAGCACTGCCAAACATACCACATAAGCTAGCAAGTGACATTATCTTCCTTAGCCCCTGCAACTTCCAGTTCCCCCTCGCTTCCTTGATTTGCTTTTCTAAGTCAACACAATTTTCAAAAGCAGAGTACTTGTGTCTACTGGACGGGCCATAACGCTCGTGTTTTTTCACATTTCTTCGTGTTTCTTCACATGGCTTGAGAGTCTGCCGAATAAGCAGAGTATTTCAAAAACACCTGCTTTCAAAACTTCTTGTGCCCACCACCTGTGCTTGTCATAAGCAATAGCAGTAGGCTATTATGTTAGAGAGCTATAATAACGGACTGGCATAGATAATTCCAATCCTGTACGTTTTGGAATTGCATAGCGACCACGATTAGGCTATGGACAAGCAACACGATTAGTCAAACTACGAGGATTATTTGAAGGATTTGAAGTTTTTTTTACTGCAACCTAATCACCTGTAGTTGTGTAATTTTTTTTTAAGCCTCACAGGAGAAAGAAACATCCTTCTGACACCAATTTTTCCTAGTCCACTGCAGCGATATTTAACCCTGTTACACGTTTCTTTCCGAAAACGTTTTTCCGAATGTGGTGGGTTATGAAGGTTTTAGAGTTTTGCGGTTTTGGTTCCCCCCCCCCGCCGTGTTTTCAAACGAGGCGATTTTTACCCTTATGCCCATTTTACAGAAGCGAACAGTGCCCAAGGTCAACAGACAACAATGAGAAGAGGCAGCTGAGTAAAACCAGAATTCCAGATTTCCGCACTGTCCAAATCAGGACATGATGTCAACGAAATATTAAATTACTGCTGCTGTGCCCCTAGCCCAGGTACTGGCCCGACCCGACTAGGCCCTCGATGTCCTCCACACAGCCACAAAACGGGCCAGCTAAATCCCCAGCGAGCCAACCTCCTTACCCAGGTAGATATCCCCGAAGGAGCCGCTCCCGATCTTCCGGCCCAGCCGGTACCGGTTCCCAACCCTCAGCTCCATGGCGACAGCTCGGCTCGTCCGCAACCTGGTTCTGTTGCTCTGCCCGGCCTGCTGGCTCTCGTTCTGATACCTCACAGTCCTGCGGTTTCGGACGCCATCGCGGCTTTGTTCTCGCCGCTCGATACTAGCGAGACAGGCAAGACCGTCGCCCCAGCTCCCGAGCAAGATGGACACGGATTCCCGACACAAACAGCCCCTCAGCCGCTGCAGCCCCGAGCCGCCATACTGCGTGACCTCACTTCCCTAGCGACGGGGGCGGGGCGCTGCCGCAGGGCCGGTCCCTGCTCCCCGGCCCCGCCGCTCTCCCGGTGTTCCACTCGGGACAAGCTGGGCGCTGATTCCTGCGCTATGGCGTCGGGCCGTCCCAGCCGCCTGCCGGGCGGCGAACGAGGCCCGCAGTCTTCCCAAGTGCACCTTGGGTCTGGGAGAAATCCTGATCCGTTCGGAATTTTAGCAGGCAGATAGATACCCGCTCCCGGACACAGATCTCTGGACACAAACGGTGGCCTGTTTCCCCGTGAAACAAAACTCACCCTCCCAGTCTCGTAATGTCAGTTTGGAGCAGGCGTTTGTCACTCCAAAGGCAGCCAGGGTTTTAAGTCATGGCAGCTCAGGCATGGGAGAAATCCTGATCCATTCGGAATTTTAGCAGGCAGAAGCCCAGTCCCTCGTCATGGACCGTGACACAAACCGTGGCCCTTTTCCAATTGAAGCCAAACTCACTCTCCCAGTTTCCTGATACCACTTTGGAGGAGGCACTTGGCACTCAAGCAGCAGCCAGTTTTCTAAGTTGTGGTAGCTTGCCTGTGCGAGGAATCCTGCATTATTAGGAAAAAATAATTTTAAGTTGGGGGGGAAAATATGTTCTTTCCCAGAATTGTCTGTGTTTAAATTGAGGGGGAGTCCTCTTCCCCTGCCATTTTAATGATATCAATTGAACCCTGCCTTTTCCATGATGTCAGGGATATCAACTGACAGGGAATCACCCATTTTCCATTTTTTTTCCAGTTCAAATGGAAAAGGAGAACCTTGACAATGCTCTTTTATGGGTTTGAATTGAGGGTAACTCCTGTATTTTCATCATCCTACGGTTTAAATTGGGGGGGAAGCCCAGTTGTGCCTCCTTTTTAAGGATATATATTATATACCATATATTTTATATAGATTTGTTACTTATATTTGTTCATATTATATATTTATATAAATATATGTATAGTCTTATTTTGACGTCATTTTATTTTGATGCCATTTCCCCTGCCTGACTTCTGTGCAGCTCCTAGCTAGAAAAAACTGGGAAAACTTAGGGGAATAGAGGTGAAATTTTTAGCTGAATATTTCTAAAATTTCTAATTATACTGAAATTATTTCTGATTGCCTAGTGAGAAGAACACAAACTCACAGCCATTCAGGGCTGACAGTCCCCTGCAGCAAGAGCTCAGCACACACCCACAGAGCCAAGTCCAGCATCTGAAAGAAAGAGAGAAGAAAAAGGTGATTTCTTTTGTTTCAAAGTTATTTCAAGTCCTCAAACCCAAACCAACTCTCGATTTTAGTTAGGTGGATCGTGAGCAGTGGGCACGGGTCGTGTCATTCATGAGGATGTGAGTGACGCTTCCTGGAGGCAGAGCAGCTGATTTCAAAAGTTCACTTCCTGCCCCGTGCCTGATCTGCACGGGAGAAAACCTCTTCCATGAAGGCATTTTTCTCCATCTAATCCCCTTTGCCCAGTGTAAGAGTCGGTCCGGAGTTCCCTCATACACCTCATGACCATTGCGAGGATAGAGGCTATCCCGAGGGACCCCCCACCCACTCACTTCTGGACAGGAGTTCTGGCCTGGTCCAGGTGGATGCTGGCCAAGGGACTGTTTGCTGGTGCGCTGTGCTTGCCGTGCTGCTACGGTACAGAGCCTTTGAACAGGTACTGCACCTACAGCTGCTTCTCGGAGCACCACTGCATGTTCTGTCTGGAGCACCTCACAATGGCCCATAAATCTCCACACCTCTTGGCCAGACGCCACTCGCTTTGGAAAAGGACTGTAAGAAAGCGACCCTCTGGAAAATCCTTTGAGATCTCCCCACAGAAGACGTGTCTATTGGCAGGGACCACGAGGACACCGGAGTCTATTGGCTGGAACCACGAGAACCCCGGTGTCTCTTGGACCAGACCACGAGGACATCCGTCTCGTCTGTCGGTAGCTATTCCCTATCTCCCTCTTTCTCTCTCTCTCTTTATTTTCTTTAACTCTCCCTCTATCACAAAACTGAGTTGTTGGCACTCAATAAAAGTGCATTTCTGCTTGTGCGGAGCATGCTTCCTCACTTTCCCCGTTCTGGGTTCTGGTTCCAGTCCAGTCTGAATCTTCCCCTATTTTCCATGGTAAGAGACAGGAAATTGTCCTGGTCAAGGTGTAAGCCCTTAAACTGCACATTGATCTGGGGTCCGTGACTGGGATTCCAGCAGAAAACACAATATGTGTATCCAAAAACAAGGATAAAATGATTCTTCCTGCTTTTAGTGGGACCAGGGCTTATTTTGTCCTGGAATGACAAAGAACTCCCTCAGACCCTCCTCAAAAAGCCAAAGCGCAGCAGGGGAGGGAGGGAGGGCACCTCTGCTTCACCTGCTGGGGACAGCACAGGTCCAGCTGCTCCCAAGGACTGGGAATGTGTCTGGAGCCAAAAGCACCTTCCCATGCTGGAGGGACTTTTCTAAAGCACCCCCTCTGGGAAGCAGAGGGCTATGGAAGAAACTGAGTGGGAATTTACAATAATAGTCATCATATTATTGGGAAAGAGCAACAGCGGAAACAACAGTAATTCCAAGGGAGCAGGAGGGATGCTGAGCTTTAAACAAGGTTTGAGTGAGGCAGCATCTCCTGGGAGTTCTAAAGCACAGCTCCAGGTCTGGGATTACAGGAGCAGTTCAAACTCCTACTGTCCAATCCCTGGATTTGCCTCCTGCCAGCACTCAGCACCTCGGGCATGTTTGGGTGCAAGTGCTCCAGTGCTGCTGCCTCGAGGGATTGAGAATATGGGCATTAAACCCCGCCCCACAGGGGTTTCCCTGGCTCCGAGCTCTGGCACCCCTGGCATTTCAATGAAATCGGTTCCCATCACTTTGAAGATACACTGAATAAACTCAGGGCACGTAAATAAACCTTTCTCCATAAGGACATCCCCAGGGAATACAGTTATTCCTATGCCTGGTCACACAAACCAGCAGCCAGTTTTTGGGGAGAGACTCTGGGGAGAGCGCGCAGCCATCCCTGCAACCATCGCAGTCATAAGCAAACAGCTGCGTGTCGCTGGGACTGCACGGGAGTTGGACTTGCTCTGCTTGCCCTGTGCCTTAGGGGCCCTCCCCGCTCCTCCGCCGCCTCCCCTCTCCCCACCAAGTCACCGCTGCTCCCTGGTCCAGGCTGCGATCGCAGAGCTCGCCTTTGCCACCCGGGGCCACTCCCGGGCAGCCTGCAGGCTACGCCCCACCCCGCCCCCTGCCCCGAGTGCCGATGGGGCGCTCCGCTAGGAGCTCTGCGGGAGCCTTTTAGCCGGGACCTGGGCACGAGAGAGGGTCGGAGAAGGGGAGAGGGGTCTCGGGAGCGGGACCCAGCGCGACCACGGACTCTTTGAGCAGCCCTGGCTCCGCCCGGCTGGGCGCCCCGCGCTCCCATGGGCTGCAGCCTCGCAGCTTGCAAGCCCCACCAATCGCGGCCCGCCTTTCTCCGCCCTGTCCAATCAGAGCCGCCCTTTCAATCCGGGCGCGGCCCCGCCAAGCTCGGCCCGCTCAATCGCGGCCCCGCTCCCGCTCTTCACCTCAGACGCTGTTTCGGGAGACGGCAGAGCCGTGCCGCTGCTGCCGCAGCCTCAGCAGGTGCTGTTGAAGCCCAGGAAGGGCGGGCGGGAGCTTCCCCGTTCAGGTCGCGCCCCGGAGTTCTAGCAGGGAAACTGGGAGACGGCGGGAAGCGGGCGGAATCCCGGGAGCGGGGCTTGAGGGGACTGTAGGGGCTGGAGCCGAGCGCGGCGGGAACGGGCGGGCTGTGATTGGCGGGCCGGCGCTGCCTCGGCCTGTGATTGGCTGGCCTGGCCGGCCCTGGGGCATAAATAGCGTGCGCTGGGAGAGGCGCGACCAATAGTGCGGCGGCGAGCGACGAGGGACGGTGGAGAGCAGCGGCGGCAGAGGCTGCAGGTGCACGATCTGAGGAGCACCTCAGCGCCAGGACGGGACCCGCGCGGCTGCCGATCCGGGGAGCGCTGGTGAGCACGGATGCGGCTACCTAGGCTGGCAGTGTCCTGGGGCAGCGGGGCCGGCGGTGCTCCGTTCTTTGTGCCCTGTGCGGCTCGGGCGGCCGGTGGGGGGCCTGGAGCAGTGCAGGGGGACCGGCTGCTCCTACTGAGGGCAGTTTATGTGGTTTAAAATACCGGGAATAAAGGTGACTTTTTGCGGTTTTCTTATTTTATTTTGCTCTTATTTGTAATAATCACAGCTTTTTTTCTTTATTAGACTGCTTTATTATTTTGCTCTTTTTATTACGTTCCTAGTAAGTTTTTTTACTACCTACCTGATATTAATTTGTTAAAGGTTATAGGGCTAGAGCTGAAACATGGGCTGCCTGGGGGAGGTGAGGGAGCCTTTAGGAGAGTGCTGGGCTGAGGCCCGAGGGAGTGGGGGGAGAAGGTACGTGTTAGGCATCAGGCCTCAAGACTCCCCAGAGTTAGGATCCTGTGGGGGCAGGTAGGACAGCTCCTAGAAATACTGAAGTGATGACGGTAACTGATTTCTGACCTTATCAACAGCCCCGGGCTGCAGTGAGAAGCAGGATCAGCTTTTAGCTGCTGGCAGTGAGAAGCAGAGGAGTTGGAGCAGAGGAAGCAGAGCTGGAGAAATATGGTAGGGCTTGAGGACATAACTGCTTTGGGGATGTGTTAAGGAATATGGAGACGGGATGGGATGTGTGTGGCTGGAGATAAAATCACTAAGGGATGGGATAGGGAGTCTAGAGATGTTAGTAGAGTAAGTATTCTCAGATCGTGGCTGGAATATGGGTTTAGGAGTTCACCTGAAGCCACACAGAGATAGAACTAAAAAAAAGAGACACTTCAGTGGAAAGCAAAAACACCGTTATATGGAACAGCAGGGGCAACGTAGATTCAGAAGCAAAGCAGAAGAGCTGGGAGTTCAGTAAAGCTTGTAGGTTGAGAAAGAGCTGAAATCACTTGGGGTGGGATACAAGCTGCAAGTGGAGTAGACGCTGTTGGGCTGCCATCAAGATGATGGGCTTGGTGTGCTGAAATCAATGCAGCCCGGGGCTATTGGTGGACGGGCAGGGTCATGTGCCGGAGCATGGCACGGACACGTAGGGCTGAAAAAGGGGGGACTGTAGGATTGCTTGCGCCTGAAATCCCAGCCCTGCTGGCATACTGCCCGGGTGTGTGATAGCTGTGGTAGGGCTGGAACTGGAAGTGAGTGTGTGTGTCTGGGAAATGGAAAGTGGGGCTGGGATTGTGAGTGAAAATGGGCAAGAAACTGTGGAGCTGAGAAAGGGACCGTGCGCCCAGAGGTGAAACCACTGTGGGGCTGGCACAGCCGCTCTGGGGCTGGGATGGGGGACGGCAGGGCTGGAGGTGAAATCACAGTGGGACTGGGATATGGACTGGGTTGGGCTTCGAGGCTCTAGAGCAGGAGCTGAATTGTTGAGGAGCTGGAGCCAAGACAGAGATGCTGCCCTTCGAAGCTGGAGAAATTACAAGCTGGCAGAGATGGAGAAAGGCTCGGCTGGAGGTGGACGAGCAGCACTGGCAGTTCAATAAAGCTTGTGGGTTGAGAAAGAGCTGAAATCACTTGGGATGGGATACAAGCTGCAAGTGGAGTAGACGCTGTTGGGCTGCCATCAAGATGATGGGCTTGGTGTGCTGAAATCAATGCAGCCCGGGGCTATTGGTGGAGGGGCAGGGTCGTGTGCCCGAGTATGAATCAGGATGTTTAGGATTCACAAGTGTGGGAATGTAGGTTCAGGTGTTCGGTTTAGGTTTCATGGTCAGGAGTCAGATGTAGGTATTAGCGTTAAAGTCCGGGGTGACGTGTTGAGGAGGCTGGGTCAGGAGTCTGGATAGTGCATTCATGGTCAAACGTCTGGTGTCGGGGTTATGGCTATGGTCAGGGATCAGTGTCTGGGGTCAGATATAAGGGTCAGCGTCAGATTCTGGGGTCTGGGTTAGGAGTCCCTGTTTAAGGTCAGGGTGAGGGTGAGGCTCACATTTCAGGGATCAGGCGTCAGGGGTCAGAGGTAAGGGTCAGGGGTCAGGGTCAAAGTCATTGGTCCGAGGTCAGGGTCATGGTCATGGTCAGTGTCAGGGTTCCAGGTCAGTGTCATGGTCAAGGTTTGGATCAGGGATCACAGTCAGGTGTCAGGGATTAGGCATCAGGGGTCAGGGACATGGTCAGAGTTAGGGTCAGACATCAGGGTCACGGTCAGGGATCAGGGTCAGTGTTCAGGGTCAGGGGTGATGGTCAGGGATCAGGTGTCAGGGTCAGGGGCCAGGAGTCAGCCAGCCAGCGCTGGCACGGACATGGCTCAAGGGCTGCCCGCAGCTCCTGTGCCACGGGCTGCTCTGAACAGGCACCCAGAGATGCTTCAGCCCGGACAGAGGCCACCGACAACCCAAAAGCCCCCCAGGTGTCACGATCTGCTGTTAATACAGAGCGGGGGTCGTGATGGTTCGTTTGGTCTCAGAGGTGCAAACAGGCAAATAGCAGGGGACAAAATCAGTTTATTCAACAACAGCAATGCATTTTTATTAAATGCCAGCAACTCAGTTGCAATAGAGGGGAGAGATATAGGAAACAAGGTATAGAGAGAAAAAGAGGGGTTTGGGAAAATAGCTACCAACCAGACGAGACAGTCGTGCAGTACATGCGGTCTCCGGTTGGTACCATAACAGCACAGTCCAGTGAACACAATACACCAGCACAGTCAGTGCAGAAGGGATGGAAAGCTTTCACAGGTGGGTCCCACTGGAGATGTGCTGAAGGCAGGGATGTCCATCCCTATCCTGAGGGAAAATAACTTGCATAAGTCACTGCTGAGGCTCTGGAAAGAACTGAAATTCTGCAGGGAGAGATGTCCTCTCATAGGTCCAGGGACTGCCTCGGCACGGGCCAGGAGCGCCTCCGGCCCCTGCCTTCTCCTGCTTGAAAAGATCACCTGGAGCCCGAGCTCGGGGGGGTGAAATCAGCTGAAATCCAGGTAACTCTGTCAAGTGCCCCCCAGGGACATCGGCGGGGCTGGGGGATGAGGGTTTGAAACAGCAAATTCTTTGGAATATACACCTGTCCCTGTCCCGATGCTGCTGAGCTTCCCTGGAAGCTCTACTGCTTCCTGCCACAGCTGGCGTTCAAGTGGCAGCTCCGCATGGGAATATCCCACTCCATGAGGCGCTGTGAGGTTATGGCAGTGGGAATTGAGTAGGGAATTCGGGGCTACGGGGATAATTCACGGGAGCTCGCAAAGCTGACAGCTAACCCCAAATCGGGGCACAGCACAGAGGTGATGATGGGAATGACGGGAATGAATGGTGGGAATGAATGATGGGAATGAATGGGAATGGTGGGAATTCTGGGAATGAAGGGAATGATGGGAATGCCGGGAATGAATGAATGATGGGAATGAATGATGGGAATGACAGGAATGAATGATGGAAACGAATGATGGGAACCTAATGCCAAAATCCTGGGAATGGAGGAATCTGGGAATGAGAATCCTGGGAATGCCAAAGTCCTGGGAATGCTGAAATTTGGGAATCCTGAAATCCAGGGATTCTGAAATCTGGCAATGCCAAAATTCGGGAATGGGAATCCTGGGAATGCCGGAATTTGGGAATGTGGAAATCTGGGAATGGGAATTCAGGAATTTGGGAATGCTGAAATTCCAGGAATCCTGAAATGTGGGGGATTCTGAAATCTGGGAATGCCAGAATTCAGGAATGCTGAATTCCCAGGAATATTGAAATTCTGGGAATGAGAATTTTTTTTTTTTTTTGGATGTGACCATTCCCAGGCTGATTCTGGAGCAGAAATTCCAGGATCTTTTTGGGATTTTTTTTTTTTTTAATGTGACCATTCCTGGGCTGGTTTTGGGGTAGAAATTCCAGGATTTTTTGGGGGGGGCATTCCCAGATTTTTTGAACTGAACATTCCCCTTTTTTTTAAAAAAAAATCTTTTTTATTTTAATTTTTTCAATTTTATTTTTTAAGTGCTTTTTTAAATGTGACGATCCCCAGGCTAGTTTGGGGCTAGAAATTCCAGAATTTTTTTTGAACTGTACATTCCTATTTTTTTAATTATTTTTTTTTAGATTTTAAAAATTTATTTAAATTTTATATTTTAATTATTATTATTATTTAATTATTATCTTTGGGGTGTGATTTTGTTTTTTATTTCCCCTCCTCATGCGCCCCTCGCCGTTGGCCGCAGCGCCGCTCGTGCCGGGCGCCGTTGGCGACATCGCGGCCGGGCCTGGCCACTATCGCGACATCCGCGGCCACCATGGCGACATCTCGCGACAGCTGGCCCGGCCCGGGGTCCCAAAATCGCCCTGGGGACATTTCGGGGTCCCCAAACCCTTCAGGGGACACGCGGATCCCCCAGAACCGGCCCGCTGCCACCCGGGTCCCCGATATCCCCCCCCCCCCCCCAGTCCCGGCAGAGGCTCCGCAGCGGCTCCAGGGGGAACCGGGCACGGAACCGGGCACGGGGAACACCGGGAGGGACGGGGGGTACCGGGAGCGGCACCGGGGGTACAAGGGACGGAACCGGGTACCGGACCGGCTGGGGGGAACCAGGGGTTCACTGGGAACACTGGGAATACTGGGAATACTGAGAAGGAAGTCCGGGGAATGCAGGCCAGGATAGAGAGTGATATATACTGGGAATACTGGGAACCCTTGAGATGAAATCTTTTTCTCTGGGAAACGTAATTCATCCTATCAGGTGTCACCGAGTTCAGTTTTGAGGAGGCCTTTGACATTCAAACTGCTGCCAGGTTTCTAAGTGGTGGTTGGTTTTTTCTGCTAGGTTTCCTGCATTATTAGGAGAAAATAATTCTATGTTCAGGGTAAACATATAAAGAATAGAAAAATAAAAATATAAAAATATAGATATATTTGTATCGATATAAAACATCTCCAGATTAATCTATATTTCATATAGATTCTATAATCTAAATAATGCAAATAAAAGAATATGTATAAATATGAATTATAAATATGAAAATAGAAATATGAAAATAGTATGTGTTACAAACAAGCTCCTCTTTGTTCTGTTAATGTTCTGTTAGCTGTGGAAAGCTCCCCGTTTTGATGTTAATTGTTGCCCTTGTTCAGTCTGACTACCACTCCCTGGAATTGCCTTGCACTGAATGGTGCCTGGCAAATCAGAAAACCTCAAGTGCTCATGGGACACAACTCAGTGACAAAAACCCCTAAAACCAACGAGCCGTATAACATCGAAAACTAAAAATGGCCCTGCCAAGTAAAAAAAGCAGTGCCGGAGATGCCATCAGCAAGCAGGACTCTGCTGCCTTGTCACCGTGAGCTGAACAGCACCCGATGGACATGACAGCCCTGGAGCAGGGGCCGGGCGCTGCGTGGGGCGGCTCTCGGGTGAGGATGGGAGGCGCGGCTGCGCTGCCCTGCAGAGCTGAGTGTGCCCTGCTCGGGATCGCTCATCGGGAGCAGCGGGGGTGCAGGAGACGCGTTGGGCCCCGGCCCCGAGCGGGTTTACCCAATAAAGGCATTGACACGGGAATTGCTCTCCTTGACTTTTTTTCAGGGGAGTTTCAAATAGAATTTAACAGTATACATAGTAGAGATATATGAATATAAAGTACAGAAAACAATATGAATACTGTAAGTAGAAAAATATATTTAAATATAGTTCAAAATAAAGGGAGTTTTTGTTTCTATTTGGTTAGAGGTAGGGTTTTTAAATAAGATTAAAAATGTATAAAAATTTATACATAAAATAAAAAATATTAGGAATATAAAGAGATATATATAATGAGTAATAATATTGTATATGTGGTACATTATAATGGTAATTAAATTGAATCTATAAAATACGTATAGGTTATGAATTTGAATATAAATTAAATATTTTTAAAAGATAGATTTTTTTTAATATCTAGAGTTGTTTTCTTATAGTTTTCATTTGGGATTTTTTTTTTTATTCCCATGGACACCTCCCGAAATAAAATCCCTCATTTCCCAAGGAACTGGGGATTTTGGGACACTCCCCCCCGCCTCTCCCCCCAAATAAAATCCTTTTTTTCCCATGGATTTGTGGATTTTTCGGGATCCCCTTCTCAAAAAAAGTCCATTCATTCCCCGTGGATTTGGGATTTTTTTAGGGTGTTTCCCAGAACCCTCATTTTTTTTCGGGATCGCTCCCTGAAAAATTCCCAGAGATTTCTCTCCAAAATCCCGCGGATCCCAGGGACCCCCTCCCCAAAATTCCGAGGCTCTTCCTCTCCAAAATTCCGTTTATTGGCGGGGTCCGGGAGGATTTTGGGGGAGTCGGGGGGGATTCTGGGGGGTCAGGGTGGATTTTTGGGGGGCGTTCAAGGGGAATTTTGGGATCACTTCTGGAAGAAGCTCCTCTGGCATCCCAGGGGATTTGGGGGGGGGGGGGGGGGGGTCGGTGTAAATTTGGGAGCGCCCGGGGAATTCCGGGGGGATTTTCTCGGGGATTCCGGGGGGATTTTCCCGGGGATTCCGGGGTCACTTCTGGAACTGCTGGAGCGGGTCGTGCTCCCCGTAGGTCTCCAGGTGCCGCTCCAGCTCCTCCCGCTGCCGCCGCAGCCGCGGGGGCATCTCCAGGTAAACGTCGGAGAAGAGCAGGTGAGGCGGCGGCTTCGCCTCCCGCTCCGCCTGCTCGAACACCTCCAGCACCTGCGGCAATTCCCCAGCTCTGGAATTCCGGGAATTCCAGGAATCCCCGCCTTTCCCAGCCCCCCAAACCGGCAGATTCCTGCCTCAAATCCTGTGTTGTTTTGGCGGGGAATTGGGGTTTTCACTGCGATGAAATCCTGGCGCAGAATCTTGGTTATTCATCCCAAAAATCCCCGTGGTTTTCCATCTCCAGATTCCAGATATTTGCCCACCGCCCACCCCACCAAAAAAAAAAAGAACAAAACAAAACAAACAAAAAAAAAAAAAACCCAAAAAAACCCAGCTCAAAATCTTTGGGATGTCTCCAAAAATCCCAGGGCCCCTTCCCCTAAATGCCAAAGCTCTTCTGTCCATGAACACCAAAAATTTCCCTCCCCAAATCCCAGTGATACTTCCCCACAACCACAACATTACCCCAAAATCCCATAAATTCTCTCCTCAAATCTCAGGATTCCTTCCCCAAAATTCCTAATATTTCCTACCCCAAAATCCTTAAACTTCCCATCCCAAAAATCCCATAAATTCCCCTGCTCAAACCTTAAGGACTCCACCACAAAACACTGAATATTTCCCACCCCCAAACCCCCAAACTTCCAACCTAAAATCCCAGCGATCCTTCCCCAGAATCCCAACGATTTCTCTCCCCAAACCCCATGGATTCCTCCCCAAAAAATTCCGAGTATTTCCCACCCCAAAACCCCATAAATTCCCCCCCCTCAAACCCTAAGGATTCCGCCCCAAAACGCCAAATATTTCCCAGCCTGAAACCCCATAAATGCCCCGAAATCCCATAAATCCGCTCCAGAATGACCATTTTCCGGGAGCTCTCTCTCCAGGCCTGCTCCTGCTGCTCGTCCCACCAGCCCCTCCTGCCCAGGTAGAGGTGCAGGTGGGAGATGGGATGGTCCTGCTTGTCCCAGGAATTCACCTTGTCCACCAAGCGGTACGCTGAGCTGTCATCGCTTGCACTGTGGCAGCCGACCCTGGGGGAGAAAATCAGTGCGAAATGGGGAAAAATCAGTGAAAAATGGGGGAAAATGTTGGAAAAAGATCAGTGAGAAATGGGGAAAAATGGGGAAAAAAATCAGTCAGAAATGGAGGGTAAAAATCAGTGAGAAATGGGGGGAAAAAATCAGTGAGAAATGGGGAAACAAATCCGTGGAAAACAGGCAAACAATCCATGGTAAATGGAGGAAACACAGCGAGCTGTTGTCGCTGGTGCTGTGGTGGCCTATCCTGGGGGAAAAAAATCAGCGAGAAATGGGGAAAAAATCAGTGAAAAATGGGGAAAAATCCCATGAAAATTGGGGCAAAAATCAGTGAGAAGTGGGGAAAAAATCCATGAAAAATGGCGGAAAAAAAATCAGATCGGCAATCGATAGCGAATGCTTGCCTATAGATTATATCGGCGATCTATTGATCGCGCCTGCCGATCGATTGCTAATGACTGCCGATCGATTATATCGGCGATCGATTGATCGCGCCTGCCGATCAAATTAGCTCGGCGATCGATTGCTAATGCCTGCCGATCGATTAGCTCGGCGATCACTTGATCGCGTCTGCCGATCGATTAGCTCGGCGATCGATTGATCGCGTCTGCCGATCGATTGAGCGCGTCCGCCGATCGATTAGCTCGGCGATCGATTGATCGAGCCTGCCGACCGATTAGCTCGGTGATCGATTGATCGAGCCTGCTGATCGATTAGCTCGGCGATCGATTGAGCGAGTCTGCCGATCGATTAGCTCGGCGATCGATTGATCGCGTCTGTCGATCGATTAGCTCGGCGATCGATTGATCGAGTCTGCAGGTCGATTAGCTCGGCGATCGATTGCTAATGCCTGCCTATCGATTAGCTCGGCGATCGATTGATCGCGACTGCCGATCGATTCGTTCGGTGATCGATTGCTAATGCACACTATTTGCACACTCGTTGCACACCCTCTGCACTCATACAGAGGCAGGAGGTTTCTCAGTTCTGGTCGAGGTTTTTGGGGCGTTCATTCAGGGGGATTTTCTCAAGGATTGGGACGCTCCTTGATTCCATCCCTTGCCTGTCTCCCAAGCGCCACCTTGTGGGCAGAGCGCGGTACTGCGCGCATGCCTCTCCCAAGATGGCGGCTCGGGTGCCGCTCCCCGACCTTCTAAATCTGGCTGCAAAAGGAGGGCGGCACAGCAAGGAGCCCGCTCGCTCTAGTGGGATGCCTGCGCACGACGCCGACACCGATCCCACGGGTGCGATTTTCGGCGGCGTTTCCAATCGTGCGGACATCTCCTTCAGCCCGGTTCGTCCCGGGGAAGAGGGGCGGGGCCGCCAGCGATGGTCCCGGCCCAGCCCGGGCAGGCTCGGGGCGGAGCCGGGGCTTGGCGAGGCGGGGCACGGAGGTACCGGGGACGGGACCGGGCGGGACCGGGGGCGGTGCTTTAGGGGCGGTCCCCGGTGGTCCCAGGCGGTACCGGGGCTGCGGCCGCGTGATCCCGGAGCGGTACCGAGCTGTACTGGGGACGGTGCTGCAGGGGCGGTGCCGGGCCCGGCTCAGGGTGATTTAATGCCCAGAAATCGCCTCCTCTGCCCCGTGCTCACACTGAGCTGCGGGCTGCAGCCTGCTGTCGGAGCTCGGCACACAGCACGGATTTGGGCTTCCCCTCCTCTCAAACCCTCTCCCCCTTCCTCCTCCTCATCTTCCTCTTTTTCCTCTCCCTCCCCGGACCCCCGCCCTCCGGAGGGGGCTCACCCTGACTCCCCCGGGGATCCCCTCCTCCGGAGGCGGCCCTTCCGAACCGACCCCCCTCCAAGCCAGGAAGCCCGAGACCATTAAGGTAAGCTTTTGAATTGAAATATCAGGATATTCACTCTATCCCACTGGCCTGAAATTTCAGGATTGTACAATTTTTTCTTGAAGCAGTTACTTTGCTGCAGGATTGCGTGGTCAACAGTCTCCTTTCCTGTGACTCTTGTTGAAATTTGCTGTCAGATAACTGGCTAGTAACGAAATATTTGACAGAAATCAATGCTGTGAACGGACTTCACTGCAGCAGTTGATGAAAGAGCAAAGAAAATGTCTGTCGTGTTTACGCACCCCCCCGAGGCTGAATTAATTCTGTGATACTGTAATAAATCAGTGTAGTTTGTGCCTGCAAAGGTCTTGACATTGATCAAGAAGATATTACTTTGGATTTTTATTTTTTATCAGTGTTTCTTTAATCTGTACTTCAGCACTCTAGCCTTTCATAAGTCTTACCTGGTTTCCTCTGGCCCTGCAGAGTAGTCCTCTCTGTTATTGTCTGATCCCAGCTTTGATGCAAGGAGTACTTTTTGTCTTGAAAATTAACATCCCCCTCTGCATATTTAAATTAGTTATTTGACTTTTGAGAAAAACTGGTCAGCTCGAAGTCCACCAGACACCAGAGGCTGCTGTTTTTAGCACCTTATTCAAAGAGGACATCCTTTAGTTACCTAAGTAGGGGTAGAGATTTACCCCTAGGAATAAGGAATAAATGCAACCAGACTGTCCTGCCAAGAAAAAATCCAGTTACAGTGACTGAATTAGGGTTTAGTTGCCCTTGATCCTTGCAAGGGATTAAAGGCAGGTTCACTTGGTCTCCCAGCAATGAATGTCTCAACCAAAAGCTGCTCAAAATGTGCCGTTTTTCTGATGGTTTTGGATTCTTTTGCCAGGTGGGAACATGGACTGCTTGACTTGTTCTTGTGTCCACTTTCCACTTCAGTCCTTTGCGTTTTCTCTGAAGGGAATGCAGGAACAGGGAAGTTAGGGCAGTTTCGTCAGCAGAAAGGCTGCTAAGAATAGATGGTAAGGACTTATTTTTCTACACAGTGCCATGTAACTGAAGGCTCGTTTTTGGACTTCACATTCTGTTCCTGCCTGGTTTTGTGAGGGCTGCAAGTGCATTTCTGTTTCCAGACTCTGCCAAAAATAGTCGCTTATATTATAATGAATCCTTTTTCCTTCATGTTTTCTTGCTTTAAAAGAATTACCCTGTCAGATTGATGTAAGCAGCAGTTATTTTTAGAGCTGCTGGTGTTGTACACGGAGTAGCTGTAGAACAAATGAGTTGTGATGGCTTCCTTGTATTTGATGTGTGGAGAGGAGCAAAGGCACAGATTCATCCTGTGTAATTGCTGTCGTCCAACGTAGGTGCCAGGGTCGGGAAGCTGGGCAAGGTTTCCTCTCTTGCTGGGCCTTTGGGCGAGGGAGTTGAACCACCGTGTCACTCTGATTCCTTCCTCTTCTCTCTCCTCCTTTCTTGCTCGTAGAGCTGGAGCTCGGGGTCACCGAGTTTGGGTGCTCGCAGTCAGGGCCTGAATTCAGAGAGCAGGAAAGCGGGGGGAAGTTTCTAGGCACGTCAAAGCCTGTCTCTAGGGTGTGGGACTTGTTGGTCTTCCTCACCACCCCCAGCAACTTGCACTTCTCTCTGGACCTTGCTGTGGTCACAGCCCACTGCTCATTTATGTGACTGTTCATCCGTCTGCCTGATTGTTTTAAGTAGAAGTAGCCTGATTCGGGTTTAATTTAGCAATGATTTTCCTTTGTTTCATCGGTAGTTTTCTAAAACTCCCCTACGGGCTATTTTTAAGGTGCTTTTATTTATTTTTTTTTTTAACTGCCTGTGATGATAGAAAGCTGTACGGCCCTCTGAAAGCAGTATAACCTGCTTTCCAGAAATTACAGAAGTAGGATTTTTATTGTCCACTATGCAGCTGAAGTCCCCCTAGTGAGCCTCTTGAACTGAGGGGGTGAGGAGAGCGGCAGATACTACTCTTCATCAACCTGCTCTTCTTTTCCTTCCTAAAAGAAGGAAGCATGAAGTTAACTATAGAAAAAGATCTGTATCCCTCGGGGTTTTGTATTTTAGGTGTTTTGAGGTTTATTTACACACTTCCTCCTTTGTTTCCTGGACAGGTTTTACGTGACAGTGGAGCGTTTGAGTACACGTGGAAGGAACTTTCAGTTTGGCTGGAGCACTTGGATAATACAAAAGAAGACCAAAAGGAAGCAGTGATTCAGTTTTTGGAAAGGGTAACAGTGTTCAAATCAGCTGGTTAAAAAAATGCAAAGAATAGTGTTAGTGGAAACTAGAGGTCTTGTTGCTGTTGTTGAGAAACCTGTCAAAGACCAGCAAATGAATTCTGAGAAAAGCCTTGTTTGGAATTCTTTATACAGAGGTGGCATCCTTCTTGTCTTCAGTGGGAGGGGAGCAAAAGGATTTGTAGGAAAATGAAATCCAAAAAGATCAGCTGTTATTACAGCACTGTTGGTGTAAGGGTAGAGTGGTGTAGGGGTGGGTAGCTTTTATCTCCTCTTTAGGTGCCAACATTATCAGAGCTCAGTAAATGGTGGTCCTTTACAAGGAAAGGTGACACTTGCTGTTTACTCTTCAGGATGTTGAATGCCCAGTGCTTTGCCTCCACTGTGGTCTCCCCAGGTACTCGGTGTGTGGTCGCAATCTAGGTGCCAAATTGTGGTGGGTTTTTGTTTTTCCATCAGTGTCCCCTGTAGAGCAGGAACTGTAGACAGAATCCTGCAGAAGTGATATGGAAGTTGTCCTCAGAAAAGCTGCCCAGCTTTCAGCACGTGGTCGTTCTCAGTACCGAGTGGTTCCCCTGCACTTGCCAGCCAGAAGGTGCACTTACCTTTCTCCCCACCTTCGCTGACAGATCCTGCTGAAGCTGGTGACCAACCCCTGTCCCTACACTGACAAGGCAGCAGACCTGGTTCAGGCAGCCAGCGTGCTCCAGGTGGCTCTGTTTAAACAGGACTCTGATAACATCAGCATCCCCGTCTCTCACATTGATGGTATGTGGTAACCTGTCAACATCCCAACTCCATGACTTGGGGATACACTTTCTAGCCCTAATCAGCAAACTGGGGATGGATAACTCTAGCAATCCTGTTAAGTAAGGGCCCTCCACGATTCAGCTCTCCACGTGTACTTGGTATCAGAAGTCGAAGTGGAATTGCCAAGTTGCCGCTTTAGCTCTGAAAGTAATTTCTGACGTGGTTGTGCCACTTGAACGGTATTTGAAATCTCCCTTCATGCTCTTGCAGCAGCGGTTTTGAACTTAAATGGAAATCTAGCCCTTCTGCCTGGGACTGTTGACAGAGTCATGGAATCCCAGAATGGTTTGGCTGGCAAGGCTCCTTAAAGCTCATCCGGTTCCAGCCCTGCCATGAACAGGGACACCTTTCAGTAGCCCGGGCTGCTCCAAGACCCAGTGTCCAGCCTGGCTTTGGACACAGCCAGGGATCCAGGAGCAGCCACAGGTGCTCCGTGTTGGACAGCAGCATTGAAAGGCAGAGTGAAGGTTCAGCTGTAATATAGGGGTTGCACTTAACGTTGTATTGCGTGACAAATGTGGCTTTCATGCTGCCTTTTTTTTTTTTTTTTTTTTAATTGAAAAGATGCCTTGTATTCCTGGAGTGTTGCATTCTACCTCTGTTGTTTTTCCTGTTAGTCTGGATTCTTGCTTTGATGTTTTTCTTCACTTATTAGATGTCCTGGATATGGTGGATGTCCTGATCGAGGACAGTGATGGCTTTGATGAAGAAGTTGGGTTCTCTTTAAATGAAGACATGATCATCCAAACATTTCCCTTCAGTGCTGTTGTCCCTGCTGCATTAGAAGCCAGGAATAAACAAGTCCACGTGGGCCTGGATGCTGATCCCTCTTGCTGGTCCATGACAGCATGTGACAGGTGAGATTTCCAAGTGTCTGATTTAGCAGGAAACTGGTTTGTTCCTTCTTGTGAGGAGGCTCATTGGCTTTGCATGGGCAAAGCCACTCCCCGTTTTCCATCTAGGAACAGAGTTGGGGAGCTGTTTTAAAACAGAGTCCCAGAGGTAAACAGCTTGGCTTGGTATTTCTGTGTGGGAATAGAAGAATATCTATGTCTTCTGATTTTTCTCTAGTCTTTCTTCCACAGGTGTTTTTGTATTCCTGACTTGGGTTTACATCGGGGACACGTGGCTTGGAGCTCAGGAGCCGGATCTGTTCCTTGCCCACGGCAGATTGGTGTGCACTAGTGCAGGTGATGAATTACAGGATGGCTTGGGAACTCGGAAACAAGGAGAAGCAAGTCTTATGTCTCTTTGCAAAAAGATTTGGCTACAACAGGGCATTAATTCAGGGAGTTAAGACTTAGTCTTTAACGTTCTGTGCTCTGCCATCATCACTGTGAGCCCTGAAAGCCTCCTGAGCTGTTCTCATACAGACATATCTTGTTTGGTCAAAAAAAAATCTTAGTTTAGTTTAGTCCAAGAAATGTTACTACTCTGTGCAAGCTCGTGGGGAAGCTATTATTTGGCATCTCTCAGTGGGACATTGAAAGTCCTACTTCCCATTTCTTGAGCAGTCTGAGAGGCAGTATTACTTTCTATCATTTTTATCACAGGCATTTTAAACTTTTTGAGGAACCGGCAGGACTGTTTGTGTGGAGGCGTGTGGTTCAAAGCCATCCTCTGTCCAAAGTAGGATGGGAAAAAAAAGGCTGGAAGGCTTCCTACAAGGGGCTGTAAGTGCAAATGACGAGGAGCCCGGGGTTTAGTCATGCTGATTTACTATTTCTTAAAAGACTCTGATTGATTTCATGATGCCAAAACCAGTACGAATGGAAGACTGAAGTCGGGAATCACGATGGTCTCCTTGGGTTTAAAAAGCTTTAATGGTGTTTTAAGACATTTGTATGAGACCTGGTTTGTTTTTCTTACCCTTTTATTCAATCAAAAAAAAAAAAAAAAAAGCCTTGATCCATCACTTCTGCTGTGATGTGTGACAAATGCCTGTCCTCCCTCCACGTGGAACAGGTGAGAGGTGGAACTGAAGCCCAAAGGGTTTTCTGCCCACTGATAATACGTGAGTCGTATTGGGAATTCTCTGCAAAATGGCAACAGTTGTTCTTGAATGTGGCCATGAGGGGAGTGGAGCATGGCAGCCCGGGTCTGAGAAGGTGCCGTGCCAGAAGGAGAAGCTTTGAAATGTAAATCAGGATTGATTCAGGTGAGTCTCGACCGTGTGCTGTGCCCAGGTCCCTGGAAGAAATACTGTGCAGGGAAAAGCCAGAACTGCCTGTGCTATGAGTTGATTTTTTTTGGGGGGGGTGGGTGAAATAAAAATGAGGTGCAAATGAGGGAATTGCTTGTGTGTGTGAATATTGTTGTCCTAAAGGAGCGCTGCCCGGTGCTCCTCCCTTCCTGTGCCCCTCTCCTGGTGAGCCTCTGTCCTGCCGGCCGTGCCTCTCTGTCTCCGTGCCTGTGCTGCTCCTTGCCCGTCTTTGCCCGCCCCGCATGGGCTGTGCTCGCTTCCTCTCTGGCTCCCGGGTTCCCTCTTCGCCTCTGTAGCCCTCGGTCCTTGCTGTGTGTTGGGCACTCTCTGTCTTTTCTCCGTCCTTCTCTGTGCCTCTGTGGTGCTCCCTGTGCCGTTGTTTCCCATGGGATCCATCCTTGTGTCCCGTTCACTGTCCCTGTTCATTTTTAATCCCTCCCTCTTGTGCTGCCCATCCAGCATCCCAGGGGTTTCTTTTCGTTTTTTGGTTATTTTTCGTTTTCATTTTTCTTCTTTTTTTTTTTTTTTGGGTTCCATTTCATCGTGCACCTTGATGTTAATTTTCTTCCCGTGTCCTCTGTGCTGCCCCTCCTCCTTTCTGCCCCTTGTCCCCTGTGTCTGCAGGGCTGAGGAGGAACTTCAACCCCTGTGGGGGCTGCCCCCCCTTTTCTGGTGTCAGCAGAGTCACTTTCTGTGGGGTGTACACATGGGAGGGGTTCCAGTCAAGTGCCCTGCTGCTGTCCAGGGCAGTTGGAGTCGTTCTGTGCCTTCTTTGGGGTGAGGAAAAAAGGCTTGGGGGGGGCTCCGACGTGGTTTGGGGCACCCCGAGGTCCCTGGGAGAGGGAGCCGGGCTGCGCTGGAGGAGCAGGTGAGTGGGGCATGGGGGGGGGTCATGCTGGGTGCCAGAACATTCACAGGGAGGGGTGGGCGTAGAATGCATGAAAACTGGAACCATAAAAAATGCCTAAATATAGTCTAAAAGGAATGTTTTATTGGTTTGTGTTTGGATTGAGGTAGGGTTTTTTTATAGATACTGTAAATATAAAATATAAAGAATAAAAAAATATAAGCAAATATAAAACCCCAATATATAAATATATTACATTACATTATATTCTGTTATGAAAATAGAAATATATAAATATTTATACTTTAAAAGGAATGTTTTATTGGTCTTTATTTGGTTAGAGGAGGATTTTTTATAAATAATATAAATAATATAGGCAAAAATATACAAATATGCAAAAATATATACTGACATAAAATTATTATAACTATATATGCATATATAAATATATGTAAGTATAAATATATATAAATATATATAAATATAAAATACATGTATGTAGTATGTAATATAAATAATATATCGATTTTAACACGTTATATTAAATAGTATGTTATATTAGAATGTAAATAGCATATAGTATATTAATATGCTAGTAAAAAATACATTAAATAGTATATAAATATATAATACATAATATAGACATAAATCTACGGATATAAATATGAAAACTAAATAGAAAAATATATTCAAATATAATTTCAAATAAACGAGTTTTTTGTTTCTATTTGGTTAGAGGCAGAGCTTTTAAATAAAATTAAAAACTATAAACATACAAATATATATGGATATACATAAAATAGAAATAATATTAGTAATATAAATATATGTATATAATGAATAATAAAATAATATTGTATATATGATAAATAGAATAGCAATTGAATATATGAAATATGTATAGATTATGAATATAAACTAAATATTAAAAAATATATGATTTTTATATCTAAAGGGATTTTTTTTCATTTGGTTAGAGGGAGGGCATTTTTAGTTTCGGTCGGGGTTTTTTTGGGGGACATTCATTTAGAGGATTTTATGACGGGTGCGGACTCTCGTGCTTGGAGCTCTCTCCGTTCTCTGTCTGTCCCTGACAGGGCGGCAGTGCCGGGCTGAGTTGTGGGGCGCTGCTGCCACCGTGTGGACAGAGGCGGGTACTGCGCCGTGCCCCTCTCAGGATGGCGGAAGGACCCGCGCCCGCCGGCATAAACATAAATAAATATAAACATGCATAAACATAAACATGCATAAACGTAAACATGCATAAATATAAACATAAACATGCATACATGTAAACATAAACATGCATAAACGTAAACATAAACATGCATAAACATAAACATGCATAAACGTAAACATGCATAAACGTAAACATGCATAAATATAAACATAAACATGCATAAACATAAACATGCATAAACGTAAACATGCATAAACGTAAACATGCATAAATATAAACATAAACATGGATAAACATAAACATGCATAAACATAAACATGCATAAACACAAACATGCATAAACATAAACATGCATAAATATAAACATAAACATGCATAAACGTAAACATGCATAAACGTAAACATGCATAAATATAAACATAAACATACATAAACATAAACATGCATAAACGTAAACATGCATAAACGTAAACATGCATAAATATAAACATAAACATACACAAACATAAACATGCATAAACGTAAACATGCATAATCATAAATATGCATAAACGTAAACATAAACATGCATAAACATAAACATGCATAAACATAAACATGCATAAACGTAAACATGCATAAACGTAAACATGCATAAACGTAAACATGCATAAATATAAACATAAACATGCATAAACGTAAACATGCATAAACGTAAACATGCATAAATATAAACATAAACATACACAAACATAAACATACATAAACATAAACATGCATAAATATAAACATAAACATACATAAACATAAACATGCATAAACATAAACATGCATATACATAAATATAAACATGCATAAACATAAACATGCATAAACGTAAACATGCATAAATATAAACATAAACATGCATAAACGTAAACATGCATAAACGTAAACATGCATAAATATAAACATAAACATGCATAAACATAAACATGCATAAACGTAAACATGCATAAACGTAAACATGCATAAATATAAACATAAACATGCATAAACATAAACATGCATAATCATAAATATGCATAAACATAAACATGCATAAACATAAACATGCATAAATATAAACACGCATAAACATGCATATACATAAATATAAACATGCATAAACATAAACATGCATAAACATAAACATGCATAAATATAAACATAAACATGCATACATGTAAACATAAACATGCATAAACGTAAACATAAACAT